>JAAONU010000011.1:48926856-50126856 GCA_012932295.1 Cyclina sinensis | reverse complement strand
AGGTTCTCATATTTCTATCTGAACACGTGGACTTAGCATCATACATAAATAACGACAACAGTCCATAAAAAAATAATTTCTGCATAACAGTCAGTCTCAGCCAACTGTGACAAGGTATTACAGACACAATGCTACAAAATGTGAAAAAGATCCGTCTTGTTTCAAATACTTGATGGAATCGATTTCAGAATAGGTACAAGCAAATTTTGGATTGATTTTTCCAAAGGTTCATAATGAAAATGGATGTAATATGATACAGGGTGTTTTAGAGGTCCATTATTTATTTATTATGTGTTACAATGGATGATTGGTTCGACAAAGAAAAAAGTACCGGAGATGAACTGATTCATTCATAGTAAGTGCTACGCAACACTTTTTATGAAATTTTGTCCGTTTTTCAATTAGAAATCATTAAAATGCAGCATGTTATTAATCATACAGTAATTAAACATTTTAACATGAGAATATTTGTGGAGCCGTTTATACAAAGACAGCATGTTATCAAATAAGGTTATTCAGTATAGAAAACACATAAACACCGAGTGAAAACGTTGGAATGTGTTTTGTCCGAAAACATTCACGTCCATGATAAATGTTGTTTATTTCATTTTTTTTCTTTTTAATCTTTTAAAGTCATAATGCTCATGGAAAAAAAGGAGCAGCACTAGATTTTAGTAATGAAACATTTTGATTTTTTTTTTTTTTTTTAGTAGTTTTGCTAAAAATCTATCAAATGAACTAATAAAGAAGGAAGTTTAGATATTGTCAAAACACCCTTCAGCTGTAACAGACAACAGATCATATTGCTATCAGTTAAAAAGCAGATTTTTTTTCATAAAACATAGCATAGTCCATACTGTTTCCATTTGTATATACATGACTAAGACTCATTTTGTATGGCCCATTCAGTTACAGCAGTAACTTCTGTAACAGAACAGAATAGAACAGAACTATTAATGTATAAATCTATGTTAAACAAAAAATACATTTTTCAGTTTTGTTTAAATTGTGATTGTCATTTGATTTCTGCAAATAGAGCTGTTTAAAAGATAACATTCACAAGTAATTAAACTTGCAGCTGACTGCAAATGAAGGTAGAAATATATTTTACATGTATACAGTATATAACTTTTATTGTAACTATACAAAGTACAGCCTTTTTACAAACAGGGTCACCTTAATATCAGATGGATATGTTAAAATGGATCTATTTCTGTCATGACTTTTACTTTTCTCCCCTCACCATAACTGTCATAAACCAGTGAAGGTAAAAAAGAGAGTTTTTTAGACACAGGGCACTGACTTATTAACAGAAGTGGCTGCTTAACAAGTGTGGTTTTTTGTGCAGGTTTGACTAGAGTGTAGCACAGGATTATAGAAATAAATTTAAGTTTTTGGACTGATGGACCGACTGTTCAAAAACTATATGCCTTCCTTCAAGGGCATGAAAAAAACAACAGGAAATCAGAAGTAATCTGTATGTTACTCATGAATAATATAAAAAAGAGACCACAAAAATAAATAGTTCATATCCATTTATAATTTATTGGTTTTATTGGGGTTTAACACCAGTTTTAACAGTTAAGGTCATATCCCGGCGGTCAGTCCACCTAGCCAGTGTTACTCGGTATCCAATTAGAATACAAACCAATTTCTCCGCAAGTGACTGACTACTACACTTGCTGCAGAGGTGAGGGACAAATGACCTACAGACGCGTTGTCTGAGATGAATTATCACAGAGAAATTTTGCCGGACCTGATTGGGATCGAACCAGGATCGTCAATATTGACAATTCGATGCTCTACCGATATTGAGCTAGCTGGGCTGGCCATCCATTTATAAGAACACTTCAAATTATTTTATCATTCTACCACAGATATTCACCTATGAAACTAATCTCCTTTTGAATAAACAACAATCAATACCTGCAGTATAACCACCAAAATTGTAAGGTGCTTCAAGTTTCTTGTAATTGTCCATAAAATTGAAATAAAATCTTTATACTTTTTATCATTAAACTTAATACCATGATGGTATTCAAAGTACATTGTATTGTTAGTCCTTAATTACGTCATTACATGTAAGTGTTAAATAATTTATTAATTAATGCATCTTCTCAGGTTTATAATCTTTTCTCAGACTTTGTTGACAGAGTTATCTTTCCTGAATATTGTGAAATTTTTAACGAAGTCAGCCCTCAAGAGAAAAATACATAAGCATTTAGTTAATGTTTTTGTAGTAAAATATTAAAATAATTCTGAGATCTAATAAAGTTTAAGTGTCAAAGATTTCCACAAAAGAAATAATATTGTATACAACTAGTCACAGATTATATTTTCAAATAAGGTTTAAATAATGACGTTCATAAAAAAACTAACATTTTTCAAGTCATACAAGATTTCCTATCTTTTTATGTATTTCTCTACATAGAGTTAACAGTGTTAAACTAGACAAATGACAGGACTTGCCCTCATACTGTATACAGTCTATCTACCCATTATCTACAGCAAGAAAAACAACCCATAGGTGTCAACTGTTGAACAAGTCAAATAAGGTCAAGCTAACAAATATTTATATTTGGACATTATCCTAAATTAGTCAAACCACTAGCCAAAAACAGCCACATTCAAATCTACTTTAAAACCACATTACATACAACAAAACAAAGTGCTGGCCTAAGGTGAGAAAGCAAGGTCAGATATTCAAATTAGTATCAAAATAGTTATCTGTAGTCTGTAAAGGGTACATTTCAATTACATCCTTAATCAATCGGCTGTACCTTAGAGTAAAAGGACTTTTAGATAAAAATTTGAAATGACAATTTTCTTCTCCCTTTTTTTTTTATATAATATTATAAATGCAGCATAACTTATGAAAGATTTAAAACTGAGTTCCCCCTCCCTGTTTCCCTTTCTGTTTACTTTGTAATGTACAACATGTTTTAAGAGCGAATACTTTTCTTTTTCAACATTATGAAAAGTATGACTTCCTTCAGGATTAACATGTATCACAGTGAACTGCAGTTTTGACCTAAATAAAATTTTACAAACCCATTGAGAGCCCGAAAGCAAGGGTTTTATCATCAAGCAAACATACCCATAAGGCATAGCTGTATTGCATAGCCTGCACCGTCGACTTGAGAAATTTACACAATGATAGGAAAACTTGAACCTAGGTGAAACTCCTAGCAACTTTCAATGAGAATGAAAAGAATCTCTTAGGACTTTAATACCTCTGGTAAAGTAAGATATGACTGTGATTACAAAACAATTTCCCTGATAAGCAGTACCCAATACTTCATATTAAAACGTTTGGCATATGTTCCCGGCCAATGGCTTTCCAAAGCTATCTTGAGATAAGATTGTATTTTCTGCAGTGAATTTCCCCTTGCAAAACTAAATTTTCGCATTTCGAAAACTTTTTTATGTTACTTTTTATTTGTCTTTTGGCATTCTTTCAGCCACTGACATTTTCATTGCTCTGATTAGTCTAAAGTGCTATATGCAACACTGGCTGAAAAAAAAACTCCATTAATATATTTAGGTTAAATGTCCTGATGTCATAATTTGGATATTTGATATGATATGCCTCAAAGTCATAAATGGGTTACACCATTTCAAACTTGGTAACTGATCTTGGGGTTTGATAATGCGCTGATTGAATTTATGAATAAAATGAGCCGCCTGAGATACCAGATGAACATAAATACCCCACCTCCCCAATCACGCAGAGGGTTTTTATCTGTCTGAATATATCCACTACTGGGCTTTTATTGTGGATAAACCAGCACCCCTTCTATACAAACCAAATGATCCAAGCCTGCTATGCTAAATAGGCTATTGTCAAATTTTGAAGTATCATCACTATTCAAAAACTTAACAATCAAGTCGGCCATTTTATGCCATTTTTGATGGAGCAATCCTATACAAAAAGCTAAAAACCAGATGTCAGAGTAGAGATAATTCAACAAAGCAAATGCTTCGGAATTCATTTCTCCACTTACTCTCCGCCAAAGTCATTGAGAAGCTGTTTCAATGGCAAACCCGTCTTTGTATAAATGGAGTATTTTTCAATTTCTGTAAAAGCAATTTAAAGCTAAATGCATTATTTACATGGGGAGGGGATTTCATTATTTCAACAAAACATTTTGCGGATCATTTTGTGCGGAATTCAGATGCAGATAATTGCTTAATGGTACGGGTCCTGAACCGAATTAAATCCGAGCTTTGTTGGTTTTTTCCTTCAAACAGAAGAAAGGCACATGTTAAATAACTTATAAATAAATATCACTGTAAGAAGTAGAATAATATTTATTCAGTCTAATAAAAAACTTGAACAGACGGGGGGATGAACTGAATACACACTTTTAAAGAGATTAATAGTTATACGTTCAAAAAGTGCCAGGGCACGGTGTAATTATTAGCGAAAAGATACCAGTATTTATTTAACTTTGAAGTTAGATAATTTTAATATTCGAAACAACAAGTCCATTAAAGGGCGTAACAGATAATAGAGCCCAATATCCCTTGGATCTAACATATCAATATACGTGTGAGGCTCTGAATTAGTTCTGTTTACACTTACATTCCAACTGCAATATCGGTGGCTTTCAATTGCATTAAATTCTAAAAAGACATCAAAACAAACTAAGTCTGAGCATTTTGCTTTCAAAAGAGGAAAAATTTACGTGTTGATAAGCAAAGTGTTCCTGTTACCTTACAAATTCAAATGTTATCAAAATGAGTGTTTCAATCAATTTTTGTCTAGCTTAAAGTACAAACAATTTGTACTTCTTTCTTTTTAATCAGGTGTATTTAAGTATGCATTCATCAATTTCTTCTTTGTAACTCAATTATAACCTTGACATGCACCTTAACTGATGAATGTATGTGGGTCTAAGCCCCACTATGTGCCTTACGTAGGAAAGAGAATAGGTGTCTGTGGTACAGGCACTCACAACATATGACAATCTCCCAATCAACTTTACTCAAATACACTGGTAGGTACCTGACTTGCACAAAAAATGAAGAAAAACAGATTCTGGTTCTAAATTGCATTTAACTTTTTCATTATTTTTTCACTGCCTATGTAGGTTTCATTTTTCCGTCCATGTGTTACCTTTCAAATTGCATCTCATTGGCAGTCCTAAAGTAAAATTTCTCAAGCCTCAAGTTTTGACATTTTTATGATTTGAACTCATTTAGACACTTAATAGGGGATACAATTAGAAAATATCTCTTCAACCTGATCTTTACACTTTTTACAGACAAATGGAATACTTTCCATAACCTTTTAAATACCATGGAGATAAAAGGTTGTTTCCCCCTTCAACATTTTAAAGGTTTAATATTTTATGTAATTGCCTAAACACATTTAAGTAATAACTTTGGGACAGTAAGGAAAATAGAAACCTTATCTGAAAAGTTTCAAATTTCTACATCATTTTTTTCAAGTCAGTGAAGTTTGTCTTATTTGGTACAAATTAATTCAAGTCAGGGGTCTGTATCACTTGACAAACTTTAATCAAGTCAGTAAAATATATGTATAATTTGGCATGATTTTATTTAAGTCAATGAAGTATCTATAAGGCATGATTTCAATCAAGTCAGCAAGGGTTACCTCATTCTTAGATATGTTTTATCATCAGCTCACTTTCCCATATATCTGTTTCAAGGTATTCAAGCCAGTGTCAAGTACTATGAACCAGCAGTTACTAGTAAAGTTTAAAGTAAAATCACTGAATCCTTTACTCAACAAAACACTCTTAGATGAAATCACCAAATTTACACTTCCATATTAGTGTCATCAGTCAGATTTCTTGTTGTAGTCTGAGAATTTTGAAATTAACTGGCCTAAATTTTCAGAAATAACAGAACACATGTCCTTAGTCTGTTCAATGGTCTTCTTTGAAAGGTCAGTCCTTTTTATGGGGAATCAGCATTAACAATAGTTTCCCAGTGATATACTCTGGTTTACTTTTCCTCCTGATTGCTTCAAAACTAGACAGACAAAAATACAGACAGTTTTATGTAAAGTCATAAATTTTAGAAAATTGTAAGGAAACCCATTTCTTAAGCTAAATGTCTGATAATAAATTGGAAACACTTCAAATAGCTGTTGGAGAAAATATGGTTGATAATTGTCAGGATCTCTAGAGTGAAACATTCAAAATTGTTATGAGAATATTTTTTTTGTTTCTGTGTCAAAGATCTAGAAGCCATTTTCAATCTAAATAATAGAAATAAGAGAGAAAGACATGGTCTTCCTAGGTACATGGGTTAAAAATGAAGTTTCTGCAAAAACAAGAACTGTGAACATATTAAATTACTTAACACCATTAAACTTTGAAATGGGAAAGGCATTTAGGAAGCTGTCAAAAGTTACAATCTTTCCATAAATTACATCTGTCAAAATTTTTATATTTTTTTGTTCACAACCCATTTGGCACCATTATAGCACCAGAGGGAGTCAAGGGGTTCTTCATTACATGTCCTTTATTACCTCAAGTTTTGGCAATATCATTACAAAACTTTCAACATGTTGTACATATCAGAAGTATTTTTTCTTAAACCTGTACAAAATCATTGGACATGTGGTCAATACAAATTACTGAACTGGTTTTCCATGCATCATAAAGCTCTCTTGAAGGTCATGACCTAGAGAATTGGTGTCCATTACAATTTAATGACCATCCAGAACCCTAGGTATTCAGAGCATGGCAGGGGGTCAGCAGGGGAACCCCACAAAACTGATTATAAACAGTAAGGGGTCAATTAGCCCCTTTCTCATCTTTAATTAGCAAGACCTATCACAGTAGGCACAACTTCACACTAAAACAGACTGATTACCTGTGATGTAATACCTTCTTTAATCCTGACATGCCAGTTAGGTACCATCCTTCTGTCTCAAACAATGGCAGTTAATGCAGTCCCAATGCACTAGTGGCTGATGTCTTTATATTTTTTTTATAATCTTGTCCCTAAACAGATCACAAACTGCCTGAAACAAACAGAAAGGGACACTTTTGAAAACATGGCCTTCAGAAGTATTCCAACCTTAAAGTTTTGAATATACAGTTTGTAAGAATTTCAGTATGTATAATGCAAACTGATGTCATAAAAACAATATCAGAAGATTTGTGTAATGTCTACAATTGTGGAACTTTTTGTTGATCTAGGAAAAGGTGGTTGCAGTAAGAGGCTTAGGTTAGAAGAAAAATTTCAAAATTTAATCCTGTTTTGTCTGTAAATAGGAAATAATGATAACTAACCTGGCAAAATGATATATTTAGTTCAATGAATCACAAAGGGTGGTTCTCTATGATAATATTATTGTTTCCTGGAAATATATAGTTTCTGTAGTTGGCATAATTAATTTCAAAGATAAGAGATAAGAAGTATATATTTCATGCCACAATAAGCCTCTTCTTGTACTGGACTGGTCTCAAGATTTAGTTTTCTGTAGACTGGTCTACTGATTGTAGAATTTGTTTTCAAGTTTGATAAATTAGGCGAGCTGTGTTGTAAGTGGGGAACCAGACTGGCAGATAAGCCACTTTGCTTTACATCCACTCCAAATTACTCACTCTTGTGATTACACAAAAAAATGTATGCCAGTTTATTAATTTGCAGAAACAAATTCATTATCTGTTGTTATTTTTGACTTGGGTTATTTCAGCTACTAGCATAGTTTAGCCGGAATGGCACCTGAAGTACAAAGCGTGAAACACCTCACAACATGATGGGATAAATACCTAAGATATATTGTATAATGCAATAAAGCAACAGAAGAGATGCAAAACTTCCTCTAAATTGCCACTTGTCATTAGACTTTGTACAAATGCATTATTTTTATACCAGCTTTTAGGGTGATCAATTCAAGTTTACTTCAATGTACATAGATTATACAATGACATGGTTATAGTTTATCACTAAACGTAAGTAGGATAGCCAATTTATGAAGCTGTTACTGAATGGCCGAATATAATGTGCATAAACAATAGAAAACAAAGCGAAATGCTATTATGAACAGTTTACTATTAACGATACTTCATCAAAGCTGTGAATTATGTTTAAATCTTTCTTAGTGGGTATGATAAATGTACAAGAATGTAAGTAAAATGTATCTCCATCCTTTTCAAGAATATCTATGAAGACAAAGTATCTTATTCTGTTTTTCAAATACTAGACAGTCCAGCAATGAAACACAACTAAAATAGCCTGGAAGCTGTCATAACTTTAACGTTACTGTTTTTTGCCCCGCTGTTGATGGTTTTACACGATAAGCATTTGCACAGGAACATAGATTTTACATTTACCAATCTTCGAACCACAAAAAAACAGAAACAAAAAAAACACCCATAAAAGAAATCTTTACAATAAATTTAGTTAAGCTAAAATATTTAGTGTCACTCTTAGTGCTACAATAAAACTGTCAAAATTTTAAAAAGTAGTTTACGGCCGTGTAATTAAGTTGAAATTTATGTAAAAAATATTGTGCAACAAAAGCGGTTTCTATTGTTTCCTTATACAAAGCATATAATTAATGCATACATAATTGGTAAAAAGTGAAAGTTAATTATCTTTATTTTTGGATTGAAACTCTGAGAATAAAGACCCATTGTGTTGTATTTCACAAAAAGTCAAAAATATGCAAATCATCTCTCATAAAATCATAATAATACATCATCTTTGTAATCGTGTGTACACCACCCTTTCCTTATTTGATTATAGTTCCACTTACGAAGATAAAATCAAATTTGTCCAAACAAAATATTAAAGTAATTTAAATCGCAAAAGCCCAATCTTTGTCCGGCAGATAAATGATAATGTATATGAATGCGTATTAATTACTTTAAAAGATTTTGAAGATAGATTCTGTATTCATACCTAATTAAATCCCTTCTGCAGGGGATAACGCCTAACCTTCGAGATCATGTCACAGAATTACACATTTATCCTGATTATAACGCTTTTTTCAAATTGGTAATATGATAGGTAATTAAATTTCATTGAAGTGTTTTTATAAAAAGCATAAAATTCTATATTAAAATTTCAAAGTGAAGATTTCCTGATAAAGTTAAATTTCTTATTTTCCCACACTTAAGATTTATAATAATTTACTTATTTCAGAGAAACAGTACAACGTTCATCAAAGCATTTAGAACAACACATTATGACAGGCTTGCATATATTTGTTTTAATTTTGTCAAGAGTATAATACATAATCTTAGATTGGGGAAAGAAGTCTTATATAAATGGTAGGCATATTTCTGCAACTGGTGACAAGTAAATCTGCCAAGCTGGGCAGTTTCCAGCATTGAGCGCTCGTAACTTTTGACGTGTTGAGGCAAAATTGTCCTTCATAAGCCTCAAGAGTGCGTAATCGTGAGTTATTTGCAAACGCATCTTTACATGTCATGTAATAGAGTAATATGTACAATTCAATTATAACACTATGATAAAATTTCATTCTACTAAATCTATATTAGGAGACATATAATTAAATTCTTATGATGAATTGTATGCGATGAATTGATTTGCAGTAAAACTTTGTGGGCAAAGAAGCTGGCCGCATATTATAAACAGGGGAAATAATCAATAACAACAGATTCACTGATACCATTCAAGATATGATTTTTCAAAGAATTGTTGATGGGCTGATCGATGTTTGTTAAGAAATTATATTTCATTCTGGCCTGAAGTCTATACAAAATCATTCTGCTATCATCTGGTGCACAGCAAGGCATGTGCAATACGCCACCTATTAAGCATAAATATCTTGTACTTTTTTAAAAGAAACTTAAAGAGAGCAGTTTATCGACCTGTCTTGTGCATAATTTTACCAACTTGATTTACCAAAAAAAAAACCTCTGAATTTTTTCACTCAAGCTTTAACACATACATATACCTCAGACAGTTCATTGCATTGCCTGCATTGGACTTTACTCTATAAAATATGTTTCTATTCCCTGTTGCCTGAAAGTTGTTGACACTCAAGTGTGACCCCTAATATTCCAATGTGAACAAAAATGTCTGTTAGTGACAGGAATCAATTTGTGGCCAGGAAATCACCACAATTACTCAGTGCTATAAGGTTGAGGTTTTTTTTCTGGACAATTAACATTACAAAATCTAACACAAGTGAGCTTGTCTGAAAGTCTTCAAGTTGATAAAAGACTAACCTGCCTTTAACAGCCACTTCTGATGTAGCACAGTTGTAAAAATATCATATAGAAGTGGTGGTCAACCATTGTTTGTCTCTCTAGGTCAGGTCTGTATAATCTACTTTTTTTTTCTTCTGTAAACCTTATTTGTTAGGCAAAACTTTTTTATAATATATGGTAGATTATCAATCTGAAACAAATTTTTTTAACACATTTATTGTTAAGGCTTCTGAGCATTCGCATTATTTTGGTGCTTTGGTATAATAACAGGAAGTTGGGTTCCTTACTAAATGCAGAGTTTTGCTTGCTGCTGGTACACAAACAAACTTTGTTTTTCATCCTGTTGGTTAAACATGTTCACACCAATGAGTTACAAGCTAATTACTTTACTGTTATTCCATCTGGCAAAAAATGATGTAATACAAACATTATACAAATAAAATTATTTAATTGAATGTTAAATATCAATTTCACTTTCATACCAGTATCTTTACAATAAATAAATAGGATCAAAGGACTGGGGAGAAACTCTGTCTGCCAGTCTGTTATTTCAACTTATCTAGTCTCCAACAATTCCTTTGTATACTTGAACCAGGAAAAGATTTTTGCATTCCAGCATGAAGGGCTGGATAATTAGAATTTCAGTCTAAGGAATAATAAACTTATGTTTCTGAACATCTTTCCACCAAATAGCAGTTAGCCTTACTAAAGGATTTAGTTTGGTGTGATTATGTTCACTTTCAGACTCTCATAAACTATTTTTTAACTAACAGATTACCTTATAACATTACTGAGGACCCAATGCTAAAATCCTAATATTGCAGGCATGGTGGTAGAAAGGATCAGGTCAGTGGAGAGTTTCAAAGGCATGTTTCTCAAGAGGAAACCAGGTTTAACTCTTCTTCTCAAGTCATCAGCTGTAACTTATTATCCATTAAGTTTTTGTTGGAACAGTCAGTATCATTATATTCATGTAATGAATTTAGTTTCAAAATAAAACAATTGCTCTTTTACATCAATGTTATTATATCTAAATTCTAATTTATTTTTAGCAATTTCAGATATAAATGCTCTAATTATTGTATGCAAATAAGTCATAATTTTTGCCTCAATCACTTCCAAATTAAAGATGAAAAAACTAATTGCATTTCAGTTGGGGGAAAAAGGCATCTATCAAAACCTGACACCCGCTTATTTTCATAAAAACAATGACAGTATAATCACTACATGCTAAGAAATACTCTGCCAAAAATCTTTAAATTAACACAACATTTTTTTCAATCTGAATCAGTGGCATGAAATAGGCAATAATCTCAGTGTTTTTGCTGGCTGCAAAATACAAGCTTTCCTTCACAATCAAGCATTTCAGATGACAGCGAACTATGGATAAATAGATGCTTTGGGCCAAAGGGACAAAAAAATGAGAACAGTTCTTGTTTGAAACTGCCCATTTCTCACTGAGAATGGCCACTGAGGGGTTTTTCCACAATGTTTGTGCTGTCAGAGGGTGAGAACTTGTCCACCCAGACCATGTCAGTGTACAATTAAACTGATCAATATTCCATAATAGCTTTACACTGGACACACTGAAATCTTTCCGAATGGTAGAAAAATGCAAATCTTTAGTAACCTACACCACTCAATTATATAAAAGCTACCTTTTCAATTTGCTGTAACAGAAAAAAGGACAAACCCAAACAAGCACTCTAAAATTGATGTGCAATTACCCAGCATGCCTCTCTGCAGTTTTTCAGGACAGAGGGCAATTTAAAAATTTCTAAAATTCTTGAATTTTGCATAAAAAACAATAACAATGCATAGACCTTTTTTCTTCAAAAAGCTATGATTTCTGCAGCTTAAATATGTGGAATGCAGAGTGATATTTTAAACAGCGACCCCCCTGGGATAGGATAATAGTTTGACGGCTGTTTGTGACAGTTTGGGGACCCCCTTGAGAGTGTTGCTGAGCCTGTCAAAACCAAAGCTGTTCAAGTGGTGAAATATGGGTCCGCTGGTAATGAACAAGGGCTCCCATCCTTTCCACTTGATTGTGCTTTATAATGACATCATTAATGTACAACAGTAGATAGATTTGCCTAGAACAATTTATGCAATATTCTGACAAATTGAATATTCTGTTGTAAATGTTAATATATTCATTTTAAATCTGACATATTTAGTTCATTACTTGTAACTTATTAGCAAAAGTGAAACATGGAATATCATGGCGGGGAACGAGGTATTTATGCGTTTGCTAATGTTTTAATATATGGTGTAATATTTTTCTTAAATAATGTAATATAATATGTTTCTTAAATAATTTGTATAATACTTTTCTAATAAACCAACTTTAATCCATTTTATTTACATTTACATATTTGTTACATGACATTATTATTAATATATATTATGCAATTTATTTATATGTCATCCAAAAAATCCTTCCACTTAAAATCTGCATCCTGCTTCTTTCAAATCTGCTAATCTGTATAATAATTTAGTAAACTTTAACCTAATTTACTTAGTAAAATAAAGTTACAGATCTATGCTCTACTATACAAGTTCCTATGATATGTGTTCCTTACATACAGAATTACCATTAATCAGAGACTATGTAGACATTAACATGATTTCTGTCCCTTCTGAACAAGAAAGCCAATGAACATGGCTGTGTAGAAATTCAAAGACAGGAAATAATCGTTTGGTAAGAAAATGTTAGACTATGAGGAAATGTCTGTCTGCAGGTGAAAGTGTGATCAGAAGTCTAGACTGCCGGTTTTGATCCACCGCATTAATGAGGAACACAAAATTTCATCAATTATTACTTTTAAACATGCAATCTTTTCAGCTCACCTGAACAAAATTTAATGACAAGCTTTAGTTACCTTTGAGTAAACATTAACATCAATCAAAGTTTTGTGTCTGATTCTGTAAAAAAAATCATGATCTCTTAATCTCTAATGCTCTTCTGTTCTCTCTCCTGCTTATAATTTTTTTCAACAAGCTTTACTTGATAAAAGCCAAATCTGTCGAAAGCTCAATCAGACAAAAGCTCAATCAAACTATAGCTTTATCACATAATCTCCATTATTGTGCTTTTGAGCTATGAAATATGACTTGAATAAAATGATATACATGTATTTAATTCATGCTCTCTAACTTCTCAAATCAGCAGTAAGAAAAAAATAACTAAGTACCATACTGTATCAAGTAAAAACAATTGAGCATATTGATGTTGAAAAAAAAAAAAATTGAAAAAAAAATAGCAAGAAGAACTGTTTTCAAATTCAAATGTTTTTCACAAATAAATGAAAAGAAAATTGTATCACTGATGTTCATTTTCTTATTTGCAGCCCCTGTAAATCTGATATATTGCATTTTGTGTAAGACAAAAAATGGGGCATATTACAGGGATAGTACTGTAATAATCATGACGAAAACTGGCTGTATTTAATACTCTATTTTTCTTTCTTTTGAAAAATGTGTTTTTCATGTGTTATGTCTCTGGGCAGACCTTGGTTAATGAGGGATTAAAATACTCAATACTAATGTAAATGAAGCATAGCACAAATGAGAACTTTTGTTTGAACTAGAAAATCTTTCTGATCTTGCCTAATCTCACAGCAAAATTAATTGATTGAAGAACTTCAGTTCCATCACAAATTTTCACTATATGATCTTTTTTATCTGAATTTTCATACATTTTGAATAAATCAAATTTCTTGCAAAGTTGAAAAACCCACTTATTTTCAGTTTTATTTATCATTGCAGTCCCTAAATTTTTTTTCTTGTTTGCTAAAATTAAAAGAAAATCCTGACGAAGAACTTTTGTATTATATTTTCTGTAATGACAGAAGGCTGAGACATTAATTCTGCTGAATGTGGAATAAACAAAACTTCCTTGATATCTGCAACTGTTTTAAGTTTTCGGCAATATTACATTTGGTGTAAAGATTAATATCAGTAGTGGAACCAGCCATATGCCAAAATCCATACTAATTCCAAGCAATCATAATTAAAAACACCATATATGGCAAAAATTGACAATAAGCTTCGCTACATTCTACACCTGCTGTGCCAGGATATAGACACGGTACAATTGAAACAGCCTGTAATTATATTACCCCCTCTCTAATCAACAAGAAGATCTGAATTACGCTAGTACACTTGTGCCAGTTTCAAAATTTTCGTCAAGTTTCCTTGCACAATACAGACATCATTTTGTGCATGAAATTTATATCCAATCTAGGAAAAACTGTGTCAAATACAGCAAATATTGGTTGAATTTTTGAAAGGCTATCCTTTGCTTCCAAATGAAAGTAAATTTCTAAAACTGCTATGCTCAAACTCAAGACTGACAGCTGAAACATGAAAGAACACTGTAATTAATCTGCAACTGGACCCTCCTAATTATTTCAGTAAATTGAATTTGGAAGCTGATTGGAAAAATATTATTATGAAATTGGTAAACCATCAATCACTGTGCCCAATTTTGTCTACTGGTTAATATTCATCAGTTTCATTGAGTGAAATCACATCTTCGGGTGAAAATACTTAACTTACTGGAAAACTTTGACACCACTAGTATTTAAAAATAGACTTGTCATTTCTTTTGTTATCCTGGCCGACATTGAGGGTTTGTCGGTCTGTCACATTAGGCTAGATACATTCCGATACATATCAAATTAAACTAAATCTAGTCATTAAAGCTGAATTAGTGTTAGTTTTCATGGTTTTTACTGGCTCCTTAGACTATACATACGTAACTTGATCCCTCGCTTTTGTTCACATTCAACTTTACGAGCTGAAAATGATCTTAAACGTTATGACTTTACCTTAAATAAAATTTAGAGGAATGAATAGGAAAATGTTTTGGCGAAAATTCAGGGAATATGATAAATAGTATACATTTCCATTTGCCAAACTTTTAAGCTGAGTAAACTGCCACGGGCATCTGTTTAAAACGTAGTTAAATTCCAGCATGTTTTATCGTAATTATCAAATTTAATGGGTTAGTAATGTGATCCTTGCAGAAACGTGTTGATGTGAACTTTTGACGTAAGAAAACAGGTCACTGCCGAAGTCTAACAGATCCCCGTATCTGCCACGAATCTAACAAACCCTATCACCTAAACGGAGTCAAGTAACTTATCTCAGAAAAACATCAAGCAAACATCAGCAGCAATGTTTACACCAGAACAACTGGAACTACTTTTTTCGATTTTTGTGTTCTTAAAAATAGCATTTAACTTCAGTTTGTAATGTACGATCCAGTATGGGATTTGTGCTAGTTAATGGAAGGCTTTTAACAGTGGATAAGGGGAGATAAATATTCCATAAGGGAAGTGGTAGTTCATTAGCATGAATTTAATCACACCAAATTATATAATCAACTAAGTTTTGCACTTACTTTTCACTATGAGGCAAATCCGCATATATCTAGATATAAAAATGATTGTTACAAATGAAACTGTAGTGAGATAAACAGAAAAAGTAAGCAGGTTCATTTTTTTAACACTTCTATTTCCAGGGGACTGTTTAGACAACAGTGTAGGGTCTGGCGAAGGGACAGCCGATGAAGACTGTGACGACAGGAACCCCAAACGACAGAAAAAACGCGGCATTTTTCCAAAAGTTGCTACAAATATCATGAGAGCATGGCTCTTTCAACATTTAACTGTAAGTATGATTTAATATTTGTTAATCAAAATATGTATTTTATTACATACTAACAGAACATGCAAGGGAACAAAATTGTTATCTTCTGTAACAGTTAACAAACAGCCTTTCTGGAAATAATGTTCACTAAATTTAGTGATTACAAAAATGTGCTATTAGAATATTGTTACTTTATTTCTTCCCGACAAACAAATCCCTCTTTATAAACCAAACAAACTAGTACTAAACACATTGTCATTCATAAACTGAGTAACCATTCTGCTTTGAAACTGGGGGAAAAAATTGTTTTATCAATGATTTAACTTGGAAAAATAACAATCAAATGCCAAAGTATTGTTTAAAATTTTGCCAGTTTAAAAAATGGCATTGTCTAAAGCACTGCCAAATTGTTTTGCTGTCATCTCAGAATGCAGTTGCATGCCGCACCTGACTAGGCCATCTTACCTAATACCAAATCATCTGTTGCATCACTCCTGTCAATACCTATGTCATATTTCATATTGCATTTCAGTAAATTGCCTTATGTAATCTCCTGTTGTATCAGTGTGAAGATTAAGGCGGATCTATTCTGTCATCAGCACCTTACCCCCTGTTAGCCACATACGACACCTGTGATAAATACCAGATTATCTCCCCCTTTTTTGTCAATGAAAAATTCTCTAAAAGTCAAGCAAGAATTAGAGACCTATGCTTCTAAAGATCATTTATATCAATTGTTGACAATATTCTTTATAAAAACTTAACCCATCGATGATCCAAAACCCGTATTTAACTTCATTGAGTTGCATATGAATGCCCTGGCTTTAATATATCTGTCAAAATCTAGTCTTACCTGACATAATTAAATCTGAGACATGACTGCTGTAGACCAATCAACTTGTCCTCATTTGATCTTATTATCTCTGAACACATGAATTTCTGGAAGAGCAAAAACAAAAGATTGCTTTGACTTAATTCATGAAGTTATTTTTTGTATGGAACAAAAAAATCAAAATTCATTATTTCAGAAATTAATAAAGTCAGATTTTGTCATTTGATATTTTTTGTTTTAGAATATTGAGGAAATAAAATATTCATTTTGAATATTTTTCTGCACTTAATCTTATGACATAATGTCCAAGATTAAAAAGGGGAAGTAACTCGTACTACAACTATTCTCGGTCTTAGTACAACTGACCCTCTTGACTTGTCTTTTAATCAGATCTGTAGATTAATTAGGTACTTTAGTAACTTTAGTAACTTTACTGAAAACAGAACTGAATATACTGCAATACCTAATTTATCAGATGTAAATACTTCCCTTTCCATGGAAGAGTCTTATATTTATACAATATACTTAAACGCTAAGATTTTGATGTTTTCGCCACAGGTAGATCTGAAAGTAAAGTTTTTATTCTTGTCATGCAACAATGTATGAATTATTGTTTTTAATTTATTTCATGCAAAGGTTGTAATCCAGCTATAAATAAATAGAACTTTTCCGTACAAATCTGACTCATGAAAATAAGCGAGAACTCCAAATTTCCCGCCACAGTTGATCAGTGTGTAAGCTATAAAATGTGGAGTTCTACCATAAGTGTGTTTTGCACATGCCTATAAAGTCTATTCTACCATAAACCTGACAGAACGCTGCAAACATAGCCATTAAACCTGACATTTATTGCAAGGCAAGTTGCAAACTTCTTTCCTTATCATTGGAAATAAACAAATATTTAAATATCACTAGACCCCCAAATGACATTCAAATTTTATTACATATTAGTAATTTGCCAAGTCATCAGAACATTCATAAAATGTCATTTCAAGAAGGCCTAAAACAGACCTTTTACCATCGAACTTGAGCCATAGCTGTTGAAACTACATAAAATTCTACTATATATATATCTTACAAGTGTTGAAAAATCTTTGGGGCACCAACATGTATCTTTTACTCAAAAAAAAAAAAAAGTGAAAGGGAGTAAATAAATCAAATGACACATTCGAAAGTTTTTGAAGCTGTTTCAAGCCTTTTCTAAAATGGAGCATAATGTTTGTTTATCAACATGTAAATTGTGCATTACCTGTTTTATGGACCAAATACTTTTGCTGAATAATATCTACACAAACACAAATTTGGCTTCTCTAACTGGATTATACAATGTAAATAAATATCCATTACAGTGCAACAGTCTGATTGAATATTTTGCAAAAAAGACCCTGTTAATGGACAGCTTTAATTGTTCTAGAGAGCTATATTCCCTAACAATTTACTTTTTTTGGTAAAAAATAAGAGTTGGGTTATTACCAATCAACCTGGGAATTTAATGCCACCAAGAATGCTAACTGGAAATATTTATTTTGCAAAAGCTGCTAAGAAAAATAAAAGGGTAAAATTTAAGCAATTTTGTGGCATAATGTGCTTATTATTAATTACTAAATATTCTTCAAAATCATGCAGAAAATTTGTATCAAGAATAAAGAATTAAGCTTCATGGTTCAGAATTAAATTCTTCAAATAAACAACAGTTTGCAGCTACAATTTTGAAACTAAAACTGAACACATCTCTGCCATTTTGTCATAAAATACAGTGTCTAGTGTCATGGTGAAAGATTGAGAGGGGCGGTCAAGCACTGGCTATTGTATCTGGACACAGACACCCCATGGTTCTCACATTATTCCACAATTAAAGATTCACTTTTCCAATTACCCATTCAAACAATGACATTTATTGTCTTACAATTTCAATCAAATACCAATCACCATCAGGGCCCATGCACTAATTGCTGCCCTTTCAACATGACCGTTTAGGGACTATTCAAGAGATAGCCAATACTAAATTACAGATTTGAAAGGGAAGAAAATGCCCCTTTCAATCTTCTGATGTCCTTTTCAAGCCCCATTTAATACCTTTCTTCAGGCATATTTGAATTTCACCACACCTAAAAGCATTTTGACTTCATGCTTTTCAGATGTCAGCCAAATATGGAAATTTACAAGAATAACTGTCGCATTTTTGTCACTGGTTATTGATGGTCACTTCTACCTGCCTGTATTCAGGGGCATGCTTCTCACACTATGTAAATATAAGGGTGCAACTGGCAAATTCTCAAGTCTACCATGGGCCTGCACAGACTTTGATTAGATTTTCTGTTTTTGAAGACCTGTATCTAAGAATATTCCATGGCTTTATGTTTCCTCATCTTTACTGTCTACAAAAAAAATACAATAAAAATGATATGATTCCCAAAACTTTGCCATTTTTTAAACATTTCTTGGAAATTAGCATTATGTGATTAACATACAAATGAAGTAACTGGACCTAAAATTAACTTGAATAGAACTGATCAGCTGACAAGCTTACGTGCACCTTAAACTAATTAAATGAATAAAAAAACACTTATCAATATATTATCAAACCTTTAGCAAAGAAAACTGTGCTTTAAATGTGGTTTAACAGCTAATAAAACACAGGACAACAGAAAATGTTTATCTACTTTTGCTCTTTAACCCTGAACCTGCTGAATTTTTGTAATGGATTTGTTCAGCTTTGAATTTGGAACAGTCCATTCAAAGGGATTTCAATATCAAAATACAAAAATTGAGCTACCAACAGTATAGAGCCTGGTCAGACTGCACGGATGTGCAGGCTGGCCTGGCTCTATACTGGTGGCAAAGGCTAATCAATTTCGGTTCCAGCAGGTTAAGGGTTAATGTTCTCTCTGTCACTTGCTTTTTAATTTAGCTTCTGAAGAGACACCTTTTTGATAATCTAACATGTAAACAAATCTTTTTGACAAGTGCAGGTGAATCAGTTGACCCGATGTCCTTTAAATTTACTTTGGTCAGTTTGGCTCAATGGGTCCAAATCACTCTGATACCTATTTGTTTGTAGATGATGATTATCTTAGTGGTCAATTGATGTTGACCTTTGGTCAGTGGAGAGAGCATTCAGGACAAATGGATATAAATTTAATAGGTTGGATAATAACAGGCGGGGAGGCTAATGTAATGAAATGAGAAAAAGTCACTGTGATCTAGAAGTTAATCAAACTTTACCACAAAACCATGTCTAGCCAAGTTCACAGCAAATAAGTGCTATGTAGTACTCCTTGTATTATGTATTTAAAGCTTTTCAGTACACAGGTCTCTCTTAATTTTCATTAAAGGGGTGTGCATAAAACTTGGGAGTATTAAAGGGCTGTTTTCATTAAATTAATGAGAACTGTTAACTGATTTTATTTCCAGTATATGAAGGAGTTTGAAACAAACCAACACCTATAAAATTTACATAACTGGTGTTTAATGATGAAAAGAGCTTGGAGAAATTACAGTATATGCAAAAATTAATTAAGATTTGAGGAAATATAAACACTGATTATACAATTATAAATCAGAATGCAGGAAATGCATTACAAAATCTCTACATTGCTCAGTTATGTGATGAATGAATTCATCCAGTGGTAATAGATTTGAACCTTGGTTAGTCCCCATAACAACCATCATAGGGCATCTATCAAAAAAGCTTGACTAGCATTATCCACTGAAATGATCCTCTACTGAACCATTTTTGGTCAAATTAAAACATAAATTAACTACTATTCTTACAGTCATTTCAATAGCTTTATAGTTGATTTCATTTTAAGTAGATAAATCAGATTCATAATTATCAGACATGGTTCAAGTTTTTTGTTGTTGTTTTCTTTCCTGCAATAAAGTAGTAAACATTGGTTGTTTTTTTTTTCACAATAAAACAATAAAGTAGTTAACAAGTTTAAACAAATCAAGTTTAAACAAACAAGGGGGGCATAAAATGAAAGTGATAAAAGTATGTTTTCCATTTGTTTTCCAAACTGAGGGATGAATGCAAAAAAAAGGTCTGAAATAAAGAAACAGATAGCATGTCTTCACCTTCACCCTTCAAAATGTACCCCAATTATCAGTCCCTATATTGTCAAATATCCCTTGTAAATACTTGCAATGCCTTTCACTTGGCTCATTTGAATTCTTGCCAATGCATCAAGTGCTTTCTTGACATCCATAATGTTCAGTGTGCTGATTTAAAAACCCATAAAGTCAGGAGTCTGTGACCAATGGCAGTCACCCATGGGACACTGATATCACCTTTACTGACAGGGGCTATCATTACTGACCATGTCTTGGCACCTGATCTGTGCTTAATCTATGTCCATTTAACTGGTCAGTGTCAAAATGACCAGCTCAATTGACAAAACAAACACTGTGTAACAGTCTTGTTTATTTAACATCTTTCCATTTGCATCATGGGAGTTTTCTAGCTTTCCTATCTCCACTCCACAAGAGTATCTATTTTCAAAATTGTACCCCTTCATTTCCTATCAGTTAATGAAGCACGAAACTCAGCTTTAGTTATTTGGTTAGCAAAATTATTGGAAATATGAAAGAAATGAACAATGGCTGTTTTTAATTATTGACAGCTGTATCTAATTTCACTGCTAGATGGCGGGTGATTTGATGATAAGATTGTTTCATTAGCTACTTGGAAATAGAAGGCTCTTTTCAATTTCTTTCGAAATGGAGGAGGCCAACTACTTGTTACTAATACATTTTGCAGGCTGAATGCAAAAAAGTTCTAAGTGCAATAAAATATAGAAGTGATAGCACTTTTTTTGGCACTCACCACTCAATATTACAAGCTACAGTATTTGGCATGGAAAAAAAAAAATCACTTAATTCAGGTAAAGCTGGTTTCACAGCTTTTACAAGCCTGGAAGTTTTATTTTTTATATTTCCTCCTGTGACTTCTGAAAACAAGTTTTAGTATTTATAGAAAGAAATGTAGGAAAGATATGCAATCAAAAAACAATAAATGAAAATGCATAAATTTGATGGTAAAAATTGGGTTGTTCTGTAAATATGGGAGGTAGACATTTATATGAGAATTTTCTGTAATAAAAAGTAAGCTTGTGCACAGATATGTGAATTTTACTGTTATTTAAGTAGAGTGCTGAAGGGTCTATTAATGACTGCTGCAGTTACAAAATATGCAAATATTAAGCAAATTTTACATCATAATGAAAGCAAACCGCATTTCTTTTAGCAACACTCTGAAACAGTACTGTAGTAGCTTGATTGATTTTCTTAGAAATTTAAACTAAAACAAAGCAAATGAGCCTGGCACAATTCTCTAACCAAATTAACATAGTTTCTTTTACTGCCAGTTTTGGCAAGTGTAAAATCATTTAGAAATCAGCAGTCTTTCAGTATAGTCTGACAAAAAAGGAGTTGGTTTTCAGCTGTTAAACATTCAAGTTTCTCAGTTATTCAGTTGGGCAGTCTACCTGACCAGAACACTTAGGAGGACCAAGTCCACTATTCTCCATTACAAAATCTTAAATGCTATTTCCATTTTGTAAAGAGTGAGGCCAGAGCAAGTGCTGAAACTAAGTATACTAAACCTGGGTGAGGTAACAGTGGTCAAAATGTCAACCATTAAGGCAGTTTTTCCCCCCAAACCAAACTATTTCACAGTAGAAATCTCTTCCAAAATAATTCTGTAAATCAACCTTTTTCCAGTATTCAAAGACCTATTCAATATTTTATGTACACAATATACTCATAAATTTTGATGGGGAAGCCACCAACACCAACATGCCTCTCTGGATGGCAATGATATGATTTATATTGAACATATCTTCCAGATTTAATACAAATTTATAGACAGATATGCTAGATTATACTAGGCTATTGATGATGGCTGTTCTAAGCTAGACACAGTTCATGAAGGGTTAATCAATGATGGTCTATAAAGCCAGCATCCCATGAGGGTTGCCAAGCTGTCTTCTTAATTCCATAACCAAGTGTCTATAAACAGGACAATAGAGCACTAGAGAATAGAAAAATATACAACATGTGCACAAAATGCAATATGTATGGTAAGGGGGTCAAAGCCTAAATAAAAGAAAACTTATTTGCATGTATAGGTCAAATTTCTAGGAAGGTTGTTGCAATGTCCCTCTGCACTGATAGAACAATGGTATGTTCTTTTTTACCCTTACAAAGGTGCAATACAAGTCTTACAACATAAAGCATGCTGCCATTCTCGAATAAACCTGCCAATAACCCTTCTGTGAAATTCAAGTTGTTTCATAGAGTAAATGTACAGATCTTGGTAGCTCATTCCCTCTGAGCAGCATTGTGGGACTTTTCTTCCTTGGCAATGATAGTGCAAACAGCATTTGTATTTTTTCTCTGTATGACCTTATTGTTTTCATGGCATTGCTTCCACCCGTAAAAGAGTTCTACTCTCTATCTCTTTTTTTTGTTCCTGTGCAAACCAAGTCACTACATATGAGAAATTTAGAATTCTGAAGTTGCCTGTTTTGGCCAGAAACAAAAGTCTGTACAGAAATTAATTTAAAAACTCATAAGAGAAAGCATTCAAAATTATAGTAATAGTTAATAACTATACAATGTGTTCATAAAATCTATTCTTTATAAATTGAAAGGTAAAAATTCTAATTACTGCCATCTGAAACAAAGCAACTGGTAACCATGGGTGGTTTAATTGTTAAAAAGTCCAGACCAATTAAATGCTAAAAGAATCTTAATCCTGTCATTGTCTCTTGTGATAAAAAATCAACCTTTAAATAGTTCAATACCTCACAGCACCATAAAGCATTGAGTGACAAGTTGTCTACGTCAGTGCACCATTCCCTTTGGAGTCTCTAAAAACAATGAACATGACACAGCATACTTAAAAAAAGAATCAACAATAGTGGAGTCATTAATAGTTGATCATCCTGAAATTAACGGACAGACTTTAAATCAAATATGTCTTCCTTGAAAATTAAATGGATCTGAAAGCGCTAAAAGAAACTTTTTCATTTACTGTTTCCATTTACTACAGATCTTGTTCCAATAAAATATTTCAAATGAAAAAAACAATGATTATAAAAAACAATGACAATACAAAATATCCACTTCTGCAGTATCAAGTAAAGGTTGCAATCACTCATTACGTTATATTCAAACTTTCTAATGGCCAACCAAAGAGAGGCTAACAAGGCTACCTTTCTCTCGTCTCATTGAAAAGTATACTAAGGCAATGTTTATATAAATTTCACAAACGTGTATACTGCTTTTTCTTTCCTTCATTAGCTAGGACACTACTATTCCAATCCCTTACATAAATAAATTATTAATCCCTTACATACATGCACAGGGTGCACGCAATACGAAACATAGACAGACAGTCATTATCGTTAAAACAACAAGATCTGAGGGATTTGCGCTGCTTAAACTAAGATTTATTTTTCCCAGACTTTTGTTTAAAATATTGATCTGTGTTTTTAATGACATTTATCCATGCTTTGCCTCTCACCAGAAGAGGGAGTTATTTTGCGGTGTTTATAAAAGCAGGAACTCTGAACTAATTTTCACTTTAGCAGACATTTTCATGTTGATTGAAAAGCTGGGTTGTCACAATTAAACCCACCTTTGATCTATCTCTGGGCCTTTGATCTACAACTGCTAGGTATGTAACATCTTACTGTAAAAAACAAACAAACATATTAGGTGCATCAAAAATACATGTGGTTTACAAGATGTGCTCCTAGTCAACAGAGATTCTTCTACTGCAAATTTAGGTGATCATTACCTATTATTACCTAACTCCATCTTTAGGGCCACTTGTATAAATCATTAGTCTTTAGTCAATATGGTAATTATCTTTCAACACTTGGGTGTATGTACAGGCTTTTATACCATACTGCTAAAAGTCATGCTAAATGAACATCCATACCCTAATAAATCCTTTTATTTTGAAAAGAATGTCAACTATAGAAACTTGATTTGCATTCCTCATATGTTACTCATATCAATTTAGTGACCACCATTTACATGTTGATGTGTGCAAGAAACTCTGCTTCACTTATTTCAGGTCCATTTTAGCATTTTTCAGGGTTTAAAGGGTTTTAGCGACTGTCCCCTTAACACGTTTGTGCCACAGCATTGCTGTGATCAATTTTGTCTCTTAATTGAATTGTGCCTGCGTTTTTGCTAACTTTGTCGTCCCGATGGAGCAGAATGCTTGTATTTTCTAGGAGCATTGATTAAATTTATTCCAACTTTCAACAATGCTGTTATAAGAAGATTTCCCAATTCTGACTTCCTCTGACTTATTTTCATCTTTCCACAAGAATGCATTTCTCATTTTCTAAGAGATGTTTGTTTCTATGGCAACAGTTTTAGATCAATTTTGGTGCAAGTTTTAAATATAAGACATTTTAATGGGTTTTACATTTAAGCCATTTACAGGAATATTTCTTCTTATTTTTGTCCGTAAATCTACAGAGATGATACAGTGTGAGCAAAGACATTACAGAAATTGTAATCATTTCAGAACCTTGTCGACATTATTAAATAATAGAAAAAAAAATTATTCAGCTGAAATGAATAAGTTTAAAGAAATGAATAGGAACAGGCATTATTTTGTCATTAAATCATTGTATAATGTTTTGCACTGCGACAATTTACAATTGCCCTTTTCATATCGTTAAAATCACAGGTAAATATTATGACAACAACTGTATTTGTAATTTGACATTGTCCTTTGATAAACAAAAAATTATATTGAAAGACTTAAAGCAGCTATTATGAAAACCTTGTAATCTATAAGAATGTTCATGACATGAAATAATTCTGGAAAATTATATTTTATTATAATTATCATTTATAACATGTTCGGCAGTATAATTACATTTAATATCAAAAAGTTAAAGTTGTGATATAAATCTAGCAGAGGAGCGGGCAAAGTGTTCCATTTATGATAGCAGTTCTGACAATTATTTTCTATTATTTCTTATTTACTGTCAAATAAGTTAAAACTCTTCATATGCTACTCTGTACAGTCTGTGCAGGTAAAGGCAATCTACTGTACTTGAGAATGAATAAGTTATTTGAACTTTTATTTTCAGCATCCATATCCGTCAGAAGAACAAAAGAAACAATTAGCACAGGATACAGGTTTAACTATATTACAAGTAAATAATTGGTGAGTACACTTTTTAGCATGTACCCTATGATGCAGTCAAATCACTGAAAAAGTCCTTAAGAAATATACTTACAACACAGTGAGCAAACAATGTACTTGAAAACATTGCAAACAGCACCTTTAACTGTTGACATTGTCTTGGTAGTAAAAAAATGGAGCACATCTAGATGTATTTTTAATGCAACATTATCTTCCCTGGCAACTGGCATGTTAGAAAACAATTTTCACAAAGGACAAATTCAGTGTTTAAGGTATAATCATGTTAGCCTGTCTGCATAGTGCTATAAAAGACAGCCTTCTCATGTAAAAGAAGACTTTACTCTAATTGTGTATAATTTATGTTTCTTGAAAGCAATTAAATGGAGACCAGAAGTGCTGCCTCAGATTCATTATCAATCTTGAAGTACACAGTACTTAAGGTCCTACAGATTTTACCTGAATTTAAACCATATGCATCTTCAATTGAAGATTCAACTCAACAAATCTCCACATTGAAGAGTAGTACTTCCTGTTTCTAAGTGGCCATGTTGGTTGTCAAGCAATGTCATCAGAAGCTTTATCTCTACCATACTGGGACAATCTGGTTCTGCTATCTGAAAGGACATTTGAAAAGCTTTATCAAGGAAACCTTCACCATATATCATGAGCATAACTGTATTTAAATAAATCTGGTTTGGTCACAAATAAGGTTACTGACATACTGTTATGTAGATCACTTTGTTTTAAGACCTGAAGTTCTGTTTTCTTGAGATATTTCGTAGAACAAAATTTGATCAGTGATATACTCTTTGAACTTACTGAAGGAGTCCTAATATAAGTAATACAAAACCTTCAGAAATCTAAAAAACTTCTCTTAAATTAATTCTTAGTTATGAGGCATTTCATATCATTACATATTCATTGTTTTGCCAAGTGAGCTCCTGCGTTAGTTCTTCTTGTGTAAAAAAAAAAAAAAATTCTAATGAAATGCACAACAACGTAATGAAGGTAGTTTAAATCTTGTCAAGCAATCAGTTATATAATACTGTGTATTGCATTTTTTCTGCACAGAACATTAACCGATCAAAGATAATATACCGTCATTGTCAAGCCGACATTATCAACAGGTCTATCATGACTTAAATTAGTAACGCTTTACATTGTGTGACAAACACTGTGTGTGATACAACCCTTTACGTCCTTCTTGTGACATTAAATGCAGATACCTTTGCAAAAATATGCAACCTAATATGCATATATTAAATGCACAACAAGTTACTCAAATCTCTTGTTTCTGCCATGTTTTTATATGTAACAAAGAAAAACAATACATCTGCATTTTTTACAAACAATCACCTGTCTACATGTAATTGACCTTTTGTGCTAAATACATTGCCTTTTCAAGGGAGGTAACTCTAAAAGAAATCCTTAACTGAAAGTTTGATTTTTAAAAAGCTGAATAAGTTTATTCATTTGTTGATAAAAGTTTAACAAAGTGTTACATTTTCAAAAAAAAAAAAAAAAATTAAAAAAATGAAACCGGTGAAGTACGTAAAACAAAGCAAAGTACTACTTCATTTTTTATAAAAAAAAATGATTAGGTTAGCCATAAAACTGAAACAATTATACTATAAGCCACAATGTTAACTGTCTGCTAAAGATTATAGCTGTACCATCTTTTTTTTCTGTAATAGCCTTATCTCAGTTCATTTTTCCAGTTGGGCTTCAATGGCATTTTCTTTCACAAGGGAAGTAACTACTCCTATTTTCTCAATGAAAATATAAATAAATCAGCATTTGAAGTTAATTAAGGAACCCTTACAAAGTAATTAATTACAGAAAACCTGAGACCTGTGAAACCTTATAGTAGGATAAACCTTGGTAGAAAGGAAAAATAAATCAGTGAGAATGAGGAAACATTGCCGTCAGTGCATCTAAATGAGTGCCTGAACACGCAATAAAATACCCTCCCTTGCAAATGATACAGGTTTCTTTACACCAATTCCTGGAAATAATTACTAAAATGTGTGGAATTCCAAAAAAACTGCACACTGATGTTTTCTTTCAGATTCAAGCTTTAATTTCAGATAGTTAGATGAAATAAATAGATTTAAAACTTCAAACAACCTGATTTGAGTCAGAAAGATTTTGATGCAGTTCAAATATAGTTCCTTAATGCAGAGAAGCGTACACCAGAAACAGTTCAACAACTTATGTTGGAGTGATCTTCAATTTTAGAAGTTAAAGCAAAATAAATTGTACTATTTAAGATAAGCCATATCACATACCTTGTAGAAGGCTTACTGGAAAGCTTCATAATCCAGTAAGTTTTGAAAATGAACTGGCAGTGATGATGAAAAAGAAAAGATGGAGAAAAAAAACTTTGAAACTGTTAACATGATGTCATCAATATCTCACCATAGGAATGTTTGCTATAAATTTGAAATTACAAATGTATATATTATAATCAGCTGGGTGGGTGAGCATTTTACTTTTGGGATATCGGGTCTTGCAGATCATTACTTTACAAGGGAAGCACTTCCTTCAACATGATTTTTGTACAAGAATGATTTTTTTATATGAATTATTTTGGTAAGATCTGGTATATCATTTTGCAATCTTACATTAAAAATGTTATGCTGCATATGAACTGTGAACTTGATTATTTCCTAGATGTAGTTATTGAACCAGACATGCAAAATAACCTGTAAATGTTTTATTTTTATTGAATATTTACTACTACATACTCTTTCCGCAGGCTCCAAAATGAAATCTACCTCCTACCATAATTATTTGTTTGCTTAAACAGTATTTCTTTTGTTATGAAATTAAGGTCAAAATTTCTGACCTTTTAAAACAGGCCAGAATTTATTTATGACATAAATCATTTTACTTGTTTACTTAATTAAACCTGCGTATTTTTGCAAATTTAATTGTGCATGAAATAATAAAACAGTTTTTTTTTTCAAGTTATCTTAATTTCATTTAGTGCTTTTGAGTGCATTTAATAACTGATATTAAAATTAAAAGACAGTTTAAATTACTCAAGTAATTATATTCTCCCACTATATAATAAATTGAAGTTTTATCAGTAAGCATTTTATGATCTTTGCAAAATGCAATTTTTATCTATGCATCAAAACTTTTAATGGAGGAAATTTAACTCAAGTCAAGATCACTCTTAACAAATAACGTAAATGGCAATTAAACAATTTAAGAAGACACTTTTACTTTCACATAAATGAAAGCCATATTATGAAAACTAAACAGCAGATTTTAAAAAAGCAGATAAAAAAACACAAGCAAAAGTTCTCTTCAAAACAAAATCCAATTTTTTTTTAGTTTATTTTTATCAGTACAGACCAAACAAAATTATTTTCATTTTTAATTTTGTACATGAACATCGGTAATTGCATAGCTAGATATTTTATGAAAATACTTTGATAAAAATCAGAAAATTACATGGAACTTGATACTAATTATCTTACATTATAAAAATTACTCAACCGTCTGAAAGGCTTTGCTGAATATCTTAAGTTAGTGCATATTCAAACCGAGCAATTATTTATACCTTGGAAGGATTTTGAGAGAAGATATATACAGATTTATGCACATTTTATGCAAAATATTTTGTACTTATTGTAGATTATTTATCTAAAGAATTCCAGCTTCTACAATGTGCAAGGTATTGTGTTTCAGAAGTAAATAATTCCAGCTTTAAAATTATGCTGATTAGCAATCTAAACAAACAAATTTAAATGCCCGATACCTGATTTTAAATAGATGTGCTGGCTCTTTAAATTTTTATCAAGATCGCGCATCAGTTATTGAATAGATATATATCATTGTTGAATCTGGGTAGCCTAGGTTTCACATTACCTACATTGGGTTATATCGCAAATAACATCTAATTATGACTAAATAGTCCGATATCATGCACGATTCTCTAGTCTAAAAGATATACCTGCGTGATTTCAGATAGTTATTATTCACACAATTGCTCTAGGCGAACCTTTGCATATTAGTAATGATTGTGAATATCATTTAAAGGAGATCTGAAACCCGCTGTTGAAAAGGATGGGGAAATTGAAGAAAAGTATCAAAGATACGATCAGATTTATCCATTGTGTATTTTATGTAATTAAATTAGAAATAAGGGAAACTGAACACTTTGCAAACCTCCCAATAACAAAGCAGTCAGGATTCTAGGTTTCTTTTGAAGCACGCTTCAGTAAATACAACCCAAAGGCCAGTTTAAGTACAGATTATAAATGAAAATGGTAAGTAATAGTTTGAATAAACTGTCTGTCAATTTGTTACAGTGTTCAGTGAAAAATAAAAAGATCCAAACGATGAAAAATGTTCTAAAGTATATTTAGCTCTGTATGTATACTATTCTAACTGTAATTTACATGAAAGACTTATATCAAAGCTATTGATTTGGAGCTGATAGCAAAAACCAAACAGACCAAAAACATAAAATTTTAATGATGCAAATTGTATGATCTCAAGTGGCTCGTTTACAATATATTTGCATCTTTTATAACTCTGCTGAAGTCCTTTCATTTTGTATTGTCTTGAAGAGTCCCTAATAAAATAAAGTACAAAGTATTGAAGACAACCGGCATCAAATTCGAATGCTTACAAGTATGTTTCAAGTGATTCTTAGAGCATTGGCAGAATGTTAGAGGGAAGCTATTCTGCTGGAGAAAAGAAGATCACTTCTACTAATTAGTTAGGAGCTCATGGTGACGTGTCTGGTAATTTCTGCTTAAGTTATCAATGGCAATCCGATTAATTTGTCGCCTTGAAATACAGATGAAAAGGGCCCTGCTTGATTGTTTCAAGAATTAGGTAGAACAATGCCATTAGGGAATGTGTTCTACAAATTACCAATGATTAAAGCGCCATTTGAATAAGAACTGTCTGAGGCAGCTGGAAAAAATTATTTTCAAGAATTTCTGATTTTTTTTTCTTTGAGTTAAACTTGTATCAGTTACAGTTTTAAACAATTTAAGTTCTGTCATACTATTAAATTCCAATTACAAGCATTCTTCTTAATATCTTTGCAACAAAAATTCCATTGATGTCTCCTTTGTAGAATGTATTTTTATGAAATAAAGAAATTCAAACTACCCAAAAATGACTCTGGTCTGAATGTCAGTAGACAAGAGAGATTTCTGTTCCAGATAAATAAAGGAATTTGGTCAATAACTTGATATCAAGACAAAAAAAAAGCAATCATTTGGAGATGTATTGGAGAAAAGATCATTTTCTCTTTTCTGAGATTATGAAATTAATTCCGATGATTGCCTTCTGCAGTTATAGTCAAACAATGCCGCATCGTTTTCACGGTGACCGACTCAAATGCCACTTGCTATCTTTATTCCACCGCAGCTTAACCAAGCACAAATAAACAAAAGGCGATATTGCCCCGCATTTATTCCAGGAAGGAATTCATTCGCAGGCAAAAAGATTGTCCGAAACCCGCTATGCATTGGAGTTCTTGAATTAGTTGGTGTTTTATCTGTAAACAAATCAATATGGATTTTTCCGTTCCCACTCCTAGACTTGATTAACTTCATAGTTTTTTTGGAACTATCACAGTGTATTAATTATAGATAAGGGCCTTCATTTGCTTTGGATAGTAAAGATCACAGTATTCTCCTTTCCCCGTGCCATCTCATAACAATATGTGTATTATGTTGAATTCATTTCAAAATCTTCTGGTTCATTTTTTTCATCAGTTCTGTGCTAATTGCTTTGTATTCCTGTAAAGATATGATCAAGAAAATGTAAAATGAAATTCCAACATTTTCAACATTTTTGACAAATATCTCAATTTGTGACAGTGACAAATGGGTTTTTGAAAATGAAGGAACTGTTATTCATGAAGACGAATTTCATTTATGCCTGAATAGGAATAAATCTATCCCACTTTCTGTAACAAAAGTAATTACACAATTTTTATCATATTTCAAATTCAAAAAGCAGAAAAATCATTTTGAATTAGCCAAAAAGTCTGCAAAGGCAGTAGCAATGTAATAATGTCTTTTCATGCAACAGTAGAAGAATGCTATTGGTTTCCATCGCTCATTTTATTTTGGCAAAGCCTGACTCCAGACTGGCAACAAACCCCTGTATTAATTTACTGTATTCACCATGCCGCTGTCTAGCCTCATCTATGAGATTCCAATTTTGTTTTTCATTCCACGTATACTTTTTCTACCAGCTTTTCATTTTCTTTCTGAGCTACAGTAATGAGATTTCTGAATTAGAAAGTTGTTCTTCATCTTCGAACCCGTGCAGAGACAATATCGCATGCATGACGCCATTAATGAAATGTGTTTTGTTGCCGGTAACGCTATGATTAGGGTACAAGAACAGATTTATCCAAGATCTTCCCCAGCATTGTCATATCATAGCTAAATTTCAAATTGTGTGTTTTTTCACAAAGGAACTCCCGCACAACAATTGGTTCCCTAATTCAGACCTTCTGCCAATCGAGGTCGTAATGACGGGGTATAACCTCGACATTGTGTGTTAATGATCACGCTTGGGGCAAACTTTTCACAAAAAGAGCAACCAGAGTGAAAAAAGGAAGATGAAAAGACAGAATAATTTAAGTAGTTTTAAGTGACAGTGAAAATTGAATTTAAAAAACAATGTTACACAATGGAAGATTATTTCTATAGGCTTTCACCTTTTGTCATCAGGAAACCCCTTTCATTTTTTTTCCAGACTACACAAACAACTGAATTACAGTATACTATTTTCAGCTTAAAACACAACAGTACCAAATACATCATTATTCATCACTTTTTATTTCCTAGCCTTAAATTAGCTAATAAAAACATTCTTTTGTTTCATTTTTAACTTGATCAACTATAAATAAAATCCTGTTATAACATTATTTATAATATCTAATATAAATAAATTTCCCTATAAAAATTATATAACACATAATAACAACAATAACATATAAAGATCTTATCAATATTAATACAAATAAGTAAAATGAAAATAAAATTAACCCATGAAAGAAGAATATCAATTTACAAATTAATTGATAAAAGCTTCAAGTGTTTTCTTTTGAAGTGACAACTAAGACAAGAATTTATCTTAATATTGCATTTTGCCCTAAAGTTTTCAAACACCTGACAAGATCTGGCCATAATTTGTCAAACTTAACTATAAAGGTGGTTTACTGATTTTAACAAATGACAAAATTGACAAATAGAACTTATCTATGTTGTTAAATCTTGTACGTTTGTCACAATACATCCTAAGGCAGTAACGGTTATGCTATCTTTGGTTTTAAAACAATTAAGCTTACGCTTTTAAAAAGTAACGTTGCGCTTAAATTGCTCTGCTTTTAATGTTATTTTGCCATAAATGTCAGCGATTATCAAAATTTTATAGCATCATAGATTGGTGATAGTCGATTGATTTTAATTTAAGTATTTTCTGTTGTGAGTTTTTTTGTGTGGTTATTTTTGTTTTCTAACTGCTACATGATCATTGATACATTTTAATGGAGATTTAAATGAACTTGACAAGATATGCACAAGATAACACATAAGATAAAATTTGTAAAACAGGGACAATAAATGGTGTAAAACAATTAAGTCAAACATTCAGTCGTACTTAAAGGAAGCATTTCATTAAAATCAAATAAGAATCATTCGACATTGACAGATGTACAAATTGTAAATGGCTAAACAATTATGACCAGTAACTTAAAACCATAAATCACATTATATTTCTTCCAGTCCATAAAATAATGTGAAAGCCAAAAAATAAACAATGTTTCAATAATGAGCAAAATAACACATCAGAGAAATTCCATGCAGGAACCTTTATGACTTCAGTAAGTAATTTTTACAAAGAGTTAAGGACAGTGTAATAGGTTTATATTGTGATTATAACTTTACACGCAAATCCCTCATCAAAGGTAAAAACTGTGACTTTTTGTGTCAATATCTACTATAACTTGTTCAATGTCTTTCTCCATGCCTTTGAAGTCTCCTTTGTAATTGTTCAGTAAGTTCATTTAGACAATTTCCCTGCTGTAATCATCGGTTTTCTAAGCAAGGTGTATTCTGGTATTAAATCTATAAATTGTTTACAAGTGTGGTATCTATTTAAAACTTTATTTTGCAATAATGTCACTGGTTTGATTCCTTTTTTTGACACAGCTGTTAAGGTACTCTGAGCCTCAATATTAGTAGTATGGGTTCCCTGATCATGGACATAATATTACACCTGAGTTAGATTCCTTGATCTAGGACAAAGTATGAGTTAGTTAAGGTTCCTGATCAAAGACAAAGCCTGAATTAAGGTTCCTTGATCTAAAAAGAAAGCATGAGTTAGGGTTCTTGATCTAGGACAAAGCATGAATAAGGTTCCCTGATCAAGGACACAACATGTGTAAGGGTCCATGATGCAAGACTTAGCATGGGCCAGGGTTCCTCTATCTAGGACATAAGGTATTTGGAAGGATTCCTTTGTAACATGCAAAACCATCAGTGAGAGTTTCCCTTTTTTAGGGACCATTGATAATTGATAAGTGTTCTAAAAATGCCCAGTTATGACCTATTTATTTGTTACTATTTCTTCTAAATTGAAAACAATTATATAAGAATTCAGACTATGATAGACCTAAACTGAGCAGAGAATTTAGCTTTCAAGATTTCCATGTACAGTCGAAGTTTTAGCACGCTAAAGACCTGGACATACCAGAAGACTGCTCAAGCATTGTTCTTTATTCTTTACAAAGCCGCTGGACAGATCACCATGAAGTAGTCAGATTTCGTCAGTGTTGGCACACGACCCATCTCATTACAGTCTGAAATATGTCGAAAACAATGTGACACTTGGATCATATTATAGATAAAAAGCATTATCTCTGAAAACAATTCTATCTTGATATAATCATCGTGGGACTTGACATGAAATAGTCCCCACAAATAATTCAGAATTGAATACCCTTTTTAAAAAGAATTGTCTTCTTACTGCATTTTTTTTTCAAAACTTTACATCAATATTTGTCATATGTATCTGATTAAGTTTTTATTTTCCAACTGTCATAGTTAGCAGTTACTAAAGTTTTGACTAGTCAGTACAGATTAACCCTAAAAACTACTAAGATTCTGTACTTACATTAATTCCCATTTACACACACAAATGGACAGTCACATGCAAACTTCACCATAGGGAATTGTGGCAACAGGACAAGACTTTAATTACCTTTAAAATTACATTTTACCTGTTTATTTACATTAATGTGATGACTAATTTTTCCTACATACAATGTTCTTAACTGCATTCCTTTTCATCTATGACTTCCCTGGCAACCCATCGCTTCCAAAAACGGCAATCTCAATACCAGTTGCTAGGCCGTGACAACTATTCCATACCAAGTCTCCTTCTACCATGTATGCATTTAAGACAGTGCAAAAGTCTGGTTAAATAGCTCCTAAATAAGCAAAACATAGAACAATTTAATGTCTTAAAAGTTTCAAGCCTGTTCATATGAATGTTCTATAAAAACTACACTGCCTACCCTTTCTCATCACTTTTCATGGCAAAATTATTCACTCGAAAATGAAAGTCTGTTAACTTAATGACTTAAAAAAAATCTAAAAATGAAATAAATGAGATAAGTCTTAAAATTTCAAAACATAATTAGAAGTAAATCAAGCATATGCCATTTGCATGTGTCAAATATATTGAGTAGAGGAATGAGTGACAGCCATATTGTTCTGGGTCGGTTATCAGCTGTAACTGATACTTACAATGGTAAACATATGCTGAAATTGAAACCAGTCTGGGCTTTGAGAGCCAGATAGTTGATTGGTTAACTAGAGACAGGATGTGACATCATTCATGACCTAAGACCTCCATCTGTCAGCAAGAGTGAAATGTACCTTAAGATCTTAGACATTTATAAATAAATGAAGTAAATTACCAAGCTTTAATGTAAACATAATCCCTAAAGTAATGTAAGCACACAAAACTGTGCTGTTTAAGTTAAAAAAAAAAGAGAGAGAGAAAATAGAATATCTAGTGTGTTACATTTTCTTCCATTCTGCTGACACAGTTTCATATTTTTGAAAGAAAGGAGGCAGCAGTTTCTGTAATGTTTTTCCTGAAGTTAATTTTCAGGAGAAACTCTTTTAGTAATTTACATTATTTATAAGTGAAAATCCCCTTAGCAAGTTTCTGAAAATTGCTTGGCAATCTGGACATATCTAAATTGAACTTTCAAATGACCCTCTTGAAAGTGACAAAAATGTCAAACAAATGCATTTCCTGTTGATCTTTACATAGATACCTTTGCCATCACACATGAAAGGCAGATTCACCCAAAGCCATCATTCAGTGACAACTATCTTTCAATTTTCTTTCATTTGTCCTCAACAATTTCAATAAAAATCATTACCAAATTTTAACTGGATGTTTGCATCTTTTGTCATCACGATGTAATAGAAACTGACAATCTTTAGTACTGTGTCGTTAACTAAATGGTGCTTGGCCAACATCTTTCATGCTTGATGTGGTTATAATAACCCCCCTATCATGGGCTTCTTTTACTATTGTCCAGTTTCAAGGGTTTGCTGTCCTCCGGGTGTCCATTTGTCCACTAATTTCTTTGTCTGACCCGCCCACCTTCGACTAGACACATTATCTCATTACCTGAGCATTGTGTGGTTCCAACTTGTCTCCCAACTCCATTCATAACTACCTGATCCCTATGTTGCTCATTTGAGGGGTCATTATAGACACAATGGGGGCTGAAGATGATCTAAATTCCTCTGCATTTGAGTCTACCTTCATTTTGCCAGTTAGAATAACAGTGGAAATACCCTGAAACATTCAAATTCACCATATACAGAATGCCATATAATGGTGTAATTACTAGTTATTTCAAAAAGACATCCGAGACTTAAATTACACACTTAGACAAAAGTCTGGTTCTGAAAGCTAACATTAGCTTTTATGAAATAGCATGTGAAGTCAGTGAAATGATAGTGTAGTTAGAATTTCTAAAACCAAATAACAGACATACAAAAACAGTACTAATTCTTTTTACTAGAGCAGTGGGTGTGCAAATGCAGCTTCAGCAAAAAAAATAAAAGAAAAAAAAAAGAAAGAAAAGAAAAAAAAAGAGAAATATGAATATATTTAATTCCTAGCATAGTAAACGCAATAATTTGTCAAATCTGCTAAATAACAGCAAAAAATGGTTTGATAAAAATCAAGTTTAATTAAATGATCTTTTTTTTTTTCAAAATGCAAGCAACTATTACCTACAGGACCACTTGTGAGACAGATAGCTTAGATGGACCTGGCACACCACTATATATTTTAGCAAATTTTAAACACAATAAATTTCTCAATTATCTTTACAACAGCTGATGGCTTGGCTGTAAACTAATCAGGAAACACATATGGTTGAGACAAATTGGAAAATTTGGAACTTTTTTGTTAGGGGGTCACAATTTTCTCTTCTGCCAACCTCATGTGGGACGATCAAATTTCAGTTTAATGTTGTTTTCAGCCCTTATCAGAATTTTAATTTGAGTAACCATGGCAACAAAATGAAGAAAGTTAGGCTGAAGGTGCCAAGTGAAATAATTTACAGTTTCAGGGTGGAGAAAATTAACACAAGAAACTTAGAAACTGCCTCCATAATGAAGAGTACTGTTGCAGCAGATAGTTTACTAGCTTCCCAATCAAGTATTTCTGTGTTATCAGATAGGTTTTCCAAAGTTTCCTCTCTCAAAATGGAAAATAACTAAATTATTTCAAGTAAATTGTGTTTGTTAGTTCTCATTTTACTTTCTTTAACTGACAGATCATTTCTTGAATACTGTTCAGGTTTTTTTGTTGTTTTTTTTTTTAGTAGTGCTTTTGCGAGTAGTAATGTCAAGCAACTTCTGCTTACGTCTGCACACTAGGCACAAGAAATTTCTTCCCGCTTTAGTTCTACACACTGATTTTTTATTCACCACAATAAACACTGAAAACAGAATTATGTATCATATGTCAAATAAAAATTAAAATCTGAAGATCCATAATGTTTGTTTAATGAACAATAGTAAAATAAAATTCTATCCAAATTTCAGGAGAAGGGCCATTATACCGCCATTAATATGTCAGATTGTTTTAAGCATGTCTTGACTGACTAACTATTACTATTGTTACTTCATGATTTTGCCATTCTGTTCTACCAGCTGATTCAAATTCATATTTTACGATAGTTCTAGTAGTTAGAGAAATACTTGAAATATAAACTAACAAAATAAAAAAAGAAATTGCTGTTACCGCAATAAAACATTCTCTGCGTATTTCACTTGATGATTACTCATTTTACGTGTAATATACGAAAGAAAAGGATCATTCATTACAAGAAATCATATTCTTCCGAACGTGTGTGCACAATGTTAAATAACATTTGCAGATGTGAAAAGAAATAAAACTTGTAATTTGAAAACCTGCTGTTATTATGACTTTATTCCATAATAAAACTCCCAAGTTGGCCATAAAACTTAAATTTAGAACGTAAAATAAAATATGAACTGGGCTAGCTGAGGAATCGCGTCAATAAAATAAATTTGATCCCCCTAACTAGTTAGCTGATTAATACAGACAACTCTCTGGGAAAAATGCTCATTTAATGACACTGATGTTCATTAATTTGATAAAAATAACTCATTTAATGGCACCAGTGATTTTTTGTCTATTCTGTACACAAAATGCCAACTGTTGTTTTTCTATAAGAGGTAATAAGTGCTTAAAATGAAGGAGTTGTAACAATAAAGATTTGGATTTTGCTGTCATAAACAACAGGAAATATTAAGATGAAGGTGGAATATTCACAGCAGGCTAGCATGCAATGCAGAAGGCTAGGTTTGAGGGTGGTCCAAATGAGAAGTACCAACTCACTACAATATGAAACCTTAAATATTAACAGAATCATTTACATCTGATTATTAAGTATAAACTAATGTGTTGTACTTGCTGAATCTTAGGCTATATGGTCTATACTATAGGCTTTAGCCAGACAAACTTCGGAAAAAAGTGAGTTTCATATATAACTGGATCACTGGACTGTACCAGATTCAAAAAGTATATTAGACTGACTTAGATTATAAAAGGGAGTAAGACAGATGTAAGAAATTTGAACAGGAAGAATTTTTACTGTTACCGTGGCAACAATGACAAACGGTCATTGTCAGTGCTGGTAATTAAAGATGCAATGAAGAAATGTATTTACTAGTGACTATCACAAGGATTTTAATTATTGTACAAAAGGAATGTACGCACAGATCTAGTGCATGCAGTTAGAGGAGAGAATGGGGTAGACCATAGGATAGTCCAAATAGATAGAAGAACTCGAGAACTTGGCTGAGAACTTAGCTGACTCTTTGAAGAAAGATAGTTGTGTTTGAAAAAGATGATATGTATGAAGAACAGATAACTCTGTCAAACAGATCTTCCCAATACTTAAAGCTGGCATTGTAAATGAGGAAATATGGGTCAGAAATGGAGAGAAGAATTATGATAAGGAAATAGTGAGGACATGCACAGAATGAACAACAGTTATATATGAATTCAATCATTACTTTGTGTCAGGTTGTTGGTTTATTTGTGGAGAAAATGATTCTCTATTTATATAGGTTCATTACATTTTAGCTGAACATGTTTCTGACAAGTGATTTCCTAGCATTCGGTGCTCTCCACCTGTTTGTGACAGGGTAAAGGAAGCGAGGCAGACTAGCAACCGTTCCTACGGCTGAATCAATCAGAAACTTCGAGAAATTTAAAACACAAGCAGTTAATCAATGTATTCATCAGGCTATGTTGTAATAAATTGCAAACGTAGGTGATTATATTTTAATTACTACCATCGTCTAGATTTAAGGCACACTTTTTCAAAGTTTACCTTGAAAGAAGCCATACTTCTGGAATATTTTTTAAAAAATACAAGGATACTTAAAAATTAAGATTCAACCCATTTGTTTTACACTTACTGGGAAAGAAGTTCTTGCAGCTTATAAAAAGCTGTATTAATAATGGTTTCTTGGATTCAAACCAGTGCTTGCACAGGAGGTTTGGAATGTTGAAAGTCTCTGGATGATTACATCCATGATGGGATTTGAACCAGTGACCTCTAGGTTTTAGTCTGGCGCTCTAGCCCCGCAATCACTCCTCCTCCTTAAATTGATACAGATAATATACCTGGCGCCTGGCACATAGGATAAGGAATCGGGGTGTAAATGTGTACACTAACAGAGGTGTCTCATAAGCCTGGGAGGACGGCCCTTTCAGTAGGGGTGACACTATATTAAACAAACACTTTACTTTTACTTTTTATACCTAAAGAACAATAATTCAGTATCAGTAAATGCTGCAATTCCAGTTATTATAAATTTACATCATACACCTGCAGCCAGGTAATCAAGTAGTAATTGTTGAAATCACCGCATTTTCCTTATGGCAATATTTTCATCATCATTATAAGCAGAAGCACCATCAGCGGTAATTGAATGGCTGATTATGAAAAAAGATTCATTGTCACTAAATATCTGGTTGCTAAAATTTCAAAAAGAGAAAGTGACTTGTTGTATTTTAGGATTTCTATAGAAACTTCATCACTAATTCTTTCCCTGTCCCTAAAAGTTTTTCATACGTCGTCGACTGGAGCTGTGATCAATATGTTCTGAAATTGGCATTCTGTGTGTGTACAAGACTTAATTTGAATAGCCATTGATGGAATTAAGAGAGCAGTTGGTATAATTGGCAGACAAAGGCTCCAGACTGAAGTGATAATAATACGGGTTCAAATCCATGCTGAAATTTGCGATGATTTCTGAGAAATTATTTACATTAAGGCAACAGTGTCGGTGAGAATCTTATACTATTTGGTTGTCTGAATAAAATAAACAAGATATTTCTGACTTCTTGGATAGTAGTGTTCTAAAGAAGAAAACAAAAGTTATGAGAAACTTAGTTCATAGAAAATCCAAGGGTGCTCAGTCATCTGAAACTGAGGAAAAATTCTGCTTAACACTCAAAAATCTAAATGTTACCCTGCTAAATTTCTAAAATGAACTTGTCCATCTCTCAATTTGGGCAGTACCATTTACCATTTATAGAGGTATTAGCTGTAAAAATACTGACTGAATAGTGAACAGTACAGATCATGGTCAGACTGCACAGATGTGTAGGCTGATCATGGTCTACACTGGTCACAAAGGCAAATACAACTGCTACAAGCAGGATAAATCTATAACAATTTGCACTATGCAATAATTCAGGATCTCAAAACAATAGAATTTTTTGGCTACATTTTATATTCTTTAGTAGAACTTGAAGTTACTGCAAAATAAAGAAATGAAACAAATAAGTCTGTACAACAAGACATATTGGAACATTATTTAAGGTCTCAAGTATGATCTACGTGTATCAGGCACAAAACTACTAAATTGGCAAAATGCATTGCCATATATTTCTATAACAGGGCTGGAAATCTCTTGCTCATACAAAATGGAGATGTATCAATCAGAGCACAGATTATCAATTTACTGCCAGAAATCCTGTTTTCATATAACATCCAAATAAAGGCACAACAGACAAGTGGGTTTACTGCCGTCGACATCTTAACAAATGGCATAAAATGGCCCATATTGTCTCTTTAGTGTGGTTATTTGTTCATATAAAAGGTCTGTGTTATTTGCCTAGAGGACTGGGCGAAGATTTAAGACTTGGAAGGTTACAGAGGGTTAACAGAATAACAGAAGTCTGTGGGTTTTCATGAAATTTGGTCATTATGATAAAACGGATGGCAACAATTGATATGGCGAGTTAAGTTTGTCATTTCATAGATTTATGATATTTTATTGTACAGCATTTGAAATGATTAAAGACTGATTCTCTAAATATCTCTTTTATTTCAAATTGCAAAAGACATCATAAAGAAGAAAAAAAACTGACTTGTTTTTTCCCCTGTATTTAGTTTTTTTTTTTAAACAAGAGGTCTTTCAAGTTCACAAATGTGATTTCTCATTGATAATGATTTCAGAGCATACCAATGATTAAGAAATGCCTTCAGCTTCATTCCTAAAGGAACTACTAGAAGTCAAATTTCATACCACCTCCTTCAAAACCTCTGTCTCTCTCAGAGAAAGGTCAAAGCTTTAACAACAGTACTTCAGCAATAGCCAGAATTGCACTGAAACAATCCATGGCCTGTAAGGCAGAGCCAGCTTTCTGAAATCATTATCTTCTTAATTCTGTAAGAAGTGTTTTCACATGTTTTGTATACCTGTCTCTTTATCCAATCTTCTCACTATTGCCTTGTATCGTCTTTAGCAATTTCCTCAGGTCAGGGGTAAAACCAGCTGTTAATTCGGAGATCCACTAACAATTGTGAAAGCCTGGTGTTTTTAATAATCATTTATAACAAACACTCTTTAACATCATAAAAAATGTACTATATATTGCTATCTGAAATATATTCTGAATACTAAGTATTTTATTATCATCATAAAATATAGAGAAAATTACTTCCCACATTCTCAAGGTATAGATTTAGCTGTTGCTGTGATAGGACTCATACTTGTTTCCACTTGGGAGAGATCGTTGCCCGTAAGTGCCAACACTCCGGGATACATGGCTCCCTCAGTAACGGCAATATCTGCGATTATGGGAAATGCTTAAACATACCGAGAGAAAAGCATTTATTATTTTTTCTGTCTCTACCACCTATCCTGTGTGAAGCTTAAAATATAAATAATGGTACTTGATTATCATTTTACAGCCACTGATATTATTTCTGCTAGCACTAGAGCCTTGTGTACCATATAACACAAGTTTGTTATACTTTTTCTAAAGAAACATAAAGAGACAGAAGGACTTATTGGTGAATGCTTATCCTTGTTATTAGTGTAAATGGACTATATACAGATTAACAGAAAAAGAATACTTGGCAATGAAGACTGAAAAGGCTGAAATACATAGAGGATATTTGTTTGTTTTGAGTAGATATGGAATATATCTCATCATGAAGTGATACAATTAAATATTTTCACGAGCGCTTAGGAATAAGAGTTTTTGAATGCCCCATTGAATTTAAACAGCAAACACCAAATAACTCTATATGACAAGGAAACTGCGTACATACATCATGTTTATTTTTTATTTAGAGCTTCATCATAATTCTGTACAGTTTAAATAACAAAATTGATGATGATATTCTTTGAAAAAAGCACCTGTTATGACACCAGAAAGAACAAATACATTATATATAATAGTCAAAAAAATGCAATTTGCAATAACATTTTTATTTCATAATAAATTTGAACCACCTACCAAAAATCATTTCATTTAAAGCTAAAAGAAACAAGTAATTGTAATATTGTAAAATACTTTATATTTCTTAAAATACTTAAAGTAGACTTTTGAGAATTCCTCCGACTTTAATTTACACCTTGTAAAATTAAAGCACAGCAACCTTGTGTACACCAGTGTGAGGCTAATATAGTAATACAAAAAATGCAATAAACTCGACTCATACCCACCATTCACTCAACACTTCTCTCTGGCAATTTTTTTGTTTATCCGTGAATCAACATTTTCTGTCAGTCAATCATAAAATTGGTACATTGTATCTACCTATAATACTTAGAGTCAAACTTATATGAGAAAATCTTAGGAAATATTGATTACACTTCAGTGACTTCACTCACTTACATGTATGCAGCAGTGTCTGAAATCAAACACACACAATGACAGGATTCAGATACTGAACATGTCTTAATTTGCCTGGCTGACTGAAAAGCAGAGCTGCAAGAAGCACTAAGCAGTCTTGCCTTTGATGTAACAGAAATGTCCGTTTTAGAAAACTGAAATGACACAACTTAATTTTTGCAATGTGTAATATTTCATTAATATACAATCAAATACTATAGATATGTTTGTTTGCTGTCTTATTTTGTCACTCAGGAAGTTTATGCTATCTTATTTACAATACACATGCATAGAGCACATAGTGTTTTAGTGCAAGATAATCTTGTTCTAATCTTATATACAGCTACGAACTCTCAAAATGCAAGCTTGGTCATGGCCAATACAAAAACTTGAAGAGAACATCTCAACTTGTATAGTGGGTCCCTACAAGAAATCATAACTGTTGAAATAATTACAAATTCTAAACCCAATTAGGTCTTCCTCTATCCCTTTGATATGATTTAACTACTTTCTGGATGGCTGTGTTGTCTAATGGGCCACCAGGGTCTTGGAAAGTCTACGTCTATCATTACAGACAATCTGATAGAAAGTATCCATTCATTGCACATTAGCCATTCAATATTTCTCTGTTAAGATGTAAGGCAGTCCCTGGACACGGTAAACCTATATCATTGACACTTCAATTCTTGCTACATGCTCCTGATGACATTTCTTGGTGAGAATTACTTACAGCTAATTTACACAAAAATCTACATAAATGAGCACATTGAGAATTCAAGGAAACATAATGACAACGCTGTTTTTGCTGCAAATGTGTTCTTAATTAATCAAGTCTTTTATGCAACCTGAAAGCAGAGACACTGAAGAAATCCCAAGAAAGATGCAAACTGCTGGTTGCCCCAAATGGGTTTTCCTTTCCACTTCAATTATCAGTGTGTAATTTTCTCTTGGTTTGTTTTTTAAAGGCTTGCCACAAACATCTTCAGAAATTCCCATATTTTCATTGACTGATTATTTATTGCTTCAAATCTGTTTTCCTTATAAGTGTTTTCTTTAAATGGGCAAAGAAGGCTTTGCGAATATCAGCAAATTGAAGATAACAGCTTTTCAGCTTAGATTCTTTTACAAATGAGCAGTTCCAAAGATAGGTGTTTTCGATACCAGAAGACAAATTGTTGTGTTAATAGCTCACTATGCAAATCAGCCAAGATGGCTTCCTGAAGATACGTGATATGTCTCTGGAATTAGGAAAAAGAGTGCAGCCCATTACAGCGATGAACCATGTACAGTCTGTTACAGAGTATGTCATCGCTTCTCTGCTTCAGAGAAAATGTTACACATGAACATAGGAACCAGGCTTATAGGAAATTGGATTGAAATTGGATTAACAAATCTGTTGAAATCAAGCTACAAAAGCAAGGAAAGGTCTGGTGAAAGAACCAAGCCTGCAATGAAATCTACCGTATAATTTGATCTTAAGTATTTCATATTTACCTATGTGTAATTTAAAATTAATTTCAATGAACTTCGGTTCATGGACACCTTCTGGTATATATTTTAATGCACAAAGTGTTGGCCATGGCAGGACTGCTATAATTATCTTCCCCTCATTATGTTTCTAATGAGCCTTTAAGTGCTTCTGTAATCATTGACAAAAAATGTTGGAGTCTTGTATCAACCTTGTTGGCAGACTATGTAGAATGGTTTGAAATCACTATCCAGGGCCACTTAAGGGTGCTCATTTAACCAACTCTCTTTGTACAAGATTATGGTCAACTAAGGTGTTTTAAAGTAAATTACCAAAACAGGAATTACAGCTGATCAACAGCTGGTCTCATGAAGGTAATGTATTGTCCTTAATACACCTGTAGGTGGTGTTATGCATAAAACTAGCACTTTGTGATAACTATCTGTGAACTTTGTATTGACAACATGATCACGCCATAACTCATCTCAGTGACACCATATACCCAAACTGTCCTAGGGTTTTTGTTAAATACATAAATTATTGTCCTATCAGTTTACAGCCATTACTAAAATTTGAATAGACTTCAGTGGCCATAAATAAAGGGTTACGTCCTTTGACTGATGGTAGTCATGTTGCGTAAGAGTAACTTTTAATTATTATTGGCATTCTGTTTACTACCCAAGTAAAGACATGTCTGTGACCTCAGAGAAATAGAAAATAGGCAGGGTTTTCACGATCACAGTAAAATTCTTACAAACAAGATAAACCAGGCCCACTAGTTTGAGCATTGATAGTGCTACAGAAATACAGTAACATGTATTTAAACCAAAATGTTCAACACAAATTCAAGTGTGACATCAGGTGTTAGTAGACTGTAAAAGGGGTACTTTCTGTTTCCCCTTGCAACCATGGTAATTACATGCAACGTTTTAAAAGTACTGGGATATATATATATATCTTCTTGAGAAAGGAGAAAAGCTTTACGTTCTATTATATTTCTTTGTCAGTTAACATATGTGACAAATCAAACATATACTTCCTTTGTAAGGATATTTTCTTCAGCTACATTTTCAAGTCTTCTGGCAATCCTCGTCAATGACAAATTCGTCCTTTTTTGCACACAAAAACTGTTAATGTACATTATTACTGCTTTATGTGTTTAAAGAAGAGCCATGCGCCTATTTGGGGAGTTGGGCATGAAACAAGATGTGTTCCGTGTACAAGATACGTCTTCTTGCTTAAAGATCAATGTAGTAAATGACGGTTTGGGAATTCGAGAATGTTCGCATGTCTCGCGGCATCTCCGGCTCAGTAAATGATCATGATTTTCTTGTAAATATAGGACATTCCGAAATGTTTTGATTATTTTGTCAATAATCACAACAACTCATGATGAAGTAAATATATAGCCAAGTTTGGAGAAAAGATGGTGAATTATATGGATTATGAATAATATTGTGATGGTTTACTCGGCTTGGCTTTTATGGAGAACTGCCATAAATGAGCAGCCATCTGGTTGAATTCCTTTGCTCACAGAATGTAATGCAAGGTTTCTGTGTAGAATTTAGACAAGATAATAACAGAGGGTGAAATTTTGGAACCTTTTGCATGCAATATATTCCAAATATAGACATAATGAAAAGTACAAAAATTGGCAAGGAAGCTACATTCTACAGACTTGATTACATTACAGTGCACAGACTTTTGAAATATATACAGTATCAAGCAGTAATTTAGAACTGTTTAAATAATTTCCTTGATAAATTCTTGAAGGCCAATTTAAGATAAGTCTTTTGAACAAGTTCCATTGCTTTCTTGTACTGCAAGCAGAGTTACCCTACTGCAGTATGGACACATTTGATACTGTCCTTTAACCTTCAAAGCCATTTCTATTTAAAATGGATGTTCCCATGAGACTTTTACTTTATAACCTGATTTTTTTTCCCCAAAATCTAAGTAGTCCAAAAGGTAAATAAAAAACAAATTTGAGACGCAAAAATGAAAAAGGTTCTATCTGACATTGATGAAGAAGCAGAATTGAACCTTTTTACCTCACCCGTTTAAATTGTACTTGGATTGCAATGAAAAGTTTCCCCTTTAGCAAGACGGAATTTAAAATATGTGACAGGTATTTAGTTTGCAATCACATCAAAACAAATAGCTTCTTATGACCAGTAAAAATTGATCTGAAGACAAAAAACTGAAATTAGAAGGAAAGATATGCCAGGAAAAAACTAGAGAAAATTTAGGAGAAAACCCATTAAATGTACCAGATCCAGCCACTGATAGTAAAAGTATGCACGGGATGAGTTTGGTTGTGTGAAGTGATAAGACGAGCGATAATGATGATGAGTCTGATGATTGCTGATGATAGCACGATGTCAGAGAGACTGGCAAACGATAAAAATGCCATCTCAGATAACCTTAACTAGATGCGACTCAATTTAAAAAACAATTTACAGCCGTGGCTGTTTCCACTTAGTAAAGATTTTAATGACTTTCATTTTCGTGCATACTATCATCAACAGAAAACAAGGATTCTTTTCATATGATTTGCTAATTACACTCAATTTCCAGACAACATTTACGGCAGTACGGTTTGTTAAGTTAGAAAAGTTTGATCTGTAAAAATAATGGAATATAATAATAATTTCAAATACTTTTCAGTTTGTTTTTTAGAATTTCTCTTTCTTGTCTAGCATCAAAGTTACTTCTCTGAAAAAAAACCCAAAAACAAACAAACAAAAAAACTCAAACTGTTTTCATGAAATTTAAGGCAGTGGCAGGGCTCAAACATGTGACCTTCAATCATTTCAAATGACCTAAAAAGCATTTTTAGTTGTTTTACCCAATGTCAAAGCAGAAAAAAGCAAAAATGAGCACGACTTCGCTTGAGTTCCATAACTCTGCAGACCTCTTTTCACCTATGTGTTCAGGTGTGATATGGGAATATTATGATACTTCATGAAGTTGATGTTGCCTACCACTGTTGGCAGTTGTCATGAAAACGGATTGTATAAATCACTCCTAATCACAGCTGATAATTTTGATGGCCTGTTAGTCTAAAGTTATATCAGAAAATCCTCAGATGTTTGGCCTCAGTCTTGTCAGTAAATGTCAGCCTGTAATCACATTCTGTCCCATCATATTTCTTTTAGATATAATGTAGTAGAAGTTTACACACCTTTCTTAATTAAGTGCCAATATTTCTATACTATACTGATGTATAAATATTTATTGATGGAATAAATATACCATTGATGTTTTATAACATGGAAACTGTTGAATCAGTTACCTGTTGGTTAAAATCAAAAACGGTGTCAGACACTGATGTCAAAGCTTTTTTCAAACTTTTCGAAGACTGAGGAAGACTGGGGTTTTTTTTTTTTTCAAACAAAATATTCTAACTAAAGCAAGGAATTCTTGGTATTATTTTTTAAGCTATTTTTAAGATACAGATCCTGAATAGTACTGGTATATATTGTACTTCAAATTATACAGTCCTTGCTAATTGCAACAGATCATATGAAATGCATAAAATTAAATGAATTTCCATCCTGTTATAATGAGATGATAATATGATATTCTGATTATAGAAAAATGTAGAAAAACTTCAAGCAGTTTGTTTCCAGACATTTTTGCTAATGAAGTACATGCCCCCAAAACAAAAGGACATTGATAGCAGAATTAAAATACAACAGCCTGATTAATTCCTTAATTAGAGATTTTGTAGCAGTGTTCTGATAGTTTTATTATCTAGAGAGATTATTATACAAATTATCTTATCTGAGGAGTATCCAACAAGGGGGAATAATTATGACATGGGAAGATAATACATTAATTATATGGTAGGGTCAATGGCAATTACTGTGTGGTAACAGACATTTCAGTAATAACTTTGCAATTTATAATCAACAAATGAGCCATCTGAAAGAATTTACATTTATTCTAAACAATCTCAAATTTCAGTCCAGACATATATGCTGACAAGGCCTACAAAACTGCAACAAAGACATGATATTACTCATTTGATATTTTTTGTACCTTTATATCTTGTGCTCTAATTAGGAATGCAAAGTCAGACTTCCTAATAGATTTATAAAATTATAATCTGTAAAATGTACTATTTTTCCTTTCTTTGTACCTTTTAAAGTACTTGAAAATATATTAAGATCAAAGTTCCTTCTTCTAGTCTCATTATCAGTCAATCTACAGAATTTCACCCACAATTCTCTGCACTTCCTGTGTCCATTACCATGAGCTCACTAACTCCATTTCTGAAGAGTACTCAACTGCCAATCTCTTAGATTTCTCCCACAATTCTCCACACTTCCTGTGACCATTACCAAAGATAGCCTCTAAGAGTCCTTCATGTCTGTAACTCAATCCTTTCCGTTCACTTTTAATGAGTGTGAAGAAGCAATTTGTCCAGCAGTGGTCATTTAGTGATTGACAGCCAGCTTGACAAATTCTGCTCATCATGTGGAAATATAATCACACACTTGAGACTACAAGAAAATATACCCAAACTATGTACTGCCTGTAAACATTTTGGATATTTCACTAATAAAATGTCTTTTTTAAAAAAAAAATAAACTCAATGGAGAAAAGATATTATCAAAATCAAAATCCCTCCCACCCCATGAAAAGTTCAGGTGTGTCAGGTAATTAAATATATTTTAAAAGACAGGTGTTCTTCTTCAAATTGTTTTAATTTTATACAGTACATGATTATTATTTCATTTTTAATGAATGGAAAATTCTTTTTGAAATTTACCAAAGCAAAGATTCACTAAATGTTCTTTATCATATAAAAGCTCTCAGACACTGGACACGCTGAAACCAGGAACTGAAAATACACTTTCTGTGATTAGGTCAGTCCCTTCATTATAAGCAGAGCATTGTGGAAAGATGACAAAATGCTGGTGCAATCTACGACTCACTATTATTGGTTAGGAAAAATGCAATAATGTGGCGCCAGATTACAAGCCGTGTAATCAATCATCTTGAGTCCTATGTGACAGTGTGTTCACAAAGGAACATACTCTTCTCAATATGAAAGATTCATCATCAAAACTACTATACAGCTAAATATTGTATTTTATAGCTCTTGGATAAGTAACAACCCAAATGAAATTGCTCTTAACTTATTACCTCAGAAACAATGAACCAGCATCCTCAAATAATATTTCATTATCACAGATTGTTTAGTGCTGTCTTACTAAGAGAGAGAAGTCATTTTCCCTATATGCCTACTCATATCAAGAGTTCATTCCCCTTCTCAGCTCTCTTGTTACTGATATTCTTTAGGTATGAAAAGATTTCTACACAGGGAGTTTTATTTCTCCATTAATTTATTGATGCTTAAGTCAAACTTGATATACAAGATGTAAATGAGTCCAGCTTTCATTTAGGAAATAATCATTGAAAATCTAGAATATGAATTTGAGGAAACCTGCCTGCCATGGAAAAACTGTTTTGTTTCAAGCAAAATGTGGCAGTTACTGCAAAACCTTATCATAAAACAACCACAAAAATAGAAATGCCAAACTGATATGTAAAACTCAAGTTGAGAGCTATGAACGCCAATGAGAAAAATGAAACTATTTTGCCAGGTATATTTACGAGGAAAGATAAAATATTTAGTGAGTTGGTTTCCATGCTAACTTATCAACTAGGTATCAGAATTCCACTCATGCCAAGAGAGGGGGTAATTTGGCCAGGGACCCTCCAAGATCTGTATCAGAAGAAAAACACAAAAATAACATTTATATAGCTGCTTAGCTAAACATTAGTTTCATATGTGCAGATAAATCCACAGAACAGCTACTTCTGAGGTGGAGATAAAGGTACCTATCACACAACTGCAGAGCTTACACGCATTTTGCCACCAACAACGAAAAACCCGCTGCTTAATTAATTTAGAACACTTGAAACCTTCAAAATATACAGAAAATTGAGATAACCAAGTAAATATTTTCACTTTCAAAATCAGTTAGCTATGTCTTTCAGTTCCAAATCAATGACACTTCCTATGTTTATGGAACTTTTTATTTAAACTTTCCTAAAAATAGGACATGATTTTCAAAAAAAAAGTCTAAACACTGAGTAATTATAATATATTTTAATACATGAGTGGTACATTCTATGAGAAAAAAAGTTTATAACTGACTTAGGATTAATATTCAAACCAATGCTTTTCATTTTAATTAAGTGCTTTGAAACAGCTGAGAATTTTTTTTTTTTAAAACTTCGGGAAAAGTTACAGCATATGTTTCCAAAAAAAAATCTTTACCAAGGATAAAAAAGCCTGCATATTTTGATAAAAAGATTCAGTCAGCAATGAAGATTGTTTAGTTAAGATAGCAACTCCACACAATTCTTTTCCATCTGGAATGCCCATGAAAATACTGAAGATCTTAATTGGAGGTGACATTTGCCAGAAGTAGGTCCGTCATATCATCTATGATCTGAGGAAAACTATACATATATCTGTTACACAGTCTGGAAGATTTTCACATATCTGTAACACAGTCTACATACCTCTCATTCTAGTTTCAAGAGAAACCTTCTCAATGGTCTAGATTACAGCTTTAAGCAATAATTTACTGAGACAGTGTAGAGTAATTAATTGGAAGCTTCTGTCAACAATTAACAATCGAAAATATTATAAATTCTGTAGAAATCGTTCAACACTGATTAGTTTTGTTAGGTAGCTGCAAACTTTGCCAAGAAATAAAAATAAAATGTGGTACACAATAAATGATAACATATTCTGTCATACCCAACAAAAACAGGTGAAACTTAGTTAATATTTAGTAACAATATTCAATAGAATTTTGATTTGGGTTTCATGTTTCATAATTTGAATGCTGAATTTTGTAAAAGAAATTGGTAGTCTACAAGGTGGACTGTAACATGCATGGAAATGGAGATGTGTATTGAACAGTGTAGACTATGACAGTAAATGAGAAAACAAGGGCTGAAAAATTGAATACGAAAGTTGCAAATATCTAATGAGGTGTTAATTACAGTAAAACAGAGCCTGGTGCTTAAATACAGCATGAAACATTCTAAATTAATTGATAAATAAAGCCAAGATGAAAACTGGCACACTTTAGCAGACTGTTGTCTGCTGGGTTCCTGGGACGGTCATTACCCCTGTCAAAATTTCCTAAGTACCATTAGTACATATAGTTAACAGTCCTGGAAGAAAAAAAAGATATCCAAGAAATGCCATTTTAATTGAGAGTTTATATGATGCGGAAAAAAGGAAAACACAAGCAAAGTTCATTATTTATCCGTTTTTCCACGGTAAATACTGTAGCTTCACACTCTAGTGTAGGGAAACACAGTCAAAATGATACCCAAATGAGTATGCCCTGTCAAAAATGATAGATGTCTATTTCCAAACCTGACATTTTCAGCGTGATAATGCTTTTATTATGAGCCTCATTTACACACTGTGTTTTCAATATGAGGTATCCAGCAATGCAGCCTGATGCACTTATTATCTTGCTACTTCAACACATTACATTCTCTTTTGATTTATTATATTACTCTTTCCTTCAATTATGTCCAATTTTAAACATATATTGTTAAGTAACATTTAATGATACAAGATACTATAGACGTAAGGGTATTCCAAGGAAAATATTGCAAGCCAAAAAAAAAGAAATCGCTATTCAAAACTACGTTTTTTTTTAACCTTGTGCCATCAGGTTTAGATTATAATATCCTAAGGAACTACTCAACCTTCAACAAAAATGCTGGTAAATTTAAGACTTTCTTCTCATTACATTTCAACAGGCTTTCATTATATCAAACTGTGTAAACTAACTAACTAGAAAAGCTACTGCATTCTTAGCTCTCATATCCCAGGCCAGATAAGTTTTTCTTTGTTTCAGTAAGAAGCAAAGTGTTGTATCTTTACTTCATTAAAAAACAAGGGAAAACAATCATCTCAAAACATAGAAAAAGGAACTTTTCATAAATTCAATCTCAATGAAATATGTGTTGTTACTTACTAATACACTGGACTCTATCTTGTGAAGCCAAAACCTCTCTGTCTCTGTGACATTCAGCCTGGAAAGTCTAAAATATTTTCTCAAATAAAAATGAAAATGACAAAGACTTTTCAGCAGTTTTGACTGCATCATTTATTGTTCAAACAGTAACAGAGATACACAGACTGTAGTTTTTTTTTTTCAAATCTGTTAAGAAATTTTTCAACAGAAAACTGAACTGATGCTTAAATATGTTTTTAAAATGCCAGATATAAATTTGTAAACATTGACTTACATTAAACATCTTATTGTTTTATAGTATGTTTATGAAATAAAGTCATGTGACAATTTTCCAATGGAATTATTCTTTCTCTTTCAGGTTTATAAATGCTCGAAGACGAATAGTTCAACCAATGATCGACCAGTCAAACAGAGCAGGTAATATATCCCTGTTTTGTGGGTTAAATTTTGCTTGTAATTTTGGTTTATTTTCTTTCTCATCTTATAGTCTTTCTAACCTACATTACTCAAATATTTTCTTTTACAGTTTATTGTCTTTTAAAATGACAATACTCTATATTTTCTTTCACACTTTATTGTCTTTCTAACTGACACACATAAGTAACACTCTCATATAAAGGAGGAAAAAAAATTATACCAGACTGACCAATGACATTGTCTTTTGCAACTTTACACCAAATCCCTTCATTTCAATGCAGGTCAAAGGCATAAATTTTCCAGCTTATCTTTTTTTCCAAGCACCACACGGTATATTTTTTTACCTTAGTACCAGAACTGAATGTAATTTTGCTGGCATTTGGTAAGAATAGTTTGCCTGTCAGTTTTGCATCATAAATCCAACATGGCACCTCCTATCAATTTGTTTTGCAACTTTGTGGCATATGTTGATTACCTCTCAGTTGGAAGGTAATATACAATGCATAAAACTAAAATAAAATCTGTCAAGCTCGGTTCTTACTTCATGCACAAATGGCAGTTCTTATTTATTCCTAAATTTCGGAGTGTAAGCAGTTATAATGACACAAATCTAATTGTATAACTAGCACCCTTCAAGTGTTTTTTATGGTAGGACTGTTCCTGGTTTGTTTCAGTTCAAGTTTTATTGCCACTCACCTGCTTGACAGTTTTTTTTTAAAAAGTTATTCGTGTTTTAGGGATTGTTCAAATACATTATTATTGATTCAGATCTAGGTTAAGCCCTTAACTGTCACCACTGTACTGAACTATAAGTAATGTTTTCGTAATACTGGAGTCAGATATACCATACATACAATTCAAAATGAAGGAAACACGAAAAAGTATTTCTGTGAGAACTTACCGCAATTAATTTAAGATACTTTTACTTTCCTAAAGACTGAGCAATACAGCGTTGGACATGCTGCCTCTAAGCCACACTCAAAACAACAGTTCCTTTTCGGACATCTCTTCTTGAGAAAAACAAAAAAAACAAAAAATCAAAAAAACAACTCATTTCAGAAAAGTTTTGCAAACTGAGATAGATGGCCTTTTTTCACAATTATTCAAATATGGCATCATGATAATACTTGCCGAACAGATATAATTGAAAATGCAGACGGAGAATAAAAAATGCAAATTTAATTTTCGTATTTAAGTTTAATACATTTGGACTCAGAATACGATTTATTCTGAGCCCATTCAAAATGATAAATGGCATAAAGATTATAATGTATTTCACATTGATTATTCCCTCCTTAAATCGCAATGTTATGGTAATAGATGTAATATCAGGATTTTTGGAAATTCTATCATTCATACAAAGCAGATATTTACTAACGGGGAATCAATATTATGCACATTAAAATGCAGAATGATTTTCTCATTTATTTTGTAACTTCGACTAAAATATTGTATGTTATGAATAGGTAATATGTCACATTCACGAGGGTATTCTGGTAGTCTATGTCATAACCACATACTTGTCTATATATCTATCTGAATTTATCATCTGTACCAGTTGCCCGTATGACCAAAATCACCTGCAGTGTACAGTTACTTTACGTTCTGGGGAACAGCACACAATACAGAAAGCATCCAATTTCAAAGTCATCCCTTGTTCTTATCCATGCTCAGTGTGTAGCGCTAATACATGGGACCTCCGCATAATGTCTCATCCAAATGACAACACTTACTACTTTTTTTATTTATTTATTTATTTTTTTTAGCAAACTTAGCAAACATGAAGAGCTTTTATTAAATGGCTGCCTCTGTCTGAAGGCTCATACTTCTAAACCAATGAAATTTTGAGGTCATATTAATAAACGCTTTTTAATAAGGATCATTTCAACTGATTGCAAAATTTGTAGTTAATTATAAATATTTAATCAACAAAACATTATTCTCATCAAATGTGACTTTCCCTGTCAATTTCAAGATGGCTGCCAATGTGCATACTGGGTCTACTTCATTTAGTCTGCTAATGACATGGTTATAAAGTCCCAGAAGTGCAATATTTTTGTTTATACTGTTGATTTTGCAGGAAATTAATTGAAAAAAAAAATTTGCAGGAAAGTAATGAAAATATTTGAACTATGACTAAACAAAAACAGTATCTTTAATGAGAAAAATCATTCTAAACTGATGACAAATTAAACAGTATCCAGTCTTGTTTTTACTGAGCATTCTAGAAATGTCAGGTATCATTCTTCAATCTTACAATGTAATTTGTCATTTAAAAGAATGTAGTGTCAAGTCTGGAAAAGTCTTGAATCAAAATACTGGTGTGCCAGTCTACAGCAGGAATGATGTAGAGTCAAACACCTGGAATGCCATTCTACATTAAGAATGGTCTAGAATCAAAACACTGGTATGTCAGTCTATATCAAGAATGGTCTATAAACTTAGGATGATAGAATTCAATTATTTTCCACAAATTGCCATAAATATTAAGCTGAAAGGATGTTGGCATGAAATGTTAGGATGCTAGCAACACCTTGCAGTTTGCTAATGAGACTCCCCTTGTACCAGCTAATAATCACATTATAACTTCCACATGGATAATGTTAAATAATGTTTTATAGAGAAAGGCGTCATCTGTGTAAAAGCAACCGTAAAATGTTGTTTGTTTCTCATATCAAGTTCTCTGTTAGAAACCAGAACTTTATCATTTTTCTGCTTCATTGCATTGTTATATGAGGACATTCTTCGTAACGAAGTATCCATTTGTTCCTTTCTAAGAAAAAAGGTAACAAACCTCCTATGGTATGAGCAGTCTGGTAGACTTTCATTCGTGCAAATGAGGTCAGTGCTTGAACCTGAAACTGAACATCTCTTTTTCATTTAAAAAAAAAAAAGAAGCGCTTTATTTTCATAAGAAAATGATTTCAAGTGCCCCAACAAGTAAAAGTCTTTGCCAATGCAAATCTAGCTAAGTAACGAATGCAAAGCAGAGAATTTGGTAACCAACAACATACATGGAACATTAGAGAGACAACTGAAAAATATAATATTAACTGTTTCAATACCTCTACAAAGCCCCACTGGCACTGCTATCACAAGGACATATTTTGCCACTTAAAATAAATCTGACCTGCTGTGAATGATGATCTGGAAAAATATATGGCGGAAGTTTTAGAATTAAACAGAATCCTTCTAATGTCAAATTAATGCTGTTGCTGAAACAGTAGGATAAATAACAGAATAAAATCATAATTGCAAAAATATATTTAAAAAGCTTGAGTACTTCTGTTTTATTATATTAGGTCATATATTGTGTCATTGTACTGCTGTTTTATTACATTAGGTCATATATTGTGTCATTGTAAAGATATCGCATCATTTTAGTTTAAAACAAACAGACATGTTAGAAATTTACACAACAATTTAGCCAGTGTGTAGTGGTACAAAGGTGAAAGCATACATTACATATTAACAATAGCCTTTGAACATACTCGATCTTTTTACACAATTAGAAAACGTAATTTACATAAATAATGGATGAGACTCATTTAAGTGTCACATTAGTGGCACAGGCAAGGGACACATTTCGTCATTTTCCAGGGAACAATAACAATTAAACATTAATGGCTTAACAAACACCCATTATGAATTGATTTTAAAATATACAATTCAACAGTATGCTTTTACAAACGCATTCTGTTACCGTATCAAATTTATAAGAAAAACTAGGTCTTCAATTTCCTCATTGCTGTGGACAGATCTTCATGAATTTATAATATTCATAACCTATGCATAGAATAAAATTTTATCATTTGAGATCTGTAATGGTTCTTTCAATATTCATGCAAGACTGTAGTCAGCTAATGAGAAGCGTTAAAATGATTGTCCTACACAATAGATGCCCCGTTCCCAGTTAGGAAACACATAAAACTCTGCCAGCCGAAGCGTGAAAATATTCATTGAATTTCGCTTTATTTTCTATTCAGACTGATTATCAATTCAGCTCTGTTTACTGCAAAATCAACAAGTCTGTAATGTTCCACTTTGCTTCTATTTTTTCATGTTTATATCAGTTTAATTACAAACCTGGTCAACAACAGAACTGTTCAAACAATACCAATGGTTATGAATGTTGACTGTAAACCTCATGCTTCGTGCTTGTATGTATCTGTAAGTGAAAAAAACGATTAATTTTTATGATAAATAAAAAATGTTTTGTAGCCCTTTAATAACTCACATTTAAAGAGCTCCTTAATAGACATATGTCATAGGGTCATTAAAATTATGTACTAAGGACTGGACTTAAACCCACAGTCCCCAGCTTCCAAGACAAGTGCTGTTCCAACTGAGCCACCCAGGCTGGGGAAAGTCTGTTAGTTACCATATCAATGATGATTGTCCTGAGACACATATACCCATATTACACCTGTAACCATATCAATGATTTTGGTCCTGAGACACATAAAGCCATAGCATGTTCGTAACCATATCACCAATGAAGGTCTTTTGACACATGTAGCCACAGTATGTTAGTAACGATATCACCGATGACGGTCTTTGAAACATATAGCCATAGTATGTTGTGTAACTGTATTACTTGATCATGGCCTACAGTTGCTCTTACTATTACAATGTAGCTAAAACTACTCTGTAGCAAGTAGCAGCTGCTTTTACCTTTGAGACCAATGCAAGCCAGAAGTTATGGTCCACCACAATCTTCATTTTTACTATGTGGTAAGTTTTTAATTTGTACCCCTATAGATTATGAATGGGTCTTCAAACATAAAGACAGACCAGTGTACATGTACATCATTCTCATGTTGTTTCATTCTCTTTCAGCTCCAGGGGCTCATGCAGGGTACAATCCAGATGGATCTCTAGCCTGGGAGAACCAACATATGCAAATGGGTGCTCATGGCATGTACAGTAAGTTATTTAACCTATTTTCTTTCATGAAAATGAAGAGATTGGTCGAAAGTCAGCTGTTCTTAAAGCAAAACAGGATTTGGAAACTGAATCAGCTTCAATATAACTCTTGTCAAATTGAATGTAAAATGAATTTTTTTTTGTAAGAGAATGTTTTGTCGCCTTCATTAACAGTGACATTTCAATACAATTTGTGTGATGATTAACGTAAAAGAAACAGTCAAGCAACTGAGTTCAATTGTCCAGGGCAAGAAGCACTTTAGAAAATAACTTTGGCAAAAGAAAAAAAAAAGCATGGACCTTTTTCTTGGGTCATAAACATGTCTGAGATATGTCTGAAAAGGATCCTGTCAGCATTACCTTTCTCAAAGTCAAAGGAGGGTAATAATTTTCTTAGTCGCCCAAAGGGTATCATTAGGGTATGGCAGGTCATCTGTCCATCCTTCCATCTATTAGCAATTTCTTGTGCAGGTAACTCCTATGGTTTTCATCCAGCTGAAATAGAAGGTAATACATAACACCTATATAAAGAATAGGTCTGGATGGCATACTTTTCTTTCATGCATTCTGGAGTTATTTGCCCTTGAATATAAAATACCAATACAGAACTATAGGGAATATTGTGCAGCTTCTTCAACAGTTTTCATCCAATTGAAATGAAAGTTGGTAAACACTATCTACATGCAGGTGTGAATGAAATAAGTCTTGTGAGTGTCGACCCATGTGTTCCAGTGTTATCTGCCCTTTGATATTCATAGTCTATTATTATAATACTTTATACAACTTTGTGCAGTAAACTACTGCTGCAATTTTCAACCAGTTGATATGTAATGTAGTAGACATAATTCTTTTAAGAAGTAGGTGTGCATGACACATTTCTTTGGAGGGTTAACCCAGGTGTTCTGAAATTATCTGCCCTTTGCTGTAGAATTTTAGAGACTTACTAAGCTAATCATTTCTTTTAAACCATCTCCATTTACCAAGCATACCCTTTACACATATACAGCTTTGCCTTGTAGCACTCTTGTTTTATTGCAGTCTTAGAGATTACATTTTTTTCACAATGAATACCAAACGAGAATGACAAAAAAAAGTTGTATATGGTCACACAGTACATTACTCAACACAAAATTTATGTAAAAATAAAACTCAATTGTACAACACATGGCAGGCATAACTTGTCAACAAATGCAAATCATCATATATCATACTTTCACAAATATATTACCAATTTAGCAAAGAAAAAAATATTTAAATTATAATTTCATCGACAACAATGAATAAACCACCCTGAATTCACCGATTTTGACCCTATTAACCCATGATATAAGCTACCCTATTCTTTTCGGCTTCACTAATCATAAACACTACCAAGAGCAGTGTGTGCGGTTAATGGGACCATGCATAAAATGGAGAGTGGGAGAGATCGCTTGATTACCAGTAATACACACTCAACATCACACAAACTTCTATGATGTATGGCGAAAACTTTCATCCCATATCTTCATAAATCACACACAAATTTTGGAAATGTGCTTAATTGTATTGAAATTTATGAAGAATTATTAACACCTGGGAGGCCAACAAGACAAAAAATAATTGCTTTCTACAACAACAAAAAAAAAAAGAAAGTGATCTGGTTCTTATTGTAGAAAAATTTGTGGATAATTTCAACTCGGTGTCAAGAAAACTCAGTGCAAGCCATGACTTGGAAACAAAATATAAAATCGTTGTTAATGGATCATACTTCATATGCATTAAGTCTGATACATACTCAAAAATTTACAAACGTACGACATTTAAGAAAGAAAAAAAGCCGCTGAAAGAAAAAAAAATAAATAAGACTCTTTAAGTAAAAAGGTGAAACACTAAAGCAGTAATAAGATTCTGAAAGGCAGATAATTCCTCATGCAATTACTGCACATTCTGTAACAAATGCAGATGAGAGGGTACCACTAGACATAATTCACACTTCAGAATGCAATTACTGTTTTCTTTTAGTTTTTTAATAAGTTTCGTCATGAGTTATTGCTTTTCTACAGATTTTGTTTTGTTTACTTACGTTGTAATGTACATCCATCTCATGCAAAACAAAGTCTTCTAACAAATACCTTTTCTTGAATTCACCAGTACTAGAAATATTTGATTCCTTCTTATGGTGGAAAAGTTTTCTTTCCATCTTATATTATGTTATATAGGATAAATGTTCAAATGTTCAAAAAAGGTGAAACAGAAAAAGGATAATGCCTTTAAGTTTCATCCAATAACAGTTTAGCAATTGTCACTCAAGTAAGTTTTTTCTAACAAATAAACTAACTAATAAACTTTCAATTTCAGGGGTACCAGGAATGCCTGGAAGTGAGATGTATGACCCAATGAAAGCTGGGTATCCTCACATGGATGGTTCCCAGCGTTACGACATGCTAGGAATGCACGGTGCAGACATGTACGGAGCTCCACCTGTCAGCAGTTCATACTCACAAATGTCACAGCTACGCGGACACGGCACAAATTCTATGCTCATACCGGGTCACCCTCATCACATGATGATGGGTGCCCATGGAGCTCATGCCATGAGCCCACATGGAATGTCCATGGGCTCCACACAAAGCCCACCTCTTCACAGTAGCATGGACTCCATGGGACACATACAAGATATTCACGCGGGTTAGCCAAAAATTTGTGTTACTTAGGTTGGATTTGCTTTTTGATTTAAAAAATACATTCGTGATGAAGTGAACATTATGTGGTGTTGTGAACAGGGTGAAACTTTTGTATTAATCTTTAAAACAAGTATTATTTTACGAGGGAAAACAGATTTTCATCTGTGAACAAAGGAACATGACAGTGCAGGATGGAACTTGGTGGATGGAGCTTACGCTTTTTCTGCACAAATATACATTCATCATAATACGGGTGAATATTTATCTTATTCTGAGTAGGAGACAATGAAGTGAAATTAATGGAGGTTGACAGCAAGCAATATAACAGACAAACCATAAACCTGAGGTACTGCTGATATATACACAGGGTTTGTAGATTTCTTGTCCTTAGAATCTGCAAAAGATAAAAATGTACAGTGGGGAAACTTCAGGGAATTAAATTCCCCTGAGTCTGATTTTAAATGAAAAAGTTGTAATGTTTTTACCTAGAATGCTAAGCATTTGGGTGTCAAAGGTCATACAGCAGCATGTTCAGCTTCGGTACTTTGGTGCAGGAAGGTGCAACCAAGAGGCAGTAATGGCAAGGTACTGTGACATGACACTTGCCTGCGTCTCAAGATTGTGGTTGTTCCACTGAGAACTAGTCATTACAGATTGCTGGATGCTGACTGACTCTACATTCAATGTTCTGCTAGAAAAAAAAAGAATTTCTTTGTTGTACTGTTTCTTGCTGTTGAGTTATAGCCCTTTGTTACACATTATTCGGCAGAGTAATGTTCCCTTTGTTACATGATGTTTTACTTACAGTATTGACTAGTCTGATCTATATACAGTTGATTTTGGTTTGATACTACTTATGTGTGCTTTTTTTAGAATTCTGGGCTTCTATATAATGTGCTGTTATCTTTTTGTTTTCTTTTTGTTTCTTTTTATACACTAGAAATTTACATGTGCCAATGTGCTATCATCTTTTTAGTGATAGTTGTCATTTAAAAAAAAAGGAAAAAATATTTCATAGATAGGGGCATAAAAAAGGGAAAACTTTCTGCATCTCATAGCAATTATTAAAACAGACTGATTTGGACCTTTTAGATTTTTGGGAATATAAGTACTTTAGCAACAGTCTGTTGTAAAAATGATCTAAGAAAAAATGTGCGACAACAGTAAAGTGTATTTCTTAAACTTCTAACTTTCTAAGGGCAAATGTCTATCTGTTATAGGACATGTTTTGTTCATTTCTTGTTAGTTTTTATATATATCTTGGAAAAATTATGCTGAAAAACAGACGGTTACCTCATTTTTCATACATTTATTTTGTCAGATTGCTAATATAAAAGGTGAAAGTATGTGTTAATTACCTTATTTTGTGTTAAAGGATGGCTCAAGCTAAGTGCTAGATTTTATCCCATTGGAAAGTATTAACAAAATATTTTCTGGAGTCAAATGTACTTAAATAATCAAAGGACTCAAAGTTAAAAAAAACAAAGTTAAAAAAAATTCTTTAAAAATACTTGATTTCCTCATGTTTTAAGTAAGTGTAAGAAAATTTTATTATGGTTTGAAACATTTTTTCATCGACATTTTTCTGCAGAATTAAAAGGCCAGTTCCATTCTTTTTTAGGGAAAAATCTAGAATTCAGCTTGCTGGGTAGTTTGTCCATGACATACCTTTAATCTTGATGTTGAGGCTTACTTAGCATTCCATCATTTTATTCTTAAAACTCATTTTAACATTTAAACACACAGTAATGAAGCAATAACAATTACAGAAATATATTTTTTAATGAAAAAAAATTTTTTCAAGAGCAATAAATTCCTTTTATGAAATACTGTTATATTTTAACAAATTTCTTTTTAAAAAAAAAAAACCTGCAGCATATGAAATCGGAAAAGTGATGACCCTTCTATGCTTTTTAAAAAGGTCCTCTTTACTGCAAAGCACTTTTTTTATTCTGACATATCTGACAGCATTGCTTTCCTTTAATTTCAACCAACAGTTATGAAAGGAAAAATGAATATTTAGGAAAAGTTTAGTGACAGGCCTGAAAATATTTTTTCAAGATTGCTGAACTGAATTTATGCACACAGATCTAATTTCAACCAAACTGTTTGCAGTTTCCCTAAAGAAATATCAGGTCTGATTGCCTTAAGCCTTATAGTACTTTCTATAAAAGCAATTTTGGCAAACTCAAAGTATTAACCGAATCATAGAGGAAAATATTGTATCTACTGTTTTTACAGGAAATCACTGGCTAAGTAAGACAACCGAAATATGTCACAAAATTATTTTAAACTTTAAAACAAAATATAGCTCAGGGAAGTTCAGATCAAGACATGAATGCGAAAAAGTACAAAAGGCAGATACAACATTCTGACATTCACTGCCTCGAAATGCAGTTCTTTTTATTCAACTGAAAATTTTACGTATACACACAGTACAAAAAACTGTAGAACTGCCTTTTTGATAAAACGTTAGAAATCTATTTTTTCTCTCAAGATTTTCAACCCCTTTCTTTTTTTATGTGGCCAGCAAGATTTTATCCAGCCAGTCATTTTCTAGAAGCATACATGGGGCACGTATAAATTTGGTGCAAACTGCAACATTACTATTCCATTTAAATCTTAGATTTACCTCTGTAGGCTGTAGAAGATTAGAAACAATAGAGGAAACCTATGTGCTGTTGTACAAAGTGTATTTAGTGGAAACAACACTTAAAACGGAGGATTAGTTTTGTATAAAAGTGTTGAATTCTTGTGTTTTAACAATGCATTGAAGGTCATGGTCACCAATACGATAATCATAATGGGTACAATTCAAGATATTGTAAATACTAAGCGTTAGATAGGAATTTGTACCCATTATGTTTATCTTATTGTAATTACATGGAAAACTTGAAGGAGACATACAAGTAATGTACATAGATATGATAAATAGCTGGAAAATTTGGAATCCCCTTCAAGTTTTCTGCATGTCTGGTGCATGTATTCTTCATGTATATATGTTTTGTTATTTAGAAAGATCTGAAAATTTAGGTACTATGCTGCCAATATGTATGAATGCACATGTCGGTGTGGTTGATTTATCTACTGTTGTTAAATGTCCCATCTGAAACTACAAATTGTTGCATTAACAGTATTGCATTGTATTTTGTTTTTTTACATTTTTTGTTTGTTTCTTTACTGCCTGTTTCATTAAATCTGTAATGAGGAATGAAGCAGGGTGAATTTCTGCTGCTGCTCTTGTTTCTATAATCTGTATACAAATTTGAATGATGGAATGTTCATGACAAATAGTGCACAGCTCTGCAATTTTGTCAATACATAACCTCTAAGTTGAATAGCAGTTTAGTAAAATGCCTTTTAAATTGTATCAATGTTAGTATATTTATTTCAAAACCAAAAATCTCTTTTTCATCTGGAAAAAAAAATGCTTTAACTATCAATGTCTATCAACTGGCTTAAATATACTCATCTTACAAAAAAAAATAATGCTGAATTGAAGGAAATTCAGAAATGAAATCTTTTTGTCACAAAGGCATTTCTTTATAATTGAAGCTGCAAATTAATATTAAGCCATTGTTGGAAATGACCACAAAACTATCTTATAACATTAACCTACAGAATAAATTTACAAAATCACTTAAATGTATAAATAAATGATTTTGAGAGGAGCAAATGTCAGGGTAAAATGATTTCTCAGCAGAACTGTCTTACATTATGTTAATTCATAGTCACAGATAAACCATTCTGGCATAGTTTGCTTACAATAACATTTCAGCATTATAATATATATAAGTAAATTTATGTTAAGTATTATCTTGACATCCTTCCATCAAATTCCATGCATAAATTACACAGCATAGATATAAAATGTCTGAATTTATAATCACCATGGCACAAAAGGTCATAAAAATATTCAAAGCTTGTGTTATTCTAGCTAGGAAAACTCATTAACATTTCTATAGCAAACACAAAACACATCTTGCGGGAAAGAAAACTTTCAAAATATTCAGACTAGTATACATTCTCCTTTAAAACTGACTGCATGATAATTCAGCTTATTCAGGTGTCAAAATCATTTTCATGGCCATGAAAGAGAACAATGTCTAATATATTCTGACAAACACCTTTATCTCTAGATATCGTATCACTTTAATGAAAACTCAAACAGTAAGCAGACAGCTACCATAGTTTCATCACAGGTACTTTTCATCAATCAGCAATTTTTCCACCCTATTCTTTCTAACACATAGTGGTTTATCACGCCAATTTTAAATTTAAAATGCTGGAAAACAGATATAATCAGAACGTAATGATTCCTTGGAGATTTAATACAGTACATTCATTTTAGAAAAGAATATATAGCAGTATAATGGTAGGCAGACTATGGAAAATACAAAGTGTTACACTGTTCCCAGTTCTAACTGTTTAATAACAAGACATCTGTGACATACATCTCTTTAATATGGTAACATAATTCTAATTTCATTCAATTAAGGCAGGTGTCACGCTCGGTTTGAACAGCCTGGCTGACAAAGCAACAGTTGGTATTTTAAATAGACAATCTAGATGTATAAAAAAATTGTCTCAATATGCAATTTTAAGTTTTAAACTTCAAAACCACTTTCTTTAGTAGTTTTACAACAACAAGACTTTAAAGAGATTTTAAATGAAAGCTGACTCACTAAGTTACAAAAATATTCCATTTTTTAGTCTGCTAAGTATCTTTTAACATGGAACTATTTCTTTACAGTGGAGTTATATCATGTCTGTGCTGTAATAACTTGAATCTGCAGAATATAGTTCTACCATCCAGGAATTTCAATCTACATAAGCAGAAATAGAAAAGCACCGTCTATATAAATTCACAATTTTCCATATAATCACCCTTTTTATTTGCTTTACTGCTGTTTGATACATATCAACATGTTTTATTTTTTTTGTCAACACAGATCAGTATTATTTGTAATTCACCTAATTCACCCATATAAGTTGTTGTTGAATGTTCTGAGGTGCAATTGTTGCAAACATGGCAGGATTCCTGCATAGAGGTCAAAAGGATTAATAAACAACGCTATATGCTCCCACTTTGTGAGGGCATAAAAATTGCTTTAATATTTTTCTTGACTCTGTAACAAAGATTTTCAATAGCTGGACCTTTAAGCACCTCTATCAGGACAAGTTTTAATATTTTCTCAAATGGTATTGAGTGCTGTTGGTTATTTAATACACCTGAACACAATTTAAACCAAAGAACACTGAAATTTCTGCTATCGAAATCCTAAACATAACAGTATTTAAAAGCTAGTTCTCTCAAGAAGTCAATAAATCTTTACACATTTAAAAGAAGAAATGGAGAACATCCTTAATGATATATTAAATGTGATATGTAACATGTAACTTCTGTCATTACCAGCTGAGACAAATAGCAACATCTGAATACTGACATTTTATTTCGCACTGGACACATTATAAAGGGAGATAATAGGATTCAAGACAGCTTGATTTATCATCATTTTCACAATACTGTACGCACCCTCATTATAATGCACCACAGTTATGGATGTGTAAATAAAACAAAAGCAATACTGAATTAATTAAAAGAATGATCTGGTTTTACTCTATAAACTGGGCATTTGCTGTATAATATTATTACCTAACTAGTAGACAGTCCCAAAAAGAATGCTCAGTTTTTTTTATGGAATAATTTTTCAAATAATTGTGTATGAAAAAAAATGGCCTAATTTGGCCAAATTTATTTGGCCATAGAGTTAATTCACCAAAACTGAAATTCGAGCTTTTAATAGGAGACCATCAAGGGACACATCAACAAAGTGTCACAGCCTGAAAATATAATGATACAGAAGAAAATAACAATGGTATAAATGTTTAACCCTGAACATGCTGAATTTTTGTAATGGATTAGCCCAGCTTTGAATTTGGAACAGTCCATTAAAAGTTTAAGGGATTTCGATATCAAAATACAAAAATGGAGCTACCAACAGTATAGAGCCTGGTCAGACTGCACGGATGTGCAGGCTGGCCTGGCTCTATACTGGTGGCAAAGGCTAATCACTTTCTGTTCCAGCAGGTTAAGGGTTAAAAAGTAATGTGGTAACAGTCTTCAGCAGGAGACTTCTTCCTCATACAAATCAAATATGACATTGTCTTCCAAACACTTACAACATAATCAAAGTACACATGCAGAGAGAAGTGAGAAACTCATGAAAACTTTTTCTTTTAGAAGGGTTTTAATGTTCTTTGCAATATATTTGAAAAGCAAAAAAACAATATTTTGCTGGATTTTGAACTTGATTTATATAAGATTTATTTGACCTAGTACCATCTGGCCCATGTGCACACTACTTGGCCAAATAATCAATCCTAGGCCCAACTGGCAAGCACTAGGCCAACCAACAGCATTTTGAACTATGTTATGCAATTGAAATCATAATCAAAATTTACAAATTTAGATCTGCATATGAAGAATAAAATGTACCTTAGTTATGACATATCCTATTTGTTATTACATAATATAAGGAGAAATTTGCTTCAATATTCAAAATGAATAATACTGAACATTTAAGTGAAATAAATGCTTTAAAAGATTGAAGAAATGGTGTGTTTCAGAATACTGCAAATGTTTTTCAATCATTCGTAACTGTAAAATTGTATCAATGAGGAAATATCATGATTTATGACAAGAAGCTATAAGTCAGGTATGTAATTAACATTTTAAATATTATATATTCCATTTGCAGGTTAATGTACTGTTTTATTGTTGGGCAATTTGCATATTTAAGTAAAGATTTAAATGTGAATTTTATATTGTAAATTGCTGTTGTTTTTTTATGAGTGTTCATTAATGTATAATTGACATTTTCATAAAACTTAAGATTTGACAAGTAATCAATCAACTTCTAGAAGGTGACTTGTAATTTCTTCTGGTTAAACTTTACCTTTCGTATGTCAAGATTTGTGCGACAACACTGTAAATGCAGCTTTTATCATAATAAACTTAAATGCTTCTGCTGTCTAACCTTAAAAACTCTGAATCTCATTTAGAGCAAAAAACTGTTGCTGGTTCAAAAACAAGGGTTTTATCTGCCTTACCATATTAATTGTGTACAATGTTACAATATTTTTGCGCTTTCTCAGTTCTCGTTTTTTTTTTTCGTTACTTATACAGCTTGAATTTTTTATGATTTATACAGCCTTGAAGGCTGAAACTGTTAACAGTTACATTGTATTCAATTTATATAAACGAGTAATTGAAGGGTAAAGCTAATTTTTTGACGAGGTCTATTTTTGGGGTAATTAATTTATAATATAGGATCTAAATGTTTCATCCCACGTGTAGCATGTACTTTGAAGCAAGCTGAATACAAAAATATTCATTCCTGTAGAACTAGAGGTAGATGCGAGTAATGAAAGGAAACTAAATAGTCTGAACACAGTTTATCCAAATAACTTAAAAACCTCTATGACATCTTATTATTGTACACTCCTTGCCGTTATAGAAATCTTTTGTTAGTGACAAATATCACATAAAAATCCTTTTTGATCTGAACTGGTTAAATGTTACAGTTCTTAAACAGTGCCATGCATGTTTGCTGGGGAGGCCATGTAGATTTATATATAATAATTATGATACGCTGCATTACAACTTGGATACATAAAGAACAATTATAACAAAACCATCCACTTTAACATTTATTATTTAGGTGAAATTTCTTTGTTACACAACCCTGAATAGTTTTCCTTCAACTTTTCATGACACAACAATTTACTTAATTTACCAGTCCTTTTCTCTTTACATCAATTAAGAATTTTTCTCTCCAGAGAATTGTTGGTAAATCAACTTTAAAATGTGTTTCCATTTTTACTCCTTTTTTTTTGAAAGCATTCATCCATGGAGATAACAAATCACCTTTCCTTGAAAATTCAAACCTTAAAATATGGCTTCCAGCATTAGGTAATAGGGTTGGGTAAATAAATAATGATTAATTTTAATTAAACAAAAATTATGCTCTTGTTTTAAAGGGTATCATTCCTACACATTTGATTAGTGAAAAATTAAAGACGAGACCAAGGGTCATTATTGTAGAACTGAAACATAAATTGGATATTTTCAATAGTTCTCTTAACAATAAACTGTATTTTCACTATTCAGTTGCTTTCAGAAAATATGAGATGTGAAATAAATGTAAGAAATTAATACCTCCGAGTGTATGAGGTGGGAAAGGTCAACAATTTCTGTTTAGTTAGGTACTGTACCACTGTTTAGTTAGGTACTATACCACTGTTTAGTTAGGTACTGTACCACTGTTTAGTTAGGTACTGTACCACTGTTAACGGAAACAAGACTACTTACACAAATATTAACACTAATTCTAAGATCCTGTATATATATACTGAGAAATGGTCTGGTAAAGGATTTATGTATGGGGAGGAACTTAAGCCATTTTTAACTATCAGATGCATAATCCATCATTTCATTTTGAAAGTATTATATTAAAATATTAAAGTGTACGTGTTCAAGACTTAAGAACGAAGAATTACTTTGAGATTAACCTATATATATATATATATATATATATAATATTTTGACAATTGTTCCTTAAATTAATATTTTTAGGAGTAAATCTCAATTACTAAAAATTAATGAAAACTTTTTAGATATATGTCTTTAGTAATAAATCCATATTCCATGCTAACCAGTTCTGTAAGAAATTTGGTTGTACGAAATGTTTATATTCAATCAAATAATTTTTGTAATAAAAGCAGGTCCATTCAGTATTTGACATTCACTATTCCAGTGGAAAGCATGCATGTGTTTGTGTGTCTGTCTGCTTGTGTTAACTGATCACATGTTTTGAATGTATAGTATTGATTTTTGGTGGAAATGAACAGAGAATAAACTTTAATTTTTGTATGTTAAAATACAAATGTGAAATGGGTTTGTCTTCTTTTATTTACAATACTTACCTCCTGGTACCAATTACTAGTAAATGCTCCCAGCTGATACAGACTTTCTACAGTCTGACCCCAAAAGATCAATTTTTTGTCTTGATATAACACCCTCAGACACAATATTTTAGTAAGCCAGCAGTTTATAAACCAATCATCCTGCCAGGAATTAGTACTAAAAGCTGATCACCCGAAAGGAAACTGTCAACTTTCTCACTTTGGTTAAGTCCATTGTTTTGCTTAAACCAATGACCCTTATCAGTGACAGGATACAGTTGTTTATCAATCTGCAATCCTTAAAAGTTGACTGTAGGGGCAGCACATGATATGACATTAGATACTTATATGGATCTCAAGCCTACAATTTCAATGACTCATAATGACATAATCAAGCCCAAACTATGCCATTGCAGTAAGTCTAAACTGACAAATTATTTAGCTTCATGTTTCGTGTATTTAGTAAATAGATACCTGCCTTTTTGCTTTGACTAAAACCATCATTACAGAATCTTGACTGAAATAATTTTCACACCTGCACTGAAGTTTCAAAACTGGCCTGTCTCCCTTCAACTCTGAAATTATTCAAAAACAGAGAACCAGTGAGTCCATTATCTGGGACCATACCTGCCATACGTCCCGGATCGTCCGGGATTGTCCCGGAAATCGAGGGCCCGTCCCGGAGTCCCGGAAAGACACCCGATGTCCCGGAAAACATGAAAAACGGGCATACCTTTGATCAGGCCAGTCAAATTTTTGACACGCCGCTAATTCTTTAATTATTCGTTATGATAATACGTTCCGATTCGGTGAATACACCGCGTGTCATTGATAACCAATTAACAAATGACCGCTATCGGCTATCGACTTATTGACTTGCGGTGCATTAATTAATTTGTAAGATATCTGCCCCTGAATTAAAAGGCGCAGTGCTCCCCCTTACTCACGCTTCCGCTTTCGTTTTGATAGCGACATAGAGAATTTACTGTCGGTAAACTGTGACGTTTTGATATACGCATCCATCGGTATATTTCTTGCGGATTTTGCACTCGTTCGGCAGGATGATCGATCAGAAAATTATACTCGTCCTCCTACCTTCTCCAGTCGTAAATACGAGCGAACGTTTTTTTTGAAGTGGTTTAGAGGGGTGGGGGAATAATCGTCGGGTTGTCGGACCGATTGAGCTTGCAACATTTCTGCAAGCCTGTCAATTACTATGCTCTTGCAACTAAAATAAAAGCTATGAAACTGATGGTACTGATGTGTATTTGAAAGACGTGCACGGCTTTTCCCGCCAAAAACGGAATCCCGTCCAATTTTGTATGCTGCCAACGGTAGGGCATTGAAAGTATATGAATAGTTGTTTGTCCCGGAAAATCGGCCCAAATCCCGGAAATTCGATATCAAAATCCCGGAAATGACCAGACTGGGACTGATTTAATTTTGAAGCACTACCTCAATGTGTTTGTATACATGTACTTAACAGCATTTAATTATAAACTTACAGTTACTTTTGCTTATAATTAGAACCACACATTCAACTTCATTTAATGCATAATGCTGTGTGCACTGATCACTATCTGAAACAATGATACAATCCAATGATCACAGATTCTCCTTTTTTCCTATTCTGACAAAATACATTACAACTGGAAATTGCTTAGAGCAAAATGTATGTGGGAGTTATTCAATACAAATACTGTATTGGAATACAAATCTACTGGCGGTGTGTAAATAATTTCTAAACCTATCAAAATGCCAAGGTTATAATATCCAAAAAAAGCACAAGTGTTCTTACATATTCAACCTTTGAACTAGTAAACATTCTACCTTTCACCCATTTGAGTTTTATTAAAGACCTAAAATACCAATGACTGGCTACTTGTGCAAACCTGACAAAATCTTATGGCACATATGTAAGACCTGTGACAAAGTCTAGTTCGTATTTTATCTTAAATATCTCCGAACACATTATAACTGGTGAAAGGAAATTATATCGCGCAATACAGCATGAATTTTTCGAAAAAAATGGTTCCTTCTTTATCAAAATTGGTCCAGAAATGAAAAAAAATTATGCAAAGATGGAAAGCCCGTCTGATAATGAACAGATGAATGTATATTTTGTCGAAGTACTTGCTTCCTGACTAATTTCACACCAGAATTGCTAAAAACTGCCAAACTGAGCAGAGTAAAACATTATAGTTGATTACATGAAAGCGGTTATGATCTTCTCTTTGGACAAATATTGACCTACTGCGTTAAGCAGTTCATTCCGACGTCACATTAAGTTTTTTAATCTCTAATCTGTTATATAATAGATCTTTGGTTTTATTCATCTAAACTGAAAAAAAAAATACTGTAACACTTGACACAGGAAATCATAGAACATAAAAGGGTTTCTTATACCTCCGTGCTATTTTAACTGTTGAAAAACATCCAGGTATGCTTTTTAAAAAAATGGAACCGTCGTAATTATACAAATGGCGTTTTCACATTAAAGGGAAATAACTCTGCACCACCTAAGAAACGTTCCGGAAACTTGCGACAAGGGAATCTCTACGGAGATCTACGAATCAATACAATACAATACAACAAGTTTTATATTGAGTCGACAAGAAAATGAAAAATACAACATAAGCTCTGAAGAGCTTTTGAACCGACTTTTTGAATCGCCCCAAATTCCGTGCACAATAATGATTAAGTTTTATTGAGCTTCTTTTCACCAGAACAATTAAACTTATAACCTGGATACATTTTAGTACTGTTTGAAAATTATTTTACATCTGACTAACCAGATGAAACATGGTTATGTCAGTGAAAAATAATCAAGTAAGGGAACCATGGCACATTGTTAATTGAAATATCGCCAAACTTCCTGAGTTCAAGATAAAAATTTACCAAAGCTTTTAACAGTTCCATACTTATAAAATTAGCTCTCCTGCATAAATGATGAAATCTTACTTATTTTCATCGAGAACTGTCCGTGATATTATGCGGAACTTTGTGCGCCAGATCTTATTCTTTGTTCCGGTCTAGCATAAATGGCCGGAAAAATCTAGTAAGCTATGCAAGACGTATGGAAATTATTAAGTTCATTTAAAACATAGTCCGAAAAAAGCTAAAAAAATGGTTTTGCACGTCTAAATATCCTATCCGTAGGAGTATTTACAATTGATGCTGGCATTCAAAATGACAAATGCTTATAGAAGAATTCAGCAAAATAAGGGTTTGAGAGGTATTTCAAGCTACAGAAAGCGTCCTTTTTTCAAGAACATTCCCAGTTCATTTTTGTGCAAAATGTATAAAACCAGTGGACGATATCTCTATTAAACGTTATTTGTACGTTTTCACTAGGTCATAAATCCGTCTCTAAGAATTCGTCAAAAAAAAAGTATATGATATCAGATGTCAGGGGAGTACAGGTGTAATTAATGCGACAAGAATATGCCATACAGTATTTAAAGTCAGTATTTAATTAGAATGGAATTAACCCATTTTGCAAGTTTTATCAGTATTCAATCTCTGTTCTACTTTAAGAACACATCTTTGTGATTATTTCTGAAATATTAACACAACTGGTAAAAAAACAACAAAAAAAAACACACATTTCTGAATGCGTCCAATAGCAAATACAAGTCTGACTTGGAGGGTTGCTTTCAATGTACAATCTAGTTGCCAGTATTCCTCCGTATGAAAAAGGGAATAAATAAATTAATTAATTAAACGTTCATTTTGGAGCAAAGAAAGTGAAGGTGTGACATGTTCACTAAGACATGTTGAAAGAGCAATAAAAAAGTTATCTTATTGTATATCAATGAAAAACACATAACTTATATTCAAAGTTATTTCTGAGAAACATTTATGTCTCCCAGCTAAACATATATGCAATTTAATACACCATATGTGTTATGTAGACATGAAGGCACAGCACTGCATGCATGAAAGTAGACCTATGTTAGCATTTCTACGAAAAAGTGTTTTGAATACGGTTTTCAATTCTGTATACCGCAATACATTTACTTCTTTCTTATCCGGTAATATTCCTTACTTTTTTTAAAATGTCTAAACTCTGATTTCACAAGGTATTGATTTGTTTTTACACCGAAAGACAAGATAAAAAATTGCAAATACAGAAAAGTGCTGTAAAGTAATCTTGTTTCAAAGTATACATTATTTATACATACATTCTGAAGTTTGATATTTCTGTTTTGTATATCAAGAGCAATGGTTTCTGTGCTTTGATTTTTTTCTTGAACATTTTATTTATTCTGTATGTCTAAAAAATCCACACGACAAAAATGCAAGTTTGAAGTATTGGAGGGTAGAAGAACAGTCAATAACTAGCGTATTTTGGTTCGTTGGCTCAGTCAAACTTTCAAATTTCAGTAAATGAATAAAGAAAGTAACATTTTTACCCGTTTATGTTTGCTCGAATGCGGATATAGCAAGCATTTTATTACCGGCGTCTGTTACAGAAAGGCTCAAAGCACGCGAGTATCAACCTCACAGGCATGGTTGTTCTGGAGCATTAGACCAACGAAACCCCACCCCACAAAAGGCCATCTGGAGCTGAGAGTATCAGGTACTATATAAAATATTAAATTAAATAATATAATAAACACGGTAAGTTCTGTGCTTTGACTAAATACACATCTGTAATAAGTGTGTGTATGTTGTTGTCGCATATGTCAAAACTAATATTGATAAAAGTACACTGCACACATATATAGACTAATTACAAGTGAAAACTTGTAAATAAATAAATAAATAAACAAACAAACAAACAAACAAATAAATAAATAAATAAATAAATAAATAAATAAATAAATAAATAAATAAATAAATAAATAAATAAATAAAATATAAAAAACAGGGTTGCTATGGTATTGCAAAAGATTCGTGCATTTCAAAACTGATGTCTGAAAATGATCCAGAAATAAAGTGATTCTGATTCTACTGTACAATAGACCGCAAAATGCTGTAATGACACTTAGCAGTTAGGTTTGAGTTAGCTGGTCACTGCAATAGAGGCCATTCGCAGAAACAACAATTAATTGACTACACCTCGAACAGTTTTGGCCAACCTTTATGTTCGCGTCTCAACTGTTTGAGGTATGAAGGAATTTTATTGACAAGTCTCGAGTTCTTCAAGGGCCTAGAGTCGTCACTAGACACACAAATAACCGCGAAACAGTTTTAAAGTAATTAAACATTTAAACTTAATCGCGACCAACCGGCTTGCAGACGTAATTTAAGTTGAAATGTGACGAATTGAGGATAAATCCCGTGTGACATGTGGACCACCTTCAGTTCCACTTAGGTTAATCAGACGTGATCCGGAATATATCCATATATAGGGGAAAAGTCCCATTCCGTTTAACTTGTCTATCCCAGGTCTGTCTATACAAGTGAATGAAAGTTGGCGCAGGAGCAAAATGTCCAAATAAGGAAAAAACAAGCCCTTCTGCCCAGCCAGACTACTTGCTGGCTGCCTGTTATTGTTTCTGGTCGTAGGTGGAATAGATGGGGTTCTGTTTTATGTCTGACTTTTGTAGACATACAAAAGACATTTGTGAATGATGACTATGAAACTTTCCCATTCCAGATCCATTCACTATTTTATTCAATATGAAAAAGTCCTTTAAAAATAAGACAACTCTCTATAAGCGTTATGAGAGCTGAAAAGTCCGTAGGATTGCAACAAATCTTTGAATGCCTTATATGATACCTGAAAGGCCTGTGGAAATACGCGATTCATTGAATGCCTTATGATACCTGAAAAGCCTGTGGAAATGCACGATTTATTGAATGCCTTATGATACCTGAAAAGCCTGTAGAAATGCGACAGTTCTTTGAATGCTTTATGACAACTGAAAAGTCTGTAGAAATGCAGCGACGTTTTGAATGCCTTTTGTCAGTAAAAATCTTCTTTTTTTTTTAACACGAAAAATTTTCAACATCATTTTGAGCTGGCGTAACGGTAGACATTACATGCAAGAATAATGTGACCAATCGTTTGTCTAAGAATAACAACAAATTGATACCACCTACTTTTATTATAAACACACCAGAAAAACGTTTAAATGTCAAAACTTATTTTAACCTTTCGTCATATTTGTTCAGCTGTATACCTAAAAGTTTAACCAAATTCACAATTGTCAGGAAAACAGCGCGGAACTCTTCATTTATGACTTACTGTAATTTTTTTAACAAATTAGTCAGGAGACTTACCTTTTTGCTAATTATGATTTCAAGTAAAGCTAAGTATAGGAACTATTTTATCGACCTAGTTTTATCATTCTTCCAAGAAATGTTCCCCGTCGGCGACGTTCCATTATTTATTCAGAAGTGTACAAAATATATATCTTCTTTTTATTAAAAAAAAAATAAGTTAGTAAGACTGAAATTCGGAAACTGTGAGTACAGACACTTCTACTGAATAATTAAAGATTTCTGTGACAAACGAAATTTCTCTTAAAATCAGCCATTACTCATGGGCAAAGAAACCAGATTCCTTAAGGCTTGACGTATAAGTTACTTGACATTTTGCAATTTTGTAAATATTGTTACACTGAACACGCGAACATTCAAAGGTATCCGAATGATACAAATGCACTCTTCATGAACGTGAAGTTGGCACATAGATCGAAGCTCTACATCCAGCTCTGCAATCTTATATCAATGCAGAGCTGGGTCGCAGCTCTACATCCAGCTCTGCAATCTTATATCACTGCAGAGCTGGGTCGCAGCTCTACATCCAGCTCTGCAATCTTATATCATTGCAGAGCTGGTTCGCAGCTCTACTTCCAGCTCTGCGATCTTAAATCATTGCAGAGCTGGGTCGCAGCTCTACATCCAGCTCTGCGATCTTATAATTGCAGAGCTGGGTCGCAGCTCTACATCTAGCTCTGCAATCTTATATCATTGCAGAGCTGGGTCGCAGCTCTACATCCAGCTCTGCAATCTTATATCATTGTAGACCTGGGTCGCAGACTTACATCCAGCTATGCAATCTTATATAATTACAGACCTACATCCAGCTCTGCAATCTTATATAATTGCAGAGCTGGGTCGCAGCTCTACACCCAGCTCTGCAATCTAATATTATTGCATAGCTGGGTCGTAGATCTACATCTAGCTCTGATATCTTATATCATTGCAGAGCTGGGTCGCAGCTCTACATCCAGCTCTGCAATCTTATATCATTGCAGAGCTGGGTCGCAGCTCTACATCTAGCTCTGCAATCTTATATCATTGCAGAGCTGGGTCGCAGCTCTACATCCAGCTCTGCAATCTTATATCATTGCAGAGCTTGGTCGCAGCTCTACATCCAGCTCTGCAATCTTATATGAGCTGGCTCAACATTCAGTTTGACATTCGTTTTTAAACGTAGTTTCGCTTTTCGAATGTCGAGCCGAATGTCGAGCTGGCTCAACATTCAGCTCGACATTCGTTTTTTTAAGTTTTTTTCGTGTTTTGAATGTCGAGCCGAATGTCGAGCTGGCTCAACTTTCAGCTCGACATTCGTTTTTTAGTATTTTTTCATGTTTTGAATGTCGAGCCGAATGTCGAGCTGGCTCAACATTCAGCTCGACATTTGTTTTTTAGTATTTTTTCATGTTTTGAATGTCGGGCCGAATGTCGAGCTGGCTCAACATTCAGCTCGACATTCGTTTTAAAACGTATTTTCGCGATTTAAATATCGAGCCAAATGTCGAGCTGGCTCAACATTCAGCTCGAGATTCGTTTTTGAACGTATTTTCGTGTTAATAATGTCGAGCCGAATGTCGAGCTGGCTCAACATTCAGCTCGACATTCGTTTTTGAACGTATTTTCGCCTTTCGAATGTTGAGCCGAATGTCGAGCTGGCTCAACATTCAGTTCGACATACGATTTTTAGTATTTTTTAATGTTTTGAATGTCGAGCCGAATGTCGAGCTGGCTCAACATTCAGCTCGACATCCGTTTTTGAACGTATTTTCGTGTTAAGAATGTCGAGCTGGTTCAACATTCAGTTCGACATTCGGTTTTTAGTATTTTTTTCATGTTTTGAATGTCGAGCCGAATGTCGAGCTGGCTCAATATTCAGCTCGACATTCGTCTTTTAGTATTTTTTCGACATTCGTCTTTTAGTATTTTTTTGTGTTTCGAATGTCGAGCCGAATGTTATGAGAATAAGAAAAAAATTGCCGTTTTGGGACAGTTGTATCTGTCCTTTTTTACACTCAAATTTTGCTTTTGTCTAAAGCAAATACTTTAAAGCTATAATTTAATATACCGATTGTTTTGTTCAGTTCAGGATAAGAGGGTGTTCTATCAAAAAAGCACACGCAAGTAATCGGGTATTCTTTCTTTCTACAACGAATTTTTAAAAGAAAAAATCATTGTGATGCCCAAGCTATTAGCAATTATTCCGGAGAATCTAATAACACCTTTTCATCTCAGTATATTAAACATCATTATAAAATCATCTTCAGAAATAAAAACTGGCTATTGTTGTGAACCCAAATTTGCTTCAGTGCTGATACTCAATTATCAATTATACTGTTTTGATCATTTTCATTTCTTCATTAATGTTAATTTACGGAATGCTTACATGTTATATATTATTATTATATTTTATTATAATATAAAATTACATATCAAGAAGACTAAATTTCTTTTCTGCAAGTAGACACTATCTGAATGTGCTTAATGTTTCCCTTTTCTTGAAACGTGTTTGCTAGTTATTTAACGGAACATGAACCTAGACTAAGGCACTTGTTGCTTTATTTATATCTAGCCTATTGTGAATGAAAAACCTAACAAATTATTAACTGGGAAATAAAAACAGAAAATTAGAATACTAGTAGCATGGACATATGCCTCCGAATGTTTTCAATTTCGAACAACAACATTCAATGAACACACATCAGAAACAGGTTTTAACAATATCTTATCTTCTGACATATTTGTCTTTACAATTTACTTATCTTTTAGATACTTCAGATATTTCAGCTGTTTATTGGATTGTTTAGGGTTTTGAGAACACTTTAAAGTTTTTAAGATAAGCCGCAATAATGACCTACGCACACAGCACGACAACTTGATCTCTTTTTGGACACTGGCAGAGAAAAAGTACTAAGCAGAGTTTGTCTGCAGTGATTCTCTTTATTTGCTTGTGATCACAATAAAATAATGATTAGAAAAAAACTCACGAAATTCAATGGAATATCAATTAAATTTCTTTAACACAAGGTTGAAAACATTTTCAAAATACGCATTAGGTTAAAAAATTAACCTTATATTAAGTTGAAATTTTCAGACAATAATCCTCGGATATCGTTTGTTCAAAATTAGCAAAAAGGTCATTTTCAAAACATTATGCCTGAGTGTCCTTTTTCTCGTGTCGTCGGTCATTTAATTTATTATTTATTATGTTTCCTGTTCTCTTATTTGTTTCCTTCGAAAAAAAATGAAGATACATTTATTTTAGAAAAAAATATATAATTCAATACATGCGTCTTCAATACTTGTTCTTGTAGACACACTGAAAATAGTTTTGATTAAAATAACTACGCAAAAAGAATTAATCAAATTCCGTGTAAACTCTTCTCATACGAAGGATGTTCCTTCAAAAATTCGATTCCAACTCTGTAAAAATTGTGCAATATTTTCCTCATATTTCGATGAATAAGGAAACGTGTCACACGAAAAATATCTAACACATATAATCTCAGGCTTCAACACGGAAGAACTTAAAAAACGAATGTCGAGCTGAATGTTGAGCCAGCTCGACATTCGGCTCGACATTCAAAACACAGAAAAATACTAAAAAACGAATGTCGAGCTGAATGTTGAGCCAGCTCAACATTCGGCTCGACATTCAAAACACGAAAAATACTTAAAAAACGAATGTAGAGCTGAATGTTGAGCCAGCTCGACATTCGAAACACGTTAAAACGTTCAAAAACATATGTCGAGCTGAATGTTGAGCCAGCTCGACATTCGGCTCGACATTTAAAAGACGAAAAAATACTTAAAAAACGAATGTTGAGCTGAATGTTGAGCCAGCACGACATTCGGCTCGACATTGAAAACACGAACAATACTTAAAAACGAATGTCGAGCTAGATGTTGAGCCAGCTAGACATTCGGCTTGACATTCGAAACACGTTAAAACGTTCAAAAACGAATATCGAGCTGAATGTTGAGCCAGCTCGACATTTGGCTCGACATTTAAAACACAGAAAAATACTTAAAAACGAATGTCGAGCTGAATGTTGAGCCAACTCGACATTCGGCTCGACATTCAAAAATCAAAATATAAAAAACGAATGTCGAGCTGAATGTCGATTGCTGATCTCCGAGCTAACTTCACGGACTTCTGGGAATCAGCTTTGCAATGATAATAATAATGCAGAGCTAGTTGTCGATCTATGATCCAGCTCTTCAATGATATAAGAATGCAGAGCTGGATGTAGAGCTGCGACCCAGCTCTGCAATGATATAAGATTGCAGAGCTACATGTAGAGCTGCGACCGTGCTATGCAATGATATAAGATTGCAGAGCTGGATGTAGAGCTGCGACCCAGCTCTGCAATGATATAAGATTGCAGATGGATGTAGAGCTGCTAACCAGCTCTGCAATGATATAAGATTGCAGAGCTGGATGTAGAGCTGCGACCCAGCTCTGCAATGATATAAGATTGCAGAGCTAGTTGTAGATCTACGACCAAACTATACATTGATATAAGATTGCAGAGCTATATGTAGATATACGACCCAGCTATGCAATGATTTGCAGAGCTGGATGTAGAGCTGCGACCCAGCTCTGCAATGATATAAGATTTCAGAGCTAGATGTAGAGCTGCGACCCAGGTCTGCAATGATATAAGATTGCAGAGCTACAAGTAAATCTACGACCCAGCTCTGCAATGATATAAGATTGCAGAGCTAGATGTAGATCTACGACCCAGCTATGCAATGATATAAGATTGCAGAGCTGGATGTAGAGCTGCGACCCAGCTCTGCAATGATATAAGATTGCAGAGCTGGATGTAGAGCTGCGACCCAGCTCTGCAATGATATAAGATCGCAGAGCTGGATGTATAGCTGCGACCCAGCTCTGCAATGATATAAGATTGCAGAGCTGGATGTAGAGCTGCGACCCAGCTCTGCAATGATATAAGATTGCAGAGTTAGATGTAGATCTACGAGACAGCTCTGCAATGATATAAGTTCGCAGAGCTAGATGTAAATCTACGACCCAGCTCTCCAATTATATAAGATTGCAGAGCTGGATGTAGAGCTGCGACCCAGCTCTGCAATGATATAAGATTGCAGAGCTAGATGTAGATCAAGGACCGTGCTGTGCAATGATATAAGATTGCAGAGCTGGATGTATAGCTGCGACCCAGCTCTGCAATGATATAAGATTGCAGAGCTGGATGTAGAGCTGCGACCCAGCTCTGCAATGATATAAGATCGCAGAGCTAGATGTATAGCTGCGACCCAGCTCTGCAATGATATAAGATTGCAGAGCTGGATGTAGAGCATCGACCCAGCTCTGCAATGATATAAGATCGCAGAGCTAGATGTAGAGCTGCGATCTATGTGCCAACTTCACGTTCATAATAAATAGACTGAAATCATATCTTCTGATTTGATGGTTGTCCGATTTAATTCTATTTATCTAATAATTTCATGCATAGGATCCTTTGAGTAAGGTATCATCAGTTTGGTTAATTGTACAGATTAAAAAAAATACTTTGCGACTCTGTTTTACTCTATTCAGTGCTTTCAGATAAAAAAACTCCGATTTTACCGACATATTTTTTAATAAATAATGGTTATTTGCATAATTTCACATACGAGTGTCTAGTGCATTTTATGATATTTTTTTTTTTTTTTTTTTTTTTTTGATATTTCATTTCTGAAATAATCCATGTTCAGTGTTATTTCTACGGAACAGAAATTTCCCGTGCTCCGAGCTACCATTCCTATGAAATTTTCCGCGTTTAGTCTTATCATTCTGAGTAACTTCACTTAGATTTCTTTTATAAAAAAAATCTCCATTCCTTGTACACGTCATTAGCGCAGTAACGATGTGCACTCCGTCATGCCTCATTTCAAGGCTTCCATGTCATTTTCTCATTTTTCCAGCGCGTACCTTACATTCGTGGAAGCCAAAAAATCAACAGATGCTTTCTTAGACGTGTAGTCGACAATCTTCAGAATGTTAATGATGTCGTGCCTGGAACCTGATTAGCGGCACGAGTACTTTGACTTTGAACGATTTTGCACGTGTGTTGAACAGAAAAACACCAACCAAATACTCAAAATATGAATTAAGTTGTTTACAGATATGTACCTTTATTAGTGACTTGGAAACTGAATCACTCATTGGTAAAATCATCTTTCTTGAAATAACGATAGTCTTGGATATTTTAGCTATATTTTATAGGCTTCTTGCTGTTACAAGTAAAGACAAGTGTCAAACGGTCACAAAGAAAAAATTGAAACAAATTTTACGACATGTCATGTATTGTTGTTGGAATTGTTTTATAAAAGTGCATTTTCTGTTACACAAGTTATTCTGTGTAATGAACGCCGAGTTCAAGACAATGCGTCCAAGAATGCAGTTTTCTGAGAACGAATGCTGAAGTTTTATGAAAGAGAGTTCGAACTCGCTTTGCATCATCGCCTAATGAAAGCCACATGCAGCATAAATTATTGTCTCAGCTTTGCTGCTTTACAAATGAGCAATGGATAATGCCGGGTTTGAAATTTATATGTAAAATACGACAGAGAAACATTTACGTACCGTCATGTGATATAAAAAATATCTAAAAATTCGTCAGTTTCATTATAGCATATATATATAGTAGGTTTTAAAGTGTTGAAAAAGACTCAAGGTCTACACGTAAAGCAAAATTCAATTTTGGAGGTCTAAATCATTTGCAAAACCAAATGATAATGAAGTTAAAACTCTTTTTCAACAAAAGGAAAAGTACCACCGATGTTTTTAAATACGATTCCATTACAACAATTGTGGCAATTTAGAGAGATAAATCTATGTAATCTGAATAGAAAAATTTAGAAGGCATGCTTAGAATTTCTCAGAATGACAGTGAAATTTATTAAAGACATCACTATATTAAAAATCTACAAATTGTCTCATTTGCATAATAAATGGTTAGCGAGCATAAATCTACCGCACACGAGGCATGACGACGCCCTTGACACGAAGATCCGGGTCATTATATATGCAAATGAGGGCAAAAAGAGCATTGCAAGGAGGTTGTAATGATGGGGTAAGGACTACTTTTCTACGGATGACACTAATCACCGGGGTAATGGAATGCTGAGCTTGCCAGAACAATCATGCCAGTTTTTTGTGTTATATGGCTTCCTACAAAAACATTTAATTCATTTGCAAAGAAACTTGCATGCCAAATCGAAGGTTTTTAAAAACAAGGGCGTACCTTCGTAAAACAAAGGTTTAGCTGGAAGAGCAAAAGGTACCAGGCAGTGAGAAAAAGTTTTAGCACTGGTCTCTTTATTCTTTGCACTCTGATTATTTTTTTTTAGTTCTGAACGGTCTACAATCATTAGCAAGTTAACCTGAAGTGCAGTGCAGAATCATTTCTTTTTCAATGGTGGAAAAGCCTGGTACGAAATTAACAAGCACATAGAGAAAACAAAATAAAGGCTTAGAGAATTTTGTACCACAAACACTTCTTGTTTAAATGTTCTTAGTTTATTTTTTTATTTATTTATTTATTTTTTTTTTTTGGTGGGTTGGGTGCGGGGGTCCAAAATTTGACAGAAACTTTCCCAAATGTAGTATTTGCCGTTTCTTTCATTACCAGACTGAAAAGATTGTTGTCTGTACCTGATGCAAAAACGAAATGGTGTTAGACCATCCTCAGGACATAAACACGACAACTTCATCAGTACAGTAACAAGCTTCATAACTGTTTTAGTGACAAAATTCAATTGACAACAAGTAAATTTTAAGAAAATTTATTCTCCCGCCGGAAGATAAGTTGCATCGGTAAGATGCAGTAAGGAGGAGAAAGAGCTTCATAGATCAGCAAATTAATTGAACAGGAACATTTACAAATGTGAAAAAAAACATACAAAATATGTTTGGTTTTTGTCCATGTACATAAGACAAACATATTACTCAAGTCACTTTGAAGGAATTAAAGAATATGTACTTTACTGATCATGCTGACTACATGGCAGTCCTTGTGATACTTTAAGTTCTCCCAGTGTAGACAAGCGTACAAAATTTCATTCAACTGAAAATGCACTACAGAATAAAGGCTGTAGATGGACCTACATTTGTAGAATATCAAGAGGCTATAACTCAGCTGGTACTGGTAGTTGACATGCATCTTTCCCCTATTATCATTTACAATCCAACTAAGTTACAACTGAATCTATCAAACCACTATGGATATACGGCTCCGGACGAACTGCTTGTATTTGTAAAACAAAGGGCTCGTCTACAAGTTTGTAAATTATGATGGCAATTGAACGCATCGTTCCCTCATCTTTCTCTTAAATCCAACAAAGTTACAATTAAGTCCATGCACTTATTTTTTTTATGGAGTTATGGCTCCAGACGGCCAACCCGAGACAGACGAACGCAGGAAAGACTGAGAGACGAAAGGAAGGACAAATTCCGTCGTCATTCGACAGGAGATAATAATGGTGTACTTGAAAGCGACAGGTGACAGTCTTGTTCGGGAAAAGAAAGAATGTTGTGAAAACTTTAACTTGGCAGATTTTAAGATTAGTTAAAAGAAAGATTTTGAGTAAACCTGTTCGCTTGTAATACACTTTAAAGAAATGGTCGCAGATGCCATTCTATTTATTTGAGTTTATTTATCGTCAGTACCTGTTCCCCATCCCACTCCAAAGGCAATCCTGGTTCTTTAACATGCCCTGTGTGTAGCGCCGGAGCATGGAACCTCCGTTTAAGTGTCATCTGAATGACAGGAGCGGCTGTTCGAACTCGCTGTTCCTGGGTTATGCTGCATTGCTGGTTTTCAATTCATAGTCATAGTCAAGCAACAATCTCGAAGTCAAGCTTCACAAGGTCGGGAATGAAGCTTGCAATGTAGCCGAAACGGTAGTGGTGATATTTTAGATGACCGCCGGACCGTTACTAACGACAGTTTCTGGTGACCTTATTTTAGTGTTTTATGACCGGTATAAAATGGAGATTGAATAAATAAGCACTAAAATGTGACATTCTTAATATCTCATAGTAATACTTGACTGACGACCGGTGTGTTACAATGCCTCAGGCTCTGTCTTCCAAAGACTATATACTATCTCCTTCTACTTTGCTCCCATTGTTTAACGGTGGGTAATTAAATGATATTTGCATTAATTGCTCAAATGTGACTATAATGGCTTGAAACCAAAATAACAGAAAAAAAAACACAATAGGTATTTCGTGTAGTGTAATAATTTTTGCCCACTCAAATATTTCTGTAGTATTCACTGACCTTTTTACGGCGTTTTTAGTATTGTGAAATACCATGAAATATGGATACCGCCATGCAAACCAAGGGCTGTGGTTGTAGGATATTTTGTTACAACAGAACATTAATTGAAAAAATGCAAAAATATATCTACTATTCGTTTTGTTTCTTCAACAACTTTTTCATTTTATCTGTTTTACATTATTTATCACCGTTACCGGTTGTTCATGACTGACGTCCCCCGAAAACTTAAGATATTTTAGGTTGTGGGGAATAGGGAAATATGCAGAAATCGTCCCATTCCAGAGACACTCTTAGTTCTTTTACATGTTTAGTGTCTATCGCTGATCTACAAGCCCTCGGTCTAACATTTAATGTAAAGGAGATATTCTAATGTTTGTGGATCGGACTCGCGACCCCTTGTTTAAAAGTCGCAGATAACATGTCACTATGTGTTCAAAACATTGTGTTAACACTATAAAATTCTTAATATTGTTACAGTGTACCTGCATTGAACATTAACTTCCCCTTTGTGATGCATACATACCTTCTCAGTTTCTGCAGCTACTTCTTGTCATGCTATCTTCTTTATGTGTAAGTACTAAAAAATAAACGCCTGAAAAAAGAACAATACAAACTATGACCAGAATACAGGGCTGTGCAGACTTAACCATGGTCTTCACTGGTCAGTTAGACTAAACCATTGCCATTCTCACAGTATAGGGCTTTATTACTTATAATAGCCCGAAATCTGCGACTCCCATCTCCAGTTTGGAAAGGTGATGTTGTTTAATACGGTAAAATGATCTCTGATGTCTCGTTGCGTGTATTCTTTATAACACACATATCTTGTGGTTATAAATAATAGCATTTAACAACATGTCCTTTCTTGAGACAACAACCTTTCTCTTATATTCAGGTTACTACCTGGGCTCAGACCTGTATGAACCACTTCAAAGGGTTCTCAGGTAAACAAGGTTTAGTTGTAGTATAAGCCACATAAATTAATCAGTAGACATCATACTGTCACCTCTCTGCAATGGTGATTCTTTGCTACTCTAAGGCAGACATCATTTGCTTGCTTTTAGATTCGTCTTCAAAAACATTTTGCTAAAAACATTTCAAGATTTATCAGAACTGCTGTCAATATGCATTAATGTTTCATTAAAGGGTGTTTTTTTTGTTTCTAAAGGAAGTCTACAACTTAAATGTTAGCAATCAAATTTTAATATATTGAGAGAATATATTGAATGTTGTAGTGTTTTATGATACTAAAGCTATATATTTATGTGTAATTAAATCAGTTTTTATACATTCGCCTTTAAATTTGACATTTAATACCATCAATCATTCTTAAACATTATAACAATTTAAAACTTGTGTTAATGTTAGAAGGAAATCCTTGTTACTAGTATTTTTTCTGGTATTCCATTCAACTCCATGGTAAGAAAGGCAGAACAAGGACAGATAACTCTTTGAATTATTCAGCTGTCATCAACACTCCACTTACTCATATTTTCATTATAACAATTCAATTTTCTAACTCTAGAATGATTTCCTACATAAGAACCTTAGCTTCTGATTACACTGCTAAGATTGGGCATATGAAATGGAAAGTAACTCGTTCAGAACTGGCATCTCTCTCAAGTGATAGTTTCCAACATGATTTGTGTCTCAAGTGCAATGTTGGTTAAATAAGCTTAAAAATCAGTCAATAGAAAGTTAATAACCACCTTTTGTAATAATTGAGTAAATGAGTGAGTTTAACTCCCCTTTCAACAACTAAGGGCATATTGGGACAGGACTGACCAGGGATCGAATAGCATGTCCTGATTCGTAGACAATCAAACCATGAGACCACAGAGGACGGGCTATGAATTAATATGATGCCGCCCAAATTAATGCCTCCTTTTTGAAAAAAACAACAACATGGCTTTTCACAGAAAATTTTGTTGGAATGTTTAAAAATACAACCATATCCTTTGGACAATCTTCTGAAACCCACATTTCATCCATTCCAAATCACTCTATTGATCTTACTTTATGTTGTACGGAATGTGTACCATGTGTAACTGACGATGCTTTGGGACTACACTTTCTATAACAGATCCTTGTCTTTGGTTAATGAAAATTCAGTTGTCATGCGTAGTTTTCTAAAGCAGCGGCATTTTTAAAATGAGCAAAGAAGTCCTTGATCATTTGTAACATAATAAAAAATTATGTTTTATTAGACACAGGTTAAAAATAAATCCTTTCATAAATTATTTAGACAAAAAAGAATTATTGAAAAGCCAGGTGGATGAAAATCTGAAAATATTTTAGAGCAGACTTATAGGATGCAATTATAAAAAACATTAAAACCTGTCAAAATTCTTTCTACTTACAAAAAAAAACAAAAAATAAAAAATGGACATTCTTTTTCAAGTAAATATCTTACGCAAAAAACGTCACATTTTTCAAAAGTTAAGACATGAATATGATTAACTAACCATATTTTCTGAATAATCTTACATTCTAACATGACAAGGTGAAATAAAAATGTCTATAGACTTTACACTGTATTTTCTACTTCAGTTTGCCTGAAACACTTAAATTAAAATAACAGTAGAATTAATAAGACTCTTTTTTCTCCTCTCAACTTTTAATAAATAGCCTGTACAATTTGTATTGTACAAGAACTTTTGGCTGACTGCAATTCTGGAAAAATAGTAACTATGAAGTTCAATATTTTGATCTACATGCTAAAATAAACTTAATTGTCATTCAATATTTTCCTGCTATATAATGAGCTTGTCCAAGCTAGAACAAAAATTCTGTCACTCTTTGTTACTCTGAAATCTTAAATTCAATATCTTTCACATTTAAGATTCCATAATAGTGCAACTTATCTAATTATATAACATTAATTTTCATTTTTTAATCTTTTGTTTACAATACATAACCCAGTTTTATAAGCTTTTTGCAAGTGAAATTGTAAATGGTTTTTGAAATGAAACATTTCGTTATATTTCACATCTTTGTGAGATTTACCTCTATACAGTCAAAGGGAGGTAACCAATTTTATTCATTATTTATAGGAAAGGTGGTAACTAACCTTCTGTAAGACACATCATTTGTATGTTTATTTCATTAATCAGAAAATTCTAGTTATCACACTTAAATTAGCAGCTTCTATTTTTTTGTGGAGTCTAAATTTTCTTCAACGTTATACCAATTTTCAGGCATTGAAATTAGAACCAAAATATTGAAAAAATGTAGGAATGTCAATATTCAAGTACTCGAAAACTTGGTACAGATTTGTCTCAGTATTACATAGAATTTTAAAACAAAGACCTAGTGTGTTTGTTTAAACTTTGTTTAAAACCAGAATAAAGTTTTGACAGTAATATAACCCAGAGAGAACCTAAATCTTTTTAGGTAATGTTTTTCAATTACAAAATACAAACTTCTTTTTCCTCGCATACACAATTTGGTATAAATGTTGATGTCTGTGTTTGTATTTGTATTTTATGTATATATATATTTTTTTGTATATGGGCTGGAGGAAGTTTGAAGTTGAAGTTGATTTTTTTTCCCATTCACAACTGTAGTCCTGTTCCAGATTTGATGCAGTTATATCAGAGCCACTGAAGTAACTTTTTGACCATTAGTAATTCTTCCCATGATTCTAACATACTTTAAAGAGGTGTACCCTACAATCTGGAGTATTCTGTTTTTTTTTTAAAATCATGTAAATTTACATTATATAGAATGACTTATATCGTGATGTCAAGGTGACAATAAAATGTTCTAAGTACATTATGTAAACTTTATGCATTAATATGAGTCTTTATACAGAGTTGTTGTACCATTTTTGGATGGATAGCAATTTATTCCAAATAAAAGCCTTCCAGGTGTCTGACTGCCTAAAGAAAAAAAAGCACATCATTTCTTACGTCCCTGGTAGGAGCATATTGTTTTTGGTCTGTCTGTTTGTTGTTCACAAAACTTTAACCTTTGTGAGGCCCTGCCATGGGGGCATGGTGTTCATCTGAACATAGCACTTGTTCTTCTTGAAATTTTAATTTATTTTTTTATTTAACAGCACATGGGCAAATAAAATAAATATGCAGCAGACCATCTGTTAGATGAAGGATATGTCTCTCTAATTTTGTCAAATACCCCATTTTTAGCTACCTTAATTTCACCCAAATGAAAAAAATATTAAACAAACCTCTGAAACATATTTGATCTCCATCAAGAATAAACTAGAAGTGTAGTCTGAAAATTTATTGCATAACATAATATTAGTTATGTACAAGCTATTTCATTACCACTGACAAATTTAGAAATATATCATTCTTCATACAGAGCCTTGCAGCAAGCTACATCTTGCTAAAAATATAATTTTATCCCAGATTCCAGTTTCATGAAAATGCTAAATAATTACACAAAAATTTACTCAACTAATTAAAAGTACAAAAGTCTTTCCTTCAAAAAATCAAACCACTGGTCAGTTAAAAACCAAATAACACAAAATGAATAAATTCTTGTAAAATGTAATTATTTCTCTAGTAAAGATTTTATTAAGTCTAGAAATATAAATGGAAACTACTCAGCTGTAAGAGTTACAACTCACTACATTTTCTTGCATACACTGCAAACAACTGTAATATAAACACCTTTTCTGAAATGTTTTTTCTTAAATCTAATTCATACAGCGAAAGTGTAAGAAAAATGAAAAGAGCCTACAATTTATCTTTGTCCAAAAAAACCCGAACTAATTTGATTTCTTAATATTAAACTTGGCACTGAAACTGCAAGTCTGTAATTATAAACCTTTACATTAAACCTACTACAAAATGAAACTGACTGTCTGTATCGCTATCTTTTTATTTTGTTGCTATGGAAATGTTTTGTTTTACTTTTCACAGATTTAATCAGGGACGCTAAATTATCATCTTTCCCCATGTCCATCAATTTTGGTTTCTTCACTTGTTCCTCCTCTCGGGCTAATGTCCGTTTCTCCTCGGCCCTGCCTCTATCTCTTTTTCCACTCCTTTTTATCTTTTCGGAAATTATTGCCTCCGTTCCTTTGGTTTTACGATATTCAGGGGCTGAGGGGTCAATGTTAAATAGATGCGATTCAAAGACAGCGGAAAATCTTGGATCTGACACATTCATCTGTGAAGAGAAGAAAATACACATACTGATACTTTATAGGAATGTCTTTAAAAACTACAATACTACATCTACTTCTGTTGTTCAGACAACTACTCTCATCTTTTAATAAGCATCTTTATGAGACATTCACTCTGAGAAAACTAACAACAAAACTGTGCTTAGTCAAATTAAATGGTTTTTAAGTATGAATTCGGAATTACCTCTTCCATATATGGGAACATGATATTGACAGACAGGCACCCATCCACAAAATGCAGTTATTAAGTGAAGAGCGATATTAAAGATTTCAAAATGCATAATATTTTTTGCGGTCTAACCAAAAAACAAGCGCTACGTTCAAATGAACGCCATGCCCCTGGAGGGTGTAGACCTTTGACCCTGTGACCTTTAAGTGGGTCTGGCGGGTAGAGCTCATCAAGGTACATGCACCTGTGAAGTCTGGAGGACTGTCATCTTGTTTCAACCCAGTATGTGACATCAAATTACAAGAATTCTGAAGAGATTTGCATCAGTATCATGTGAGTGTTATACATTACTTAGTATGCTGAAAAATACTGCACAAAAGCAACCGTCATAATGCTATAGGAACTCATACAATGTACACAATAACTTATACAATTAAACATGCACACCTGGAATTCATCCTCATCTTTATTCATCTGTTCTTTTTGTTTCTTCTTTTTTTTCTTCTTACCCTCCTCTTGCACGAGATCTCGCAGGTTGAAGTGTTTCTTGTTATCTTCTTCATCCATCACCAGCAATGACAGCTCAGCCTGTGGAAAAGATTGCGTTTATTTTCTTATCTGATAACTGCTTAAAACACTTGCCTTGTTTCATTCGCACTATTTAAGCAAAAACTTCTTTTTGCGACATGGTTGTAAACCTAGAAATTCTGCACCAGAATTATATCAAAAATTGGTAAAAAATTTTTCAAAACATAAAAAAGGACCCGAAAAGAAGCAGCTTTTGGCTTTCAAAGAGCTTTTGAGTTTCAAATATAAGGATAAAAAAAATGTTACATTAATTCTGTTGCACAAAACTTTACCTATGGCATGTCAAAATTCTGCATGAGTTTTTCATGTATTTACACAAGTTTAACCCTTACCCTGCTGGAGGCAACTCTGCCTTTGTGACCAGTGCAGACCAAGATCAGCCTGCACATCCATGCAGTCTGATCATGGTCTGCACTGTTCGCCATTCAGTCGGTAAAATTTCAATCAGCTTATAAACAATTAATGGATCTGTCCAAATTGAAAGATGGACAAGTCTATTTCAGACATTTAGCATGTTAAGGGTTAATATTTCTTTTCAAATTTGCAAAACTGTGTTGAAAGGTTTTTACATTAATGCAAATGTGTGATTCTTCTTATTCCATTAGCTTCTAAAACATGCCATCTATCGTTTCTTAAAACAATAATAAATCATTTGAATTTCATAAAAATGGAAAATTATTCTGAATTTTTAATTTTTCTCTCTTGTGGTTTTCCGACATCCTAAAAACATTATGAAGAGCAGAAACTGTCTGCAGGAATGACAAATTTGTCTATTTTCAAAAAAAATGTCAGTGTTTTAAATTAAGATTTATCAACTTTGATGAATATACATACTGATATTTAATTAGAATTTTAAACAAAATCTAATGGAATTTCAACAGAATTTCATTTATTACCCAGTAGAAATTTCTTGCCTGCAAAACTGGAAATGCATATTAATATAAACATCTTTAGTCCTTTAGCACGTCAGAAATGTAAAAATTTTAACCTTCTCTTTGGAAGCCTCTGTGTTTTCTTCATTAGTTGCCTTCTTCTTCTTTTTATCTAAAACAAATTAAAATCTCAATCAGACTCCTAGTACCAAGAAATGTCTATATGACTGACAGCTACTTTAAACCATTTTAATATCTAGCAATGTAATATGAGCTTACAGCAAAACCTAAAAACACTGAACCGCTATCATGTCTGTACAACAACAAAAATCATAACTATACCAGGGAAAAGTACTATTAACCTGCCCACGGGCAAAAATATTCCAAAACTGGGTATAGAATTAGTTCAGAGTGTACAGTTACAAGTAATGCTTGTATCTATATACAGTACAAAGTGCATGACATTGTATTTAATAATAATAAAAAGCAAGTCCAATACTACTTCACATCATGGAATGTAAAAAACCAACAAAAAAACCAACAAAAACACCTTTTAACACAGTTTCTAGAAGTACAAAAAGGTAAGAAATAGGTGATTTTATTTCAAAAAAAAGAAAAACGAGACAAACAAGTGATATAAGCTGGAAAGCATACTTTTCTTTTTCTTTTCACTACTTTGATTTTCTTGTGCCATAAATGTTGCCATGTCTTCATCCACTGGGAGTTCGTCATCACTGAATGCTTGCATACCACCTTCAGATAATGTCTATAAACAGATAAATGATGACAACAAACTGTTGCAAACATGATTCATCAATACATTGTGTGTTAAATATCTTCTCTCTTTATTAAAATACATATTAAAATATACATGTAGCTCAGGATATTAAACAGAATTTTTCTTCCAATTTGAAGGTCTGTGGTTCAAATCTCAGCTACAGTTCAAATACTGTATTCCTAGAAACTTTCGCGAATACAATATTTCGCGTTTTTAAGAATTTGGGCATTTTCACAGAGACAAACTTTCGCACATTCATACTGACTGCGAATTCCGTGAATATTTAACTATTTAGGTATAATTTAACAAGTCAGGCTTTACTGCCTCAGGCCACTCCATACTTGTTTTGTGAACACTTGTTACTAATTTCCTTACATTTTTCATGATAGATTTTTGTAAGAATTAATCACAAATCTCTAAGTTTCAATGCTCATTTGAATCATAACTAAATTTGTCACTAAAATGTCGATAAGTAAACTTTTCACACTAGAAAAATCGGAAAGAATTCATGATCCCTTGGAAACGTTGTTACCTTCTTGAAGCACAAGTGATGATTCTGTGATTGGAATTGTGAATGAGAATAAGAAGGATGTAGATCTAATTAAGAAAGGTGTGAAACAAAAAAGGGGGAACTATGCTAATTATTGTCATCCTGTGTAGCCAAGCTCCATGTGATGTCATACAGTTTATCTGTCAATTATACCTCAATAATGTAAATATTGATTAATAGGTCAAGATAGTGAAACACGAAAAGTTACAAATGTTCGCGGATTTGTTAGATGTGAGCTTTTTGCAGCAAAAACATTCGCGGGAACATGCTTACCATGAAAAGCACTAACTTAAAATGTGCAAAATAATTTCCAGGAATACAGTAATGTTAAAATGCAGAGATTAGAAGCGAGGTAGTTAGCTCCCCACCACCTCCCCCCAAAAAACAACAACAACAAAAAAACAAACAAAATGTGCTAGTGTTCATGAAATAATGTTCATTTCAGAAGTACCACAGTTGTTTTTCATGCCAGCAACTTTAACATTCAATGAAAGAAAAACATAATGCATGATAGCAATACATTTAAGGTTACCTCATCCTCCTTCTGTCCATCTGAATCTTGTACTTGTTCTTGTGATTTTTTCTTCTTTCTTTCTTCAATCTTTTTCTTCTTTTTCTCTTTTTTCTTCTGAAGATAATCTTCCCACACTGAGCTATTTTTAGATTGCTTCTTTTTCTTCACCAGGTTTTCTGTTGCCTCTCTGAGTCCTTCAAACAACACAAGCATTATTCCATGAGTTAACTGTTCATGTAACAGGCACCAAAATAGAATTTCAGATATTTGGTAAAAGAGTTATTTACATGTTCGATAAACAAGCTAAATTTAAGATATACATCTTGTTCTTCTACGTGCTAAGTTTATCGCTCAGATAAACTGGACCTACTCTAAAGCCTTTAAAGACTCTGAGCGCTAGAGATCAAATCTCCTAGACCTGGACTGTCGGCTTAGAACTTAAATTCTAAAGCATCAGCTTTATCCCAATTTTAATTAAATAACTGGTACCATAGATAATTATTATCATTATTTTTATCAGACAACTGTTTCTTAACTGTCTCCTGACTGGTCAGAAGTCAAATGTGTTACACGGGTCTCAATCATCCATCAGCCAGATGTGACTGGCATTTCTTAAAGAGCTTTTCATAAACTTCTATTGATGGAAGGGAGATAAATCATTGCAAATTCTTGTCAAAGAAATCTATAACTTCAAATTTATCCAAAGTTAGTAAATCATTTTAAATTCCTTGTAAACCTAGTTTAACACTTCAAATCAATTCTGATAGTAATTATCATATTAACTGACCAAACTGCAAATATAACTTATTATTATTTTTAAAAAGACCAATTTATCATTTTAATACGTAATGTGGATAATACTGGTGACCAAAACATACTAAAAATTAGCAAAGAGAGCACCTCATGATCAGACATAACTGATGTGCAAGCCAAAAAGGGTCTGTACTGGTCACAAAGGCATAAACAACTGACAACAACTGGATGTATAATAATAAATAGAGATGTCAACAAGTAACCAGTTAATTGCTAACTCATTCAGTACTTTGATAACTGGTTACAAAAATAGAGAATAATAGGTAAGTGACTTAATATGAGAAAGTTTATCTGGTAAGGCGTAGGAATTTATCGGGTGAGCCAAAGGCGAACCCTATAAATTCCGCAGCCGAGCCGGATAAACTTTCTCATTTAAGACACTAACCTATTATTCTATTTATCCTGTCACATCTGGCATTTGTCAATAAATTACTAGGATATTGAAAACCTATCTTTAAAGTTTTTCAAATGTCAAGGTTATCCGCCAGGTGAACATATACACAAAAAATAGTTCCAAAATTTCAATATTTTTTTTCCTTAAATGATCATGATATATTATAAGATCTAGATATTGAAACATTTAATTTTTATTCAAGTAGTCTCTGTTTGTTATAACAACCATTTAATCACTTCCTTCTGATTATAAACACAAAAGTAGTCCATGACGTAGCATGTGCCTTATAAAGCAAAATTTATACGACCCCCCCTTTATCGGGTCGGATATGAAATAATTGACAGGATAAAATAATATTCTAACACTTGAAAAATAATGAAAATTTTCTCTAAAAAAATGCTACTGAAAATGTCATTTCAGCTGTATTAAATGGTTTTTTTTTTTTTAAGGTACATAGTAAAGTTTGAAGTTTTAAAAAATATAGTAACTTATTTTAGTGACAAAACTAAATTTGCAAGCTATGAGCTTGAGCAATGACCAAACAAAAAAAAGAAGTTAGTTTCTTGAAGGAAAATTAATTTAGAAAACATGTCATTTGAAAAAGAAATGTTAATTTTTTAATATCTCCAAACTTGTAACTGTTATATATTCTAATTCAATGAACATTTCAATAAAAGTTAGACCACAGAATCATGCTTGTTAAAGTTTAAATTACCTCCTTTTAAAATATGCTGTACACCATATAGCAGTATTGCAATTTTTAGCATGTACAACTAATTAAAAGTCACCTGTTTATCATTTGAAAAAGGTTTTGGGTAATCTAATCCTAAATCTGGTGTTCATTGACACCTCTGTAAATAAAACATAAAAGGGAGACAATCTTTTGAAATGTAATGTGATTAGAAAAGCTGTACCTGGTTCCCAGCTTATCTCCATTTCTACATCAAGCTTTTTCTTCTTCTCTTGTGAATCTATGTCAGTGAGAAGCTGTTTGTATTTGTCCAACTTTCTGTCTTCATCTGATTCTTCTTCACTTTCTCCCTCCTCATGAATACTTCCAAATATTGCACCATAATCAGGACCTACAATAATTGGCCAAAAGTTTTAGCTCTGATAAACAAATATTAATAATAAATCTAAAAATGTGAGTTTACTGTGTTGAATTTTCATACATGCATCAATCGACAATTTGTACTGTACATGCGATAATGGGCAAAAAAAATAGAACACTGTTTTTTCGCCAATCAGGTTTTCAAGTAAACTTTACGACTATCCAGTCAGCTGGTAGGAATAAGACAATTTCAAGTTGTTAATCTACAGATTTGTTGATGTTTGTGTTTTCTGAATAAAATTACATTGAACTTCTGTAGCAGATGATTTTGTGTGTGTGTGTTTAGCGTTAATAAAATAACTATTACACCCTAACAAATCAGCTTTTATAATGTAATAAGTGCTTTATATGTAAGCCTTGAACTTTCATATGAACTTTTATTCAAATCTTCCATGAAAATGTTAACAAGCTTACCAGAAGCTCTTTAAAAAACATGTTTACTGAACTTGTTAAATAAAAGTTTTAGTATCTAAAATATAAAATTACATCAGATCCTGCAAATGTATAATTTCACAATAAATGCTGTAGCGTATGTTTCAGTTATGTTACCTTTCTTTATGGAGTCTCACATTCTAACAACAGAGCTACCAAGTTCAAAGGCTGTTCAAAACTCTAATTGACAGACACTTTGGATATCAATTAAAATATTAAAGGTCTTACTTCTATCATATGCAGCCAGCAAGCTTTAACTGAAAAATTTAAACAAAAAACAGTTAAATAGACATTCAGAAAAAGAAGAGTGTTTTGGTAGCATAAATTCCACACCCTATTTCATACCTTCCTCATCTGAACTTGAGGCCAGGTAAGCCTTCAGATCTTCTTCAGCCCCTTCCTCCCCTTTCTTTGAGAACTGCTGGGCAGCTAGCTGAACCCTGTCAGGGTCTGTTTCATCCCATGTCAAGTCAACCTGTGTAACAAAATTATGTAAATACTAGTCAGCATGTACTAGTACAGTTTCAGCTATATCTGCCCATGGGTTATTAGTTTCACAAGGGCACCCACACTGACTTAGGCACATGTTAGCAGTGATTTATTCCATTTCATTGAAGTACAAGTACGCTCAGGAAACCGTGTATCCAAATAGTTGATCTGAACTTTAAAATACTTCAGTTGTACTGTGTCAAACCTGGAGGTGTAAAACTGAACTTGTCACACATTGTTTAATGATAATCATAAAAAACAGATTGAAATAGAGACTTTTTGAATCAATGTACAGAGTAATAGACTTTGGACTGCCTTTTGCTCCTGGGCATTGTGACACTGTAGCTGACAGAACTGCAAACTTCAGACAAGAGGTTGCTAGTTGAGATGTCATCCACAGAAATTTGACTGACTTTCACACATCCCTCCTTTCCTTACAAACACCAGATAAAAGGAAAATATGCAGTTAAAAATGGTATCTATAAGACTTAAAGTAAATTAAGTAAGTAATTTAATAAAAAGTATATATATATAGTTTACCACTGAAAAAAAGAAAGAATACCTTTAGCCTTTATTATGCACCTGATTACTATGCTGTGACAGAAAAAAGATGTCTAAATTTCAAGCTCCTTCGACAATGACCTAATTCCTTCAACCATAAGCAGATGGGTCATCTTGGAGTATTTTCCAAATATAAATGTATTCTAGTACATTTGAAAGTATTATACAAACCTTGGACTGAGAGAGTGCAGCATTCAGGAAGTATTTAGGTTTGTAATTGGCTGGAATCTGTGAACACACACTGCTTACTTCATCATCATTAAAGGTCTCCTCATCTGGTATAAATCTGGCGCGACAAAAATACTTATCATTATCATCACTGCCTGTTGAAAGGGTTCAACTGATCAATATGTTACAATTAAGGAAAGAATGAACTGTCTTTGAAGAAACAGGACTGCTTGTCTAATATGTTGATTGAAAAGTTTACAACTACATTTAAGAAACTTACCTGGAAAACAGATCAATAAAAGTTCTATTACTGCTAGGTTCTGTGTTATTATCACTCACCGGAGATCAAGTTTTGTTGCGCTTGACTCATACTCCATGCCATCACATTCCTTGTATATGTGATCAGCCGTTCTGACAGAGTCACATTCCACCACGGCGTAGTAATATCTCAATCTATTTAACTGGTACTCCCGTAACTTCTCCCTATGGTAGGTTGTTCCTGTAGGGGAATTTTATGTTTTATGTTTTATGTAAGCTTCTCAGTTTTCAAAAAGATCAAACTTTCAAAAAACATTGTAGTCCTGATACTGAATGAAAGGCAATATGGTTATTGCAGAAAGAAATTCCTGCAACTGGAATCCAGTCAAATACATCACTTCAAAATTGATAATGGTTAAAAACATGTAATTTTTTTTCATTTCTAAATGATAAGATTAACAACCTTGTATAGTGTGATATAAAAATAGAAAACAGAAAAACTATTTTCAATTAATTTTCACACACCTTCTTTCTCAACAAGATCAGGATCCTCTTCGTCGCTGTCTAATTTCAATTCTTTCAGTTCTCGGGGACCATGTGTCGCCTCTTCTGCTATACGTTCTTTACCAAACTCGGACGGGTATACCTAGCGATGGAATAATACAGTTACTGTAGAAACAGGAACAAACATGGTACTTTATGATGTGACCACTGAGACCACATAAATAGAATTAATATCCCTAGTCTGCACTCACTTGTCCTAGGGTAGCTTCTTGGTAAAGAAGCGTGCTCACCTAGAAATTCTTCTATATTCTAAATGTTTTAAATTTATTTATTCTTTTGCATTGGTCACCAAATAGTGAAACAGTCTTCCACCGAGAGTTTTTAATGCAGATTCAGAAATTTCATTTTTTCCATTTTTGGCCAAACGAAACTAAGTGTATGCCTGGACTTATGTTGCCTAATAAAGCTTTGCCTGTTGTCATCTTATATGGAATCCATCAACTTCAAAAGCAGTTTTAAAGAGCATTATAATAAATATATCTGGATGTGGGGTATTTAAATGCCTAAGTCCCCACTTTACCACTGAACTATCACTTCTATGGAAACAGAGTTTGGAAAGTACAAGCACCTACTCTGACAGACTTGATAACACCATCAGAAGGTTTAAAAGAGTTCAGCAGAACAAATATATCATCAGCCTTCATTCTGTCCCAGTCCATGTTACACACTGCCAGCCGGTATGTTGCCTCATCTATAGACAGTATGTTATCATCCACCTCTCCCCATCTATGATCAAACTCTGCAAACATGCAAATATCTTAAAAACACTTTTCATATTTCATAGTATTATCTGAAAGTTCTAATTTTTATTACCAAATCCTTTCTGTATCAAACAACAAAGAACATGACTCAAACAAAATAAATAGCCTAGTTAAACCTCAAATTAGTTTTTCAATTATCTTCAAATTACAGGATCAAAATGTAATATCTAACCAATGTCTTTCTACAGATATGAGGAACAAGAGCTCTGTTGAAGCAGGACAATATATGCCCAAAGAAAGCTATTGACAGAAAATGAACTTCTATACAATGGGTCTTTATAAACTGCAATATTATACATGTAACAAGATGTGGCAATGCTGATTATTACGGACAATATTATAATAATGTCTGTGTATAAAGACAAAATGTTTCTTGTTTATTGATGAGAATTTAAGTCATAATTTACCTTGAGGAGTTCAAACATACAGAGTGGACAAGCTGATCTTGACAAAACTTGTGCTCTGCATATCATCTCAATATAGTAAAATATGTCAAAAAGTTTCAATTTCCTTCAAGCTATTAAAGTGATACAGAGTGGGATATGCACCCTTTAGAGTGACCTTAACCTTGATCAGAGCCAGCCTAAACCTGCACTCTGCACATCATTTCATTATGGTAAACATTTCTGCCAAAACGGTTTTCTTTCATTAGTTCAAGAGATACAAATGGGCACAAATTCCTACCAGACAGACAACCAGGGGCATAATTATGCCCTTTTGGGCATACAGAACTTGATTTGATTTTATTCTATAAGTCTTACTTGATTCATCTTTGTCATCATTAGCATCACTTTCATCATCAGCACTATCCTCATCACTGGAGCTGCTGTCAAGGTTACCCTCCCCTCTAGCAAAGTCTACACCACTGTCATTCCCTGCAGTTGTACAAGATGTTAAAACAAATTGGCTACTGTATTTTTCAACAGTATGCTTGTATTCAAATGTAAGAATACAACAAAGAAGTAACTTCTTTTCAGGTCATCTGACAGCCAGTCACATACATGTGTAATGCCTTACACTTTTTAATGTTCAAAATGGACTAACTGATCATTTAATTTATACTTTAACACATTTATCATTCAAACAGATGACTGTGTTGATTGAAAACAAACAACGCATACTGCCTGGATGTGTAAAACAAGTGACAACAGCTGTCGGCAGAGTAAAAGTTTACCACAAATACACAGAAAATGTTCAATGAGTCAGCTGAACAGACACTTTATGAAAAACATGGAGAAAAAAGCATGATTTCAAAATTTAACAAGTCTAAATTTAATACAAATGTAGAAAAGGTCAAAGGTAAATTAAATGTTGACTGCAGGTCAACTAATGAGTTCTCAGAATAAGGGACAAACAAAACAACATTACCTATAGGTTTGGTCTCTTCCTCGTGAACTGTTTCATCATCATCATCGTCATCATCATCATCATCACCTGAAAAACTTCCATCTGAATCTTCTCCCTGTTCTTCTTCTTCTTCAGAACTCTCTTCATCAGATTCATTTAGGTCATTTCCTTTTTTTGAAACAGCAATCTTTCTTTTAAAGTTACTACCTTTTGTTTTGTTGACCTTAACTAGTTCAACATTAAACCTAGGATCTGTAGAACATCTCACTGTGTCATTCTTTCCTCTGCTGTTTATATTTACATTGCTGTCACTGTCTAAATCTGAGTTATCCTCAGAATCATCTGACCAAGCTACACCTCTTGTTTCTTTTTCTTGTTTTTCATCAACAGATGTTTTTCCTTTCAAATTCTTCTTGATTTTCTCTGATTTCTTCACCTTTTTCTTCTGGCTTCTAACTGCCAACTCGGAGTCATTTGTAAACTTTTCAAATTCCTCATCTTTTTGGGTCTCATCTTCACTACCTGAGGACTCCTGGTCTGACAGTTCATAATATTTCTTTAAGTTTTCATTGGTTGATAGATTAACTGGTTTTCCTCTTTTATCTACAGAATATTTCAACTTAAATCTTTTGTCTTTAAACATGTTCTTGAACCTTTTGTCTATCTTAACTTTTCTCTCTCCAACTGGCATTCTGCGGAATCTGGGGTCTTTTGCCACATGGGCAAACCTCTTGTCTTTCAGGATATCATCCATTTTGAATAGTATGTCGGTGCAACCTAAAAACAAATTAAAATTTTTACGGATGCCCCTTAAATGGTAACATTTATCAACACAACTTCTCTGAATAGTGAAACTGAACAAGTGGGCCATGATGGCCTTTGACTGCTCAACTGAGTACTTTGGTTGTGGGTCTGCTATTGCGTAAAAAGAGTTTAAAACTGGAACCCCATGAAATAATTTGAATGAATGCTGGTAAGTTTGGTATAATACAAGTTCAGTAAATTGATCTTATATAGCCAATGGCTAGGAGGTTTCGATAAAAAGCATTTTTAATAGAGATAAGTGATAAGGCTTAAAAAAACAGTTTTGTTTCTGGTCATCAGTCTCCAATAAAACAGGGTAGTAGGCAGGTAGATTTTATTTTTCTCCCCTGACATTCTTCAGCTACCAACATTACGACTGTAGTCCAAAGTGGTTTTTGTTATATTGGCTATAAAATTACACTTGTTCATTATTAACATGATTAATTTTATTGTAAACTTGAGAACATGTGAGTCTGGTTGAATACTAAAATTATACTATTTAACAAACAATAATATAAATAGAACAATGAGATTGCATCCCATGCACGAAGAACGGAACATGGACCAATTTGTGGAAGTTATAAATAACAGAAATGTCAATACTGAGGTACTATCAGTAATTTCAGAGGAAAATACATCTTTGGTTTTTCAACCACCATAACCGGAGCTGAGCAAGTTTTTGACGTCGGCAGATGAAAGTTTTTTTTTCTTCTGGATTTTATTATCGGGAATTTGGAATTCATACCAGGACAGCTGGAACTGATGTTGAATAACGGGATTTTTTAAAAATCCCGCCGGGATATCACACGTATGTACTCTTAATAACTCCAGTTTATTTTAGCAAGCTCACTTAGTAGCATGTAGAACACAATGTACATTTATAGCCTTATTTAGAAAAAATATACCTGATAGGCAATTCATCTAGTAAATTTTCTGACAGCATCATAGAAAACAGAAAATATGAGAATAAGGAATAAGTTGACAAATCTATTCAATCTGTTGAAAAGTGTGAATGACTTGCATATTTACAGAGGCTATATTCAAAAGTCAAGGAGTAAGAGAGATGTTAGCTTTCTGAATAAAAGATATATGTAAAGCTCTTTATTAAATGAAACCATAGTAAAACAATAAGTAAAATGTTACAAGTCCAACTGGGGGAAAAAAAAACCTATATATGAATTAAAGAAAATCAAGATGATTATCATTTGGACTGAGAGCTACCGTACTACCGGTACATGTATGTCTTTAAAACTGTTTGTTGATATTCAGCATAACTGGCAAGAACATCCTAAATCATTATGTCCCTGGTCACTGTAAAAAATATCATATATATGTATCATTGTTATTAAAAATGTCAGTTTAGAGATATTTCTTGTTTTCTTTAAGATCATTTATTGTTGCCACATAAACCATTTAAGCATATATATTTGAATGTCATGATAAGTGACTTTTTTGGTTGTTTTTACATTCTGCAAATCACATAACTGTTAAACATTTTCTTTTATTCATGTTCCACACATGGTACACAAACTTTCTTGTCTGCATATGCATTCATTTTATAATCAAAACAGCTAAACAGGCAGTCTCACTATTTCGCCTCCAAAGGTGAACTGATTTTACAAGCTGATATTTTGTTTCTTCACCTTCTATCATATCTATTAAAGAGCTTCAACTCTTTAAGCACAATGAATTGCACAAATAAATAGGAACCCCACCCATTTTGTTGTTATATTTGATAGCCTTTTAATATGCAAACAGTCTACTGACTATGATTTCTACTTGCCACTTTTTTGTTTTACATCCTGCTTTACAAAGCTCTCTGAATAAATATTAATGAAATGGCCTCTCATTTCTTTTGTTCACTTAACAAACAAAATACAACTGAAAATGAGCGACAAAATATCTAGGTCTTAGCAAGAATATGGCTTCAATCTCTATGTAGTTGACCGAGAAGAGTCTACAAGTTTTCTTTCAGAGTATCCTTTGAAATGCACACACACTTATCTACTTGAAATAGCAGTAGAAAATTTATCTGTGGACAGCCATACTGTGCAGGTACGGATAAAATTTGTTACAAATACCACCCTGTATCAGAAACTGCTGTTTATTTTTCCAGACCGAGTGAAGTGCTAGATTAAATGACAGAGATTTTTTATTGAAAAAAAAGGGGGGGGTGTAAAAATAATTGTCAGTTGGGTGACCAGAAACCAGATAATTTTTTTCAAGCTTAACTAGATGGTTTAAATAATAAAAGAACATGCTCATTAAAAGGATGATGTAAACAGTTACCAGCTTAGATAACTGCCTTTATTAATATAATTACTCTTTAACTTTAAAAAAGTTTTAAGATGGTTAGAATGTATAAGTTATATTGCCTAATTTATTATGCTTAAATTGTTGAACCACTTTTAGAGATCTGATATCTTTTAGTTGTTCAACCTTTAAACCTCATTTTAAACTGCATATAACTGAACGGAAATCTTGCTGAAGGAACACATGGTAATATCCTCTGCAACAATCACATCATTGCCTTCATCACAGGGAAATTCCAAATGCAAAAATTTATATAAAATGATGGACAAACAGATGAAAACAAGTGATTCAGGCTTTATTTATATTACCTGTGTGTTTTTTCTCAGATGAAAGGGACTGGTATGGTTAAAGTTACCATATTTTATCTTAATGTCATCATTTTTGTTGTAAACTCTTCAAAATATAGGACAAACAAGCAATAATAAACTCCCAACCACATATGATTTGGCGAATCTGCATAAGCAGACCCAGATCAAAGTTTTTGAAAAACACTTGTTATTATATAACAAAATCTATCAATAATTTTTGCCAAGGGTCTAGATGATACAGATGTCCAAAGCAGTTAAACATGTGTTGATCTAAAAACCCAGTTAATTCATTTTCTGAAAATATGATCAGCTGTTTCCGGAAGCAACTGCTTTGAATGGTCATTCTTTGCGTAAACAAATAGGAGTGTTCGTACACAAATGCATCATAATTAGAGTGGATTTGTTCGAATTTTGACTGTTTAAATTAGATCTATTAACTTTTCGCAGTTTGATTATCATTTGTAATTTATTTGCATGAAATTTATTTGAGAGTGGATTAACGCAAGAGCTGCACTGATTGAAGACTTGAAAATATATTAAATGCAACAATTAAAATTAATTTACAAGATGTCATGTGTGTAAATCTATTCATAATCGGCTGTGTTTCTTTTCTACAAATACCCTTAACTATACAATTAAACAACGAAAGTCAACAAAAAAAAGTTAAACCAGATGGGGTATCAAAAAGAAAAAAAAACAACTTCAACTGGTTATAATTACGCGTTTTTTGTAACTCATCTGAAAAAAAAATTTGGGAAAGTAAAACTGTGTTGTGACTTCATTTTTTCTGACACCGCAAACCCCGCGACCCGGCGCGGTACTGATCACCAAGAACGGCCGCACTGACCACCGCATTTTATACGAACGAATACTCGACGCGGTGCTCATTTTGGTCCTCAACACGGACAGTTAAATCGCGGGGAAGGGTATTTGTTGTCAAAGTCCGCCCTGCGTGTACTTACAGTACGCGTCAGGAGGAACTCACATTTTCCGCTTTATTTCGCGGACGCGGAAAATAAAATATCCGCCGCGACATCGAGGAAAAAAACGGATTTCCTCGATTTCTCGACATCGCGAAATATCTCGGCGATATTTGACGACCAGCGCGAAAATAATTAGAGTCATAACTCACCTGGATAAGCTGAACATTTAATGAAATAACCGTAATGAAACTGTGCATTTTACGTCTGCCAATTATGTGACATTTGGTAAAATTAAAACCAAAATTTCTCATATATTTGCTGTGTTTCCGTCGTTGAAAACGCTCGTTATTGTATAGCAAAATCGATCAATAATTTTGTCAAGCGCATAGACGATACAGATGTCGCAGTAGGGTTTACATGTTGTATGTTTTCTTTAAATATAGCAGAGCAGTTTTAACACGTGTAAATCGAAAACCAGTCAATTTATTTTCTGAAAATAGGGTCAGCTGTTCCGAGAAACAATTACTTTCGGTTTTGAATTGTCATTCCTTCCGTTAACAAATACGAGCATTCGTAAACAAATGAATCAGAATGAGAGTTTTATGAGAGTTTTATACATTTAAATGATATTTTAAAGCGTAAAATTCGCCGAAATGCGTGTTATCAGGAACTTTGTGAGCCTCGATACGTCAATTCTTACCTGTGAAAAAGTTCGCGGAACCATTTAGCGGACGTCCGCCGCGATATTTGGTGACCATGTCCGCGGCGGTCGTCCTCGAAATGCGGCGGATTTGGTCGCGTTTTAAGGAATGGGTAGTCCGCGACGACCTCGAGGAAAACGAGAGTTCCTCCTGGCACGTACTGTATCAGTTTCAATAATGTAGTAATTTACACACTAAATTACCATTCTGATGTTAAACGTGATAGTGTCATTCAGACTACTACAGCTCACTTTACTGCAACTCACTATATCTTTAGCAATATAATAATATTAGAATTAAGAGAAGAACAAAAAGTAATTTTTAGAAGAAAACAGCCTGATCAATCATTTTTTGTACTTGTCCCCTCAAACACCTGAGAATTGCTTATATTCTTTTTTACTGAAACCTCCATTAAATCAATTTACTAAACTTGTCATTTACTGAAACCTCCAGTAAACATTTGAACAAATTTGATAGAGATCCATTAATGCACCATACAATATATCTTAGCTCCATGGCAATCAGTTCAGAAGATATTTTCAAAGTTTTACCTACAAATCTCAATGTAAAGCAAGTGACAACGGACGGGGCTTAGATCGGTGAATATGCGAAAATCCGAAAACTTCAGCTTAATTGCTAAAATGACCAATACATGTATGATATCCGAATGATTCCATCCGAAACTACTCAACATATAGAACAGACTGTTTTCATACAAGACTGTCATGCTTACCTCAGTTCAACAAATTTTGGACAGAATAACTGCTTTAAAAAACTGATTCACGCAAGCCTTAAATTCCATTCACTATGGAGTTAATTTAACCAATTCAACCACTTTATCAAACGGAAACAGCATGGAAAAATCAGTGTCGGTCAGGCGCTTTAATAACTGCGTTCTTTTACTGTAAAATAAATCACCTAATTCTTACATTCATCGAGCAGGTATCGGGCCTAAACGACCCACTACCAAAAAAGGTATTAATTTTAAATCTCACTACATTGTTTTTATAAAGTAAAGACAAACATATTGTTTTAGTCTCTCATACAACATACAAACAAAAACAAATAGTGTGTGTATCCGAAGACCTAAATACTATAGTAATTCAGGTCTTTAGTATATCATTCACAGTAAAATATCTAATGAATGCAGAAAAAATCCAGCCAGTTGTGAGCAAACAAAGATATGTTACAAACATATGATATCATTTCATCCCATCCATTTCACGATACCAAAATGAAATTCAGTATAAATGACTTTCATTTTGAATTAGGTTTGATTATTTTTATTTCGATTTTGTTTTGAAATAAATCAGCTACATCCAGGCCACACCACGAGGAGGAAGTCTCTTGGCGGCCTTTCTTTTTTTTAGCCAAACAGACCGAATGAATTATTTAAATAAATGAACTGACATTTCTTTTTATGATTCTAGATAGTACAATCTCAATGAAAATTCACATAAACCTATTTGTGATGCATTTTATGATTTTCCATAGATTTTTTACAGTCATTATATACGTTTTCAACAAATTTCTTTAGCAAAAGTTCATTTAAGTTGATGCAAAGTCCATCTCTGTCTATCTCAAGGGAGACGACAAAGATATTTCTCAATCGGCCTATTCGGGTTCATTCGGATTTTACACACCAATAAAAATGAAATTTAAGCTTCGCTGTTAAAACAAACTTTGCGGAAAAAAACAACGGGATGTTGATAAATGAACTAAAGCTGTAATCGCTTCATTTTGTAGCAATATAAACAGCTTTAAGTAAGTCAAAAGAATATCCGTATCCCTAGACATTCCAACTAGTATTGTCTAGAGGTACGGATCCGTACCTCTAGACCAGTGGTCTAGGGGTACGGATCCGTACCTCTAGACACTTGCAATCTAAAAACTGTATACCGATCTGCCTTAAATCTGTTATAATATATATGTTTGCTGATGACAACACGCTTTCTTTTAACTCACCAAATTTTGAAGAAGTTATACAAGTATTACAAGATGAAAGTCAGATTCTCATAGACTGGTTTAACTTTAACTGTATGCAAGCAAATCCAGATAAATTTCAATCAATAGCCATAGGAAAGAAAACAAATAGCAAATCACCAGTATTTAACTTAGGTAGCACAAGCATTCCTTGCGAAGAAGTTGTAAAGTTATTAGGAATTGATATTGATTTTAAACTAAAATTTGACATACATATTGGTAATATCTGTAAAAAAGCCGCTCAACAATTAAATATACTAAAGCGCATAGGGCGTAATCTTGGCCATTTGAATAGATTAACCATTTTCCATACATTCATTTTATCAAATTTTAATTTTTTCCCTCTGTCCTGGCACTTTTGTTCCGAAAATAATACCCGTAAAATGGAAAAATACAAGAAAGGGCTTTACGGTTTGTGTACGATGATTATAATACCCCATATAAAGAACTTTTAGAAAGGGCAAAAATACCTCCGCTACATATAAGACGCATGAGAACTATGGCATTAGAAACTTTTAAGATTTTTCACAATTTATCTCCGCCTGTATTATCTGATCTTATATGCAAAAAGAACAATAAATATAACTTCCGCTATTCAAATCTTTTGCAGGTACCACATGTGAATACATCTAAGGCTGGTAAGAACTCCTTCAGATATGCAGCTCCTATGCTTTGGAACTCTTTGCCCGAGACATACAGGCAGTGTGCGAACTGTTCGCAATTTAAAAGCTTCATGTCTGGTTGGAATGGGGCTGACTGTAAATGCACAGCTTGCTCATGATTTATTAAGAATAAAATTTTGTAGGGGCTGCATATCTGTAGACTTCTTATTTATGTTGCTTTATTTATGTTTCTTTATTATTCTTATGCCTATAACCTTTTTTAGCTGTTTTTTTTTGTTTGCTTGTTTTAGTTCTCCTGCTTTTTTATGCGCTTGCTCATGCTTGTATTCATGCTCATGTAATTTGTCTTTTATGTGCTATGTAATTAGTCTTTTATGTGCTATGTAATTAGTCTTTAATCATATATGGTGGCTGCTGATCATTGTGATCAAATTGGGTTTTTTCTATTTTTCTTCTATTTAAACTATTTTTTTTAAAGACAAGATCATGCTTTGTAATTAATCTTTTATGTGCTATATAATTGATATTTTATGTGCTATGTAATCAGTTTTAATTATATATGGTGGCTGCTGATCATTGTGATCAAATTAAGTTTTTTTGGTTTAACCATTTTTTTTGTTTCAGACATGATCAGCAGACCTCAATATATAGTTTTTAAATGCTCTCTTTAACACTTTTGCTTTTTAGCTGCTTTTTGTCATGTTGATATTATTCATCATGTTGTATAGTCGGTTTAAAAAGCTTCATAAGAGCTTATGTTATGTTGTTCCTGTCTTGCCGACTTTAAATAAAGTTTATCTTATCTTTAAATAAAGTTTATCTTATCTTATCTTATGTATGTATCTGAATACCGGCTGATACGGACCTATGTTGATTTCCTATTTTTGACATGTATCTGGTTTTATTTGATTGTATTAGGGCCATGATGAGGGCTACGCAGAAAATTTGTGGTCATACTCAACCAACTAGTAAGCTTCTCCCAGGAAATTCATGACAATCTTGAAAGTGGTCAACAAACTGATGTCATAGTCATTGATTTCAGTAAGGCATTTGATAAGGTGGACCATCACAAACTTGTGAGTAAATTGAAAAGATTAGGCATAAGCTACGAGGTTACAAATTGGATCCATTCTGTCCTTAAGTCTCGCTCCCAGCAAGTTGTAGTTGAAGGAAAAAAATCAGGAATTTTACCAGTCTTTTCAGGTGTCCCCAAGGGCTCGGTATTAGGTCCCTTCCTTTTCCTTTCCTATATTAAAAATGATCTTCCCGGTAGTGTTAAAGGTAAGGTTAGGCTGTTTGCAGATGATACTGTTGTCTACCTAACCATTAGATCCAACCAAGATGCCCAAACCCTTTAAGATGACCTACATGCATTAGAAATATGGGAAAAGACTGATCTATGAAGTTTAACCCTGATAAATGTGAAGTTCTCAGAATAACAAGAAAAAGAAACCCTGTAAATTTTCCTTATACCCTCTATAATATCCAGCTTAAATCAACCAAAGAAGCAAAATACTTAGGAGTCACTATTAGTCAGTACCTTTCCTGGACCAAACATATAAACAACATTACATCAAAAGCAAATAACTCCCTTAGATTCATTAGAAGAAATGTAAAAACTCCAAATAAAAAGATAAAGGAAACTGCATATAAGACCTATGTTAGACATCAGGTCGAATACTGTTCTATAGTTTGGCATCCTTGGCAGAAATACTTAATTCATAAGATAGAGCAAGTCCAAAGATCATCTGCTAGATATGTTTTTAATGATTATGACTATACAAGTAGTGCCTCCAAAATGATATCTGACCTTAATTGGCAAATCCTTGAGCAACGTCGAAACATCAGTGCTGTAACCTACTAGTATAAAATCCAAAACAACATTGTTATTGTTGACCACCAACACCTTACTCAAACAAGAAATCTGAACTACTTAATACCTTACTCGATGACACAATACCATCAAAATTCTTTCTTTCCTAGAGCATACGTCTTTGGAATAGCCTTCCTCTAATCGTTCAGTCTAGCCCCAGTTTAAACATCTTTATTGAGAGGCTTGACCCATTTTACAAATTTAAATTTGCACACTATGTCATTTAATTTAATAGTCTTGTAGAACTTTTATTCTTATCTTTTTAAATTTGCATATAATTAATGTCTTTTATTAACAGTTCCCTGACCTGCCTGCTAGTCATAATCAGAATTAATTGCTAAACATCATGTAGATAAAGATGTAGATTGCGGTTCAGGACAGAACATTATTACTAAAGGCCAAGATATGTAACCAAGCACACCAATTATTTTGCTGACTTTTATTGACTAGCACATAATTGTTTCAACGAAAGACATGGAGGCTATTTTTCACGAGAAGGTATCAGATTTTATTTCACCTACGGATAACTAGATCATGAAGTTGTAAACTTGTTCAAGAGTGGCCTAAATCTGAAGTTGTTTATTATTACAGTGTTTGACCTTTCGGATACATGGGCTTTCGGATGCAGGGATTGACATTAGTAGTGATGTGACAATGACGCTTTCGTTCCGCTTAGTCCCTTAAGAATTATTGAAAATATGCATGTAGACATTTTTTAACAAGTCTTACGAACATGAAATTCTGTAACAGAAAGATGCAATGCAGCTTAGTACACACAACCCAGAGCAGGATTCGAACTCCGATCTTAGCACGTTGAAGACCAAGAATGGATTCCTTGATGCACTTGTCATAGGTTGTATCTATACAATTACATGAACATTTGCACTAGACCATAACTTAAGTTTGTTTTTGATAATGTTTTGCCAAACTCATTTGTGTATTTTTATTTTGTTTTTCATTTCATTTAATCTTTGCAGCTGTAAGTCAGGTAACTCTAAATATGAGAGATTTGTATTGGATTAATGTTATACCTGTAAAATAATAATCAAAAGTTATTCATGTAGAAGTGAGATTTTACAACTTAGAGAAAGATAAAACATGTGAAATAATTATATTTCTTTTATTTTTATTTCACACTTAAGATCCTTCCAAACTTGCATATATGAGTAAATGTAGGATTTCTTTAAGGTTTCAGTTAGTAATAAGTCTGGAAAAGTGTTGAAAAGCGAGTTCCTTTATTGAAGATGGGTTATTTTACTGGGATGCTAAGTAGCTAGCAGTAGCATTCCTTGACTTTTGCAGTTTTTTTGTCAAATTTGAAAGAACAGATAGTATGACATGTGTCTTGCTTATTTTATTCCACATGGAAATGGGATTTGGCAAACTTTTAATGCAACTCTCGCCCCAGAAATTCATAAAATAGTGATACTTAATGATCAAGACTGGTGTACAAGTTTTCTATTAAATTGTCTAATAGTAATACAGGTTGTAGAAATTAAGAAATGTCACTGCCAGTGTTGAAATAAGGATAAAATGTGCTGCTAAAACCAATATTTTTTCAACTGTACTAAAAATCTGAAATTTAGGAAATTGAATAAAAGAAGTGATAATTAAGATTATTTTCAAACCATATATCACAAGGGGAAAGCAAAATAGTTCAGTCTCAGGCTGTCATCCGTGTCTTACATTCCTACAGTTGTGTATAATCCTATATTTTGGGACCCAAATATAGATTATAGGACCCAAATCCTATGTTTTTCATAATTTATGGTGAACGTTTTTAAAAGTAACTTCATTTACACAGCACAGATATTTTTAGCTTACAGGTGATAGCTGCAGCAAATATGTTCCTAGGTGTAATTGGTGTGTTGTGTGGATATTGATGGCCGGCAGCCTGATATACTAAGGCGTGATGATATGTTTGCACAAACTTGTTGATTTCTTTAACCATTCAAATGGTGTAATTTACAGAGTTTGTGCTCTAATTGTCCGATATTTTGAAGATTTTGTCTTATATTTTTGGTGAAAAAATATTTTAAAAAGCCCAATATTTGCCCTATATTTCTGTTTGAATAAGTCCTATATTTGTCCTTTTGAAAGTCTGGTTGACAGACTGCTGTCTGTTTCCCTGTTTATCTGAAGAGTTTTAAATATTTTAACTTTTATGTTTGATAACTTGTATACCTTCAGTGTTACATTGTATGTACCATTTTATTGTGTTGTAGTAGTGTTTATAAAAATATAATCTTCTCTTCCAGCAAGAAGGGTCTCTGTGTGCCCAGCATTGTCTGAATGCCTTACTGCAAGGCCCATATTTCTCAGCAGTGGACCTTGCTGATATTGCGCGTCAGCTGGATGAGACAGAGCGACAACAGATGGCTGAGGCTGGTACAGAAACTGAAGGATACCAGCGGTTTTTACAGGTAATCTACTAATTATAATTTTGTTCGTTTCTATCTCCCATCTTGAAGAAGACAAGGCAATATGTTTTGCAGATGTCAGTCGGTCTGTTGACCACTTTGTTTCCAATCAGAAACTTGAGACCATTTAGGCACAGAAACCTGAGATTTGGTAGGTAGGTAAAGCATTATTTGTAGATGAACTCTATTATTTTGGGATCCTCTTGGTCAAAGGCTAAGCTCACATGGGTTTGCAGTGTGAAAATGGTGTTTAATTAATAACTGAAGAAGAGCTGCACTCAGGACCTTCAAAGCTTATAGGATAGTTTTGAATGCTGAGTAGGCAACCTCTTTAGTTTTGGGCCCACAGGGTAAAAGATTAAACTCACAGGGCTAGCATTTTGAAAACTTTTTCCAATCAGTAATTCAAGAACAGTTGCATCCTAGACCTTCAACTTTTTACAGGAAGGATGGGCATGATCATGAGTAGATGATCTGTTTTGTCTTTGGGCCATAGGGTCAAAGGTCAAGCTCACAGGGGGTCAGGCATTGGTTTCATTCTGACAACTCTTGTCAAATGTTGAAGTCTTGTGTGCTTTAATTTTAGATAATGAACAACTATTCTTTTAAGTGCAATTATTGCAAAAGGTCTGAGAACATTATTTCTGTAAAGCTGTAATGAAATCGTTACATCAGACAAGGTTGAACAAATCCTTACTTGACAGAAGTGACAGTTGAAAAATATCTTCTGATTTGCACTAAAATTAAAGCTTTTATAGCAACATTCCTGTGAGATTTGACCCAAAGCATTGTTGTACTTTCTGCAGTTTGTAAATGATAGTCTTAGCTCAGGTTCATGCTTAAGGGTAGTTTTAAAGTTTAAACTTTTAGGTAGAAATTACCTCATACAGTTGTTGAGTATAATATACCAAATACTGTGTCAGTAGAATAAGTGGTGTTGATTTTGCATTATTGTGTTTTTTTTCCAGCAACCTTCAAATAACTACGATGATAGTGGGTTTTTCTCAGTTCAAGTGATAGACAAAGCATTACACAATATGGGATTGGAACTGGTTTCATATACATCAAAGAATCCTATAGCACAGCAAGCCCGTGGTGATCCTACGTAAGTGCATGTATTCATAACCAAAGAGATTTGTAATGTGTGAATGATTTTTAGAACTAATTAGTTATTAGGTACCATTGTAAAAGTATGCCTTAAGTTTATGTCAAATTTTTCATGATTTTTATCCCCCAGAGGGAGGGCATATTGTTTTTGATCTGTCTGTGTGTTTGTTTGTCACAAATCTTTGACCTTTTTAGGCTCCGCTGGGGGCATGGCTTTCATTCAAATATAGTGCTTGTTAATATGGTAAAAATTTTAATGCAAGGAACATTAGACAGTTATCTTCTTCAGTTCTGTGGACATTTTAAGGTAAATCTTGTATTTGTTTGGATTAGATATTTATTTACTCTTACACACCAACTTTAAAGAAATCTCATATACAGGCAGATGAAGTCATACATCTGTAACTTTGGGGAACATTGGCTCACAGTGAGGAAGTTAGGCAACCAGTGGTTTAATCTAAACTCCTTACTGACAGGTCCAGAACTTATATCTGATACATACCTCAGTATGTTCCTCACTCAGCTACAGCAAGATGGTAAAATTTTTATACTCGTCAGCTTTTCAAAAATGCTTGCTTGAAATCTTTTTCTGACCTTGTAGTTTGACAGTTTATTTGAGTACTTACCAGTATGTAATTATTAAGAAAAGCAGGCAAATTTTAAAGACTTATGTGCTTCTTTACTACTTTTACACGAGTTTCAAAATGCTTTACATGTTACTTTTAAGGTAACTGAAATGCGTATGCATTTTTCTGATTACGGACAGTAATAGAAAACATTCTTTCGTATCAAAACTAGCATCCACTTCATCTTAACCAAACCCTTGATTGTTTTATGCTAACAGATTCTGAATTTCAGAAATATTTGTTTTTACAGGTTACTCAATATTCATTGTGATTGGAGATTTATCAGAATGTGAAGCAGATCAGTTGCTCCGCCTCTGTCCTGCTGTTCAACCAATCAAACCACAGCTTTTAACAGATGCATCAAAGTCAAGGTCATCAAAGGGTGGAGCTTCAGCAGGGGCCTCTGATGGGGTGTCAGAGGCAGAGGTAGAACAGGCACTAGAAGAAAGTAAAAAAATGGTAGAAACAGATGATTTGTCTCTACAGAGAGCCCTACAGATGAGTATGGAAGGTGTGTAAACCCTTACCATGCTAAATATCTAAAATGAACTTGTCCATCTTTCAATTTGGACAGGTCCATTAACTGTTCATGGGGATGCTGATTGAAAATTTACTGACTGAATGGCGAATAGTGCAGACCAAGATCAGACTGCACGGACATGCAGGCTGATCTTGGTCTGCACTAGTCACAAAGGCAGTGTCAATTGGTTTTAGCAGAGTAAGGGTTAATATGCTAGTAGCTTCTTATATCATATTTAGACTTGCACATTCCTTGCAGTTAAGGCCAGCAAACTGACAAACACTTGTCTGAGTGGTGCCATGACAGTGCCAGTTTCATTTTAAAGTCACCGTGTAACACTTAAGAAAGTTAAAATGTTGAATAAAGGTAGATTGCATTGAGGACAATTTTATGACATTAGAAATGTTTTAGGGAAAATATCCATTTTCTTTATTTCCTTTAATTTCAGAACATCAATCTGTTTGGTGGTAATTCAATGAAACTTTACATTATTTTGACCACAGATCAGCTGTCTTGCCAGAAATCAGTAAAATTCAATAAAATGTGCTAAATAGATCTTTGGATCTCTGTTAAACCATTGTTTTAAGCAGAGTGAATATTTAATTGGATAATCTTTTTCTCAGGGTATATAGAAGAATCAATAAGTAGAATAGAAACTGCCTGTGCTACAGGTGAATCAGGTGAGGACCAACCCACTACCATAGCAGAAAATTTACCTTCTACTAGTGCAGAAAAATCTCTACCAGAGGAAGCTACTGTTGGCCACAAACTAGGTGGCGACACCAGTCAGACACCTGAACAGCTAGAGACAGAAAAACCAGATATGGACGAAGTAAGACAAAAGAGACTAGCTTTCTTAAATAGGTTTGACAATCAGAAAGAGCCAGGTGAACAACAGAAAACAGATGAAACAAATGACCACTGTGATAACACAGCAGATACAGCTGTTAATGGAACAACTTCAGGTAAAAACTTTGAAAAATACAAAAAATATCCTGTGAATAGTACAGTGACTCCAGGTTCACTATGAGAAACTGTTATTTATCTTTAGTTTTTAATCAGTAATACTGGATAATAGAAGTCAAGGTTACCCGATTTTTTAAATGCATTTATGGGTATCCTAAGAAAATCAAAACACTTTTATCCTTAATATAGGCATTGATTAAGAAGTTATACTCCCACTGAGTAAAGTTGAATACAGTTTAAAATCTTTTATGACTTGCTCTGTCATTAAATGAGATTTGCATCTGTACTTGAAGCAGTTTTTTTATTTATGTGTCTTTAGTGAAAGAAGTCTAGAGTAACTTCTAATTTACAAGATTTCAGAACATTTCATTGTGTTTTGAGCATTTATCTTGACGGTCATGTGTCTTGGTCATTTTCGTCACTAATGTTACTTTAACTTTTCTTCATTTAGACTTGAATATTAAACAATAGTCTGGTTAGATCATTTTCTTATAAACTTTCTAGAATAGTTGTGCTTATTAACTTGGCCCTATATGATTACAGTAATGATGTGTATACTGGTATAAATGTGAGAGCATTATACAAACTACTCCGCTTGTCCCCCTGTGCTGCAAAAAATATTCCAAATGAAAAAGATTTTACTGTTTTTATTGATGATTTTCTTTCTGTTGATAGGATAGATACTGGTTTGACAGTTCTACACTGTGATTTAATGTCAGTAGGTTTTGATTTAAATTATTTTCACTGTTTACAGAGTTGACAGAGGAAGAGATGTTAGAACAAGCTATAGCCATGTCAATGAACCAGGATACGTAGTGTTAACTCACTTCATAGTTGTACCAAAACTTGTTATGCCTTCAGTTGTGATGCCATAGATATCAGCAGTATTGTAATATTATACATTTCATGGACATGTAATTTCATAGATCTTTCAAGTCTCATCTCATTTTCGTGACAGTGCTTGTTTCCATGGAGTGAGTGCTAGAATGTTTTAAGTGCTGATAAATATAGAAGCAGATAAAACCTTTTTGCTTTCACGCCTTGGTAAAGCCTCGAGGAGATTAGAAGTCCTTTCTGATGTTGCAATATTTATCTCTGATGATTATTTCTTTGAGATAGACATATTTCATATGTCAAATTTAACTAAGTTTGTTGTTTATTCTCATCCACGATGTTTTATGGTTGAACTTTTGAATTACTGTTTTAGAAAATGAAAAAAACTTCACACGATATAGGGTAACCAAGTTCAGTGGTTAAACCAGCCACAAGATGTCAGGGTCATGTGCAAAGGTCACATAGAGGATTTAGGCATTTCTGTATTTTTGTCATTTAGTATTTTAACACACTTGTTCTCCCTGAAGATATGAATCTTAAAATTCTCTTTTTTTACCAGTGAAATTTGATGATTTTTAGTGTGTTTAGGTTTCATTTTACTGTCAGCCATGAGGACAGAAGATATACAACATGAAAGTAAAAAAAAAAAAAAATTGACACTTCTTCTGGTGGTAGAAATTTCAGTTACTTTGATTCAGTTTAGCTCTAAAATCAACTTGTTTTTTGCTGCATTAAGTAACAGGTAGCTTAATGCTACTTTTTATTAAATTTTCGTTTGTTAACTTATTGGTTTAAATCATTGTTTCTTGGAAACTAAAGACCATTCTTGTGAAACAGATCTATTATATCCCACCTCAAGAAGGCAAGAGAAAGAAATTCTGTTTGGGGTGATGTTTTTAAATAGGGGATCTTTTTTGGTCAAATTAACTTCTACAGGGATTTGGTCCATTTTAAAAGTGCCTACCTAAGGGGGGATATACTTAGTATTTTTTACAGAAATGGCTGTAATTTGTCATGGTTACATATCACATTCAATATAAACTAATTTCTTATTTTTGATGGATTTTTGGTAGCAGTTGAATTATTGAGTGACTTGAGTTCAGTGGGTACCACTATTGACTGTTCATATGTTGTTATTGTTTATTTATAAGATAGAATATATTAATTTGAAATGTATTCTTACTATGAAATCCAAACAATTACTTGTTTGTATTTATATAAGCTGTGTCTTTTGGTTAGTAGTACAATGAAATATATTTCTGATTTTGAGAAATTGTAACATTTATATGTAACGTTCATCTGCAAAACTGTTGCTATTTATATAAAATATCAATACAATGTATTATGTTGACAGCTGTTTATTACTTAGATAGAAGAAAACTATACTTTTGTTATTAAAGGGACATTACCCTACAATATACAATGATAACTATTTTACTGGCTTATTCACATAAAATGAAAAAAGAAAATGATAGTTTCAGGAATGACATATGTTTATATTTTCCCTTTAGACATTTAGATTCTTAGAAAGAGTTCATATGAATGAAGACTATCCATCCAGAAATGGTACAGCAAGTACTCGTGTGTGTATTTAAGCTTATTTACTGTCTGTACCGGTTGCCCATATGAACGCCACCCCCTGAAGAGATTAGTTATTTAATGTTGTGAGGGTGGCACAAGATACAGAAAGCATCCCATTCCAGAGACACTCCTGGTTCTTTTGCATGCTCAGTGTATAGCACTGATACATAGGACCTCGCTTTAACGTCTCATCCGAAAGACTATAAGTAATGTTAGTGGAGGAGCGGGGGATCGAACTCGGGACCCCTGGTATACCAGTCCAGCGCATTACCACTGGACCACATCTGCTTCTCAGCTACTACTCTCTGTATAAACACTAATGAATAATAATGGATAAAGATTTTCTGTTGTAACTGGGAAATTTTTTTACCGACATCTTGACATCGTGCAATAACTCGTTCTATATTATCAACATTTAAACTGTTTTAAAGAAAATGAAATATTCTAGATTTTAGGGTATACCTCAAAGGATGTCTTCTCTTTGTCACGTAGAATATATGTAGGATGAATATATACTTGCTCTATATTGTTAGCTGATTATGAGGTCAGTATCATTAATGGTTATCTTTGAGAATTGAAGATGCAGTCTTGATACAATCTGTTAATCTATTTTTTCTTCTTTCTTACATCAAATGGACTAAGTAGCTTAAATACTCGCTACATATATCATACATATATATAACTGGGTGGTTGGTCTTTCTAACTGTTAGGAACATTCATATAATTTACTGTAACACATATGAATGAAAATATAACTTTTATATTTGTTTATACAAGCAAAATACAGTTTCATAGGATTACCAGTATAATATTGTCAACAACAAGTACAGAAGATGTAAGAAAAAATAGCTGGATATATTTACAGTACTTGATATATCTTATAGTAAAAGAGTATCTATATACATGTATACTTTGCAATTGTATTAAGACTGATTACCTTTAGCAACTGTTTATTTTTACAACATTCATTCATCATTAATTGCCAACTGTATTGCTCACTTGTTCATTGAAATGCAATTTTTTTCAATGCCAATCTATTTGATTTCTATCATATTCATTTTGCCTTTCCTTTCTAGTGCAGAAATGTATGTATATATTCATGTGAGAGCAATGTTATTTATTAAACGTTTCAAAACTTTCTACTTAAATTGTATTATATGACTTCATTTTTAAGGGGGCCTTTGGCCCCAGGTCGCTCACCGTAGGACAGAATGGTATTGGTGTAAAATGCTGGAAGTTAATGAAAGTGTTTATCACAAGAATTTGAACAAGAGCAACCGCAAGTCAACGTTTTATTTCCAAAGAAAAACACATCAAGAAAGCAAACCGTCTTGAACGTATTGTTCAAATGGTATTTATGTGTTTGTCCCTTATCGTTTCCTATACTAAGGTTGTTTCTCAAAACAGCAAACTTTGCTTAAATCACATAAAAGTTTATATTGATATGTAATGATAACATATTTGTGTTAAGAACTCAATATTCTTGTCGCTATATTTGACTTTTTGCTGTCTTTATGCTTAGCTAATGCAGCAGACGTCATGTATTCCAAATCCTTTTCCACCAACGAATGTTCGAACAAGTTACCCCACCCGTACGTTGCAACAGTGTCTGCAAGACTACTGAATCGCTCCACCATGACCTCTGACCTCATAACGGTGTCTGTTCCAAGAATTTTAGCCGCCAGCCAATTTTTCCTTTCGATGCTTAGTGTCAGTGGAGAACTGCCTTGAAAATCGAGCCTGTTTACTGTACTCCCGCTTTTCAAAAGAATTTTCAACATAACAAGTAGCGTCTGCGTCAATGCCGGGTCCTCAATAAACACGTAACCCTGGGAGTACACTACAGGTGTCAGTCTGGCACAAAGCACATGCAACGGTGTTTGTCCCTTATCGTTTCGTATACTAAGGCTGGCACCAAGTTTTATCATTTGCACTAGGCACTCGTGTTCCTCGCCAAGTCTTTTTGTCCCGCGTCTACTTTCCCGTTTAACGTCTGCTGTGGAGCCGCCAAATTTCAGCAATTGTCTCATTACATCAACAAGATGCGGTTCTTTAAGGTCAGAGTCAAAATATTCCACTATAAACGGATCTACTTCTTCATCAGACACTAGTAAATGGAGAGGTGTGTTCCTATTGCAGTCCTGGGCATTGAGGGCCCTGCTGTTATGCTGATACAACATTTCAACCAGTTTCCAGTTATAATTCCATGCTGCATAATGAATGGCTTGTCTACCAAACCGATCGGCAATATGAAAATTAACGCGGTGCTTCACCAAAAGTTTGCACATACCAGTATGGTTGTTTAAGCTTGCAAAAATCAAAGGAGACATCGCATTTTTACTGTCTAAAGTATTTCTTTGCACACGCCTGGTAAGAAGAAATTTTGCCACGTGTTTATGATTGTATGCGCTTGCTAGCGACAGGGGAGTTAGTCCTATGGAGTCGCTTGCGTTCACGTCGGCGTGCGCCTTGTCAACTAGATATTTTACCACAGACAGACACCCCTGCTGGGCCGCCATCATTAGAGGCGTGGTATTTAGAAAGAACCCGACATAATTCTCGCTTCCACAATAGTCTCCTTTTTCTGTTCTTGGTTCTTTCATTAATTTAGGACCGTCTGTGGTAGGAATGTCGACATTTACGGCGGGTTTTGATTCGTTGAGAATACGTTTGATAGATACAAGGTCACCAAAGAACGCCGCAAGATGAAGATCAGACACGTCATCGTGCACCTGTCGCCAGTCTGAAACAAAAAGCTGAATGCATTGTTGAATGTTTTCTTCCATAAAAAACAAAAGTAAAATAACAGCAACTACTACAAAAAGTGAAGATTAAAGTGAGCAGCTAGATGTACCATAAACTTTTTCTGCATAAGAGACTGACCCGCCATCATTAGAGACTGACCCGTTTATTTCATTGAAAGCATGTGTGCACTTTAACACACGGTGAGACCGTTCAAAAATTTATGATATTGAGCCGTTTCTTACTTTTAGCCAGCGTATGATCGTTTCCTTGGTAGAGTCTCAGTCGATGTAGTTCACTGTCAATCATTGTCAACTGTATCGATCTTGTCAGCTGTCTACCCGCAATGCACTCACCGACTTCCGGTCCGTCCTTATCTCGTTGTCGACGTCTTGAAGAACTCTGGCGCATTTTGTGGCTGTCTGGCCTAAAGACATGCAAACTAATAAAGCAAACCTGATAATGCCAAAATGTATTATACAACACCGTACTCTTACATAAAAGAACAAAAATATTATTAAGCGTTTGAAATGTATTACTTAATTTACTTTTAATTATATTCAATAACTAATTTTTGTGTTTAAGATATTAATAATGCAGGTTAAGATCTCGATACACTTACCACTTTAAACTCCTCGTAGAAATCTGTTGTCTTTTAAACTCATTTACACATCCATTTTAAAAATGTTGTATTTCTTTAATTTTTATCTATTATAACGCCAAATTCTCAGCATGATAATATTGTAGATGCAGTAAATATATGCGTTTGAAGAATACACACAATAATGGTAGGCCAGACTTGTCAACGAAAGACAAAAACTGTCAAATGGTTAAATTTTACCCTAAAGCATAAACGGTTGAAAACTTGAAAAGCCGGTTTCTGTATTTTTTTTTATTTATATAGCTACTGATTGTTATCTGTATTTATTCTTTATTATTTATAGGCATAATAAAATGGTGACAAAATTGTTAAAACTTGTATAAGAGACTGCCAATTTAGAGAAAAAGTTCATGTATATAAATCAACAACTTAAAATAGAAATGTACATATATTTATACAAATATAGCAATGGCTTTTAAAACGGAAAAAAATCCAAATAAAACGTGTTCATCTTCCTGTTTTCAATGTCATAATGATATTAAGGGAATGCTTTTATTTGTCACTTAACTTTTGACACTTAAACCGTTATTTTCTGAAACAAGAGCACACTTACTACGCCGTTTATACAAGAAAACAAATCAGAACATTTGCATTTTTTTGTACGTGTGCTCCTTAAAGAGACATATTCTAATATTTACCGATGCTTTACTGCTTATGTGCTGCCGCATTTTCTTTACAATGATTTAAAGAAGTTCATGCGTTTAAAAATGTTTCCATGGGGCATACAGTAAACAAGTAAGTGTGTGTTCATAATAAATAGCTATCTACCCAAAAAAGGTATGGAGCGACTATATATACAAAAGCTCATATCAGCGTATAATACTATTCAATTTAACACGTACTATTCACATTTACATTATTTTTTTAAGGAAACGGGATATTCGAAATTTTAGGTTAACGGAATATTCGTTAATGGAATATTCGAAACTTTAGGTTAACGGAATATTCGAAACTTTAGGTTATGCCTCTTTGAAGTAAACTTAGAACAATATCATGTTAGCGAATTATCAATCGGTTTAACGCTACTTGTGTCAGTGGTCAACGGGAGCATGTAATCGAAGCAAAATGTGATCGACATTCATTCACAAAACAAAAATAATCACAACAACAACGAAATAACCTTATTTTAAGATAATTGTTCTCCTTCTAGTACAGTTCGTGCAATGTTGGGTTAAGTTATTAAAAAGTGTGTCGATAAGCTTGTACTTAAACAAGTGAATCGTTTCTAATCATATCCGGAAACCATCTGGCAAATGTCCAGCTATCACTTGTAATGCACCAAATATAGTCCAAACTGAGCTCTGCTCTTAAGAAAATGCTAGCACTATTTTTGAAGAACATTTTTAATGCAAACGACCCATTAAACAGAAAAGTTCCTCTTAAGAAAGTATACATTTACTTTACAATGTGTTCGTCATTTAAGAATACAAATGTTGTTTTTTTTGAGTTTAGAGTACTGATATTTTCCCGTTTAGAATACGAACGTTGTTGCTCTTCTATTTTTTAATCGGTCAAACTTCATGTGTTCTTTGTTCACCGCTGTAATGTCCCCTTTTGTTGCCCTCCGTACCGTAAGGTCCGGCAACCGTACAAAACTTGACTGTTCTTTATTTTTCTTTGTAAAGAATTCTTTCTTTGCAGTGATTGGTGGTAAGTTTAAGTGTGCTGCGAAAGAATCTCTAGGAAACACTTCATCATCTTCTGAAAATTCACTCGGCGTGAACACACCGGAATCATTCGGACTATAAACACGATGTAGGTTACTTTCATTTTGTAGCTGCTCCACGCGGGAGGTATGTGTTTTCCTGCTCTGCACCAATTCACCTTTCTTCTCTATCCTTTGCCGTTTGGTTTCTTTGTTCTCACGCTGCTTTTTGCCAGCTTCCTCGGAAAATGTTGGCTTATTGTCCGTATGAAGACTTTCAAGGTATGCTTCTATTCTGTTAGGTATTGTCCTATGCAAGAATGTTCTTGACAAAGGATTCTCTCGTTGTAAATGCTCATTTTTCCTATCCTTCGTCATGATCATATCAAATTGTTTCTTTGCATCTTCATCGGCTAACAGTTTGCCCTTTGCCTTTCCATTACGAAGATTTTGTTCCACTTTTCTTTGCCTTCGATATTTAGGGTGTTTTTGTTCTATTATAGTGTCAACTTCTCTCCGTATTGAATCAAGTTTCTCACCTTCGTAAACTCCATACGGATACTCTTCCGAATCCTCCCAGAAAGACTGCTCTCTCCGAGATTTAAGAACTTTTTGTGTTCCTCGCACACGCGCCAAGTTCTTCTTAAGTCGAGTACACTTTAGATTATACTTGCCGTCTAAACTTTTCTGAGCTTTATTTAAGCTTTTTACGTAGACATCAAATCTTTCTTTTAGCTTATCGGTACTGATCAAGGATGCTTTCCGGCTTCTGTTTAATTGTTTTCCTAGGGTTTTGAGCCGGGGCTCATCCATATCAGGAAGTACATTAACCGGCATTTTCTAGCCTCGATTTCAAATCGTCTTCGACAGGAAATATTTCTTTTTTACATTTCACGAGAAAGGAACTGTAAAAATAAATAAAAACGATTATTTAAAAACACAACTATTTTAAAACAATGTTACCAATTTAATCGTTCTGACGACTGAATCAGGCTTCATTAAACAACGAATCAGGCATTGCGAACGTAAGAATTCAGTAAGCCAAGAGCTACTTTTTTTTTATAAATCTTTGTTCTTTAACAAAGTCCAATGATTCCGGACAACCAAGCCTATTATCTGAAACAAAAGGAGAGAATCTTAACATCTGGTAACGAAACAGTAATATTCCTCAACGCAGTATGAAAACCAGCATACCTCTTGCATTGAAACAAAGTAAAATGAGAAAAGTTACCTTGTTTCATCATTCCACGATTAATCCTTAAATCGGTCAGTTCGTATTTATATGTCTCATTGCGGCACCTATTTCCCAAGTTCTTTCATGTTAATGATTAGAGACCACTCACCCTAATTTCAATAACAATTCAAGTATAACTAGATCTATTGAAAATAATCAAGTTAATTCTCGAATGCACTTACAACTTTATTAGACTAATCTAAACACTACGTCATCAAAGGGTTAATCATTTAATCGAACTAATCTCTTATAAGCGCCAAACAAAGAAAAAAATTATGTAAAGTCATTAAATAATTTATTTATTGGGTTATAGAAAGTACACTGTTTTTAATTTTAAATAGAATGCCAATTGCAATGTATGATCAAACGTTACACAATCCTGCTATGTTAGGTCTATAAGATTTCAGGGTAGATGGATGAAAAAAACCTAGTGTCGATGATACACCTCAGTGGGCAAATAGAAGTGAGCCAGTTTTCCACCCTCTGCAATACGCTGCCTGTAGGCTCGTTAATGTTACGATACTGGCCTGCATTAACCAGCTGGCAGAATCTTTCTACCATCTACCTATTTGTCAGTCCTGGTTCGATGGATGACCCACATGGTTTTAGTTATTTAATATTGTATAGAATAGTGCAAGATACAGTATACATCCCATTCAAGAGCCACTCCTGGTTCTTTAACATACACAATGTATAGCATCGACACATGGGACTTGAGTTTAATAGCAGGTTGCAGTGCAATGCTTTACTTTCAAGTGCCCTTTTCCAAAAAGTACTCTTCCCTGCCCGGCACTATGTTCATTACCATAGTTGTGAAAGGTAGAAAGAGTTAAGGCTAAAGCTTTTTGAAATATCCGCCAGTAAATGCAAGTTCTTAATTGTTGGGGATGTTGGATTAATAGATTAATGGTCGTATTTCTAGTGGTTGTCAGTGGTCATGCCGCGAAAAACGACACATGTTTCTGAAGGTACTTAATTGTAAAATGCGGTCCTCCGTTGAGATTTAGTTCAGAACACAGTATTGGTTGAGTCAGGTCTTTTTCTGCACAGGATATGATAAAACATTCAGCAAATGATGGGGACTCGGGACCCCTGGTTTACTGGTCCACAGGGCGTTACCACTGGACCACATCCGCTCCTGTTGAGCAAATCTATCTATTTGAGCTTATTTATCGTCAGTACCGGTTGCCCATATGACCGACGCCCCCCTGCAGATATTAGTTATTTTATGTTGTGGGGGTAGTGCAAGTTACAGAAAGCATCCCATTCCAGAGAGATCCCTGGTTCTTTTGCATGCTCAGTGTATAGCACTGATACATGGGACCTCGGTTTAACGTCTCATCCGAAAGACTATTAGTAATGCCATTAGTGGAGGAGCGGGGGATCGAACTCGGGACCACTGGTTTACCAGTCCAGCGCGTTACCACATCCGCTCCTTTGTTGAACAAATGCCACAAATCCATACTTATGTTCTGTTATGAAAATCAGTCATGCACGCTATCAAGAGCGAGCACGTGACCACTCCCGATATACACCTTCAGTTTAGCTTGGCCATTATCTCGATTTAATAATACATAATTCTTCCGATAATCAAGTAAACCAGAAAACAAAATAGTATCAATTATGTTATTAAAGGGAACTGTTAACTTTAATTCCTGCACGTCACGGTTGAGATCCGAGGCTTTCAATGGTCAAAAAAAAACTTTGTTCTAGCTTTGAACCTTCTCTTCATGTGAAAGAAAGAAAGATATTTCTTACGCTGTCGAGATCTAAGACATATAGTTCTCGTTCATATCGGAAATAACTGTTTGGAACACACAGGTAACTGAATAACTGCAGGAAAACAGGTAAGGAAATTTCAGGACAGCTGAATGCCTAAGTTTACAACAAGCTTGACGTTAAGTGGTACTCAAATGGACCTCATTAACAGACTCAGTAAACCATTCAACATCACTAGCAGTCTCACTGGACAGTCTAGGCTCCCAATCAAGTTTCACCCCCCTAGAACATGCCCCTGATGATCTTCCTCACCAAAGCAGCCCAGTGAGAAAACATAGTCAACATGGTTATCCAAAAGCGAGCTCTACCCCCAAACAGTGTAAAAATAAAGGAAAGGAAAAGGTCAAACTACAATCCGAAGAAAGACTCACTATTCTCAATATTAACTGTCGTTCTGTCAATAACAAAATTCCTGAACTACATCAAATTATAAATCAAGTCAAACCTGATATACCGTATATACTCACTTATAGGACGCTTTCGCTTATAAGACGCACCCATAACTGAGTTGAAAATATGTACTTTTTGCATTGACCCTCTTATAAGACGCGGTCAGATTTTCACATCGTCCGAGGTCACGGGGTTCATGAAATTTTGAACTTTCACTTGGAAACCCAACTGCTGTACCGTAAACACTCGAATATAATAAGCACTTTTTTTCAAGAATTTTCGGTATCCACAAAGGGGTGCGTATTATACACGAGGGTGCGCCGTCTGACAATTTTTTTCCAGCTTGAAAACCCATAAAATACCGGCCAAAAGTCAATAATTTCTGTCCAAATGATCATGTTTTCTTTTTTGGCGCACCTTCTTTTGGGAGAGCGTTATTAAGGGGAGAAAACCAATGTCATCAGTACTGAAAGTACGGTATCGTAAAAGCCGTTAAAACGCCGTTATTTTTCCTTTTTTTCTGTTTTTTTTGGTTTTTGTTTTTTGTTTTTTTTTCTCTAAATGTATAACTGCTAAAGATTCAATCATATAACCAATGCTTACCGGTATAATTATGCCCGCCAATATTCGCACTCACACAATTATCGACCTATTAATTTGATAAAGGAGTCGTCCGTATATTGTTAAACAAACAAAATAATTAGTGTCGTTTGATGTCGCCATAATTACGAGATGTTTGTTAACACATCCAAAAGGTATCGAGAAGGTGTTGACACTTTGAGATAATGCCATGTTTATTCGATATTCTAAAACAAGTAGTTTCTAGCGCTAATTGACCTTAATGAAATAAATAGTTAAATGCAACCGTAGCGATATTCACGCGATGTAATTGTTACGCGCACCAACAATGGCCGCTTCCTGAACGAAAAACATGGACAAATGGTAACTCTTTTTCCAGACGAAATTTGTGTGCGTATTATATTCCAATGCAACCTTTTTTTCCCAGATCTTGAGTCCAGACCAGGGGTGCGTTTTATACACGCTAGCGTACAATATTCGAGCGTTTACGGTCTTTGTTTTTGGTATTTTGAAAATATTTAAACAAATTTAATTTTAACATATTTTATTTAATTTTTGACAAGGTCTGAATTAATTTTATTTCTTTAACCCCAAGAAAAACTTCCTACAAATACAGTGACATCCATTTATTAACAGCAACTGTATACATCCGGTACCGTATTTTAATTATTTTTTAATACTTAATTACCTAAAGGTATGATCATACAAGCCGTAGCACTAACATTGCCATAATTACCAATTATAACAATGACAATTTATTGGTTTCACTACTTCACAGTAAAAATTTGGCAAGCTGAAATGTCCTTAATCGTATTGTAGCACAAGTAATGATCGGTCAACTATTTCTCGTATCATTTATCGAGTCTTTCACTTTAATTTCAACCGCATCATTTTTTTTACCGACGGCGCTATCACATTCATCAATTAACTCTGTTTGGATTGCCAGTCACGAACCATTTTTTCACTAACGCCAACGGCAGTATCAGCAATAAAACATGCCCATATCGATATATTATCCAATCATGTTGCAGTCTGAGCAGGTAGTCATGATCGGTAAGCTATTTCCCATATCATTTACCGAGTCTTTCACTTTTAACTTCAACCGCGAATTTTTTTTTACCGACGGCGCTATCACATTCATCAATTAACTTTGTTTTGATTGCCAGTCACGAACCATTTTCTCACTAACGCCAACGGCAGTATCAGCAATAAAACATGTCCATATCGATATATTATCCAATCATGTTGCGGGTCTGAGCAGGTAGTCATGCATACTGAACTGTCAATCAGCAAATTCAAACCAATCAATAGAAGACACAATTAGGCAATCACAAGCTGGTTGTGTTTATACAACAATTACGTTCTTCGATAAGAAATTGCTGAAAATTGGCATCTAATTGGCGTATAATTAATATACAATGCCAGACAATTAACAGTAAAAGGGTCTCGGCTATCAACTCCTGCGAACCATTGAAATAACAGTCTGTTCATTAGTGAGACCCCTTTACTCAATATGTATCTCAATAGGGTTCGAAATGACTTTATTTCGGTTTCGCTAAAGTCATTCCGTTCCCAATCATTGTTTATCCCAAGAACCATGTAATTATATTCGAAACGGCTTTAATTTTCGTTTCGGTAAAGCCGTTACGTTTCATTTTGCTTTTCCTCCTATCTTCAATCGTTTAAAGCTATAATTGTAGTACCTATTTAATTATTATCCTATTTTGTTGCTGTTGTTGCTGTTGCTGTTGTCACCGTTGTACTTACTGTAACTGCTATCATTGTTATGTAAATTTAAAATAACTAATACAATATTAACAACTGAAAATATGATATTCTTTTAATAATACACCACAATATTTAACCCAACACCTCCCCCCGTCGTACATTGTCGCCCTGTCTTTGTTAATGTATAAATACTTAGTCCTTTTGTGTAGTTGTTAAGTTACTGTTTTATTATGATCACGTCATTGTAAATATGCATTTATTGTACATTTCCTCATGCTGCATACTTGTATGCCTGAGATGTAAATAAAGTTTTGTTCTGTTCTGTTCTGTTCTACTACATTTCACAGTTTTTTAAATGTGAGAATTTAACATTATTGTTAGCGTGACTTGAAGCAATAATTGCGATTTACAGTTTTTAAAGTGATGTTTTAATTGAAAAAAAATTAAATATTAACTTATTGCCAAACATTCTTTTATTTAAAAACATAAAATAATGTTAAAGAAAGAACGAGTAGTATACGCCGATTGAGTATAATTTAATATGGTGCGGTACGGCCCGGGATGCGCTTTAGCACTCATAGGAAAATGGCTGATGTTGAAATGAAAGTAACGCTGACGCTGTCTAAAAAGGAGAAATAAGCCTTTGTTAGACCAAAACATGAACATCTAGCAATACTTTTCATACTAATTAAAAGTCGTTGATTAATTTCTACAGGAATGGTAATTTTTTGCCTTGTTATTTTTTGTTTAGCCCCGGTAAGTTACTGAACAGTTTGCAGTACATAACACTTGCCGAAATCTTGACTGTAGAAGCCAGATTCTTGTCGGGATTTTTGTTTCTCTTGAAGGACGCGCTTATAAGACGCTCCCCCCTCGACAACCTTATAATATGATTCCTAAAAATGCGTCTTATAAGCGAGTATATACGGTAATCTGCTGCACTGAAACTTGGTTAAAACCCAGCATCCACACTGCAGAAATTTTCCCCAGCCACCTTGGCTACCAGGTCTATAGAGATGACAGAACAACTGGCAAGGGTGGAGGTGTCCTCCTTGCAGTCACAAATAACCTACTTAGTGAAGAACAGCCAGACTTAAAAACAGATTGCAACATCATATGGTCAAAAATTTCAATAACTGGTATCAAAGACATATATGTCGCTGCATATTACAAGCCTCATGAAAATGATGAACACTCACTAAATGAACTTTGGTCATCTTTAGTAAAAATTCCTCAAAACAACAACATCTGGGTATTGGGTGACTTCAATCTCCCAGACATGAACTGGTCAAATGAAACACCAACAGATACATGCAAATTCAAAGACATGTATGATAATTTTGCAGAGAACATGATTAATCATAATCTTGAACAAATGGTCAAAGTTCCCACACGGGATAAAAATATCCTAGATCTCTTTCTCACTAACACTCCGGGTCACGTTCATGACACAAAAGTCTTACCAAGCTTAGGTACATCAGACCATGATATAGTCTTCCATGAACTTAAGGTCAAAAGAGGGCGAATCAGGCAAACCCCTCGACTGGTCAATTCATACAAGAAAGCAAACTGGTCTGACTTCAAAAATGACTTGGTCACTTTCAGTAGCACGTTCAACCAAAATCAAAATGAAGACCCAAACCAATTATGGGACACGTTCAAAGCTGAGATCAAAAGGTTATCATCCAAACACATACCGTCAAGACAATGCAAAAATAAAGCTGATTTACCATGGGTTACTCACGATATTGTTAAACAGATTAGGAAAAGGAACAAACTCTTCACAAAAATAAAAAGGTCTCGGTCACAGAATTGTCAGAACATAAAGAAATTCAAACATCTTAAGGCATCAGTGCAAAAACAAATAAGAAATGCTTATTGGTCATATCTAGAGTCAATCATCTTCTCAGATAATACAGATCCAGGTCATAAGAAAAAGTTCTACAACTTTATTAAACACAAAAAAACTGAAAACATAGGAATTTCACCACTCAGCTCTGATGGGCATACTTACAGTGACCCAGTGTCAAAGGCAAACATACTAAACAGACAGTTTGAATCAGTTTTCTCAAAGCCTTCACCACTCAGTCTCAAACAAATAACTAAAAGCTCAATGTCATCACTTGGTCACCCGCCCATGGCTCCCATATCCATCTCAGTTCAAGGAGTTGATAAGTTGTTGACAGGACTAAACCCCCACAAAGCCCAAGGTCCAGATGAGATTTCACCTAGGTTACTCAAAGAGCTACACACAGAGATAGCACCAATCCTTAAAATCATATTCCAAAGATCACTAGACACAGGTATTGTTCCTAAGGATTGGAAACATGCCATCCTCACACCAGCATACAAAAAAGGGTCAAAATCAAAACCTAGAAATTACAGACCAATATCACTCACATGTATAGCATCAAAACTAATGGAACACATCATTGTTTCAAACATGATGGATTACTTTGACAAACACAACATACTTTGCCCACAGCAACATGGATTCAGGTCAAAACATAGCTGTGAGACACAGCTCATTGGCTTCACACAAGAAATAGCTGACAACCTTGATCAAGGTCAACAAACTGATGTCATAGTCATGGATTTCAGTAAAGCTTTTGACAAAGTAGACCACCACAAACTCATACACAAGCTGAAACACATGGGAGTTCATCCACACATCAGTTCATGGATACAAAACTTTCTCAAAAACAGATCACAACAAGTATTAGTGGAAAACAAGGTCTCGGACAGGCTCCCTGTGTTTTCTGGTGTCCCGCAGGGATCGGTCTTAGGTCCATGTCTCTTTCTCGCATACATCAATGACCTACCAGGAAGTGTCAGGAGCCGGGTGCGTCTATTTGCCGATGACACCATAGTTTATTTAACAATTAAATCACAAGCATCTGCACAAACCTTACAAAATGATTTGCACAACCTTGAAATATGGGAAAAAGAATGGTCAATGGAATTCAACCCTGACAAGTGTGAAGTACTCAGAATACACAGGAAAAAGAAACCGGTCATCTTTCCTTACACCCTACATAACACTAAACTGAAAACCACAGAAAATGCAAAATACTTAGGAGTTACAATAAGTAGCAACCTAAACTGGTCATCCCAAATAAACAATATCACAAACAAAGCAAAAAACAGCTTAAGGTTCATCAGACGAAACGTCAAAACACAAAACAAACAAAGAAGCAGCATACAAAACATATGTAAGACCACAGGTTGAATACTGCTCAACCATATGGCATCCATGGCAAAAATATCTCACACACAGAATAGAAATGGTCCAGAGGTCAGCTGCAAGGTACGTTCATAATGATTACCACTATACAAGCAGTGTAACAAACATGATCAAAGAACTAAAATGGTCAACTTTAGAACAAAGGCGAAACCATGCCAGCCTGGTCATGCTACACAAAGTAAAAAACAATCAGGTCAACGTTGATCACAATCACCTTACAAACACAAGAAACAGCAAATTCCTCATTCCACAATCAAAAACACAACATCACATGAACTCATTCTTCCCAAGGACTATACGACTCTGGAACGAATTACCGACCGAGATTAAGGCTACCCCAACTGTGCCAGCTTTTATCAGTGGACTAAACAAGTTTTATAGATTTTAAAGTACTTAAAATAAATGTTTAAGTAAGATCTTCAGTTAAATCTTGTTTTCTTTGTTATTAACTTTTATAATTTTAAATGTTCCTGACACGCGCCTGCCTAGTATAGTCAGTAATGACTTTTGGCAGTACTAAGTTGAAGTTGAAGTTGAAGATGAAACAATTCAATTTCATATACATTTATTTCCCTTAACATAAAGCAATAACAAATATATCAATTGCAGGAATTGCAGCAAAAAAAAATCTGACTTTACATAATAGCACCTTGATAACACAGTCAGTGGAAAATAATTTCAAATGAAGCCAATCATGTCCAAAGGGATGCAACTCTATAGTGCCTTTTAGACGGCTAGCTTAGTATTTTATACTTTATCTACATATTATAACAAATAAAACTTTCCTGTACAGTCTTAAAAAATGAAAGTATATTGAATAAAAGATGTTTAAAATGATAACTAATAGCAGACTTGATCTGAACAAACCATTTTATGTCACTTTGATACCCTCCCTTGACATCTGACACATTCCATCAGAAACATATTTCCCCTTTAAACTTTTTTTATCACTTTCGCTCTGGAGTCCTTTTTTTTGTTGTAACTGCATGTAAAAGTCACACACTTAGAATAATTGTGTATTTCGGTCATTTTACAATAAACTTTATATCAAGAGCCCCAAAAAGTGTAGTATATCATCACGATCACGGCAAGAATAACAAATGACAGGAAGGTATTTTTTCCGTTTTCTTTCCGCAGTCGGCTCAAAGTTGTTTCTGAAATGGAACAGAAAAATTTTCAATTTAACAATTTCCTTATTCCATTCTTTATATTTTTTAATGTAAGAATATCACTAACAGACAATGCCAAAGAATGATATTTATTTCAAATGAACTCAAATAACAGCAGATTCCTAGAGGCAGAGAGAAGCATCAACTGTCACAATTTTTTTTTTTTTTTTACCAAATTTAATGCAGAAATGTTGCCAAGATTGGGGTACTCAAGAAATATTTGTTTTCAGTTTTCACTGTATATGCTACATGTATAGAGCCATTTTAATTAGTTAACTGCAATTTCAGAAACTGAAAGTTAAAACCAGTGCTTTCGGCAATTCTTTCTTTCATGATGAAAAGTTCTGCACATTAAAATACAACTTTTTATAGAAATTAAATTTGGCATTACAATACAAATCACTTTCTATGGCATATAAATTTCAACAAAACCTTACATTTCAATTTATTTGGCAGATTTTAACAAATTTTTTTTTAACTGTGTACCAACTCAGAATTCTAAGGCACATAAATTTCAACATAGACTTATATACCAACAAGCAAACTTGCAAAAATGATATCCTAATGAGTGGATTGTCACAGCATTTGGTATTCATAATTACCTATTAACATACAATACCACAAAGCAACAGCTTTCAATTTTTATGTTTTTATGAAATAACAAAGAGCCATAACTATAAGACAGTAGATTGTGATTGTGATTTTATGAACACCATAAGCCGATTTCATACACAATATTTCCCAGTTTCAACCATTACAGTTTTTGATCTGGTTAGAACAGCATAATGACAGATGGATAGATGGACAGACAGAATAGAAGAAAGGCAATTAAAAAACCATATACTTCTGCCTAAAGCTTCAATGAGGGATATCTATGCCTTCTTGGGCAAAAAAATTCATCATAAGCTCATTTACTAACTTTTTGTTGATAAATTGCAATTAAACTTAGGTACAGTATTTTTATAGACCTTAGTCACCTACAATACAATTTTAGGGAACTGGTATTTCATATAATTTATGTTTCTCTATGTTATTTAGATATCTATATTAGCATTACCAATAGAGAAAAAGCCAATGGCCACTAAAATTTCTTAAATTATTTGAAAATTACACTTATTTTCACACTTTCTGGTAAAATTATTATAAAATAACATGTATCTTGATAAAATGGAAAACTTGGCTACAAACACTATTGCTTAGTGCCAACCTAGAAAAACGTACCATGTTTTTTTCTCTCTCTCTTCAAGTCTTTTTCTTCACTTTGTAATGACTGTCTACAAAATAAAACATACACGGAATAAGAAAATAAAATTTATGTAAACATAAAAGCTATCAGAGCAGTTTACACTTTTAAGAGCTCGGTCATAAAAAGATATATTAAAAATCTTATTGAAATGCATATTTTCAGAAAGTCAATTTTGTTCAGAAAAAAAGGAGATTTATTTGCAAACAGATACTAGTATATAATATATAACACCTTCACTTTTTCAATGGTATGCTTCTTTCAATCTTTAGAAAATGAAGGTAATGTAAATAATTTAAGAATATAAGTACCATGTATTTAAGTTTACTTACAACTGTGCATCTGTCAAATCTGTCACTCTAATTTTTCTTTCTATTTCATCCAGTCTTGATTCACATATCTCTAAATCTTTCTCTGCCACTTCAATCTGAAAGCAAAATTCTTCATTTTGATTTAATGAAAATATTTTACCTTAGTATAATTGCTTGTGATACAACATTTAGAGAAAAGCGTCCTTGCGAGTCTCAGCTCCTGATGCTAGTTGACGATCTGCTTAAATTTCTTAATTTGAAGAAACAGACTGACCTTATTTTGCTGGACTTCAGCAAGGCTTTTTGACAAGGTTAGCCATGAAAAACTTCTCTTTAAACTTCATGGCTATGGCATCAGAGGTTCTTCTCTAAAATGGATTAAGGGTTTTATCGATGATCGTCACCAGTCAGTCGTTGTAAATGGGTCTTCCTCTGTATCTATACCTGTCTCCTCTGGTGTTCCTCAGGGATCAGTGCTTCAACCGCTACTATTTCTTGTGTACATAAATGATCTTCCCCAGAGTGTCAAGTCTAAAGTAAGACTGTTTGCAGATGACACTGCCAACTACCTGACTATATCCTCAATTTCCTAATCAAAAACTCTCCAAAAAGATCTAGACACACTTGAGCACTGGAGTCATGAGTGGGACATGGAATTCAATCCATCCAAATGCCAAGTCATCCATATTACAAGAGCAAAATCCCCACTATACACAAAGTATTACCTACATAACACTCTACTTCAATCAGTATCCTCAGCAAAATATCTTGGAGTAGATATCTCATCAAATTTGTCATGGGACACCCACATTGACCTAATCATAAAAAAAGCAAACAGTACTCTAGACTTCCTGAGGAGAAACATCAAGGTAAACTCTGAACCACTGAAATCTTCTGCCTACAAAGTTCTTGTATGGCTGCAACATGAATACTGCTCCTCTGTCTGGTCACCTCACACTGATACCCACATATCACAAATTGAATTGGTACAAAGCAGAGCCGCCCAGTGGGCAAAACATGACTGTGGTCAAACGTCAAGCATCACAGAAATGATACAATCCCTAAAATTGTGGAGACTAGACCAAAGGCGGATAGATAGTAGACTCGCTTTGATGTATAAAATCACCAACAACCTTGTAGCTATCCCAGTCCATGATTACCTGATCCCCTTGACAAGACAGTCATGCCACTACCACTCTTCGGCAAAAGCCCACTCTTCTGCATATAGGTTAATAAATGCATCAACTGATTTTTATAAATTCTCCTCCTTCCCCTGCACTGTAGTCCAATGGAATAGTCTACCACCAGACATCCCAGCGTGTACTACCTTAGAGCTGTTCAGTCAGGCAACAAGTCAGATTTACATGTAGATAGTCTATATGATTTACAGACGTTTCGGTAAATGACCTGTTCAGTAAATTGGATTTATATAGTAAACCCTTTGGACGTTTCGGTAAAAAGGCAATTATGTAGTAATTATATGGTAACAATGGGATATATCACATATTTCACCACTGCTCTCATTTAGCTGCTGTTATCAGGTTCACGGTAAAACGGTTTTCTTTAATCTCTTAGTTGTACTCAACACTTTAGCGGTCTTTAAAAGGAGACCTCTTTAAAACCCGCTAATTGAGTAATAATAGACGCGTGCCTGAAAATATCAGAGCACTGACTGTGTTAAAATAAAAGTTGGGTGAAACAAAAGTTGTTGTCTGTCTGTCTGTTAAATAAATAAATAATTAAATAAATAAATAAAACGCACGTATATATCTCTACTTGCATATCGTAGTGATGTTGTGAAACCAAAGTATAACTGATTAATCTGGGTCCAAACTGTAAATAGTTTAGACACTATCCAACGGGATGAGGAGTCAAAAAGAAAACAAACTAGGTAATTATTATGTGTTTTTCATATGTGTGACAACTTTCTCCATTATTTACCATATAATTACTATATAATTGCCTTTTTACCGAAACGTCCAAGGGGTTTACTATATAAATCCAATTTACCGAACTGGTCATTTACCGAAACGTCCAGCACCCGTCTGTATCTTAAATTGTTAAGAAATACTGTCTTCAAAATCAAATTATTTAGTCAAATTGGGTCTGTGTGGTAAATATTCTATTGCTTTTCTATTTCGTGATGAGGATGGACCTTTTGAAACCTTGCCTTTATTTAATTATAATTTACCTGAGAGACAATTGTCGGCATTGCAAAAAGCAATGTTTATTTTCCACGTCGAGTTGCAATTTTCACATCAACAATAATAAAACAAAACGCCGCTGCGTTTGATGTTTTACACTGATAAAATGTTTGTGCTTTAAGTAATAGTAACGTACCCGCATAAATCAGGGCTTTAATTTACAAATATAAATTAAAGCCCTGCATAAATGAACTGACAGAAAATAGGGCATAGTCTAAAACGCGGACGCCTTAAGCGGACGATATAAACATATAGGGAAAACGCTGACAATATAGACAAAGAGGAAAAAAGCGGACGCTATAGATATATAGTGTAAAATGACTGAGCATAATTAAATTCATAAAAATGGTGAATAATTGGCTTTATAAAGTAATATATATCACTGACATTAGTTAGAAACAATATTGTTGTATAGATATATGTATATGATATTCTCATGATACATAACATATACATGTATACATGTATATTGATGAAAAACAAATTTGATCAGTCTTTGAGTCAATTTGTTTTCAAAAAGTATAAAATATATTAATGAAGTGCAATAAAATTTTTAAATACCTTGAATTTTTTTATTTATTTATGTTTTAAATTACGGGAAAAGATGAAGGAAAAGAACGGGCGTTGTAATTAAAAGAACGGGCGTTGTAATTAATTGAAGTCTATCATGTTAAAACGCGGATAAATGACATTTGTAAAGTACAAAGAAGCTGTCAAGTGTAATTAATATAATAATTTAAAGAGACTTTCGTTTATTTATTTGTACAGTTTAATTAATTAATTATTGTTTAAAAAAATAGAAAAATGCGTTTTTCAAAAAAATCTTTCATTTTTTAATTTGTATAGTTTAATTGACTTAATCATTGTTAATTAAACAGAGCAAAGAATGCAACTGTCAAGTGTGGCAAATTAAAGTAGGGCATAAGAGATAAGTTTAATCAACACATGATTAAATGGCAAATTAAACGTGCCGACTCTTTGCATACGTATTTTGCGGACAATATTAACATATAGGGAAAACGCTGACAATATAGACATAGAGGAAAAAAGCGGACAATATAGATATATAGTGAAGATTGACATTCTTTTCAAATATTCAACTAATAAATACTTTGATCTGTATTGTACTTTTCTTTCTTAATTGCACATTAATTGACATATTAATTGAATCTTATTTTACGTACATATATGAAAAAGTGGGCGAATGAGTATAATGTTGAAAATCGCTGAAAATTAACGTTTACCGTTGAAAAGACACTTGCTGCAAATTAACTTGAAGCACAATAATTAAGTGTGAATGACAATATAGACATTTAGTGAAAAGCGGACGATATAGAGTTATAAAGCGGGGGAATAGAAAACTGTTATAAATTAAAAAACTGCCTTCTACCATGTATATAATAAAGTTATATAATTCAAAAAAGGTATTTTGAATTCAGCATTTTTTTTTAGTTATATATATATTGATTTCATTAAGTAACTAAAAAAACTTTTTTACCTATAAATACCAAACAACTAATTCAAGTATCCACGTGCCACTTGTGTATTTGACTTAATCACGCACCGACACTTGTATATTTCATTTAATCATACACATGACCCTTGTTTATTTAATAAAGTTGCTATAGAAAACGCGGACAATATAGATATATAGTGAAAAAGCGGACGATATAGATATAGAGGGAAAACGCTGGCGATACAAAAGTTATAAAAGACGAAAAGAAAACTGTAATAAATTAAAATAATCTGCCGTCTACCATGTATGTAATAAAGTAATTATAACTTGAAGAAAGGTTATTTTAAATTCAGCATATTTAATAGTTATATATGATATAAATAAAAAAAATATTATTTTTTTGCTGTAGATATCAATGCTGAAAATGCTGACCATATGTAGTGTTATAAAGGGGGCAAATAGAAAACTGTTAAAAATTAAAAAAAAAATATGCCTTGTACCATGTATATAATAAAGTTATATAATTTAAAAAAGATGTATTTTAAATTCAGCGGGTTTTTTTTAGTTTCAAATATATTGATTCCATTGAGTAACTACAAAATTTCTTCGTTATAACTATCAATCAACTAATTCAAGTATCCATGTGCCACTTGTGTATTTGACTTAATCACGCACCGACACTTGTATATTTCATTTAATCATACACCTGACCCTTGTATATTTAATAAAGTGGCTTCAGAAAACGCGGACAATATAGACATAGAGTGAAAAAGCGGACGATATAGATATAGAAAGAAAATGCTGACCATATATAGAGTTATATAAAGTGGGCGAATTGAAAACTGTTATAAATTAAAAAATATGCCTTCAACCATGTATATGATAAAGTTATATAAATTAAAAAGGGTGTAGTTTAAATTCAGCGTTTTGTTCTTAGTTTTAAATGTATTTTTAATCCAATTAAGTAACTAAAAAATTTCTTTGCTATAAATATCAATCAACTAATTCAAGTATCCACGTGCCACTTATGTATTTTACTTAATCACGAACCGACACTTGTATAGTTAATAAAGTGGCTACAGAAAACGCGGACGATATAGATATAGAGGGAAAATGCTGACCATATATAGTGTATGTAATTTGTCTGAATGCCTTGACGATATGGTACTATGCAATAAATGTAATAAATGTTTCAAAAAAAATGTATTAATGCTCCCATTAATGTGTCATCTATTGATAATGACTTTGATTGTGGTTTATGTTGATTCAACTGTTTGTTATATTTCTTGAATAAATATGCAATGAAGTACATAAGCTTCGTTTTAATTTGTTCCAATTTATGAACGTCCGCTAAATAACCCTCATTCTGAACTATTTAATATCCATAACGTCCGCTTTTTTCCTCTGTATCTATATTGTCAGCGTTTTCCCTATATGTTTATATTGTCCGCAAATTGCATATTACATTTTCTGTATCCAAAGGATTGACACGTTTAATCAGGTATTGTTCACACTTTATTGTTGTATCTTGATTAGATTTGCTACACGTCTCAATCGCAATAATACGAGCGCATTTCATAAATTTGTATTATGTTAAACTTTTTTCTCTTTAAATTAAAACAAAATAATGATAAATACGAAAATAATAGAGACGAAATATTATAAAATGTATTGTAATATATTTGCTTATTTTTCATTGATTCCATTCCTTAATCGTCAGCGTTTTTCTCTTTTATATGTCTTCCAATTTGTTATGAACTTGTATTTTTTTTAAATATTAATGTATAAAAGTCAATTCTACACAATTTTAATAAACTTCATCAATTCCTGATTAATCATCAATCAGTCTACACTATATATCTATATCGTCCGCTTTTTCCCTCTATATCTATATCGTCAGCGTTTTCCCTATATATTTATATTGTCCACAAAATGGGTATCATGTTATATTAGGTAGCATGTTGTTCACACATAATTGCCGTTAATTTGCAACAGGTGTCCGTCACACCTGCAAAGGTGCATGTCTTTACTTCTTTTTATCAATGAACTATTAAGTTTAAAACTATTCTTGAATTTATAAATACCAATGACTTTTTTTGCGAACAAAACATGCGCCGCCTACTGCACATAAAGAAAGTCTAAAACAGTGCCCTAAAAATTATTACAACAATGTTATTAACTTAGTTAATAGTAAATTAATGTCTAGGCGTTTTATGCAAAAATTATTTTACAAAATGTATTAAACGTACCTTTAATTAATATATAAAGCTGTTGTCAAATTAGTATTATCATTCGTATTTTTGAAAAGAAATTCCTGTAAAGATTTGATACATTTGTGTCTTATATTTATTTTCCATATTTACATGTCCAAAAAATGCGTCATAAAACGTAATAAAATAAAATTAAATTAAATCATAAGTTACTTTTATATTTTTACCAATTTGGTGTTAACTTATACTTTTTTAAATATTAATGTATAAAAGTCAATTATACACTATTTTTATAAACCTTATCAATTCCCGATTAATCATCAATCAGTCTACACTATATATCTATATCGTCCGCTTTTTTCCTCTTTATCTATATCGTCAGCGTTTTCCCTATATGTTTATATCGTCCGCTTAAGGCGTCCGCTTTTTAGACAGGCCCCAGAAAATAGTAAAATGAATATGATCCAACAATGCCTATGCTCAATCCATCAACATGATGGAACATTTGCAGAATGCCTCTAGAAGCAACCATAAAGGAATCTACCTGACGCAAAATGTTTTTTCACTCTAAGCTTTGTCTTACCGGTCGCCCAATTTCCAAATCTCTGGTCAAGCTTGAAAAGAATATGTTCTCGTGAGCACGTCAATCAAATATGTCACAGAAAACAAAGTAGGAAGTAGGAACATTAATCATTTTGTTAGTAGAAGTAATTACTATCTCTATCTTATCAATCTCCAGGTACGGTGATTATAGTGTGCACCTGATTATTTTCTCAGTAGTTTCTAACACACTCAATATTATCTCTGAAGAGACAGTTAATTAACATAAAGAAGAGAATACCGTCATGTCATGTGAAGTATAGTCATCTGGTAAAAGTAATTTCTCAGTTGGTGCCGATATACAAACTAAATAAGCAAAAGGATATTAAGTCCAAAAAATCTTAATATTGTAATATATCTCTTTATTATATACTTATTAATGAAATATTGATGAAATAAAATGTGTATTTTCATTTTCAGTATTTTCACTGTAAAAATTTATTTTTCATTGCAGTGAAACATATTTTCCGTCTTTTCACTGGTGTCTTTCTGGACTAATTTCTTCTAAATTCAGTCAATACAGAAAATTAAAGAGGAATTCTTTCGAATTGTAACTATCGCCACTCGTGAAATATTTATTTTCATACCACTCGATGAAAATGAATCCCGTATTTATAGAAAAAACTTGAATATCTTCTATTTACTCTCTTAACATTTGTCTGTATCTATCCCGAATTGGAGTTTAATTTCCACCCAAAATCACATGTACCAATTTCTTTTCCTTAGAATTAGATGAACAGGACTGCTTCAACAAAATAAGGAATAAAAACCCAGATTGGTTTGCATTGATCAGCTCTATAACAGGTTGAACTGTAAAGAGTTTTGGCTGATTGCTGCATTGCAAGCAGTATCAGTAAAAGTTAGGGGCATTGCCTTCAGGCTTCAGGGAGATAAAGAGACCCACTGTCTAGAAGTTCCAGCAATGCCTGTTTGGGATTTTGTGTCACTACATACATTTTTGTAAAATAAGAAAATCTTTACCTTACCTTGAGAGTTAATTGAGGAAAACCTTAAAACGACTGCTTTAGTCTTCAATCATTATCATATAAAGTTCTGTTAAAGGGATATGCCTCTATAAATAATGACACAGTTTACATTTGATGTTTTAGCTTACTATTATGGACAGTTACTGAGGTTTAAGTCTACATGAGTGCCACAAACAGTGAAGAGGACCCCACTGAGACCACACACCTGATGTCTACACACGTACAAAGGGAAGAAAATGGAGACCTCACAGTAAGTTACTTCATTTACAACTTTACAGTCCTATTTGAAATAACTCAGTTTTATAAATCTGTAATATTTGGCAGTTAATCATACTAACCTTTGTCTATAACACAAAGATGCAGTTCGTCAGAAAATCTCAAGGTTGAACTGTTCTGACAGGATTTCATCTCAAGTCTGCTTAGGCAAACTTGTACTTACATGTAAAACTAACTCTCTGAATGCAATTGTCAGAGGTTAACTTTAAACCTAATGAACTGATAGTGCACTGAATTATACCAAACCCTCTTAAGAAAGTCATCATTTATGATGACAAATTGAAATTTTGAATCAGAAACAACCAAAGGTTATTTACAAAGTCCGGGAGGCAGCATCTCTCACAAGCTGCCATCTCATGAACTTTCAGGTGTAACCCAGGATTTGAACTTTAACCTGCTTAGGAATGAACTGGAGTGAAAAGTCAATGCTTTAGACCACTAAGTCAAAGAATCATTTGCTGACACATTTGATAAAGTTTGAATGTTAACTTATTACAGCTGACTATGACTCATCCTTGATATATATATAATGCAGATTGGTTCATGATTCAGATTAACTAAGATATGCCGAGAAGTAGGTTTTCATACTTAATCATTATTGTACCTTAGGTGGAAACAAGGCCAATAAATCGCCATGCTCAGCAGAGAGCATCTCGAGAGCGACAGCAGCAGAGCGAGTCAGAGACTGCAGAGGAGGAGGAGGAGGAGACGTTACAGTATGGTGCCAAACATGTGATTATGTTATTCGTACCTGTCACCTTATGTATGGCAGTAGTTGTTGCTACCATCAGCTCTGTCTCGTTTTACACAAAGAAAAATGGTGCATATCTGTAAGTTCATGTACATTTGAAATTTACAACAAAATTTTTACATCTTACATCTGATTAATTGAACAGGTATTTAACTTTTTAGCATGTATCACTGAATCAGTTTTATTATTGAATCTTTTAAGCTTGGATCTGATACAGGATTATCAGATTTACATTGTTGAAGAAGAACTAATGACTAAACTTCTTTTATATAAAAAGAAGATTGAAACATTTCACCAATTAACACTGAGTTTTACACAAACAAGTGATGTATAGCAGCATTACAGTCAGGTATTATTCAGTGAGACACCAGGAAATACTGGTTTGAACGTAATTTATCAAAGTCAAGTGTTCTTATAGTGTACCAGTTGAGTCCTGCAAATGTAACAGTGACAAAGTTCAAGTTAAAGGGTTGTATTTTGTAACTTAAGATCTTTTTATTGTACATGGAGAAACATTTATTGATTTCAGCATATATACACCATTCCACGATGCAGATAAACCTGAAACCGACACTGGTACCAAAATATGGCAGTCCTTTGCAAATGCCTTCATCTTACTGGGTGTTGTCATTGTAATGACTATAATTCTGTTGCTTCTCTATAAATACCGATGTTACAAGGTAAGTGTTGCATTGTTGAGACATTCTTTAAGTATATATTTTATAAATATATTTTAAGATTCATTGTATACTGTTTGTTTTATCACTGGCATTGTTAAAGAAGTAAAAAACTTTTTTGTGCAGTGAAACATGCTTATGAGGAGTTTCAGGAGTTATCCACCCTGTCAAATTGTGGGAGGGGAATGGTCAACTCTGTCATAATCATGGGGGGGGGGGGGGTGAATGGCCTGGAATAGACAATGGCCTGGAATAGACAATCTGTCAAAATGTATAGGAGGGGAAATGTCTGGGATACACATAATGACTGATATTGAGTCAGTTCATTTCTTGTGTTACCAAGGCAGACAAAGATGTTAGTGAGCAAATTGACAAATCAAGATTCGAGAAATTCAGATGATGTGATGTTGAAGCAGAAAGAATATTAGAAGGTAGAACAAAATTCAGTACATCTATTTGGTTTATGGCACATGCATATTTGAAATGCTGTCCACTATTGCCTTTCACACACAAAAAAATGTTGTGTTACTGACAATAATTATTTAAAGAAAAGAAACTTGTTGCTTTATCACTATGAATACATTCTGCATTTTCAACAGGTGATTCATGGCTGGTTGATTTTATCATCACTTCTACTTCTGTTTCTGTTTGCTTACCTCTACCTTGGGTAAATATATTTTTTTATCATTCTTCTTAACTTTCAGTCAAATTTTTCAGGGAGTATTTGCATTATGTTAGAATATTCCTCTGATTGGATTTCTCACTGAAGTTCATTTTTAGCTTCAGCATAATTTAGAAATGATTTGTCTAGCTTAAATGCCTTATAGTTCCTGTTTTTATACATTTTATTTGTTATGCTCACATAAAAGTAAAAATTACAGTACATGTTTAAAACGAGTTGATTTTCTTGTTGGCCATGTACATGTAATTCATTTTTTGTCTCAGCATAATTTGAGAAATGATTTCTCTTGTTAAAATGCTTTTTAATTTTTGTATTTATTCATTTTATATGTTAAAAATGAAGAAAAAACAGTACATACATAAAATGAGTTAATTTTCTTGTTTGACATGTACATTTTGTTGTTATTGCTTGACTCATTTAACTTCCCATTTCTTTACCAATCAGAGTGGTGCTACAAGCATACAATGTTCCAATGGACTATATCACAGTGGCCCTTCTCATGTGGAATTTTGGAGTCCTGGGTATGATGTGTATACACTGGAAGGGGCCACTGCTATTACAGCAAGGATACCTGATAACAATCTGTGCTCTGATGTCCCTTGTTTTCATCAAATATCTACCTGACTGGACACTATGGGTGGTCCTTGGAGTGATGGTGGTTTGGGGTGAGTAGATGAGATAATTTTCAAACCTACTCCAGGGTAATGTCTGTTTTCCTGTAAACTTCTTGCAGTGCAAGCTATTCCAGATGTATGTGTTCAGACAAATAATATTGGGCTGACACTAACTCTTCCCTCATCTTCCCTCAAACAACAATTGGGTGAAATACCTGTCTTTTTAACAGAAAGGTACAGATTGGTTTTATTTGAAATTAGAATCTTAAATTGTACATTACGTAAGAGACAGCTCCTTAGATAATGAAACAGAAAGTAGCCCTTTTCTATAAAATTAAAACAGAGTGGGCCCAGCTAGCTCAGTTGGTAGAGCATTGGATTGTCAATCCAGTGATTCTTGGTTCAAATTTACCAGGGTCAGCTAAATTTCTCAGTGATAATTGAGCTGGGACCATGCATCCTAAGGTCATTCGCCCCTCATCTGTTTTTCAAGTGAGGAATAGTCAATTGCTTGTGGAGAGATTGGTTAAGAAACTGGTTGGATACCCAGAAACACTTGTTAGGTGGACTGACTGAAGAGGTTAAAACTGGTGTTAAACCCCAATTAAAAAAGAAGAGTCTCATGTGTTATTGAAATGAATTGACAAAATAGACTGAAGGAGTAGTTTTTAATGTTACCAGGGAGATGTGATAGTTTTGAATTAACACTTATAATTGATTTCAAAGTCGTTCTGAATGATTATTTCTGTCAATTTCAGATTTGGTTGCAGTGCTTTCTCCAAAAGGGCCTTTGAGAATGTTGGTAGAAACAGCACAAGAAAGAAGAGAGCCAATATTTCCAGCACTTATTTATTCCTGTAAGTCTGTGTTGATTTCTCTCTGTATGCTAGGTATTTGCTTTTTAGGATGAAGTTTGTCTGTTCTTGTGTATTCTTGTTGTGGTACAACTATAGATATATGTCATTCAAACAATTTTTAACCTTCATGTGGCAAACATTAGCTGTCCTGAGCCAAGGGTGCTCATGTTGAAGTTTTGTGAGTGGTCTTTTTCTGAGATTCATCTTGTGTCATCAGCGTATAGCTTTTGAACACGAATGAGGCCATGTTTTTCCATTTTATTTTGTGAAAACTTGTCAGAATATTTGTCTTGTTTTAATCTATGTGATAATGTTTGGCCTGCGCATCCGTGAAGTTGATTATAGTCATTAAGTTTTCGAATAATAGTTACCCCTATGATAATAAATGTGTTGGTCCAAATTATATGATGGACAAGTCGATTTTAGAAGGATAAGGGTAAAATAAATCAACAAATGAAACTGCTATCAAGTATAGACTTGCATACGCAGAATACGCAGGAATAGCAGAATATTTGTGTGTGCCATTTAGAAACATTGTAGAGTTAAGACTGTTTAAATGGTGAAGTGAAACAGGTCACATTTAGCAAGTCTTTGACAGAATTAACATCAACTATGCAGAACGAAACAGCTTGTCATAATTTCACTGATGTGTGCACTATTTAAAATTGAAAAGACATTGAGATGTTAATTAATTGTCTTTGTGGCCTTTGGATAAGGCATCCACTTAACGCATGGGAGGTAAAAAATTTGTGTCCTGTTAGGGTCTTGTTTTGACAAGGCCAGTTGGTCAGCTGCCAGCTAGTTTTAAAATGGTTACCAATTACCTGTGCTCCTTGTGCTTGGCAGGTAGGATAAAGAATTGGGGAGTAAATATGTGCAATAGTAGGTGAGTCATTAGCCCAGGAGACTAGCTGTTTCAGCAGAGGTGACACTATAACAAACAGACACTTTACTTACCATATTATAGCAACTATCATGTGGCAGACAGTAATGGGGGCAGATGGAGACCAGCCTGATGATGATGGAAAGAAAAAGAAGAAGAAAAGAAAACCAAGGCCGTCGGAGGACAGTGATGGTATGTTAGCACATACGAGTAGTATAAAGTAATTTGATATCAGAAATACTAATGTGCCCTGGCTTGGATATGGGATCATCTCCAGCTTCATGTACAATTTTTTCATGTATTTATGTATAAACATTAATTTCAGGCTAACAAACCAGGGGTGATGGTAGACCAGACCAGAGCTGTCCCATTTCTTGGAATAACCATCTTTGTTGTAGTCTAGATCCAAATTAACTAAGTCAAGATATTTATGGTCATATCAGTTTCTGGCTTAATTACAAACATGTTTAGCATAAAAAAATTTGTGGCCTTTTTGTACTTTTACAGTTCTCTGTAATTTAACTTTAGTCTTTCCTGTGCAGTTTTTTCTTGTTTGAAATTTGGTAGAAGTGATATTTTAATGAGCATAATATAACAGAAAAATCTGAATTGAATCTGAAGCTAAGCTTTATAGATTTCTAGCAGTTGTGCCTGGAAAGTCTGATTCTCTTGAAGTAGTAGTATAGAAGTCGTGTTGTGTGGTTATTGATTCTTGCATATCACACAGGATTTTCAACTGTTTACACCGGTGCTAGAGGAACCCATCTTACACCCCCTGTGTAAGATAAGTTGCGTGCTTTAAATGAAGACACTCCATTATGAATGAAGTTGTAAATTCATATGCTACTATAAAAAAATAGTGAGGAATAAAAATATTAGTTTTCGTTATTTTCTTCAGAATTTTAATGTTTGTGTGATATGCAAGAAAAAGAATCAAGCGTTGGTTGCCAGTAGAGATGGGAATATCCAGCTTGAGGGCAACTGTAACAGAGCTTTGTTACTGCCTTGAACAGTTACCCTTGAGCCGGATATTCCCCTCTATACCGGCAACCAGTTTAAGATTCTTATATGATCTCGCTATCATTTGAAGTAATTGAATATAATGGTGACCCAGGTGTTGGCTTTGTTACATGTATACTTATAGACTGTTAGAGTTCTTGAGGTCAGATGGTTAAGAAAGTATTTTCAGCATTTGCAAATGAACAGAATATGAATTGCTTTTCGTGAAGCATGGCTAATATCTTGTTTCAGGGAAACTAAGAAACCCAGCTTACGTTAATCGTGAGTCATCAGCCAATGTACCTTGACCTGTTTAGTTTCCTTGGCAACCTCCTTTCCTGTTATACATGTATCTATGCTCACAAGTCTTTAGTCTCTGTTCAGAAACTCTTTCATTTTTTCACTGAAAAAGCAATAGTAGATTTACTCTATTAAGACCACTGTTGCATCTTGGGGGGAAAGTTGGTCTTAATAATGGTCTGGTTCTTATTCTTAATTTGAATTTCCAGTCAGCAAACAAAAATGTAGATGGGGTGTACCAGATTGCTTTAATTTTCGGCATTTTGAAAAAAATTGTTGTAAATTGTTTAATAATTGTTGCTAAATGTTTATTTTAGTGGTGAAAGACAATATAAGTAATGGTAAAAGATACAATAAATTTATCCTTAAGAGCTTTAAAAAGATAAAATATTTTGTAGTGACCTTAATAAGATATACCCAATATATAAGTAGATATCTTAGTTGGTTTTACTAAGTGATACACTATATCCTTCTCTCCAACATCCAGTAATTATTTGATGCTTACAATGCAATGCCATTATGATTAAGTGGAAATTTTCACAAAATAATGTTGTAGTTGTGAAGGTTGCTCAGTAAGGCACACACCAGTCAGAATTCTTTTGGATCTGCCTTAATTGAAGTGAGGAAATCTGGCAGTGTCTGGCATCAGTGGGGTGGAAGGTGGTCATAATACCAAAATAAAGGCATGATCTTGATCGCTTAATGGGGTAGAAGATCTTATAAACTAAGGAAGAAAAATGTTTGACTCTTTTCAAAAGAGCACATAATATCAAAGTGGCTTTAGTTTGATCATGGTCAAAATGTGAAATTCTGCTGTAAAAAATACGTAATTCAACATGTCTGAGCATGAGTGATGTATAAAGATTGACTGTAATCTTAATCTGTATATTAAACTGATTATAAGCTATTTTATACAGTATAATATCATTTTTTTTGACTTCTGATATAATTTCTCATCTCTAGCATAATACTATCTGTCCTTCGTCATCATTTTCCAAGTTTCTGTTTCAATAACTGGAGAAGGTTTGGACCATTTTGTGCCCATTTCAGATCAGAATTAAACAGCTTAGATACAGGAAGTATACAGTGAAGTAGTTTACTGTTTTCAGATTTAGATACAGAATTCTGGTGAAGAATATATATTTGACTCTGGATTTATACCATGTATTCATTTGTGGAATAATATTATCATTATACCCACACAAATGATGTTTGTGGGGGTGTGAGGGTATACAGGAGTGAGCTTGTCGGTCAGTAGGTCGGTTGGTCTTTCCGTCCGTTGGTCAGTCCATTTCATGGTTTGCAGATGATTACTCTTTAAGGAGTCATAAGATTGTAATATTTTTTTAGTACACATGTGTAACATCATAAAATACAGGTCAAGTTCGAACTTGGGTTCAGACCACTAAATTTTTACAGAGTTATAGCCCCTTTTCTTTTGCAAAAAAAAAATTGTTTACAGATGATAATCCTTTAAGGAGTCACTTGATTGAAATTATTTTTGGTACACATCTGAAACAACATAAAGTACAGGTCGAGTTTGAATTTGGATTCAGACCACTGAATATTTACATAGTTATTTTCATCTGTTATTTTGCAAAGAGATGGTTTCCACATGATAACTCTTTAAGGAGTCAGTGGATTGTATTTATATTTTGTACTCAAATGTAACATCATTAAATACAGGTTGATTTCAAATTTGGGCACAGACCACTAAAGGTTTATATAGGTTTGGTTTCTTTTCATTTTACCAGTTTCAAACTTGTTTTCATGATTTAAGATCTTACTTGATACATTTATGTGAACCATTTTGTCTTTTCACTAGAGATAATTTCTTTTTACATGTTTCTTTTTGCCACAAAAGTAATTTTCGTCTCCGTCAAGGACATCAGTGGGGGTATTAATCGCATTCAACGCTAGCTCTAGTTGAATTTGTTTTCTGTAAACCGTCATGAAATGTAAAAAAATGTTATTTAGAAATATTTTAAGGTTTTTGTATGTAATTTTCAGCTGTGTTTGAAAATTCTCACACAGCCAGTAATAATGAGGCTGCCTCTGACAATGACGAGGCTGGGTTTACAAACAGAGCTCCTAGAACTAGGGCAGGTCATGTATCAGATGCCAGTATAGACTCCACCACTGCTCGATCAGCTTTAAGTGCCCTGGCAAACTGGGATAGGACCACAGACAGAACGGAGGAAAACACAGAGAATCGCAACAGTCAACAAACAGACACAGAGGAGGAACAAGAAGAAAGTAAGTAATTATTCTTAATTTGAAATTAATTTTTATTTTTAATTTTAATTATTTTTAATTTTAATTTATCTTAATTTTTCTTAATTTAATTAAGAAAACTAGTATTGACGGGAAAGTTACATTTATTATATGTTGATATTTTCTGTTTTTACCAAATCAGATTAATGTTAAAAGTTCTTGGGCACTTTTGCCTTATATAAAAGGACTTGAATATATTTGGTTGATATTGGATATTGCAGAACCATAGATAAGAAACTGAAGATCTTCATGTACTTAACCATTAGCCTGCTAAATTATCTTCAATAGATTTATCCATCTTACAATGTGCACAGGTCCATTAATTTGTCTACTGGGGTGCTTATTGAAAATTTACCGACTAAATGGTGAATAGTGCAAAAATGTGCAGGCTGATCTTTAGTTCTGGCTTCCAAAACTTTATAAGCCGCTTTTTTAACATTTTGTTCATTTACATGATGCGGCATTAAAGTTTTGGATCAGACCCGTTGCGAAACCTAACCAGAATAACACACATTCTTTTAACGTCGTTTTACCTCGCAAATACCCTTTTCACAATTTAATCTTGTGCATTATTCGATAAAACAGTGAGTTCAATATCATTTCATACCATTTAAACTATTAAAAATATTAATAAATACAATTAAATTGCTTGTTTCGCAGAGAAATATCAGTTTCTCCGACTTACTGTCAGCAGCTTCGCGAGATCTCGTATGACGTAACCGCACGAACCGCTTAGAAAACAAACATGACTATCTATTTTTAGACTAAATCGTAAACGAACTGCTTGACAGCACCTGTTTGTAGAAGTAATGAAACTATACATGTATAAAATTGACAAGTGACAAGTGTCACAGAAAGAATTGGGTCTATATTATGACACTCTTGCAATGATTATTCTCTTGGATACTTGTAAACAAATGTTGCGGAGTTAAAAGCACATGGTATTGTTTTCTTAACCGTCCGCGCTGATGAACCCGTCAAGGTCATTCTTGTGATCACGTGGTCAAACATTTTGGCAAGATGGCGGCGGTGTGCTGAATTTTAAGGCATATCGGAAACTTTAAGGCATTTTGTGTTCGAAATTAGTTTTTTATGTGTTAATATTGGGCTTAGTAAAAATATATATATAATTCTATCAGGATATGCTTCACTTTACTCAATGGCTTGCTTGATGAATGGATGCGAACGTGTCAGATTCCTGGCACGATTATTGGTAGACTTTCCCTACGGCGTTGACTTCAGCGTACACGTCCTGTAACAGTATATAAATCGTGTACGCTGAAGACCTTAAGCTAGCTGATCTTGGTCTGCAGGGCATTCCCCAGGCCGTTTTAGCGCCCCGGCAGCGGGGCGCTTGATTTTCATGATCCAAGTTACCGGGGCGCTTGCATTTCGGCTTGCACGTTGATTTTAGAGGCGGGGCGCTTGAATTTTTAGAGCAGCAGACGACTGCGTATCACTGAAATGTTACTTAATATACATGTACACACCAGCCGACGATCAATAAATCCCGTGTAATGAAAGGATGTATGGATAAACATGTGACTGCTAATAATGGGCCATATTTTGAAGAAGTAATTTAAAGAAATATGTTTTATGATCACATGGCATTAATTGCTCTTGATTGAAAATCGGTTGTTTGAGCTATTATAAGTTATAAAGTCCGACGCTGGGGACAATTTTTCTCGGACAACCGACTGTAAACAAAATTTTTGCCCTAGACAACTCTCATTTTGACAGTCAGACATATAGGTCAACTGTCCAAAAACACAGCCCACTCTAATAAACAGTCGATTTCTAACCATGTTGAAATTAATTCTGACATTCCATAGGCACCATGTAAGTGAAAATATCTCGGATAATCCGTTTGTCACCTGTTTTCACGACCCCGACATATTTTTACTTTTTGTTTAGAGAAAACTGCGTCCTCGAGACACAGCAACCTTACAAAATTTAATCTATTGATTAAGATGAATGGTCAAGATTTGATCATTTGTACCAGTTATTTTTCTTTGTCATTGAGAAAGTTTCTTTTCCTCTTGAAAATTGCTGTCATTCATTGCCTTCAAAAGATGTACACAGTTCAACTTCAACTTATTACTGCTAAAAGTCCATACTGACTATACTAGGCAGTTTCTGTTGAAAGTTTTCATAAGACCATAAAGGTTTCCTTCCTTCTAAATACATGTATCTGTATATTTTGTGTGTGTGTGTGTTTTTTTTTTTAAATATGATGACAGAAAAAAACTATTTATTTATAATTCTCACTCAAAAACTGATTTTGGGACAACTCTGTTTTGCCATGGTCAGTTGTCCCAAACTCATACTCGGAAATTTTTTTTACCTTTTAATTATATTATTATGCACCTATTTATGATTATTTATTGAAGATGGTGAAAGATATTATAAATATGTTAATACTGAACACCTTTTGTTTGTTTAAACTCCCATTAAACTTACCCCAAAATGATTCATTTCACTGTAAGGATTAAAAAAATTTCGACATGCGGGAAGGGGGACTACCCCCTCCCGCACCCACCCCCTCACAGTTGCGCTTGGAAAATTCTCTGGGGAAGGCCCTGGTCTGCATTGGTCACAAAGGCAAACATTAATGCTGCTAGGGGGAAGGGTTAAGGATCACAATGGATAATTATCTCGTGGTATTTTGATAAGTTTGATAAATTTCCTGGCATGGAAAAGTACTGTCACACTTTCATTTAGCTTGTATAGTTGTGACAGTGTTTGCTTTTTAAAGCTGAATCTCACAAGTTTTACAATAAGTTATCGTTTTTATGACTGATAATCTGAGATTTACCATACCATTTTATTAGGTAGATAGATTTTACTTACTTTATCATATAAAAGAAGTTGACTTTTCTTTGAAAGAAAGAAATTGGTGTGGAATTTTGTTTTATACAGAATTATCCATGTAAAGTAGTTTCCTTGATATCAGTGTTAAGAATGATATGTAACATTTATGTATTGTCTCTTCTCCACAGGGGGAATAAAGCTTGGTCTTGGAGATTTTATATTTTATGGTGTGCTAGTCGGCAAAGCGTCATCATATGGGGACTGGAACACAACTCTTGCTTGTTTTGTGGCTATTCTTATTGTAAGTATTTTGGTACCAGTCAAGATAAATTGTTTTACCTATTCCATATTTGCTGAATAATATTTACAAGCTTGAATCAGTAAAATCATTAGAACAACATATCCTCAAACCAAAACCCATAACATCATTTGAAAGGTTTTAGTTTCAGAAAGGTATTTAAAATTTAAGAAATGTAATAACAGGATCTTTTTGCGGCTCCAAAAAGAAATATGTTTTTTTTTTACTAAGAGCATAGCTGAAGTACAATGTATATTTGTTATGATTGTCAGTTTTGATGTCATTCCATACAATGGAAGTCACTTTAGACTATCCCAGTGAAAAGTTAAGATTAAATACAAATTTGCAGTAATTGTTATCATTCCTTACGGGGAAATCAGGAGAGAAAATCAAGATATTGTATAATCATTTGATACGTGCTTTACAAGGATTGCTAGAGCATCTATTTGATCATCTTGGCAAAGACAGAAATGTTGCCGGGCTGTTCAGTATATTGTGTCACATGTTGTCAGAGTTGTCCAAATTTATATGCTGTATTCTTGATTGGAACATATTTGTTCTTCCAGGGTCTGTGTTTCACACTGTTGCTGTTAGCCATATTCAGAAAAGCGTTACCAGCGCTGCCAATTTCCATCACATTTGGACTGGTTTTCAATTTTGCCACCAGTGAATTAGTGAAACCTTTCATGGACAGATTGGCCAGTGAACAAGCCTACATTTGATGAAAAACTTTATAGTTACAACCTCTGTTTAAAAGACTTAAAAAAAGAGTTTCTTTGATGTTTTTATGTTTTGAGAAGATTATTGAGTTTGCACTATTTTGTCATGTATACATTATTCAGTTGATGTTTAAGAAGTTCCACTCAGATCACTCTCCCTATTACATTTGAAAAATGTCTGATAACATTGGTATATAAAAGTATAAAGTACAACCAGTAAATAACCCATGTTTCTTTGAGTGTTATCATAAAGGACATACACGTATGATTGAAATCTTTGAAGTTCAACATTTTGCACACTTTTCTGAGCAGAACATCTCTTTGTAGATGAATGTTTCCTTCTTTTGAATTATTGAAATGATTTTTCATGCTTTGAAAGTATTATTCTTTTTCTTCTCTTAAAAAATTAATTTATTTGTTCCTTGAGTATTTTTTTCTGTTCTCTCCATAGATAAAAAAATTGTGGACCAATGAGATTTTATATTATTTTTTACTATCTGTCAAAGAAATGAAGAGTAAATAAATGAAGGTCTGTGGATTTTTGTGTTTTGTAATGCTCGTATAGAAATTATCACTCTTCTAATGAAGGTCTTCTTTTCGAGTTTCTGTTTAAAAAAAAAGGATTTTTAATTTGATCCTTTTATTGCAAAGTTTTATCAGTAATTGTTACATGTTTTCCCATTAACTTGAATACACAAGATAACAATAGGAAACAATGTTAAATTCTGTTAATACATCTGTCAAAGAACAGGTTATATTGGTTTACTCCATCATTTTTCCTATACCAGAATGATGCAAACGGGACACTGAGACTGTTAACCTTGGAAAAGAGCTGACAGACTTCAATATATTTTTTTTCAAACAAATAAAAACTTTGCTCCACTGCTTTTTTTTTATCATAATAGATGTATAGTTGATTCATTAAATCCAGACAGCAGTGAGTAATTAGAGAATAAAGGTCAATTTTCACAGCTTTAAATGAATTGTATTGTTATTTGTAAAATTTGTTTTTCAGTAGAGAATCATGATGAAGAATTATTGTGTGTACCAATCCAACAGTTTTCTTTTTATCTCCCCAACAAAGATGTGGGGGGATATTGTTTTGCAAATGTCGGTCGGTAGACAAATTCTTCTGATCAATATCTAGAGAACCCTTGTATTTACCTTCCTCAAACTTGGCTTTTAGGATGGCCATGACCAGTAGATGACTCTTACAGTTTTTCATCTCATTAGGTCAAAGGCCAAAGTCACAGTGACCTTGAAAAGCAAAACTGTTTTCAATCAATAACTATAAAACGCTTAGCCTAAGTTTCTAAAACTTGCTATGTAGGTTTGTCATGGCAATTAGATGACCCTATAACTTTTCAGGTCACCAAGTCAAAGGCAAAGGTCACAGTGACCTTGAATAGCAAAGTGGTTTCCCATCAATAACTATAGAACGCTTGGGACCAGGCTCCCCAAAACTCCATAGGCAGGTTGGCTATGGCCAGTAGATAACCCCTATAGATTTTCAGGTCATTAGTTCAAGGCCAAGGTCACAGTGACCTTGAAAAGCAAACAGTTTCTGATCATTAACTATAGAATCCTTTGGCTCAGGTTCCTCAAACTTGGTATGTGGATTAGTCATGACCAGTAGATGACCCTTTTAGCTTTTCAGCAAAATGGTTTCCGATCAATAACTACATGTATAGAATGCTTGGGCCCAGGCTTCCAAAAACTTCAGGTTGGTCATGACCAGTTGATAACCGCTACAGATTTTGGGGTCACTAGATCAAAGGTCAAGGTCATACTGATCATTAACTGAAAAATAATTTCTGATGAATAACTAAAGAATGCTTGGGCCTAGGGTCCTTAAACTTACAATGCTGATGATAATGATCAGTAGATGACTTGTATTGCTTTTGGGTCACTTAGTCAAAGTTCAAGGTTAGAGTGACCATTAACAGAAAAATGGCTGTCAAGAACCCTCGGGCACTGGCTCCTCAGACTTGCTATGCAGGTTGTTCTGTTTAGGAGATTACCCCTATTGTCTTTGAGGTCACTAGGCCAAGGTCATGGTGGCCCTACACTTTAAAGAGGAAAACAGATTCTGATTCACAACTAGAGAACCCTTGGGCTTTGCTACCTACCCACCCTCCCACATTACTACCTATCTATCTAGCCATTGAGTTCCTGTACTCTTTCGTGTCTCCAGAATTTGCATTTTATTCATTTTATAACCAAAGTGTCCTTTTCATAATCTATAGTTCCTATCATTCATGTACTTGCCATGACCAGTATCTTTTCATATTAGAAGCCTCTGGCATCCTCCACTTAAAGTACTAACACAAGTCCCTGTCAATCTTCTACCTCCCTATACTTTTATGCCTGCCTCTAGCAATAAGGTGCTAGGGTGCCATGTATATTTTACAAACATCTCTTGTTAAAATTTACAGTTCTTGCAGCATCTCATAAACTGACATTTGAACATGTAAAGATAAATACAGTTCTTTCACAATTTTCAGTGAATATAGATAGAAAATACATCTGTTATATACTGGCATTCTTCTAGAAGGAAATATCTTACAAACTTGAGTTTTGATGATTTTACAAATAATGATAAATCTAAAGCAATGATTCACTTCCTTAAATTTGAATAAGCTTACAATTTTATCGTAAATCTAAACTACAAAGCTTCTAAATGAAAATTAATTATTGTTGTTCAGACCATCTCCAAATAACTCCTCATCATCAATATCAGTACTTTGGTGGTGGATCTTCTTTAACACTTTGTTTCTAGTTTCATCAGTATTGACATGGACACCTGTAGCTGACTGGTCAAGACTGGACAACCTAACCTGTGACAAATGAATACCAGAAGATCCTTCTCCCTCACTGCGGTCTTCAAACAATGCTACACTTCCAAAATCTACACCTTCGTGACACTGGTTAAGCAACTGATGCCTTAAAATGTTACCCGACAATCCTTCTGGATTACTTTGGTCAGACTGAAGGTCATAAGAAGGATATTTTTCCTCTACTATTTTAACTTCAGTGACTGAATTTCCTGAATAGGTACACATGTCAAATGAGCTATCTACTGTCGTTGAATTATTTGAACAAAGTACCAGATTGCCACCTGATAACTTCAATTCCCCAAAATTTGGAAGCATTTCTTCACTGGCTGGTCGTTTCTGAAGAGTATTTGAGTCATAAGAATGACTGTCATTGCTCCGAATTTCTATAACAGAATCGTGACAGGTTTTCATATAAACTGAACTATGATGCTCACATGGAGCAAATGTACAGCTTTTCAAGGATTCAATGTCTAAGCTCATAACTCCTGCACTTGGATGGGAGCTAGTCGGCATTTTTCCTTCTGTGAAATTATCGGTCCTGCATGGTGCTATCTGGCAATGACAGTCCCCTCCCGAAAGCATATTTTCATTGACAGGTTGATAAGGTTCACCACCGCTTTTCAGCATGTGCAAACAGTTCACGTCACTTTGCACTATTTCGCTGTTTTGTGTCAATATATTTTCTCCATTATTATGACTGTTAAAAATGATATTGTGACTAGCAAGAACTTGGATTTTATCATCTTCATGCAGCCCTGAACTAACAGTTGGTGAAGATAATTCTGTTGTGGGAAACGACATCTCATTCATATCTGTTAATATGTTTAACCTGGACATGCAACGCTTTTCTTCAATCACCTTCACGAAATTATCTATGAAAGGGACCTTCTCCAGAAAGCGACCTTGTAAGGCCAGCAGTTTAGCCCTGTCTATGAAATACTTCGCCTCCTTAAAGTTCTGAAGCTGTTCGTTCAATCTCGCTCTGGCAACACAATAGAACATCTCTCGTCTCACCTCGATACCACTCCAATTTTTGTCAACTTTGGCTAACAAAGTTTGTGTTTCCTTCAAACTTGCTGGGTCAACAGTATACTGAGGAATGATATTCGCTCTATTGCCTATTCCAAGAAGAGCAAAGACCATTCGCAAGATAAACATACGACGCCACATCACATTTGTTGCTTCACATTGTGTTTCCAGACTTGCAAGACCAATACGGCCCCAAAACATAATAGAATCTAAAACAGCCTTCGAGGGATTCAGTTCAAATTCCCATAATTTCACGTACACCTCCACATAGAGCATATTTGTAATCTCCAGGCAGTTTTCAATGTTAAAAGCGCTTGATCTGGCTTGAACAAGCATGCTTCCTGCATGTTCTATATTGCCATGGAATGCATTCATATTTGCTTGTCTGGTGTAGTAAATCGTTTCTGTCACCGATGGATTACTTGTGTGAGGTATTAAATTTCTCATCTCCGAAAACATTCCTTCTTGTGTGATTTCACTCTCGCACGCAAGTGAATCATAAAAGGCATCTATCTCAACGCCAATAATGGCTACACATCGGTCGGCCAATAGCTGACGTCTATTTTCGTCTATTTCACTTTCAAGATCAGCTTTAAACCGCACAGCCATGCTTCTTAGGGCATGTCTTGGGTTCTTAAACTGGGAGTCGTGGACCATTCGCTTGAGGTTCCGGAAAAACGTTTGTAGTTTCGTCCTACTTTCTGTCTCCGAATTATGAATTCTGCAATCCACATTGTGTTCAAACAGTTTTAAGAACAAACGTGCAGCTAACTTGTTATATCCACATTTGTCTAGATTGATCACTAGAGCAGAAAATTCCACTTGAAACGGCAAACTGTCAACAACGTAACTGATTATTTCTTCCCTTTTATTCCCGTTTTTAAAGAGGAGCTGTACACTCTTATAAAAGTTTTTACGCACATATCCACTTCGAAATAAATTGGAAACAAAAGTAAGGGGTTCCACACATTTAATAAGCTCCTCTCTAAGTGACAACACTACATTTATTTCCGACTGGTTCATAATTTCCTGTCTCGTCATTGATCTACCAAAATATACACTGCCTGTAAACTCTTATTGCACAGATAATATTACAAAGGCAAAACAAATGTATTATTTGTAAGTAATTAAACACTACGCTTGGTATATAAACCCGTTATGTGCACTTAACATGCAGTGCAGTCATGCTCAATATACGATATATACGGATGGTGATTCACGTGTAATTTAAGATTATCAGAGTGAGTTTCGGTTTCAGTGGCAAGTGCACGACATGTTTGTTTTATCATTTTCAACCAGTTGATAAATCAATGAGATATACCCTTTAACTCGACAGAAGTACCTTCCTGAATCTTGCTACATCAAAGTTCACACCCCTTTGAATATCTAAAATGAACTTTCCTTCAGCCAGTAAGGACTGATCAATGGTGTGTATTTATTAAACGTACGCATTTACTATAACGGTTTTGTGAAAGAGGAAGATTTTGAGTTGTGTTTGTTGTTTATGGTATTGTTTATTGTATAGCTCCTTTAAAGTGGTATGCATGCTAAGAAGCGTATGGAATATGCATACATAACCTAGTATGAAGTCAACCTCGGTGTAAAGCTTACGAGATTTGATGACTGAATTTGATAAACGGCTTAAGTTACTCCGAGATTTAATAATCATTATTACTCTATAATCAATATTACCATTACAAATAAAAAAGGACTTATGCTTATTTTATCATGAAGCGCTTAAGGTGTGTTACTGATGAAGTTCTGAAAGTAGTGGCAAAACTGTTATATTAAGTCCCGTTACTAACATATAAGTCAACCCAAGTAAACTGAAAATGAAACACTGACATAAACACGCAGCACACATACAAACAACCACAAAACTCAAAGTTACCGAAAACTAAATCTGCTGCTTGAAACGGTTTAATTACTCTTATGAAAGTGACATCATCACCACTTTTTACTTATTTTTATAAAAATCATATCAATTTACTACGGTGGCACAGAGGTGACATGCACAACTTTTTTTTGAAATTGCACTTCTCTTTTTTCTTTATCTCGTTCCCAAGAGATACTTACTCGAGGGAACGACTTAGTATCTCGTTCCCACGAGTTACTTAGTCGTGGGAACGAATAAAAAAAAGAGAAGTGCAAATCTGAAAAAAGAATCGCATTAGTAGAAAAGAGTTGCGCAGTAAAAAAAAAGAATCGTGTTGTAAGAAAAAGAACAGCGAATGTAAGCTATGTAGAGGGAACGACTTACTAACTCGTGGGAACGAGTTAGCTATGTCGTGGGAACGACTTACTAACTCGTGGGAACGAGTTAGCTATGTCGTGGGAACGAGAAAGCAATATATTGTGCTACACTTTTTTTTCAAAGCAATACATTTTTTTTAAATTGCACTTTTCTTTTTTTTTTATCTCGTACCCACAAGATACTAACTCGAGGGAACGACTTAGTATCTCGTGGGAACGAGATATTAAGTCGTTCCCACGACATAGCTAACTCGTTCCCACGAGATAGTAAGTCGTTCCCTCGACATAGCTTACATTCGCTGTTTTTTTTTTTTACAACACGATTCTTTTTTCTACTGCGCAACTCTTTTTTTATCTCGTTCCCACGACTTAGTTACTCGTGGGAACGAGAAACTAAGTCGTTCCCTCGAGTTAGTATCTCGTGGGAACGAGTTAAAAAAAGAGAAGTGCAATTAAAAAAAAAAGTTGTGCATGTCACCTCTGTGCCACCGTAATTTACACTATTTCCCCCCTAATTTTTAATGTTAATTTGATGAACAATGCTAGCTCTTTAATAACAGTTTTGCCTATTGAAGCCTTAAGAAAATTAAACGTGTATACTGAACTTCGCAATCACTCGTGTTAGTTACATAAGTTTTGTGATAATTAGCTAGCTAACAAGATAACGTTCCAAAACGTTTTACTGTAAGATAGATATCTTAACACAGATTATCGCCCTCATAGTGACCGGAAATAACCACCGAAAAGATATAACGTGACTTCGATCTTTGAGCTACGAAGATGACTCACATTCTTAAAAAAAAAAAAAGACGACGACGACAACAACAACAACAACAACAAAAACCCACCCACACACAAAAACCCAATCTCTCACGCAGTGATCTCCCCTTATAGAATTAGATGAGCGCGCGGAGTTTGACAAAAACCAAAAAAAAAAATCAACAACAAAAAAAAACCCCATCAAGTTTTCGTTTTTTCTACAAGGGTCATTTGCGCAACACGCAGACACTGAAGTGAAAAACTAATGAATTTGTGTAACGATGTGATTTGATATTAGCTATATGGGAGACAACTCTTAAAAACACAGACAATCATACAGTACAGAGTTCATTTAACTTGACCCTTTGTATAATCTGCTTAGCACTTCTTTATTAGGCTTCGCTGAATATACCAGACTCAGACTTAGTTGTACCCCAACAACCATGACACAATTAACTTTTTCAGGTTTCAAATACAGAACATCTGTTTATATTGCTTGTAATGTTATGCAGCGTGTACAGATGTTTATAGATCGATATGGTCCAATAGTCGTATAGCAACTCTCTACACATACGGATATTAGAGATTTAACATAAAAACACCTGTATAATGCTGGCATCAAAATGCTATCTGGAAATACAATAAAATATTATCGGCTTTTGCGATTGGAATTACTTGTTTATATGATTATAATAACGTTAGCTAACGACAAGGAATGGGTGTACGATTTCACAATAAAAGTTATGAACGTTTTGCTCTGGGTAACATGTATTATACTAAACTGTGTAGTAACGTTCATTCAGATAAATAATGTTGTAAAAGTGAAGGCAGCAGTATTTGTGTTTGTTATTATCATTCTCAATATATTGTGTAACACATGTTTATTTTCACAAGTCGCACAGACATTTCAAGAAAACAGGCTTGGATTAATCATCCTTATTCTCAACAATGTCTTGCTCTACTTCAGTGCAGAAGGATTTTTGATTCGAATTTCTAAAAGAATCTGTCGGTCTGTACCCGTAGATCAACTTACGTTCGGTGTAGTAACGGGCATTGGCTGTTTGTGTTTAGATATAAATCTTTTTTATGTCTGGCGAAGGCAATTTTCACACGGTCTTTACTGTCTATGTGAGTTCAATGCTAGACTTTTTACATTAGAGTTTGAATTTAAACACAGTTGTACATCTATATGTTGCTATTTCAAATACGAAGACTTTGATATTCGACATTTTCTAGCATATTCTTATTTAATTACTATATGGCAAATAAGCACTTTGTCATTTATGTCTGATATTCTTTTCGAAGTAGACATACCTGCTAATACTCCTGACTATTTAGCTACAATTATGCCATTTTTTAAGAAATATACAAAGCCAGAAAATGTGAGGTACATAATTCGTCGAAATCTCGAAAGGTCATATCCAAATGAATTAAAAAAAGCAAGATTAATTGCTCTGACAGAGTACGCGCTTCACGCCGACTACATCTGTGCAGAGCTCTTCACAGATGAAGGGATTGAAATGACGTCACAGATGCTAAAGAAAGGGTACATCGGTCGTGCTAACAATTCAGTAAATGAAGATGTAGAAGATTTTATTAAGACTGTAATTGCTGTGAAACATGAACTGGACATTCGTTACAGCACAGTTGAAACTGACTTCAATGCTTCATTTACTAAAACGGTCAAAGAAACCCGTGACTTTCAGAGGTCAATAAATGGCCTCAAAAGACTATGGATGCTGTTTCATTTGTTAACGATTCCTTGGTATCTCTTAGTGTTATATATACAATATGAATTTAACGTTTTTGAAACGGAATATAAAAGTGCAATCCAAAATACTGAAATATTCATGATAGCACCCTGTATTCGGACAACAACTGCTCTTTTAATTGTTCCGGAAATTAGTTTCCTTCTTAAGACTCTGTATGTACACACCATGCCGAAAAGACCAAAGACCTTGGGATATAAACTGCTCATTATCACAGCTTCTTTAATTTTCATTTGTTTAATTATCTTTCTTTATTGTTTTCTTTCTTCAAAGCACTACAAAAGTTCAAACTCGAATGATCTTAGAGAACAGTTTCAATCCTCTTGTGGATACAGGGAATCTAAAAACTTTTATGAAACTGGTAGATCTCATGCTAGGTCAGTATATACCGCAGAGGACATACAATTGGTTGGCAATTTCAAGTTTTCAGAAATGGCAGAAGTGCCCAGTGAACTTGAGATCTCTTGGACATTCAATGGGAAACCGATCGCTGAAGAGAAATGGAAGAATGAAATGTCACAAAATATACTGGTCGTGCATGAAGATCTGTATATCAACACATCTTTGTCATTAAACTTCGTGCAAAGTACAGATTATGGAAAATACAGATGCCGTGTCAGTTTATATTACGCCGAAGCGACTGACAGATGTAAAAAATCAGATTTCATTGAATATCGTTTGCTAGACCCATTGAAAAACAAACCATCATGTAATGTATTTAGCGGAGACTTCGTGATAATTCCAGCATTTCAGTTTGAAACCTCTCCAGATACGGAAGTGAATTTTCATTATACCATAAATGGTTTGGACGCAGACAATATATGCCTTGAACTCGGGTCTTGTTCTCTCACGGGCTACTTAAGAAATATTTATTTATCAGAGTTGTTGCCATTGCCCGCTAGCAATACTGTTTTTCAGGATTCTTCTGGAAGAAGAATGGAAGTGATTCTTTTCGTCTGTGCTTGTGGACAAATATACGGTGAACACAAGTTAGAAATTATCAGAGATTTTTATAACAGGACGAGCAGAAAGATTGAATTGATCTTAGTAAATCAGCCAGTGACATTTTTCATAAATCCGGAGTACTGGTCCATAGCTTTGCTGGCAAGAAAATGTTCTTTTTATACCAAGGGAATAGTAAACTATTTTAAGAATATTTTTAATAAGTATATTACCAATGTGTTATATCTTTGGCTATTTCTATGGATTCTTGCTTTGGTTGTTGCGTTGATACTGGATCTGTGCAAATACTTAAACAAACTACGCAGCCAAAGGACTCCAGTTCCTATAATGCAAAGACTCCGAGATTTACAGACTTGCGTTAAAGTAAAATACGACGTATTTTTATCATCATGTGCAGACGATTATGACTTTGCAAAAGATGTCATTTTACCATTTTTAGAAGAAGTATGTAAGCTTAAAGTATGCTTCCCTGAGAGGGATTTGGCTCACATAGTTGGTGTCTCCTCTATCAGGCTGTATAAAACAGTAACGCAGCAAAGCTTAAAATACGTTATAATTTTTTCTACTGGTTATATTGAGGATACAGACTGCAACGACATACAGTTTAATACATGTATTTTACCGCTTATAATATCAACGAAAAGACACTGGAGCGACCTGATTGTGATTGTAACTGATGAAATCAAAGAAATGGAAACGTTGGGTATCCTAGAACAGATCAGATGGAATCCGAATGTCTACATTATTGACTGGTTTGCAGTGAATGACGAGAAATACAAGCTTAACAAGTTGAGGAAAAGACTTAGCAGGGTATAAACTAATGTATATCAATTTGTTACTTGTAATTTGTGGCTACTTTAGAGACAATATGTGTTGAGTGTTTTATTTGTTTATTTCAGTTATTAATATAAATTAGATTTATTTTACGGAAACAATTTTTCAGTGTTTTCTGTGTTTGATTTCAATGGCTTCCATTCTTTTTAGATTAATTTGTGACCCAAGGCTCCATTTAGCGATGACTCAACTATTGCAAGTCTTGGAGTAAAAGGGATTGAATAGTTGGATTCAAAACTCGTTACAGTGCCAGGAGTGTTATGTATGTCGAGCTTCTGAGTATCTAAACGCTACCCTATAGTTAAGACTATTTTGGTTAATTCTGCTCGAGATTATGTTCCTTTTCTTTCCAGAAGTAATGTGAAGTTGGCTTGTATTGCGTTTTCGAGTATAACTTCGAATCCCCAACAATATGCAAGTGCATTTCTACATGCACATTTAAATCCCCATCTACAGACCACAGTTGCGTTTTTAATGCAAATTTGAATTTATTTATCATGCTGTAAACCTTTCACAAAATTAACTAGAGAGCTAACTTGCTAATGTTTGTGTTGCATAATCTTTGTATCATACAGGTGGTGTTATTGAAAGCTAAATAAAGTAAATATGTAATTCATTTATAATATCATATTTTATAATGCAAGGGTTCACCTATTCGGAAATTAGCACAGTGCCTTTATTATACTGTAAACTTTAAACAAAGTAGGCTAGAAAGTTGAGCTACATTATCTTTGTATCATACAAGAGGGGTTATTGAAAGCTGAATGTATAATCCATTTGCAATATTATTTATTCACGATTTACAATCATGTTGTTATGTAAGGTTCAAATATATAGAATTTAGAACTTTACATTTATATTATGCTGTAAGCCTGAAACAGTTTACTTGAAACTTTACTTACCCATGTCTATCAAATGATGTTATTGTTATTGTAACTGAATGTGTAATCCATTTGCAATATCATATGTTCATGATTTATAATTAATGGAATATTTTACTATTTAAGATTCAAATATATTTTACCTGATACCAATTTGCTAAATCTATTATTTTTTCCAGTTATTATTAAAGAATTATCCACTTGATTACACAAGTTATGAAATTAAAAGATCGATCTGTTTGACACGTTCGTACTTCAATAATTTTACTTTGTATAGTCTATCTGTAATAGTTTATGGAGATATTTTATGTTTAATTTATAATATTTTCACTGTTACTGGTCTGTGGTCTGAATATCAGTTTGAAAATAACTAAACAGAATTCCCAACAGTACGCACGAAGTGCTATCTCGAATGCACATTTGAATCCCAAACTACAGGCCAGAAGTGTATCTTGATTGCACAGTGGAATCCCAAACTACAGGCCAGAAGTGTATCTTGATTGCACAGTGGAATCCCAAACTACAAACTACAGGCCAGAAGTGTATCTCGATTGCACAGTGGAATCCCAAACTACAGGCCAGAAGTGTATCTCGATTGCACAGTGAAATCCAAAACTACCAGGTAGAAATGCATTTCCGTCTACATACCAGAAATACGTTTTTAATTGCACACTTCAATCCTGAATTCAGAACCGGGCGGTCAAGAGAGGGGCACACTTTGGCGTGGGTATTGGATTTAACATTAGAAAGACATTTTCATCACTTTTGATCATTTGTTTCCCGTCGGATCATTAGTGCAGTGAAGCACCATTTTATATTCGTTGCTCGTTATGTTTAATGTAAAGCTGATTTTATGAATGGCCACAGGCATTGATACTTCCGATTTAATTGGAAAAACGTTACGTTTGTTTGCTTTTACCAAATTTTAATAAGGGAGGCATATAGTAATCGCACTGTCTAACCGAACGTCCATCCGTCCGTCCGTCCGGTAAAATCTTGTCCTCGCTCTAACTCCAAAACCGCTTTAGGGATTTCATTGAAACTTAACAGGAGTGCTTGTCACTAAGCCTAGTTGTGCATATCGTCAGGACATTCCGCTCGATTTATTTTTGGCCGAGTTATGGGCACTTAGTCATATTCTTTTTACTCAAAATCTATATTTAAGTCTTGTCCACACTTCATCTCCAAAACCGCTTGAAGGATTTCATTGAAACTTCACAGGAATGTTTGTCACTAAGCTTAGTTGTGCATATCGTCAGGAGTTTCTGCTCGGATTATTTTTGGCAGAATTAGTCATATTTTTCACTCTAAAATCTTGTTCTCGCTTCATCTCCAAAACCACTTAAGGGATTTCATTGAAAATTAAAAGGAGTGTTTGTCACAAAGCCTAGCTGTGCACATTGTCAGGAGATTCCGCTCGATTTATTTTTTGGCAGAGTTATGGGCATTTAGTCATTTTTATACTGTAACTTTTAAGTCTTGTCCACACTTCATCTCCAAAACCGCTAGGAGGATTTCATTGAAACTACACAGGAATGTTTGTCACCAAATCTAACTGTGCATATCGTCAGGAATTTCTGCTCAGATTATTTTTGGCAGTGTTGGGTGATTTTTGTTATATATAAAACATCAGTAGGGGTTGGTAATTAAACAATATTGTTCGTATTAAAGGTCAAACTCACAGCTTTCTATTTCATTGAATAATTATGTCTTTAACCTCCATATAAGAATCTGAAGCAGAAAAAACATTACTTTACCATTTACCTTCAGTTCATGCTCTATTTTTTGTCTGATCTCTTTTTTCACAGGCGTATTCAATATTTACATCAGTTTCATTTCAAAGCTACATTTCAGGGGCATATGTCAATTTCCAGTGACAGCTCTTGTTGTACTTAATGTGTCATGTTTGCGGGTCATGGCAGGGAGTTCAAAATGCACACAGGAGCCAAACTAATGACTGTTACTAAGACAACAATAAAAATAAACATTTTATTAGCTAATAAAATTTAAAAACGGTAACATCTGTAGAAATTTTCCTTTATAGGGGTAATACGCTATTCTTTTGGTAGTTCGTTCTTCTATTCGCCTGTAAGAGAGAACTTGTTACCGAAACCTTTATTCAGTCTTATCCAAGCTATTAAAGCGACTGACTCACAGAATTTAGCTTAAATTTTGTTTTTTTTTAATAAAAAAGAAGTTCATATGCTATGGAAAAAACAACACATAATTTTATGTTTCTATATGTTACGAAAACTGAAGAAAAAGAAATTTATTTTTAACAGGATTCGAGCTCATGTCCTTCAGGTCTGTAAAATTGGAAGGAGTGACCTATACCACTGAACCACTACAGAATGTTCTTTAACATATTCAGAAATTAACAATATAAACAAAGGACCTACCCCGTAACTAATGGGGTAATTTTTGTTTACCGATAAAAGTGTGAAAAACTTTATATTAAGATGTGTTTCTGAATCACAAACTGAGACAGTAACTTAGTTTAGATATGTTCTTCGCACAACTACAACCAGAATTTTTACTTATATAAACAGTTTCTTTTTTATGCATCGACCTAGCTTTGAGTCGCTCGCTTTCAACATGGTATATATCTATCTGTCCGTGTGATTTCAATTTTTCATTTCGACATTTTTTTCCAGCAGGTGATATACTGAAGGGAAATATTCCAATTTAATTTGAGGAAATATACAATGTTTTCCGTTCTATATATCTGAAGAAATCATTCTATATATCTGAAGAAATCATTCTATATATCTGAAGAAATCATTCTATATATCTGAAGATATCATTCTATATATCTGAAGATATCATTCTATATATCTGATGATATCATCAGTATTTATAAGTTTATCCAAATGTCATAAATGTTTGACGAAATCATCAGTATTTATAAGTTTATCCAAATGTCATAAATGATTGACGCATGATTTCAAAGTAATTAATGCGCGACATCCTATTGGTAAGTGAAATATTAAGTCTGGTACGATTCCCTCTTGCACTTTTGGCAGTCTTGATTTTCATGCCCATAGAATGTATTAATGAATTGATTCTTTTCATTGAAATGTTGTCCTTTTCTTCCAACTCAGCAAGTCTTTTATCATCCGACAGTAGCTAGATGATTATGGCGCCGACGTATTCTCCCATCCCGTTTGCTCTATACCTGTTTAACTGAGACATATCACGACTGTACGATGGCTAGTCCAATGGGTAGGTAGTATAGCTCTGCGGTTTTATTTCCTGGTTTCACAAACAAAAGTGATTTTGAGTGTTATACTTTGAAGATCAAAATTGACCACTTCCACACCTGTCTCCGTCATTAACGTTTGTATCAAGGAAACGTTTCCCGCGACGACGTTATACACGACGTCGAACGTCTAGAAGTGAGGACGTAAGAATTTAAATCAGGATTTGTCTGTGAGCAAGACACGGCTCCACTACCTCGTTGAACATTTCCTGAGAACTTTAGCCTCCATCCAGGTCATATGACTCGCTTGATGTGCCTGAACTGGTGTATGAACACAAATCAATGAACACTCCACATGCGACCCGTATATCTTAGTTTGACGTCTGAGTGACTGACAGTAGGCAGACGTCGTTGTCTCACCAATATGTATGAGTTTTAGCTGATTCGTCGGCAAATGAATATGGTATTTCTGTTTCTGTTCCCTGAATTTCTTTACCTCTGGTATCATATGGCAAAAACCTTTCGTAATAGCAACTACTCATTGTAAATGATAATGAAAATTTGACAACATTAAGAAGAGTTGTACTCAGGGTAATGCAAAAAGTCGAAGCAATTAAGCACATAATCATTTTTTCCCTGATTATACCTATGATTATGCACTTCTTTAAAACTTTTCATTACACGGACGTTTCGTCTACGTCACTTGTTTCAGTATCCAGAAGGAAAACTTCTCTACATGGAGTAGCTTCTCCGTTATCTTTTCTGATCGTCTTTTCCGAGCCTGTTATTTTCCTTATTGTGACAAACGCTATACCAATCCCAATAAAAATCCCTACGATGAAGGCGATGACACCTACAACAATGTTAGACTGATTTCCCCCAGTAACAGCACATGGTAAACGTCTTTGGAAGTCTGAAGTAATATAATAATTTTTATTACTTTATATCGTTTAGTATTTATGTATGAAACCACCAATTAAGTACATCTAATGGCGGCTGGAAACAGATTTCAGTTTTCTTGGCTGTTAGCATTTTCGCCATAATCTGGGTAATTCTTTTCTGCTGAAATTGATTGAGCATTTCCTATAGTGTAGTAGCAATGTTATACTCATATACATTTAGAATAGAATTCATAAAAGGAAGTTGTTTTACATACTCAAATCTGAAAACTGGCTAAGATATTCTAATAATTTATGGGCAAGTACACATGAGGAGACACAAGGTCAGTTCTTGTTTGAAACATGACCCCATTCTTACTATTTTACAAGTGTACTGGTACAGAGCCAAAAGAATATGCAAGTTAAAACCATTTAAATGGGCCTTAGTATGTTTTATAGCCCTGTCAACCACGGGTGCTCGGCGCGTTGATTGGTCAGTAAACTGAAGTATTTTTCATCTACAATAGGTTTAACTATTTATTATATGACTGTCATACAATTTTCTTCTCTTCCAAAAATTTTTTTTTATATGGTACATATAGAATAGAGTAAAGGTATACAACTCATTTCACCAAAAACTACAGTCAACATAGTTAACCGATCATTGTCACGACAATTTTCCACCAATTTTCCGTAAGATTTCCCTTGCGGAATCTCAGCCAGTGGAATTACTTGTTACAATTTGCCTTCCGCGCCTATGTTTAAATCCTGGGAAATACGTCTATTTTAAGTAACTTGTCATTATGCCTACTCTCCACACTGAAGAGTGTCTATTTGTAATGCGGCATCTCATTCGACGAAGAGTTACATCCCTTTGCTAATAAATATTCATGAAAACGAATAATCAGCAGTCAATTATCCCACGGTACATAATGTAGTTGTGCGGATTGTGCGGAATATGTACCGGGGGTCACCGACGATGCTATATAAGCTGGTAATTTCCGTCCTGTAACTGACAATAGTAGAATGCTACGTCATCGCGTACCTGTTTTATGCTCTCTCGCGGATCAACAGTCAATCGCTTGAAAGGTAAAATGGTCTTTTTCAAAAAGAAATCTGTAGAGTTGCAAAACTAATGTTGTGCACCGAAGATTGGCTGGTGTGCTTTGTATTTAAGTGAAGAATTTTTATAATGTAAAGTTCTAGTTTAGGCCTGAAAACGGGTGAACGTTTTTTTCTGGATGTAAACTGAAAAAAATATAAACGATCAAATTATCAACCATAGGCGTATCGAAGCGAAGACAACCAATATCGTCGCTAACGGAAAGACGAAATAACGTCGATATGAAACAAGCCATAATAAGATAACAAAAAGTTGGCAAAATTCATTCACCACAGAAAGGAGTCTATAACAATAATATTTAATAGTATGAAATCAAGAAGCTTTTCAAAAATGTGAAAAATGAGGCATACAGCGAACTGTAAAGAAAACATGATACGTATTAATAAAAAAAATGATGAAGAGGCAGTTTAACTAAATGATGTAAAGGTATTAAACATACATGGACATTCATTCAGACATATTTCGGATGCGCTCGTTGTATCTGATGGGCAAAGGTAAGAGCAACTTCTACATCGTTTCCCTTTCCAGTAACTATCTGTGTCACATACAAATCTTGAGTCTGTAAAATTGAAGAGAAAATTAAATGAGAAAGAAAAGATCGTTTTACATAATGCATATAAACAATAAAACATCTTAGGCTTTGAAATGGATTCTTTTCGTCAGGGACAGGTTGAAAATTAGAAAAAATCTAATGCAATACTAGTATATCACATTTTCACGTTAAAAGAGGGTGGAAATAGGTTTCTCTAGAAATAATGAAAGTTTATTTTTTTGACTTTACACAACCGTATGTTGTAAATAAAAAATGTAAATGAACTGCGTAAAAATTAAGTGAAAATGATATAAAAGCGCTAAAAAGCGCGCTGCCTGGTACCTCTCCGTATACATGTATCATTTTAAAGCTAAATTTAGAATAATGAAATCGAGTTTGTAATTTTTAAATGATGAAAAATGCTTGACGTTAGGAGTCGTTAACTAACAAAAATATAACTACATGCATACTCTAAAAGTATTTAAGAAAGTATCCATCAAAGCTGTAGAAAAAAGGTCAGCAAGCCATTCTTACTTGCGTAAAATGCTAATAGCATATGTTGAAATTCTTTGCAAAATAATCACTATACAAATTAAAAGATGACTAAGAATTGATAAATTACCCTTTAACTTAACCTTAACTGCTGTATTCACTTGAATAAGCCATTAAATTCATACATTGAGACGTACAGCTTCGGTTGAATATAAATGAATTACAGTTAAATAGGTCAACTTTACCTTTACAACTCTCTCTCTTTACTGATTCTACCACTTTTGAAACATTAGCATAAGTAGGTAGGTGTTCGAGGTGGTATCTGTCAGTTGCTAGAGCTGCCCAAAAGTTTGAGGGTGGATTTGTTCCAGAATATATTACATATATCATTTTTTTGGTCAGTTCTTCTAGCATTTTTTCTGGTTCTCTGATCACAGATATATCGTTAACAACGAAGAAAATTTGTTCTGCCAGACGTTGATTCTCAACTTCATCCAGAAATCTGTCGAGTTCTGTGTTGATGATACGGTAATCTATGGTGTTGTAAGCGGGTCCAGGCGTATATGAGGCAAGAATATATACCCATGTAGAATTTACACTTTTTCTAAAATGCCAGCTTAACTTTGCGTCGGTTGTTGATATGTATATTTCAGTATCGTTGCGTAAATTTTTAATCAACGAAATAATAAAATGTTTTTGCGCTGTCGAAGTCTGACTATCTCTTCCATAAGCATGCCAAATGATAAGAAGTCTAAAACGAATGCATGATGTCAAATCATTAGAGGTTTTGTCACCTGTAATAAACAAACATGTTATATTAAAATCAGAAACTGTTTATTATACACACGAAAAACTTTTCAAGACAAGCTGTTTACTTAGGTGATGGCATTTCCATTGAAATGCCGCGCTTCTATATGTATTAGTTCTGTTAATTCTGTAGTAAGCTGTGAGCGAAAAGTCAACGTTCATTATGGTCAAAACACAAAGAACGGCTTTTCTTATACATCTAAATTATTATTTTCAGCGTAATATAAGGAATTTGTGTCATTTAAGCACTTTTATTTCAAATGTTTGGCATGAAGAGGTTTCTGTCGAAATTCAAAATAAAAGCTACAACACAGCTGTCTTGAAGCTGAAAATCCCTTGTAGACAAAATAACCTATGGCATTCTATAATATCCCAGGGCATTCTAACATACCCTATTGTATTCTTATATACCCTATAACATTTTAAAATCCTTGCAAAAGCTTTCACACGTTTTACTCTAATTTTTTTTTCTAATTTACATTCCGAAAGAAACATAAAAAGAAATAAACAAGTAGGCAGTATTCTATTGGCGGGATGAATGTAATTCCGTCGTCTGCTATAACGTATCTCACGCATCTGTTTCAAGAATCCCGCATGTGCGTCACAGTGTCCAATCATTGTTACGATTATATTGGACGACCTTTCCTGAATTTAAGCAAGTTTTGATAGTGTAATTGGTTTTCCTTTTAGACCCGAAATCACTCTAATCTCTAATCTATTTTAGATTGCGCGACTAACGTACAGATAGACGGAGACTCTGGAATATGGAATCTATTTTAAGAACAGCTTTTCGATGTTATTACAAAATCCTGTCAAGAATCAATGAGTTGCAGAGCAAAGGGAACATACAGTTAGGCAGTATTCTGTTTCATTTGGATAAAGAAAAGTGACCTTGACCTTGACATTGGGAACCTACATGTTGTCTTAATGTGAAGATTAATTTTTGCAAGTCAAAGTCCTTAATCAAATTGCTTAATCAAGTATAGAGAACGAAATACTTAACGCACGAAAAGACGCACGAGCGGGTGGACAGTGCAATTATTTTACGCCATCCTTCGGATTTGAATGTCAAAGCTAGAACTGTAATGAGAAGGCACTCCTAATCGACAGTTGCATGCGAGCTTTCATCATCACACCGGGTTTCGTTGCAGTGCAACATTTTAAAGTTAAATTATTGATCGGAAAGTGTTTGATTATTAGTAACAGTGGCAAGGACTTTGAACGGAGACATAGAGAATACCGTGCAAGTGTCTGATATTATGAAATTTATCAGGCAAGGCTTAGGGAAAAAAGGCGAGGCTCTGCAGAGCTCTTCATTTTTTTCGTGCCGAGCCTAATAAATTTCATAATATCGGACACTTGTTTGGTATTCTATTAATCATGTATTCAACATTATTTGCGTTTCTTTAAAAAAATTCTAATTAAATCAAAAACATGTCCAGAGCCTCCCAAGTTCATGTAGCGCGCATTTATATATGAATTATAGTCAAGGGTCAAATCGATAAGAAATAATCCCGACTGTTTTCAGTCAAAAGTTAGAGAGACTTTAATATTAAAAAAAACTGTTCGATTCAAAATTTATCAGTTTAATATTTTCACACTAGTACGAGGTAAACTTTTTACGTTCTTTTGATTTTATTTCGCAATTTCTGGATCTTAGGTGTCATAATTCCTCCATCTTGAATTCACCGATGCAAGGAATCAAACGTTGAACAAGGTTAACCGGTCGTTTTAGCTAATGTCTTGCTTGCAAAATGATTTAAAGAATCAACCCAGTAAGATAATGTATTTTTATTCACTAGAAATTTGTTCATAAGATGTATATGTGTGAAATAAGGAACAATATATAAGAAATCACAAAATAAACAATTGAAAGTAGTTCCGCCAAGGTCAGAATTTGTATTGACGAGGTGTCTGATAAACCTGGGGGTGACTCATAAAGCTAAATTTATCAGGTAGGCAGTTTATCAGCAGAAATCGATGTAACGACATGAACCCTGAACGCACACGCCAGGTTTCATTGCTTTGCGAAAACTACTTACTAAACGTCAAACTCCCTACCGACTGACGTTGTCTATGATGGAACATAAGCACAGGTATCCAAATCCCATTCAGTCATTCTAATATCGGAATTTCTATTCCTTTAAATGAACTTGATATGAATTGAAATTTAATTGTAAAAACTAGATGGGGACCCACTCAAGCCTAGAGAATCTACCTATTTGCATTAGAAAGGCATGCCTGAAGGGAGAGAAGGACCTGAACTTATTTATCTGTAAACTGACTAATCTACTACCTTTTATAATGTTTTCGATTCCGGAAAAAGGGCGTGTAAATTAGAATAGTGAACCGCAGCAACATGTTCAAATGCTTTTACACAGAAAAGTTTCCTAAATATCCAGTTGTATTATACTTCAACAACAGGCTTGACCATGTTTATAACTGTAGTATAGTACCGGGGACGTATAAAACATGTAGATAATGTATGTAATATTTTGCGATTCACATACTAATCGTTGTGCCACCATGGGGACTCTTCAAATTTTGTGCCACCCTCTTTAAAGACATATTTCGCAAGGCGGTCTGAAGGACAGCAATATGCCTTGGTGCACTAGCAAATGTTGAAAAGGTTATTGACGGTGGAAAGGAAATGTGAAGTGAAACATTTGTTTATGTATGAAAATTGTTCCATATCGGGCTCACCATTGATTTAAGTGATAGAACAATCCATGACAGGAAAAGGTCTGTGTATGGGAGAGTGAATTCGCTAGACTGTCACGACCAAAGTTTTATGAAATTGCTTTCATGTGTTTAAAAGTTATGGAGCAGACACGAAATGCATTGCCTAAACCTTTGAACACCACTGGTGACAGTGACCTTGAGCCAGCACGGTTGAAACATAGGTTCTTCCCCTCCCCCATCCCTCCTCCCAACTTAAGATTGTACCATGTCCTAAATCATGATTAGGTTCATTTTAAAAAAGTCAGGGGAAATAACACTTATATTAATTTTACAGTGATTTGACATAAGTACCATCACTTGTTTGGTTTGCTGCTCACTGTCGCTCAAACCTTTGACCTCCACTTGTGACCTTGACCTTTAGCCGGCCAGACTGGAACATAGGTTTTGCACATCGTCTTGATGGGATGAACATTTGACCAAAGTTTCATGAAATTCCTTCCAGGGATTTAGAAGTTAAGGAGCGGACACGAAATCCAAATGCACACATACACACGGACAGACCATTCCTATATCCCCCTACCGCTTTGCGGCGGCGGATAATAAAGATCAAGTTATTCATGTGCAGTTAATGCTATCCTACAATCCATTAGCATGTAGACACAGGAGCTTGAAATTGTATTTTTAGTCATTCAAGAGTCGAAACTGTTAATCTAGTTTCTTTTTCTGTATATAAAAACACAAGGAATGAAACGCCACCTGCTCCGCCCACTAAGAATTTCGGGTCGCATTAGCTAAATTGCGAAAAAGTGCAGATATCTATCAGTGCTGTCACTCAGCAGACACAAAAACTAACCAAAACTATTCGCTAATTGTTGTCAACACGCTACACACTAGTAGAAAACCGCTGCTTTCCATGCATTTCCAACAAAATTTGTTTGTCGCCGAAGCTATTGCGTGACGTCATAGAGCGGACTGTAATCTCCAAAATATTTTTTGATCAAAAGCAGTTTTGAACTGGAGAAGCTTTTCTGTTCTATAACTTTATGCATCACAAAAATAATTGTGAAGTACATTTTCCCGTTATTTCAGTATAAAAGCATCTATTTAGTTTGATTTTGCATATATTCTTTCTATCTATTAAATGCAGAAATAGATTTTCCTGGGAAACCGCCACAATTTTTGGGAATTCCGTGACGTCACACAATGGCTTCGGCGACAAACTGATTTTGTTCGAAAATGCATGAAAACCAGCTGTTTTCTTCTCCTGTGTAGCGTACTGAAAAAAAAGCGATTTGTTTTGGTTAGGTTTAGTGTCTGCTGAGTGACAGGACTGATAGATATCTGCGCCTGGGCGCAATTTAGCTGATGCGACTCGAATTCTTACTGGGTGGAACAAGCGGCGTTTCATTCCTTGTGTTTTTATATACAGAGTAGAAGCCACAAATACATTTTGAATCTTGAAGGACTAAAAACTCAATTTCAAGCTCCTGTGATGTAGACTACCTTCTTGAAGTTAGTTTGAGTGTTATACACAGTTGAGAATATGTTCTGTAATTTGACTTTTCCCTCTCAACTGCCCTGAAGGATACATGGCCTGCAATATTTTAAAAGTAAACAGCTGCTCTTTTTAGTACATTTCACAGGATTGTAATTGGAGTGAGTCGAGGAGAGGTGACAAAATGTTCACGGAGTGGTCCACTGAATCGTCCATCCATCAAATGATTTTGGATGGAGCCATCATCAAAGATCAGTTCCCTTTGTTCTCCAACTGAATCTGCCGATTATACTGGTTTTCATACATGGCGGGCGTATAGGGTCGAAGTGGCTGATTTGAATTGATGAAAAAAACAACAACTTCAAAACTATTAATTTCAGCTTCGTTACATCACAGAGTGCAAGCCAGTAATCGTTCGATTAAATTTAGCAATATTTATAGTAAATTTAGATAAATCTATTTGTAGCATTTCTATTTTAAGCCTTAGGGGTTTTCCGGTACTTTTTTGGCTATTTTCTCTATTTTCGTACATATTAGTGCTTATTTCAGAAATAGAAATATCAACTTTAGATGCTCATATATGAATGCTTCGGCGACATAGAACAGAATCGCTTGAGATCGCGCTGTTTTTCCGACAAAACGGCGAACCTATTCTTTTAATAGTAAAAATGTAGTTAAATATTTTTAAACACACAATACCTATTATTCAAAAATATAACAAGGTTGTTTGCGCTAATATAACCACCAAGTAATTTTGTATTATTCGCAAACATTATAAGAGTAATTGTTTATCTTGATAGGACTAACTTTTGATCTTGTGAAAATACTGAAGTTAATCTATTTAATTAATAATTAATCTATCGAGGGAACGACTTAGTATCTCGTTCCCACGAGTTACTAAGTCGTGGGAATGAGATAAAAGAAAGAGAAGTGCAAATCTGAAAAAAGAATCGCATTTGAAAAAAAAAGAGTTGCGCAGTAAAAAAAAGAATCGTGTTGTAAAAAAAAGAACAGCGAATGTAAGCTATGTCGAGAGAACGACTTACTAACTCGTGGGAACGAGTTAGCTATGTCGTGGGAACGACTTAATATCTCGTTCCCACGAGATACTAAGTCGTTCCCTCGAGTTAGTATCTCGTGGGTACGAGATAAAAAAAAGAAAAGTGCAATTTAAAAAAAATTGTATTGCTTTGGGAAAAAAAGTGTTGCACAATATATTGCTTTCTCGTTCCCACGACATAGCTAACTCGTTCCCACGAGTTAGTAAGTCGTTCCCTCGACATAGCTTACATTCGCTGTTTTTTTTACAACACGATTCTTTTTTTTACTGCGCAACTCTTTTTTTTCAAACGCGATTCTTTTTTCAAATTTGCACTTCTCTTTTTTTTTTATCTCGTTCCCACGACTTAGTAACTCGTGGGAACGAGATACTAAGTCGTTCCCTCGAGTAAGTATCTCGTGGGAACGAGATAAAAAAAAGAGAAGTGCAATTAAAAAAAAAGTTGTGCATGTCACCTCTGTGCCACCGTAGTTTTATGCTCTTTCGCGGATCGTCAATCCGTCGCTTGAAAGGTAAAATGGTCTTTTTCAATTAGAAATATCCAGAGTTGCAAAATATCATGCTGTGCGCCGAAGATTGGCTAGTGTGCTTTGTATTTAAGTAAAGAATTTTTATAATGTAATATTCTAGTTTAGGCCTGAAAACGGGTGAAAGTTTTATTTTCTGAATGCATGCTTTCAATCAGCCAATCAGTGCCTAGCTTTCAAATTTTTAAGGCGAATCAGTTTCTGTTTTTGACCATTTGAACACGTGAAAATCTATATTAAACTGGGATCCCAACTTACTCAGTCGTTTACATAGTTACTATAGTCAAACATAATTAAGGAAATCTTGTAAAATATTAAGATAATTGTATATGTGGGAAAATTTCCAGTAGCTTTTGATACTGCATGTATACCAAAATAAACAGGCCAGATTTCTTGAATATTTTTCGGTCACTTACACTACTAATTGTCTTTCAGATGAGACGTTGAACCGATGTATCAGTGCTGTACACTGGACACGAAAGACCCGCCCCCAACCCCTCCCCCTCACGCACAACGAACCAGTCAGATCATGTACTTCAGTCAGATTGACATTGTATTACGAGTCCACTTGTTTTTACCTATAAATAAAAACACGTGGAAGATCGCTTTAAAGTTTTCCATGTCATATTTGTTTCATTTTCATTTAAATTATTAATAATTCAATAGCAAATTAACACTCACGATGCATCAGTAATAAAATAAACAAAAACTAATTAATTACAAAATTACCTGATAGTTGACAGTTTGAACCATCAAGCATCACAATCACTAAAATGACAACAAACAATGGCATTCTGCTTCTTTGGTAATTTCTTGTGAGATACGATTGGTATTCTGATTAGGATACCATTTCTTAAGATAGGTGTTTTATTTTTGTTCTTAACTAGGAAACCATTTTTTAACACTGAAAACATGTGTACAAGGAAAAGAATAACGCAGGTTGAATTTGGATTTTTTTTACATTAAATGTGATATCAACCAGTAGGAAGTTAGCAGTAGCAGTACGCAGGAGCAGTTGGCATTAGAAATCAAATCAAAAGTGAAGTTGGCAGTAGCAGTAAGAGCAGTAGCAGTAGATAAAACGCGAAGTTGGCAGTAGCAGTAAGAGCAGTAGCTGTAAATAAAACTTGAAGTTGGCAGTAGCAGTACGAACAGTAGCAGTAGGAAGCTCTGAAAGTCTGTTAGACTATCTGAAAAAGCCGCAGTCCACTGCAATATAACCGGGTGGGCCTAGACATCAAAAATAACATTTTTTTCGATTGGCACTAAATTCCTGAAAGTCTGCAAGAATGTTAGAAACACTCGCAGACCGTAACAATGGACTCAGGAGAGTCCCTAAACATCAAAAATGACATTTCCCCGATTGGCACCAAAATTCCTGAAAGTCTGCGAGAGTGTCCGAAACAGTCGCAGACCGGTTAAATCGTCCCGAGAGGGTCCCTAGACATCAAAAATAACATTTTTTTTCGATTGGCTCTAAAATTCCTGAAAGTCTGCAAGAAAGTTAGAAACAGTCGCGGACCGTAACAGTGGATTCAGGAGAGTCTTTTAACATCAAAAATGACATCTCCCCGATTGGCACCAAAATTCTTGAAAGTCTGCGAGAGTGTCCGAAGCAGTCGCAGACTGGTTAAATCCACCCGGGAGGGTCCCTAGACATCAAAAATGACATTTTCCCGTTTGGCACTAAAATTCCTGAAAGTCTGCGAGAGTGTCCGAAGCAGTCGCAGACCGGTTAAATCCACCCGGGAGGGTCCCTAGACATCAAAAATGACATTTTCCCGTTTGGCACTAAAATTCCTGAAAGTCTGCGAGAGTGTCAGAAACAGTTGCTTCTTCGTTTCTTCGGTACTCGTTCTTCGGTACTCGTTTCTTTGGTACTTGTTATGCAAAGTTGACACGTACGTTTGGCATATCATCATACACTAAACATGTGCCATATATTTTCTAAGATTATATTTTCACAATAAGAGTGACATAAAAAACGGCTCTTAAGGCCATGCAATGATAGTTTGTACGGATTATCCAAATTATGCTGGTACTGAGCATGTATAAATTCTCACAGAAAGCATTTGAGTTATACAATATCATTTCATAGTTGTTTTGGAACGGAGACGTTGAAAAACGAACGTGAAATTCAAGGCAAGTCAGTAGCAAAAAATATTGCCAATTTTTGAAATTAAAGGTATTCTATGTGAAAGATTATTTCATGCGATTTTAATTATAAACAACTCTTTCATAAAAATATGCAAACTCATCATGTGTTACAATGCCTCGTCTCAGTAATTTTGATTTAAGGTTATTGAATGAATCTCTCAAATGAGTTAAATGGAGCGTTTTGCAGGTACACGAATTTCGAATACCACAATTAACCTTAAATAGTTTTCTGAATGTTTGACCATTGAGACAGAGTTGGCCATCGTATCCTCATTTAGAAATAATTGTCACTTATTTCAGAAGCAATTATTTTCTGATAACCAAATCCAGCTTTGAAATCATTTTCAGCATGTTAAATGTAAAGTGTTCATATGGGCAAACACTTATTTTACATTTGTGTAAAGAGTTTTAACTGTCAACGATTTTCATTGTTACTGACAGTGCTTCTCCTGAAAAAAAAGTATTATGTTCTTTAAGATGTATGTTTAAAAGTGTTTTTAACATGTTTCACATTATGTTGTGTAAATGAACCCTTCCACTGAGGCATTACATTTTTAAAAGTTATAATTTGTGCGAAATTAAACATTAATTATGTAGGGATTATGAAATTTAGATACATGGAAATTGTTATAGAATACATTATTGACGCCACCAGGCGCGTAGCTGCCTATACGCGAGTACGCAGCTGAATCCGCATTATTTTGACCAAAAAAAAAATAAACGAAAGTAAAGCTATTCATCTCCATTTTTATGCTAAAATAAATGGATTTTCGTTGGTCAAGAAAGCTCTCCGGAGGCCCCAAAACGCACCAAATTGCACCATTTATTTCAAAATTTTCAGGGGGGGCATGCCACCTAAACCCCCTAGATTATTTTGAATCCACATTCTTTATAGGCTAGCTACGCGCCTGGCCACTGAATAGAAACGAAAGCAATTACAACATATAAAGTAAAGTGCAGTGCTTGTTTATTATACTGTCGCCCCTACTGAAAGGACCAGCCTCCCGGGCTTATGAGACACCTCCATTAGTGTACACATTTACTCCCCGCTTCCTTATCCTATACACCACTATGCACCAGGCAGACATGCAACCAACCGGCCGCATCAGAACAAGTCCCTGAGGGGACTCGAACCTACGACATCCCGCTCCGTAAGCGGACGCCTTAACCACCAGGCCACTGAATAGAAACGAAACAATTATTGCATACATGGAAGTAATATTAACTAAAAAAGTAAATACACTGGATACAAATAAAATGATAAAAAATATTCAGCAAAATTTAATTTTATACAAATGAAGCATTAAACATTAAATGTAAACACTGAATATTGAAAGTTTCATGATCCATACATACGGTGCAGGGGATACGTTTTTAGTGTTTTCTATATGATTTTGACAAAACAATAAAAAATAATTCTGAATTTTCCTGGCGTTACACAACAGCTCGAAGTCCGTCGTTTTCATCTAGATAGAGATCTAAAGTTCCGTTACTTTTCCTTCCAGTCAGCTTTCAGTTCTAAATGATTTTTTTTACATCGAATTATTTTTTTCAAGAAGATCCAGTTCCTGTCAGACCCTTATTCATATGACTCTCAGAGTGAAGTGTAAATAAGTCAATTTCCGGTTTGAGATGTGCCAAAATACTTTTTGAAAACCTCTCATCGAGAAAAAGATGTCTGTAAATCTACTTGATTGCAGATAAGGCTCACTTTATATGATACTTTGTTGAAATCTGTGAATATTCGGTAACTGGTGTCACTCTGGATGTGTCCTAAGCTTCTGCTTCAGTACAACGCATAGAGATGCGTCCAGTATTTTGTGTATAACATTTGGTTTAAAAAAAAGTTTTTATATTCGGACATACTTGTGCTTGAAGTATTTGTATTTGAATCTTAAGTTTGGAATAACACACATTCAAATGCACTCCCCAGTACTTAAATTTGTGTTAACCCATTAATTCCTAGCGTCCCTAAAATTAGACATAGACAAACAGTGCAGACCCAGACCAGACGACTCAATACGCGGCGTCTGCTTAGGGTCTACACTGTTTGCATAAAGGACTTACTCCCCTAAATAGAATATAATTAAAAATTTATACCAGAAACTATTTTAATTGAAAATGGACTTGTCCAATTAAGAAGGATGGCATAATCCACAAGGCATAAATGGGTTAGACAAGGTCTTGCTTTATCCATACTATTCTCACCGTACAAATGACCACAGGCTACAAAAATGTAAGGCAGCAAGATAACAAACATTATTATTAAAGTTCACTGACTGGGTGCAAGTAATTGCTGCTATTCTGTTTCTTTGAATCCTGCGTAGTTTGAACACTGACGCTAACAAATGACGTGTCCATCGGGCTCTCTAAAACAAATGCAAAATGAAAACAAAATAATCAAGGCTCCGTGTTTAACGCAGTCAAAAGCATGCAGCATTGTTGTATGTAGAGTATTGTTGTGCTGTAATTCAAAGCTTACTTACTAATATAAAAGGTTGCGAAATTGTTATTCAGAATGGGTTTATTAATTAGAGTGGGGTATGTTATGTGGTTTTTATTTAAAAACATAAGCAAAAACAAAGAAGACGGACGCAAAGTGCCTACTGTCAAATATTCATCCGTCTGAAATATAAGAAAGACTGTTAGAACACTGAGTACCTGAGTAAATAAACTCTCAAACACTGAGTAAATACACGCTCAAACCCTGAGTAAATACACCGTTAGTCATTTCCATGAAATTCAAATAGAAAAAAGAAAATTAAGTTCTGGTTCTTCGATTGTATTTTGTTAACTGTTTTCGTGTTTGTGTCACTTTGGAGTACATTTGTACTTTTGTTTCAAATAGAAATGTGCGTACAGTTATATCGAACTATATAGATTTTGGAGTTAACATTTGATTTGGAATTTTCAGTGCGATACCAAAATTTAAACATTTGCACAATTTTGTCTTTGAAAATGGAGAAATTGAGCGGACGATGTCGGATACGAGGTGCTCACATAAAACTCACCATGGGCACAGTAAGCACAGATAGAGCTCAACCACAAACAAATTGCAGAGTTATCTTTACATTTATTCGTCGTACTTGTCACGGTGGCCAGCCACATTGATTTCCTCGTTGAACATTTTATATTGCTGTAACCTAGAAGCGCATGCAACAGCTCCTCATCTTCAAAACATAGAACATCATGGAGACTGTCCATTATTTACAGATGGCGCTCAACTTCTTAATATTTCCGCCAGGTATACTGGCGGCACATTTATTCACTATGGTAAAACGTTTTATGCAAATTCTCCCGTTTATGTGATTATACTACACATCTTGACATACACCACTCAAGTGAGCATAAATCGCATACACTTCAACATTTATGCTGGAAATATATATAAAAAGCCCTGCGAGGTGTCGTTGTGGCTAGACTATATGCTATGAAACATCTTTACCATTTATTTCCGCGTACGCTAAAACTGTATTGTCTGTCTTAGACGATTTGACATCAACATATTTCTTCTTCGATAAAACTTTCCTGAAAAAAAGTAACCGTACATTGCCTAAAATGATAAATAGTTCTCACGGCTGGGAATCACGTAACCTTTAGGTTATCAGCGATGGACAAAAGGGCCGTCTGAGGTCGTAGATTCGACCACCAAAATCAGGTAAACTTATATTTTATGGCTATTTCTAATTCACAGGACCCATGCCAGCCTTCGCGGGTTTCATTTTCTTCCCATTGATACCTTACTTACCGCTCTCGATTAGGTAGTTTTCGCAAAAATTTTCAAATTTGCATTTTTTTTTCGGGTAAACCCAAAGGACATCTCTTATTTTTCAATGATTCTTACCTTTTATTTGTATTTTGTATAGAAATTTTATTTACGAAGATTGATTTAACAAACTTATATCATGTCTATTTGTTCGCTGAATTTTTCGCTTTATTGCCGTGAAATTAATTTGGGTTTAAAAACTGTCGATAGCTCCGAAGTGCGCAATAGCCTTGTTAACACACACGTTAGATTCCTAACCTCTAACGCAACTTCTCACGACAGTTATTTAGGCAGTAATCATCTTAAAACCTAATGCTTTAGTTATAATTATCTTTAATATCATTTTTGAAGATAAATCATTGAAGGACTGAAGAAAAACTTTGCACAACTTCAGCACACAAAGACGACATGTAGCATGCAAAGAAGGGGCATTTGTTAACTTGTTACAGCTCGTTTTTTTTATAAACATCATGCAACTATCATTCTAACATCAATTTTTTACGAACTATATTTTTGAAAAAAAGGTATGGACAAACAAGACTATGTGTGTGACCAATGTGGGAGAACATTTCGGTCAAGGTCAGAATAAAGCGACCACAATAGACGCCATCTTGATAAAGGACCGTATAAATGTTGCGGGAAAACATTACAAAACAATCAAATTTGACAAGTCATAGGTACGTCCTAAGTATGCGGTACATATATGCACACACACACACACACACACACACCCACACACACGCACCGTGCAAATTTTCAGAGTAAATTCTAGCCTTGCCCTTGGTTACAAATAGATTTTAACGATCAGTCCACTATGTCGCCACATATGGCATGGTGCGCATACATCTAAAAATCTGTAATCTTTAATATCAAGTATTACCGTATCGTCTACGGTAAAATGTTCATGTGTTGAAGCTCAGATACTAGAAAAAAAAACTAATTTTACTGTTCCTGAATTGAACTATTTCTCAGTCTGTCACTAGCACTAACACTATTTCTGTTTATTTCACGTCAGAACAAAAGACAAAGTCTTTGTGTTTTGATATTGTATTAATGCTAAGTCAGACAGAACAGCTTAAAATATTCTGATACACTTAATGGAGTCACAATATAATTTACAGTAACATTAAAGAAAACCACTTTATACAGGATTATAATGTGGAGTACATTTAAGTATCGGCGATTTTACATTTAATTCATAGTTTTAGTACTTAAATACTAGTAACAATCATGTCTTTGGTTCTTTTTTTCTGTCCAAAATGACTGTCAAAAGATGTTACGTAGGAGGTATCTTCAGTTAGGAAATCTTACGTTGAAGTTATCAATGCTATCGCATCCGCTGGAGCTTACTGTCTGTTTTTGAATCTAAATTACACCGCCAGAAAGCGATTAAAAATCAGTATTCAGTAAACAAGTAGACATGATGTAAGTTGGTAAGTTGGTAAAATCAATTTCGTGTACGAAATACAAATGGAAGGTAATAATCATTGAAAAATGAGAGATGTCCTTTGGTTTTACCTAGGAAAAAAGCACAATTTTTAAGTAAGGTATCAATGGAAGAGAATTTGAAAACCGCGTTGAAAACCGCTGGGAATTAGAAATGGCAGTGGCTACGGTTACGGAACCGTAATCCTAGCCTCCGAGTCTAGGATTACGGAAGTTCCGTAATCCTAGACAAACCCACTGAAATAGGCTACGGTTACGGAAGTATATTTAAAGAAGGGTTACATACCCAAAATCGAGTGATAAACCGTTAGTTGTCTCAAATATTACATTTTCTCCAAAATGAGTCAACACTATACGCGATCTTGTCATTTTCTAATTGTTTAGGGAAGGTTGGAGAAAAAACAATGGTGTCCTGGGAATAAGTACTCGTTCATTTTGTGCAGCAATAAATTTGACCACAGGTTATTTATTATTGTATAAGATTCCTTTATTAAAAGAAAGCAATTAATGAAATGATTTATCATGTAACGCTACTAATTTTGTGAATTTTTAATGACAAAGACTGTTTTCAACCTGTTTTCACAAAACAATGACAAAAATACAGGAAAAGAACAAAGTAAAAAATGAAATAACATGTCTGATGGAAAAAAAAACTTGTAAAAATACAAATTTTGGCAGGCCATGATTTGAGCGCCTCCTTGTGGTTTGGCCTGGATGTAGATAGACAAGTAAAAGTGATTTAGATGATTTTTCATTAAAACATTTTATTTTCAAAAAAAAATTATATTACTTGTCCAACTACAAATGAGCGCTCAAGTGACAGTGTAAAGATGAAAACGATATTTAATGTTAGTTCGTTGCTGAAACAACAATCGAAATGGCGTACAAAATGACAGTTTGATAAGGCAAATTTGGTAAAATGGTTTGTTTAATGAATAAAAATTAAAATTGGCTGGCTTTTTGATATCTAACTGTTGAAAATACGCTTCTTTAAAAAACTTCCGTAATTGTAGCCTTTTCTAGTGGGTTTGACTAGGATTACGGAACTTCCGTAATCCTAGACTCGGAGGCTAGGATTACGGTTCCGTAACCGTAGCCACTGCCATTAGAAATAGCCCCCCCCCCCAAAAAAAAAAAAAAAAAAAAAAAAAAAAAAAAAAAAAAAAAAAAATAAAAATAAAAATAAATAAATAAATAAATAAAAAAAATATATAAAATAAGAAAATAAAGAGAAGATTGCCTGATTTTTGTGGTGATTTTTGACTATCTCAGACGGCCGTTTTGTCCGTTGCTGATACTCAAAAGTCACGTGATTCCCAGCCGTGAGTTCTTTTAGCATGATGTGTCAAAAACGTCTTATTAATGAAGCGGTCTGAATAGCAAGACTTATCTGTTTCATTCTTGTTCTTTATAAAGAGGTGGTCTTATAAGCCAAACTTTTTATGTATATCGAGGGGTCAGTTTGAACTGAAGCGTTAATTTATCTAAAAAAAATCAATTATTCAAGAAAAAAAAACAATACATAGCTGAATCATTCACTATCATACCCTAGATCGGTTCAGAATTCTTTGCAAACAAGGACAAGCGAATTAATCATAATCTTCAAAATCACATCAACTTTAGCCGAAAAAGTTTTAAAGCACTAGTGCAACAATCGTCCAGATATATGCGGATAAAAATGCTGACTTTTAGGCCCTATCAGTTCATAAAGGGAAGTCAGGAAGGATGATCACACCCCTTGACATAACAATGCTTCGGCATCAAAACTTTTTGAATTTGTTCTAGGCACAAATCATTTTTGGCACGGACCATTGAAATAAGTTTGCCTTTTTTCAACAAACAAAATCATACCTAACTTTCGGAAAGGTCAGAAAGAGATAAATTATTCCGAGTAAAAACTGAAACATTAATACCTTACTATGAACACCATAATTAGTGCAAAGACTGACAGTGTGACAACAACAGATACACCACTGATGATCCATGTTTGAAGTGGAACCTCGTGTGCTTCAGATGCTTGAAACAAAAGAAGAGATGGTCAAAGTATATTCCAGTAATGACTAGTAAGTAAGTACCTCAGATAGAATAGATTTTAGAAATAATTGCGCAAACACAAAATGATACAGCAAAAAGACTTCTCCCATTTCTTTATAATATAACAACTGTTTTGGTTAAATTTGGGATCATTTCGACATGCCGTGTTATAGTTAATACAATTAATGTTTTCATTCAATGATTGAAAATCTAATAAGTACTGCTTATAGAAACTGATGAATCCTGGGAAATACAGATCTGACTGCTGACTAAGTTACAGATGTGCTTTAAACTTGACCGGAACAATACGCAGCTACTAAAATTAGGAAAGTTGACCTCAAACGTTGAAAATTAAGGTCTTAACATTAGACATTTTTGAGTGTTTCAAATGTATTTTATGTGTTAAAGGAACACAAGTGAAAGCTATAAAATATCTTTAAAAACATGCTGTCAACGACAAAATAAATAAATTATAAATAATGCACAAAATAACCTTCAAAACAACGTCCATTATCGTATATGAACTTACAGCACGTGTCCTCTCTCGGACTGTCAACATCACAACGATTGCCACATTTCCCATTCACACACCCTTTCAAACACGTTCCGTTTTTACCACACCATTCAAACTCTTCTCCTGTTTGCTTGCAATTGCTGCTGCACTGGCAAGTTTTTCCTGACCAGCCCTTTGTGCACGAAGTGCAGGTACGATCTGAAGAGCACTGCTTGCAAGTTTTGGGACAAACCTCCGAGCATATGACACCGAAATATCCATTAATGCAACTATTGCATAACGCACCGTTAACACAGGATTCACATGTCTCTGGACATGGTAAACATTCACCATTTGAAAAATACTCATATTTTTGACAGCCTAAGCATTTAGCTTCTGATGTATGATCCTTCATCAAGATGTAATCTCTACAAACAGAACATTTAATAGAATCGACTCGACACTCGTATTCACACCTCTGTCCAAACAATCCCAGTTTGCAAACTAGACATTCTTTGGGAGACGAACACTGGTGACAAAATTCAATTTGACAATCAGCTACAAAATAATACAGTAAGAACTTAAGAAACGGTCGTGTTTTTTAACTTTCAGAATAACGTCTAGTGGCCTAAATAATCTAAAAGTTAAAACTTTAAATTGCTAATATCTTATGAATAGTATCATATAAAATACACTAATTGAAGACAACAACAGAATGATAAAAAAGCATTATTCAAATATTTTTCATTCAAAATAGAATTTCGTTAGACTTTTTCTGAAACAGAAATTAAATAAAAGATCACCCGTTACACAGATGTTCACATTTTGTAGTAAAACAATTGAAATTAACGAGTATTCCATCAATGCGTTCATTTAAATGCGAGTTTTGATTTGTTTTTCCAAAAAGTATTTTATTTTTTCCTTTTATCGGAAACGTTTAGCTTTTGTTCAATGTCTTTAAGGAAATTCATTTAAAAAAATGATTCATCGCAAAGTATACTGACTCAAACACTATAATCAAGTACATGTCATTATATTTTTCAGAGCTGGATTTATGTGATCTGTATACGGTTTAAGCAAATATCTTTTACTTTTTTAGCACATTTTTTTCGAGCTTGTACATACTGCATGAAACTTAGCCTTTGTCAGTTTTGCCTTATTGACAATGAAGATTACACACATTTGACGAGATAGCAAACTTGAGCAAAGACTTGATTTGTAAGCAAAAAATTTATACAGAAGTACATTTCCTTCTGAACTCCGTCATAATGGTTGACCATTAAAGAACAAAACAAAACAACTCATTGAACCCACTTCTGTCTCAATGAAGTTGTACAAACAAACATCTATGATAACAATGTACATGTCTTCACTGTATTCATAAATATATTCCGCAATGTTTTAACAATCGGTTTGAAAAGGAAATAAGTAATCAAAGAAACCGCGACATTTTTTTGATATAAAAAGAATTACTGAAAGTTAAGTGAGTCAATACGAGCTGTTTAAGATCATGCAGATATTAATAGTTATCTCAAGCAAGTTTTCATAAAAAAAGAAAAAAAGTATATATATAAGAACTTGTTTTCGGTAAATATTACATGGATGAATAAATTACTGCCTTAGACACTTCATAACGTTTAACTGAAAAACAAATCAGTTATTGATCTTTCCATCTACATAGCAAAAGATGTTTTAGTGGCATTCTCCAAGAAAATATTCACTGTTACAATTGACGGTTTTAATTCAACTGGGCTACTTTTTCCATCTTAACAAACTGGCTATGTTTGTTGCATTGATAGAAGTTGTTTCTCACCATGATAATTAGAGCAAACGATGAGTTTACATTCATTCATTCATTCATTCATTCATTTATTCATAAAGCCACCTTAGCCAAGTTGTTTGATACCTAAACATTGATAAGACAGCATGTCAGGGTGTAACTTGGGCTATAAACAGCATGTCAGGGTATAACTATGGCTATAAACAGCATGTCAGGGTATAACTAGGGCTATAAACAGCATGTCAGGGTGTAACTAGGGCTATAAACAGCATGTCAGGGTATAACTAGGGCTATAAACAGCATGTCAGGGTGTAACTAGGGCTATAAACAGCATGTCAGGGTATAACTATGGCTATAAACAGCATGTCAGGGTGTAACTAGGGCTATAAACAGCATGTCAGGGTGTAACTAGGGCTATAAACAGCATGTCAGTTTGTAACTAGGGCTATAAACAGCATGTCAGGGTGTAACTAGGGCTATAAGCAGCATGTCAGGGTGTAACTAGGGCTATAAACAGCATGTCAGGGTATAACTAGGGCTATAAACAGCATGTCAGGGTGTAACTAGGGCTATAAACAGCATGTTAGGGTATAACTAGGGCTATAAACAGCATGTCAGGGTATAACTAGGGCTATAAACAGCATGTCATGGTGTAACTAGGGCTATAAGCAGCATGTCAGGGTGTAACTAGGGCTATAAACAGCATGTCAGGGTATAACTAGGGCTATAAACAGCATGTCAGGGTATAACTAGAGCTATACACAGATGTAAAACATTGAAACGACCTCGTTGAATAATGGGACAACTGTATAAAAAGTCATTAATTACACACAAACCATTGTAAGAACAGAAAAAAACCAATATATGAAACCTAACATTTAGAAAAAAATCATATCAAAACAAGAAATAGTTGGAAACGAATAAAATGCACCCTGAAGCACATGCTTATCTTTGACATACTTTTCAGGAAATAAAGAACAGAAGGATTGTGTATGCCTTTTAAAGCTTATTGACATTTTCATCGAACATGTATTCCAAGTTTCATAGAAATCCCTGTGTGGCATGACTTTCACCTAAGATTATGCTGATAAAAAAAGGTTTCCTCCTGTACCTGAAGCTTCGCATACATTTTCGTGAAATTCGAGCATCTGGTTGTTGAAAAACAGACAATAAACTAGAAACAAATAGCACAAAATATACTACAGCAACAAAATAAAAGGGTCCACAAATATAAACCAAACCTCACCATGCTGGTTGCATGCGCGTTTCTTCATGATGAAGGTGCACGATATCTTTCAAGTGGTTCGGTAAAAAGGCCAATACACGAATATTGCCTTATTATGCTATATGTAACAAATTAAGTGGCCAACAACTTGGCGAAAAAAAAAACCCAAAACAAATCTGGATCATGATTGTAACATGAGCATCTCCTGCTTATACTGAATCTTCCGTAAAGTTTTTGTCAGCACACGCACGCAAACACTCACACACACACGCTCGCGCACGAGCACACACGCACGCACGCACACACATACACACACACACACACACACACACACACACACACAGGTGTAACATCCGCCATAAAATGTGTCGTAAATTGTCTAAATCTTTGATCCTATTAGAAAAATGAAAGTACATTTCACAGGAAAGAGTGTATCCTGTTCCCACAATCTTACTGTCATCTTAGAGAATTAAAAACCAACTACGAAACAGATGTAAAACATTTTATTGCCACAACAAATTACGACGATCCATTTGTTACATTATAATTGTTTAATGGTAAACTCTCGACAGCACTCGAGCTTTTTCCTCCGTGTTTCCTAAAAGGACAGAATATTTTCAAGCATTTTGTTTTATTAACAATCAAAAACATAATATCGATTAAAGTTCGAACTAAAATGCAGACAGCAACGACATAGGTAACGATGAAACACTGATTTTCCGTTGAAACATTACTTTCATCTGAACTAGTGCATGATGTCGAACGTCTTCGGTAGTCTGAAAGAAATAGATGTGTAAGTATTTAAATTCTTTTTTATTTATCTGTCATTAAAGACATATTTATACTGTATAAGGAATCAGGAAATATCTCATAAAGCCATAAAAAATATAAGTAAACTAGAAAAGTTACACAGTATGAGTTATATGAAATGTTATCACATGGGAACAATATGGGAAGTAAATATGCTGAAACTAAATTCTAGTAAAAACTTGTATAAAAGACCTGAGAATAGTCATATTAAGTAGATGTTGTTACAGCATAAAACATACATGGACATTCACTCAAACATTTTTCGGATGGCTCTGTTGTATCTTGCGAACAAATGAAGGAGCAGCTTCTGCATCTTTTACCATTCCAGTACCTGTCTGTGTCACATACAATTCGTGAATCTGTAGAAATAAAAAATAAAAATCTTGTAATCATTTTACCTTGGACAAATAAGATAATTAAAGAAATCCAGATGCTTCGAAATAGGTTCTTTTCGATACAATAATAAACCTTATAAATGTTTCGCAGGATAACAATGCCTTTCTTAAAGATGTAGGCGAAAAATATTCATATATTTAGATTATCTCATTTATAGATAACACCTGTGAAAGCTATCAGTTCTTTCTGCATCACGCCGATCTAGATAGTTATGAATGTAAATAGATTAAATAGAAAGAACCAGTTAAGAAACAAAACTAATCTTGTGTCACTGAAGGCAGATTTTCCAAGCATTTTTTTCAAACTAAATTCAGAATAATATTACCTAAGTTATTAGCGGTGTGAGGAAGGACTGCTATGTACAAGTTTAGTGACAAAAATACGAGTACATTTTAAGATATTTTTGTAATGTCTAAATAATATGACAATTATAGTACTTAATGTTATTGTATTTACTGTAATGTCTAAATAATATGACAAATATAGTACTTAATGTTATTGTATTTACTGTAATGTCTACATAATATGACAAATATAGTACTTAATGTTATTGTATTTACTGTAATGTCTAAATAAAACGACGAAAATACGACTTAATCATAAAATAAGTCATAAGTTTGGTAATAATCTGTTAAATATGTATTATTTTTCCAGTTTAAGCAAGTCATATTGAGTTTATTCGCTTCTACCTTCGCAACTCTGTCTGTTTACTGATTCCAACACTTGTATAGTACCTTCTATATCAGATGTATTCAGCATTGCAATGTGGTAATTGTCAGTTGCTAGAGTTGTCAAATGTTTCAACGGTTGGCTCGTTCCAGTATATATTAAAAAAATTATCTCACTGGCAAGTTCTTCTGTCAGCTTTTCTTGTTGTCTTACCACGGAACTTTCGTTCACTACGAAGTAAATTGCCTCTGCCATGTTTAGAATACCGCCTTCATCTAGAAACGTTTCTACCGCTTTGTTGATCATGTGGTGGGGCATAATGTGGCTTCCTGGTCTAGGTGTGTAAGAGGCAACTATACCCATCCAAGAAGAATTAACACCATCTCTCTTAAACTGTATGTTTAAAGATGAGTCAACTGTAATAATGTGTACGTCTGTATTAATCGGTAACTGATGAATAAATAGGATAATGAATCGTCTTTGTGCAATCAGGTTGTCGTCCTCTCTGTCCCAGGCGTGCCAAATGATCAGAATTCGTAAGACATTGCAGATCGACATATTTGTCAAAGCCTGAACACATGAAAGAAACATAAACAAGAACGTTATAAACTGCATATATGTTATCATGCCGAATACTAATTTTTCTCAATCTGTCATAATTCAAAATCTGATCAATTATTCAGCCTGCTCGGCGATACTGGCAATTTATTGGCAATTGAAGATTGGCAAAATCCTATTTATCCTATAACTTTATATTTTATTACCTTGAGTGAAAAAAATGGTTCTAGACTGGATGAGATCATGTCAAGAATTGTGTTCAATCTTAATACTTTCCACTCTCTTTTCATTTATTTCTAAAGCTTTTTTTAACCGAATATTTTACATGCTTATAATGTTACTGCAAAGGGTGACCAACATTTAAGGCCAAATTAAAAGAGCCTTTGAAAACATTTAAATAACATCCATTCTTCAGGTGTTTTTAGACTATCTTTTCAATTTCAAATAATTTTACAGTTTTATTGTAAAGAAAGTATGTTGTGTTATTCCAAATGAACAGAAATTACCAAGAGAATTAAAATGTGCAAAGCGACAAAATGACCCATTAGATGTTGAGGTCATTATTTAGATATGACACTATAATAATGTATAAGAAGTGGGCAGTAGAAGTACGCAGCAGTACAAAAATGTGAAGTTGGCAGTAGCGGTAACTGCAGTAGCAGTAAAGAAAACGTGAAACTGGCAGTAGCAGGAACAGCAGTAGCAGTAGGCAAAACGAGAAGCTGGCAGTAGCAGTAACAGCAGCAGCAGTAGGCAAATTGTGAAGCTGGCAGTAGCAGTAACAGCAGTAGCAGTAAAGAAAACGTGAAGCTGGCAGAAGCAGTAATAGCAGTAGCAGTAGGCAAAACGTGAAGTTAGCAGCAGCAGTAACAGCAGTAGTAGTAAAGAAAACGTGATGCTGGCAGTAGCAGTAACAGCAGTAGCACTCAAACATGTTTATCTTATATTTACATAGAAAAGGTGTAGTAGTTATTTTAGTTTCAATAATGCGACTTCAGGCAGGATCCTGTGTAGGAGAACATATGTCTCGGAGCACACTTGTCTCACGACGTGTGACCGATGTGCTCGTAAACTCATATTTGCGACAAATCTGAAATGAGACAGATGTGTTACACACACAATAGGAAGGACACTCGAAGCACATTTGTCTCATATTCTATCATATCCTAACAAAATTCTATTTAAAAGGAAAACTGTTTCTGCTTTGTACATTGTAATTGTCCGAAAAGGCGGACATAGAAATTAGCTGCCTGTTTGTCTCTCTGTAGGTCTGTCTGTCCACATTTGCAAAATAAATATTATCTGCTATAAAAGACCTATTTAATGATGTATTAAAATCACTTAATCGAATAGAGTCTTCACTTAATCGAATAGAGTCTTCACTTGAAGTCTAAACGATTAAGAAACCGCTGTCAGTCCTTCATATTTAGTTTATTATCATGCTAATTTTCTAGAATATTCATTTTTCTTATTAATTCTTCATTTATTTATTCTTTTAATTTAGAAATCAATTTGAAAAAAAGTACGTCGCCGAGGGGGTATTTGAAAGTTCTTGTTCTTTGATATATGCTGATTTTTTTTTTGACTGGAAGGGAACGCAGGCGACAATGTTAATTACCGCAACTTCAAAGAGACATGTGTGACGTCATCCGACCCAGTGGCGAAAAGGAAACCGTAGAGCAGGCTCTAATCATTTTCATTTTGAACATTGATGTGGCCAGCAGCAGACGAGCAGACATAAGTAAAACAAGTGGGCAAGCGATAGCTATTATGTGCGTATGCAACAGCTATTACGTGCGCCCGTGATAGGTATTACTTGCGCACAGATAGGTATTACGTTGCACATGATAGGTATTACGAGCGCACGCAATAGGTATTACGTGCATACGCGATAACTATTATGTGGCAACGCGATAGGTTTTCAGCATAGGTATTACGTGGCCACGCGGTAGGTATTACGTGCGCACGGGATCCTATTACATGGCCACGCGATAGATATTACGTGCGTATGTGATAGGTATTCCGCATTGGGACCCTGGACGAGCTTCCTCGCATGAAAGAGTACGACACCCCGAGTTAGGACCGAACCTACAGCGCTTAGGGGAAAGTGGTTTTTTGAAGTCAGCGACCTTAATCAATCGGCCACAGAGGACCATAAATAATCTAAGGAAGAAAATGAATAGACCTTCCCACACGTATTTTGTTTCCGTCAGAAATGTAAAAAAAAAACAATATCGCCATTTTCCGAGAATTCTGCTCTCAGATACGCCATTGAAAAAGCACTTCCAACGTGCATGAGTTCCCAAAAGAATCCGAGTAATGCCAAAATTATGGAATATCGGGCCTCGTAACGAAGCGAGACGCGAGGTTCCGGCAAAAAAAAAAAAGCGAGACACGATATTCTTCCACGAAATCTCATGGTATGGGATACTGCGGCCGTGTTACAATATAATGTCTCGCGTAGTGTCTCGTCGGAATATCGGGTTTCGCCCGATTCTCGTGTCTGAGGATGAGAGGCACGATATTCCATATGACACTAACGGGATTCCATATGTTTCAGTGTACACCTTAAGGTTCAGCCAATCAAATTTCTTGAATGAGAGATATTGGAATTGATAGTTCCACTGCAGTTTTTAGGTTTAAGATTTTATAAAAAAAACATTAGCAAACCTATTGGTAATTACACTTGACATGAGGTCAAACGGCGAACCTTAATTCTAAGATTTTTTCTGTCTTGGAAAAATATCTGACAAATGTGCTTGTATTTCATAAAAATATGACATGAGACGAATGTGCTTTCCTGTCCTTTACAAAACTTTATCGGAGCACATTTGTCACACGAATGTGTTTTTTTGCTTAAACATTTGAGGTCCCATTTGTCTCATGTGAGACAAATGTGACCGTATCGGTCTTACGTAAGACAATGTGCTCCGAGACAAATGTGCTCCTACAATGCTGCCTATACTATCCTGAAGGCGGATATCGACCATTAAAAAAAAGCACGATATCCAACTTTTTGAATACTATTATTCGGACTAGCAGTTATTGGTATCTGAAACTTCAGCACGATATATCTTTAAACTTGGATGGAAAACATATGCAGTATACATATATATTTGACCAACAAATGCAACCAACAGAAACACGTACTGTTAAAGTCATGTACCTGCTCACAATTTACTCGTACAATCAGTGTGTGTCAATCATGTGGTTTAATCGAAGAATTTTACACAGGCATATGGACATATTTTCTGATTTTTTTTCTTAAATGCAGTTTCATATTATACCCTATACTCAAGCTAAATTTTGAAAGGGACCAAGTTTTGGCTATGCAAAACTGTGGACGACCGCAAGAACAAGTGGGTAGACATTTTAACCTTACCTTTACATCAATACATTATGATATTGCGAAATAGCGTTTGTCTCGCTAAGGTGTGTGTTTTAAATCGATATTTTTACGAAGTAAACACACTTTAGCCTGGTACAATTTCATTATGTATTTTGTAAGCAATACAAGTGGAGCAAGTTCCGTGTCGGGCTATATCCCCTTGTCACACGCAAATACATAATTTTCCTAGACACTTTTTTCATCAAAGAATAATTCTATATGATCAGTTTATTTTATCGAATTGAAAGCTAAACTAAGGATAGTTGAAAGCTAACTGCTTTTGCAAAACTAAGGACAGTAACTCCTGTTTTTATATATACTTCCTTCCTCTTACCTAGGTTTTGCTCCGAACTCCCCTTCCCCCTCCACACACACACCTACTCCATAATTTGATACTGCTATTTCTGTCTGCTATAATTTCACATGTAGAAATTACAGTTGCAAAAGCATATTTTAAACCTATTTAAATATAGATAACAATACATCTATGTATAAACAAATTTATGTTTCTATATAACTTACATCTAATCCAATTTATTTTCGTAAATGGAATAACTGAAACAACAATAACTGTGTTTATGTTAATTCCAAATAGCGCGTCGGAACTTCAGCTGAGGTAAAACCCGATAGGCAAATTCGTCACAAACTGGAAACCCATTTTTTACATTTTGAAGTTCGTAACAAACTGGAAACCCATTTTTTACATTTTTAGTTCTGGTACTTACTTTATTATTGCAAATTCCGCGGTCTACGCAAAGATGATGTAACTGCACTGTAAAAGGATATATCTGCTATAAATCGAAAACACTTGAAATTTTATATTCTATTTATACTTTATCTATACTGCTGTAAAAGATAAAACTTCACACTTTATTCCATTCATATCAACGCTTAGTCGGGCTAGAAGGTGGATCAGTGGTCCAGTGGTAACGTACCTGACTAGTAATCTAAGTGTCACAAGATCGCTCCACCTCTCCTCCGCTAAGATTATTTACTGTCTTTCGGAAAAATGCTCCATGTATCAGTGCTTTTTACTAAGGAAAAGCACCAGAGTCTCTCTTGAATGGTTGTCATTCTGTATCTTGCACTATGCAGCGAAAGTTAATGAATGAAGCGTAAACTCGGACTTCTCATGTATCATTGCTTTACACATAAAATCTAAATCATATTCTTAAAATATGTTGTTACCGATAAGTCACATTCTCGTGAACTATTTATCAGCCAATCAGAGAAACGAATTGAATGGGTCGTCTTTGGAAGGCTTGTTCTTCAGTCAGCTTGCTGGATTGTGTTGCTTCCTGGTAGAAATTTCGTGAAGAAAGTTGAAACAGACTAATTATATCAGCTTTACTAATTATTAAGTGATCTTGTGTATCGAAAAAAGTTTATAACTAGTAATAAAATTGTTTATCTCTTCAATCAAGGCTTTAATTGAATTCAGATAAGGCCCTGTTTCAATACTCTTTCTTCCAATTTTACTATAAAACTTCCGCTTTTGTGCGTGGTGGGGGGGGGGGGGGGGGGTCGCGTATTGATTCCGATTGGACGTAAACACCTCACGTTATAAGGATATTTTTAGATATAAGGATATTTTTAGAGAGAGTTTTACACTTAGTCTAAATATACATTAATGACTATTTTCTCGTATCACCAATCCGGAAAGCCCGATACAGGAGTACGAAAGGAAGTGATCTGTTCCAGTTCTACGCTAAAAGTTGACACATGGAAATACACATGAAACGACTTTATAAATTCCCAGTCGACAAAGTCCAGAGTGCATATTATTAATAGGCATAGACACAACAGATGTACCAATAATTACACAGGAAACTGTACTTAATGATGCAGATAAAAGAGAGGAAAACGAGCAAACTGACCACTTCTTTACTATGGCCAGTGAGATTACACAAACATCGCAAGTGAGCATACAGCGTCTCGGAGGAGCAGACGGACATGTCACAGAGGACAGAAGTACGGTTCTCTGCGTTAGTGGAACGCATGCTGAAAACAGTACCGACATTCCAGGAAACAGACCATCATTTCAAGCAAACGGACATATCGAATTATATCCTGGGATAACGTTTGAGAAACCGAAGCATCCCGATTATGCTGTCAGAAGTGTCCGACTGTCTTCATATGCTGGGTGGTCTCATGAGGTAATGGACCCAGAGCAAATGGCGGAGGCGGGATTCCTCTACACAGGTTTGGAAAATAAGTCAAATTTTATTGTGCAAATACTACAACCAAATCATTTCAATTTCAAATTTCTAAAACTGTTGTTTATGTTATATTTTAAGATATGATTAAGGACTTCACACATAAAATCAATTAAGCGACTACTTTGATTAACATGTCAGGATAGAGATTTATAGCCGTGGAGACGCTACTTTGAACACGGCAACGCAATAAGTACATTACCATTAGCAGTACATCGCTTCCGCCATTTAGTAAGTGCCTGACCCTCTGTTTAGCAATTAGGGGCAGGAATCCAGACTATACATTGATTAGATCTTTTATTAGGGATACGAGAAAATCGTAAAGGTAAGATGTTTAGGCACACACATAGTATAAACAAGAACAAAATCAAAATGAAATAAAGAAGTTTCAAATTATGCTTCGACTTTTTCAATACTTACCGGCTAGTTATATAAACCTATGAATATTTAGGTGTTCACGACTCTGTGCGATGCTTTTTCTGTGGCGGTGGAATGAAAGATTGGCAGAACGGCGATGACCCCTGGATCGAACACGCCCGATGGTTTCCGAACTGCGCGTTTGTTAGGCAGAGTAAAGGAGAAGACTTCATTAACATGTGCAGAATGTCAAATCTTGACTATGTAACAAGTAACGGAAATACAAACATTCAGGTAATGAATTCGAGCTCCCGATTTGAAGTTGTATTTAGCACTAATGTTAGGCCTTTAATTTTATAAGAAATGTAATAGATTCGTCTTCGAAAATTTCAGACAGATATTTGTGATAAATGTTAAATCACCAGAAACCTAGATTCTATTTAGATCTAAAAGTTTACAAAATACTACCACAATGAAAATACCTCAAAGAATTAGACTACCAATAAACAGTTAGCCTTCGGTGAATTTAGCTTTAAAATATCTAAGGACAAAAAATAGAACATGTAAGCCTGTTTTACTTTCTTTAACTATGGAAAAACACTGACTATGACAGAACAACTGTTACTTGGCATGTAATCATTAACATTATGAAGACCTACTGACAAAAAGCAAACCGAAAGAGAACTAACGGAATATAATTACAAACATTAACCCACTTCATGATGAGGGGATGTTATCAACCTAAACTTCAACATTTTTCTTGGAGGCTTCAAATTACCTACAGTTATTTTTATTCTTGTACTATTCTGAAAAAAAAAAGGCAAAATATCAATTATTCCGTCTAGCCGTCCATCTAGTTTTGGAAAATAAACTACTTAAATCAAAGTTACCACATTTTCAACGATTTACTATGTTGTAAAGCTTTGTAACAATTCAAATATATGTTTTTCAAACGAAAGCAATTGAAATGAACTTCAGTAGAAATTACTGTTGTAAAACCTTTACAATATAACAATAACAAAAACTAATAGTTTGGCTTGAATGGGGGTTGAACCCATGTCCTTCAGTGAAAAGCTCTCAATCTTACAAAAATGAATGCAATTCATCACTATTCAGGGTGTTGATTAGGGTATTAGGAATCCAATGCCTAAACACTTACCATGCTAAATATAAATAACGGAAAATTAAAAGGTCCATCTTTCAATTTTGACTGATCCATTAAATGTTTACAGGGATGCATTTTGAAAATTTACTGACTTCTGACGAAGTGCAGACCGTGAACAGACTGCAAGGAGGTGCAGGCTGATCTTGGTCTGCACTGGTCGCAAAGGCAGAGTGAGTTTGTCTTCAGCAGGGTAAGGGTAAATTAGTAGGAAATTGAAAAAAGCCACGCATAATTGTTGAAAGAGAATGTATATTCTATATCAATACAGGAACCACCAAACTGGAACCTGAAATGTAGCGGACAACAGGTAGAAGATCAACTTATAGAAGACCTGAACAGTTCAGCAGCTAAACTTGTAATGGGTATGGGATACAGCCAGAGAGATGTTGAAACTGCAATTAAATCGGCGAGACAGAAATATGGTAAAAGTTGTTTATTTGTAAGCATCGAAAGAATAATAATAGTTTTCTATCTTTAACAAGCATTTAAACGCTGTATTTTTTGTTCTTATTTTAGGAGCTATGGAGCTTCGGGCGCAGTATATCCTGGAATACTTACTTGACAATAGTTATGTTGCTTCTGGAGACAACACTTGGAACTCTTCGCGTAACTGCGACATAGAGTCGTCTACTAGAGCATGTGCTAGAAACAAAACATCCGATAGACGGCAAGACCCTGAATATGCTGGAGATGCATATGAAATGAATAAAGGTACATATGTGTTCATTCTAATCATAGAGTAAATGATTCCTTTTCCTAATACGTATGTATAAACTTATAAGTTTCTAATATATATATGGCTTCTTTTTGACACATGTACATAAGCTTACATACCAAGGATATAGCATACAGATGTGTATATTAGTTAAGCATTATTAGTTAAAAGTAAAGAGGAGCTTATTCTTTTTTTTTCTTTTTCGCTGTTATGTTTCTGCTAAAAATCAGGGTAGAAAGAACAGAATATAAGATACACTAATATGTACATTGTATAGCTTATTTATATATAAAGCTTATTAGAAAGGTTTTCTGTTGCAGATCGACTCAGCTTGTTGGAAGAAAATCGTCAGCTTAAGGAAAGAATGACATGTAAGATATGCATAGACAAAGACGCCTCTATTGTATTTCTACCATGTGGTCACCTGGTTTCTTGCATTGAATGTGCGCATGCGCTGAGGAAGTGCGCAGTGTGTAGAACACTGATACAAGGAACAGTTCGGGCTTTTCCGGCATAATCCTGATACGTTGAATGGTTACAGATTTTTTACAATTACTATGTAGAAAGACATTTTATTTATTTATTTTACTTGTATTTTTGCACAGCAACTCACAATGATTTTTTTTTGGATGTGAAGTTGGATCTATTGTTTACTTTACTTTTTTTACAAGAAAATATATTTCGTTTTTCTTATTGAGTATGTGAATAATAAATGTTTTTTCTACTGAGCGAGACAGCTGCATGCTTTTTTTATTTTCATTAAACCCATGTTTGTCAAATGCTATAATACAGTAGGTGACTGTAACGACATACGTGTGAATGTTTCGTTCCCTTTTGATTTTTGACTATTGAGGTCTTGTACGAATAGACTGAGGTTAAACAGGAAGAGACAGGTATGGTGTCATATAGTATACATTTTTAATACAAATATTATATCCATTTTCGTCAGGTCAAATCGTGAAGTTATCTTTTCTTCAGGAACGACACCACCATTTCTTTATTTCTCTAATTTAACACTGGCTCAATTGAATACAGGTTAATCGGATACTTCGTAACCAAGAAGAGACGCACATATTGTAGGCGTTCTGCCGCTGGACTTTTTGTCAAAGAAAAACGGGACATTGACTTTTAAATAACACCATTCGTGTCTAATCCAAAGCTAGGAAACACTGGCTGAAATTGAATAAGATGTCGATTATTAAAGGAGTTGCGCCTCCTGTGAGTCTAAGCCGTATTTGTCGTTGTTCATAGAATTATGTTCCTCTACACTTTTTCTTTGAAGAAAATTCTATGCTATTGCTCGTTCACAAATTTTACAAACATATTATCCTACGGACGTTGAACTGTATGAAACGGAATGAATAAAACGTGGGTTTCCTAGGAAGTGGAAAAGCATTTCAGCGATGACGAGATTTTCTAGCGAACTACATTAACTGCAGACATCACAATTCATAACAGCATACGAATATTATAATTCCCGAGAAAAAAATAGGGCTCCTCAAATCTCCTCAAAGTTCATATGAAATTTAATGTAATAATTGTTTCAGTTGTAACTTATATTACGTTTGATTACTTTTCATGTGAGACCAACATGCTTTCAAGTCTTTTTTTGTGCTGATTTATTCTTTCGGTTGGTCTGATGAGACGTCCCTACTTAAAACGCCGGCTCCAGCTGCAACAAGAAAGTCAGATTTTCGAACCTTTGATAATATCTAGACAACACTTATTGGCCATGCGTCTATTCAAAATACTTCCAACAGATATCAAAGGATCTCTCATAAATTATTTAGCAGCTTGTCTCCAAAAATGATCTCAACCTTATTCAAGTTGAATGTTTGAACATTTATTAAATGTACGATATTGGCCTGGTAAATGCGTAGTATACTTAGCATTGTATACTAAACACCAGATATATTATTTTCTACTCAGATTCACTGACATAGTCCTGAATATAAATTATAACTAAAAAGTTTCTAAGGAAACAATGGTTGTGTGACGTTTCTTTTTGTACACACGAACACCTTATTTTGTATGAGGAAAATCCCTGAAGTTTTACCTAAGATGACTGAATTATTGTAAACCCTTGAGTGACGCAGAGATTTCGTGTGTTATATGCATGGCGGAGGGAGATAATCGGATATGCAACACCAGGGACTTTTCCAGGTATCGATATTAGGATAAAACTGTTACACGACATCGTTTGGACAGATAAAGGGCTATGTACAGGGAATTGTGGTATAGGTTTTATTAATTCAGACACGAAAAATCGTTTTGCAATGGTTACCCAGTTTTGTTGAGACCTTCTAAATACACCCATAAAATCCTGTTCAGGGTACACGAAGTAAGTTTGAAGTCTACCATGTATTCGCATCCTACTGTCCGAGAACCATTGTGTGAAACGGAACAAGAGGGCATTGGAACGTACTGGCTGGACATAACAACAACGGATTTCAGACTATAAGGATAGATATGCTATGGTTTGGCAGAGACCAGGAGGGAGTTTTTGGTATAGCTAACATAGCAGAACGCGACCGGTTTTGGGGCTAGGGCGGCACTAGCTTGGATGGACACACCGACCTCTGTATCCTTGATTTGGGAGGCCATAACCGGTCAGCGGATGAAGGAAAGACATATTAGATGCCTATGTGCTTTGTGTGTAGCAAATTGTGTTTGACACTTTTTAGTTATATTCGCGGTTTTTTGGGGGGGCATTCGCAAGTATGTTAATGCATCACTTCAAAATTACTTTCGCACTAGGTTTCATTTTGTTTTCATTTGGGAGAGACACTTTTGAATTAAGAAATTATTGAAGTACTATTACACACATAAATATACAATATTTTCATACACCATTTGTCTTTCTTCCGCTTTCAGTTCTCTTTCATGATTTTCCAACTTTTAAATCGTTATTTGAGATTCTTTTTTTGTCGCATGCATTTCGTTAAAAGACAGTTCTGGTTTCCCCGCAACCTAGATGTGATCAACAAAATATATCGTTAATACAATATTTCTTTCAACGTTTCTCTTTGCATGTATGATATGTTTCATACTTAAAATGATGTTTTGTAACTTGGCCTAATTTTGCAGACGCGTTCAAACACGACAAATCGTGTTACAGCAATGCACAAACAAGAAACTGTTCACATTTAACAAATACACAGCCTTTCGGCTCACCCGATAAATTCAGCAGCCGAGCCAGATAACCTTTCTCATATTAAGACACAAACTATTATTCTCTATTTATTTGACAGACCCCGCTTTAGAACAAGTTTCTACTTACGTTTATCCTAAATAGGAAGTATTTCTTTCATTTTTTTCTGAGGAATTTGAAATGAATTAGTTCAATAACTATAAAAACCCCTAAAGTTTTTTATCAATTATATTTAACATACATAATCGCAACGTTACTCCATTTTGATTAATTTACTGTGGCAAAATAATTGCATTTACGTTCATAACTTAAATGAAGACGTTGTTTTGGAATGAAATAAAGAAGAAAATATATTAAGGCTGATACGACAAAAAATGAACTAAATTATAACATTAGAGTACAATTACAAGTACTAGTCAGAACAAAATACTTGAACATGAATGTAAAACATCAACAAATTGGCACAGAAAAATCGGCTTTCTCGTATGTTGGTCAACATTACATTTACAAGTGACAAATACTTTAAATTGAATTCAAAATGAGCCTTTGCTCACTTGTCGTGTAAAAATTACATGTATTCAATGTTTTATTAGCGGCCAAGGTAATCCATGAAGAATCAGTTTGCACTGCTGTTTAAGAGAAAAAAACTATCACTCATTGTGATAAAAGGTTTACTCAAGTTGATTAAGTTTAGCAATCTTTCATTTATTTGTTATGTTGATAATGATTAGCATGTGTTTACCCACAAGAAGATATGTGCAGCGTTTTCTAAAAGGTTATTAATATTTACAGCCATTATGTCAGTTTTTTTTTTATTAATTTTACGGTATCCTAGTGCTTGTGTGGGAGTGAATGCAGGTATGTGGTACTAAGCGGAGACTCAATATTGCGTGGTATTTACATAAAACTTTATCAAATATATATCTAGAGAATATTTACTTCGAGAATAAAATATCAAGATAAATTCATTAAATTTGATTTTAAGAACCAGGTGATTTCCAATTTGTTCAGACCATTTTCCCTATTAGTGTAAATATTAATTCTCAGTTCCCAAATTCGATGTGTTTGCAATGCATTTGAAAGAATGTAAATTAATCTTATTAATGAAAAAGAACTTCTTTAATATTTTTTCTTAAGTGGAAGACAGGCGTTTTATTTCGCTGTTTCACTAAAACTGTCATGTATAAGCTTCCGGTGTGAAAGATAAAAGATTCATGAAATCTTTCCTTTCTCCGCATGCGCACGAGATGTTTTATGGATTTCATCATCACTTCGTAATGTGTGAGACAATGACACTCCATATATTTTTACGGATTATTCAGCACTGGTTATTAGTAATAATTTTTTGATTGACTGAGAATGTGCCATGCATTGTCTTTACCATGATATGCCCGATCAATCACATGTTAGGGAAAGATCGTTTAATATTCAGGCCTTTAAAACAAATATGAGTATGAAAGATCTTTTAACATCTGTACGGGAAATTTTCAAGATAATTTTATTTATAAGAGATCAAAACTTAATTTCACGAGTGAGCAGCTTATAAAGTATGTTCACGAGTTACAAATATTCTGTATATCTTTCATGTGGATGTTTAAAAAACACTATACTTATATTTATGTAAAAAATACTTTCGTGATTCAATTGATACAGTTGATTGATATAAAATTATATAAAAATGTAAGTTTTCTTTAAGCTTCCAGCGGACGGCTTATCTTTTGTTGTTTGTTTGTTTACCTACGTGTACATTGTTTGTAAATAAAGGAAGGTTACAGTGAAGATTAATGAAAGGGGTACACTTTTGGGGGAAAAATAGTACCTCACAGTGAGAATTAGTTTGTAAATTTCACTTGTGGTTAATCAGAATTTTATCTCCTGTTATGTCAGAGTAAATCACTGATAAGTATGGAATGAAAATGTGTTTTCTTTCATCGTACATAAGAAAATACAAATAAAACTAAATCCTTATTGTTGATCAAGTGCCAGAATGATTCAGTAAACATACTGTGCCACGTAAACTCCAAAACCACACGGCTTACGTGTGAAAAATAATTATATGGAAACTCAGCTGTGACCGACGTATCTTATTTTGATACTGACATCATATAAGTAACATATATACATGTATATATATAAAGGTTTGCAATTCTTATGAAATATTTATACTTCAAATAAATAACAAGTTGAAAAGATATCAATTTATCTAAGGATTAGCTGACTATTTTCAAGTTTCACCGATTCGGTTAGCTCAGTTCGGATTTTTTTCATACTGGAGTGCAAGAGAAAGTGATTTGTTACAGTTGTAAAATGAAAATAGGAACATTGAATAGACGAGGAACTCCATAAAATAAATTCATAAATTCATAGTCAGCTTAGCCCAAATTGCCGATGTATAAGGGGCGAAGAAACAACATATCAACCAATAAATACGTGCATACAGGAAACTGTAGCAAACCGTATTAAATTGAGAAAATTGCCCTACAATGGCCTCTGAAATAACACAAACCTGAAGTAAGCATACAACGTCTTGGAGAAATAGACGGACATGTCACAGAGGAAAGTAGAACGCGTACAGAAAACATGACAACCATTCTAGGAAACAGACCATCATTTCAAATAAACGGGCATATCGAATTATATCCTGGTATAACGTATGATAAACCGAAGCATCCTGATTATGCTGTAAAAAGTGTCCGACTGTCATCATATGCAAAATGGTCGCTTTCGGTAATGGACCCTGTACAAATGGCAGAAGCGGGATTCTTTTATAAAGGTTTGTGGCATTAGGTAATTCAGTCAAATTAAACCGTCTTATTTTGTTTAGTTAATACCAAATTTATTTTAGTTCGATTTTGAAGGAAGCTTTTAGTTTATAGACACAGTCTCGAATCCGTTCCTGGAACTAACCAGTACTAAGCAATAAGTGTAAAGTTTCTTGCTCAAGGAAATAACAGCTTGCCCCTGACTGGGTTTGAACCCGTGCGGCTAGCAATCGTTGACTACCAGTCCTACACGTTAACCACTCGGCCACGCCGCCACATACGTGCATACGGGAAACTGTAGCAAACCGTATTTTATTTTGTTTGAAACTGTTTGTGCATTGTTTTACATTTTTAAATAGTATATGATCATATAAGATCAGGAAATCTTTGAATTTTGTCAAGATAAAGAAAACCAGTCCTTGTAAGTGCCTTATAAAGTTTGAAACCTTTTTAATTTGTAGGAGTTAACGATAGCGTACGGTGTTTCTTCTGTGGCGGTGGAATGAAAGACTGGCAGAATGGCGACGATCCCTGGATCGAACACGCCCGATGGTTTCCGAATTGCGCGTTTGTCAGGCAGTGTAAAGGAGAACACTTCATAAATATGTGTAGAATGTCAAATCTTGACCATTTAACAAGTAACGAAAATCCTCAAAATCAGGTAATGATTAAGTGTGCAGTTATAATTTCTAGCATATTGTAATTATCACTTCAGATTAATAAGAAATGTAGAAGAATCTGTGTTAAACAAAGTTTAAATAGATTTTAATTATAGTATATCTACATGTAACATTTTGCATGATATCAACCAAGATTCTACATAAATGTAACAGAAAGCTTGACACAGTTACGTACAAACACCACTACAACACAAATATCTTTATAAGAAAAAGAATGGAAAAAAACATGAAAATTTAAAGAAGGAAGGCAATTTTAAAAAAAATTGTACCCATCTAAATCAATACAGGAACAACCAAATTGGAACCTGGAAGGCAGCGGACAACAGGTAGAAGATCAACTTATAGAAGACTTGAACAGTTCAGCAGCAAAACTTGTAATGGGTATGGGGTACAGCCAGGGAGATGTTGAAATCGCCATTAAATCGGCGAGGAAGGAATATGGTATATGTTTTTCTAAATATTTGTACAGAAAAGCTGAGAAACCGAACTGTCATGATAATCTCACATCTGTACAGATTTAAATAACGTTAAACGTGATAACCAACACGCAATATTTATAATTCGACTGTATGGAGAACTCTTCGGAACGCTTCATTGATTGGCTGAAATGTAAATATTAATTTCTGTGTCTAAAAATAGAAATATCGTTCTTAAATTAAATTTTAGCAGAGGTTAGAAAGTGAAACATTCGACCGATTGTTACCTATATTGGTGATTTTACTAGTTATAATGCTTGAAAAGTATTTTATTTCTAAGCATTCGATAAACTGCAGAGAGTTTGCAATCTTTAACAAACAGTTATTAAATGTGGTAAATGTTGTATTATATCAGGAGCTGTGGAGTTAAGGGCGAAATATATCCTAGAATACTTACTTGATAACAGTTACGTTGCTTCTCGAGACAAAGCCTCACGAATTGTTGAGACAGTGCCATCTGCTAGAATAGGTGTCACAACATCTGAGCGACAGAAAGGACCTGAAGATATTCGAGAAGAAGATGAATTAAAAAAGGGTAACGATTCATTCATTTTAATTTTAAAGTAACATATTTGTTTTCAAGATATAAAGTTCTTAGATTCTCAAGTAATTATAGTTACCTTTTTCAAGAAAGTGTACAGTATAGGTTCCAAAAGTGAAGTACATTATTTGTAAAAAAAATCAAGTTAGTTATAGTCTGTAATTTTCTAGCAATATTTCTTTCTGTTAAAAATAAGAAAAAGATCGAATAGAAAAAAATAAAACAGAAAAATGATATTTATTATTAGATATATCTGTATGAACAATGTACCATTTGTCCACGGTCAGAAACTATCAAGCTATGTTTTCTGTTGCAGAACAACAAAGTTTGTTGGAAGAAAATCGTCAGCTTAAGGAAAGAATGACATGTAAGATATGCATAGACAAAGACGCCTGTATTGTGTTTCTGCCATGTGGTCACATGGTTTCCTGCATTGAATGTGCGCAGGCGTTAAAAAAATGCGCAGTTTGTAGAACACTGATACAAGGAACAGTTCGGGCTTATCCGGCGTAATCAATCCTTTTATTCATTAATTTTATCTAAAAATTGTCTGAGTTAATTTTCCACCATGATTTTTGTTCTGTTTGAAATCATAATGTTGATAGTACTGTTACGTATTTATTATACATTGGTGCTATGATTTGTACACTTATAAGCACTATTCCACAGGACCTATCTAATTTTTACTAGGTCCTATGGTTTCTGACAAGTTGATTTTTAAAGTTTTTCCTTAACAAGTCTATAAAATGAGGTGACCATAGGATGGGGCCAACTCTGACCAATGAAACATGATTTGTTATATTTGGGTCCACTAGAGGTCCACTATATTATACTTCCAACCAAATATCTAGGCTCTTGTTCTTGTGAATTCAGCCAAGAAGACAAATTAAAACTTTTTGAACATAACTCTATGTAAAATCAGAGACATAGATAACAGAGATAGGCAACTTCCTAGCTAGTTAAGGTCTCAAGCGTGCCTGCTAAGACAGTGTCTTGTAGCAAGTATAACTTGTTAACTAGTTGCCAAATTGAATCAAATAATACATTTTCTGAAAGCCTAGTCATTTGTCTGTTGCTGCAGGTAAAATAATTTTAGTCCTGGTAAAAATGAATGATGCATCATGTGTTAAAGAGAACTGCAACTTAATTGTTTTTCACAAAACTATAAAGATGGTGAAAAACTGGGATAGTGGGTATATTCCGCCATGTTATATCAAATTAAAGGGCAAGAAAGTTGCCAATATTTTAACTTGCAGCTATAGACGACTGTTAAAGCTTTCAAATGATGTATTCCTTAAAAGGGTCGAACAAATAGCCATTGAGTTTTAATTGCTACAAAATGCCTTATTTTTCCAATTTTTGAGAGGCACGTGCGCTATTTCAATGGAGTAAATAGGAGCTGCTTATCTCTGTTATCTAAAATCAATTGAATCCTGGGGTATGGCCAATTTTGTCCCTGGGACAATGATTTTAATGAATTTGGTAGAGGTCCACTTGACATTAGTACACATCAAATATATAAATTGTAAGCATGATTTCTGCAATTGCCTACTGGAATAAAAGGAGATGTTGTTTGAAGTTTGTTGTGAATGACAGACGGACAACTGACAAAAGAGCATACTAAATGCTACTTCTAACCTTCAGTCAGGTCAGCTTATTGATCTAGATGATTACAAATAAAAATTAGCCATGACCTTGCATCAAAAAGTAAATACACAGTTTTGTTAACTGTTACACAAACTTTAACATATGAAACATCATGTGAAATATAATGAAATCTTTCTTATTTTTCTTTGGAGGGTAGCGGGGGAAATGAGGAGGGATAAAATATTCAATAAAAAGATTATTTAACATCGCTTTTTTTCAATACGAGTTATGTTTGTACTCGAACACAGCTGGTAAACCATTATTAGGGGAACTGATAGGCGAGTTTAATATGACGTTTCCAGCTGTGTAAGAGCCAAATTGTATTATTTGTTGGAACACTACACAGCCTTATTAGGATTATTATGCATGTATGTATGCGAACAGGAGGTCTAAACTTGTAATAAATAAATTGAATTATCCATTGGTTGTGTTCTAAATCATTTTTGATTGAGAATTTATCTGGGCTTAAGTGCAGTTGATTTTAAATCAACAATGGTTACTTTATAGAACACACCTTAAAAATACATAACTCGTGAAAAAAAGCATATCAGGAAACGCACAGTAAAACCACAGCCTCCCTAAACAGTCAAAAAGTAGGGGAAAAGATGTCATACATTCATTTATAGATCAATTAAAAAAGGGACACTACAAACAACTAACAGATATGAGAATCCGAGAGGTTACCGCCTTGGAAGGTCAGTTGCAAAACATCTGCCACTGGGAGTTTACACCAGGTGGACCAACTACGCAATTCCTTTATGTATTACGTAAACACCGGGGGTAAACTTAAATATCAATGTCAAAATAGCAAACGCTTCAAGTCATACGTGGTGCAATTTAGATATGTGGCAAGAATCGAGCTGGAAAAAGGAATTGCATTTATAATTTAATAGTGTAAAACTTGCTTGTTTTTTTTCCCATTATCTCGATGGTAGTTCGAACGCGCACAAACTGCAAAATATGTACATGTGCTTCCTTCTTCCGTAGGTGAAAGCATTGCAGAGTAAAAACTTGATGTCCTGTCGTTCTTACTGTTTGAAATTATGATTGCTTTCTGTCTATATATAGCGCAAATTATGCGATGGGAAATTCATCTTTGCCGAAAATAGAATGTCAAATTTCTATACGGGCTCTATAAATAGTTATTTCCCCTCGAGTATTCAATCTAAAACTACCATATATAGATTTCATAATAACGTCGGTAAATACACGTTTAGTCCAAATTAGAAACCCGTACTTTTATTTATAGTTCCATACACGTATAAAAGCATTGTTGAAGTAGGAAGTCACCGATGCGTATAATTTGCTAGTGCAAATTGAAAATGATAAGTGTCCTTTAAACTTTATATATTATCTATACTTCATTGTCATACTGCTGTTTGTTATTTTATTTTGTCAAAGGTTAACAGTTGTAGAAATTTCAACCTGCACTTAAAGGATATCTGTTTTTGCATATTATTAACAGGTGTATAAGCGTAGTTAATGGAAGCTTTTTATGTCAGTCTGCAGTATCTAGCAAGACGACTTTCAATTATAAGTTAGTTATAATGCTTACTTACCAGAATCATGTCGGGGAGGAAAGGAACGTATAGGTTATGTTATAAGAACTATGAATCTGTAATGATATGAATAAAATTCAGACAAGAAAACAATGAACATTTAATTTTCTTCTGTACTCATGCAATCTTTCTCCTGATTATAATTCAATTTTCTTCTCTTTTGTGTAGAGACATTCCTTGTTCCTTCTCTGTAACTGAATATCTGAAAAGGAAGCATCAAACTTCGAATGTTTGCATACGTAAGTTGTATTGTAGTTACAAGATTGGCTGTCTACCTTATCTTAAAATAATTATCCACAACATCAAGCAGTTAAAGATTTTTATTTCAGAAACAAAAATGAACATTTAATTTTCTCAGAATCTCTTTATCAGCTGAGTTTCATTCTTATTTTTTAATTGTCACAAAGTACACAGTGTGCCGCCCATACATATTAACGCTCGGTCGTGCTAGGAGTTGTCCAGTTGGTAATATACTAGATTTTAAATCAAGGTGTCAGATGTTCGCTACACAGTTCCTCCCCGAGTCCATAAGTCCAATCAGTACACTGAGCATAGTAAAGTACCAGGGTGCCTCTGGAATGTTAGTCTTTCTGTATCTTGTACTATGCAGCGAAAGGTTAAGTATGAAGCGTAAACTTGACTTCTCATGTATCATTGCTCAGCGCTTAAAATACAAAAAGAAACAGAAAAAAATCTCGGAATGGGGTGCTTCCGAGTAGAATTTCTGTAAGTAAGTTTTCAACTGAAATATTGAACTTTTACATAATCTAAATATGTGTTTGATCCTGTCTAAAAACATCCTCATCATATTACCTTTTCTAATTATCGAGTGATTTTGACATAGATATTATATGAAAATAAAATGATAATTTTAGAGCGTCATTTTATACATTCATTCAACAAAGATAATGTCGTCTTTGTTTATTAATATATAATTAGAATTTTCTTCCTGAAAAATTACGTTAAACCGGAAGGTTTCGAAACAACCTCTACAAAGGATGAATTTTCAAACTTGTGAAAAGGAAAACATTCCAGAAACATTAGACCGATAAATGATAAAAGGTTTATATTACACTTTGTCAGGATATTTAAATTTCGAATGGATAACGATTCAGCAATCAAGTTAGTTAAGCCGGATATTACTGAACTCGAGTGCATGAGGAAGTGATATGCTTTAGTTGTAAACTTAAAGAAGTCACTTGGAATACGCGTTCAACTTTCCAACAAATTCACAGTCTGCTTAAACATTGCCAATTTATAAGAGGCGCGGAAACAATAAATGAACCAATAAATACATGACTGTATCCAGAAAGCTGTAAACAGCGATGCGGAAAAATTAAGGAAAATGAAGGGACAGACCACATCTCTAATCTGGTCACTGAGACTACACAAACACCGGAAAAAACCATACAAGGTCTCAGAGGAGCAGGACATATCACAGAGGAAAATAATCCAGTTCTTTGCGTGAGTGGAACGCGTACGGATTAAAGGACCGCGATTCTTGGAAAGAAAACATCTTTCCAAGTGAACGAACATATCGATTTGTATCCTGGAATAACGAATGAAAACACGAAGCATCCAGATTATGCTCCAAAAACTGCCCAAATGAAAATACCTCAAAGTATTAGACTACCAATAAACAGTTTGTTAGAACTCAGTGAATTGAGCTTTTAGAAAAATATACAATCTTAGGACAAAATGTAGAACATTTAAGACTCTTTTACTATGGGGGTTTCATGAAATGACTAATATTCACTTCAAACCTCACCCAAAATAATTGGTTTATAAACTATGGAAACACAAAGTTTTTCTTGGTCTGACTGAAAGAACAACTGTTACTTGGCATTTAATCATTTATATTATGAAGACCTACTGACTGCTGACAAAAAGAAAACCAAAAGAGAACTAACGGAATATAATTATAAACATGAACCCACTTCTTGATGAGGGGATGTTATCAACCTCTACTTCAACATAAATCTTAGAGGCTTTAAATTAGCTACAAATATTTTTATTCACGTACTATTCTGAACAAATAGACAAAATATCAAATATTTTTACCAAAACAGCTAAAATCAGAGATACCAAAGAAAGGAATTAAATTGAACTTCAATGAAAGTTACCGTTGTAAAACCATTACAGCAATATAAAACTGCCAAAAAATAGAGAATTTTTTATGGCTTGAGTGGGGTTTGAACCCATGTTTTTCAGAGAAAATATCTCAATCTTACAGAAATGAATGAAATTGAATATTATTCAGAGTGTTTGTAGGGTATTTTGAATATGATGCCTTAAGCCTTACCATGCTAAATATAAACAAAATTAACTTCTCCACTTTCATTTTGGACAGATCCATTAATTGTTTACAAGGATGCGTATTGAAAATTTATTGGCTCAATAGTGAATAGTGCAGACCATTATCAGACTGCAAGGTACAAGGAGGTGCAGGGTGATCTTGGTGTGCACTGGTCGCAAAGACAGAGTGTTTGCCTCCAGCAGGGTAAGGCTTAATTAGCAGGAAATTGAAAAAGAAGAAAAAAAAGCATAAGGGTTGAAAGGGACTGTAGAAAGACTTGTGTTATTCTATATCAATACTGGTACTACCAAACTGCAACCTGGAATGTAGCGGTCAACAGGTAAAGGATCAACTTATAGAGGACCTGAACAGTTCCGCGGCAAAACTTGTAATGCGTATGGGTTACAGCCAGGGAGATGTTGCATGCGCAGTTAAATCGGCGAGGCAGAAATATTATAAAAGTTGTTTATTTCTAAGTGTCGAAAGAATTACAATGAGATTTCTATCTTTAACAAACAGTTCAACGCTCTATTTTCGGTTATTATTTTAGGAGGTGTGGAGCTTCGGGCGCAGTATATCCTTGAATACTTACTTGACAACAGCTATGTTGCTACTGAAGACAACACTTGGAACACTTCGCGTAACATCGACACATTGTCGTCTACTAGAGCAGGTACTAGAAACAAAACATCCGAGCGACGGAAAGGACATGACGATACTGGAGAAACAGCTGAAATGAATGAAGGTACATATGTTCATTCTAATCTTAGAGTAATTGATACCTCTAATAAGTTTCTAAAATCTATATGGATTCTTTTTTTGACGAAAGTACATAAGCCTAAATAGCAAGGATATAGCATACATGTTTGTAAAATGTAAAGAAGAGCTTATAATGTTTGTCCGTTTATTTTTTCCCCGTTATTTTTCTGCTAGAAAGTTAAGTAGAAAGAAAACAAATTCGCAGTTTACTATTAGATACACTAATATGTACAAATTACAGCTTGTTTCCGACCCGGCTAGCTCAATCGGTAGAGCATCGGATTATTGATATTGACTATACCGGTTCAATCCTCATCAGGGCCGACAAAATTTCTGAATACGTCTATAGGTCATTTGTCCCTCACCACTGAAGCAAGTGAGGAAGTAGTCAGTCACTTGCAGAGAAATTGGTTAGTAAACTGGTTGTATACCCAGAAAAACTGGTTTGGTGGATTGACCGCCAGGATATGACCTTAGCTGTCAAAACTGGCGTAACACCGCAATAAAACGAAAAGGGAAACGCTTATTAGAAAGGTTTTCTGTTGCAGAACAACTCAAATTGTTGAAAATCGTCAGCTTAAGGAAAGAATGACATGTAAGATATGCATGGACAAGGACGCCTGTATTGTGTTTCTGCCTTGTGGTCACCTGGTTTCCTGCATTGAATGTGCGCATGCGCTAAGAAAATGCGCAGTGTGTAGAACACTGATAGAAGGAACAGTACGGGCTTTTCCGGCGTAATCCTAATTTGTTGAATGTTCCCAGATTTTTTACAAATACATTGTTAAAAGAGTTTAGAGTGCAAGTTCATGTTGATTTATTGTATTAATTGTTAAGTATACAAAATTCACTTGCTCAGCTTTCATCTTTAAAAAGTGTATATTATAGTGCAATACCGTCATCTAATTTAGTTCATTTTACTTGTTGTTTTGTTCAGCAACTCACTATGATATCACTTTTTGCGGATGTGAGGTTGGATGATAACTGTTTCTTTCTTTAAAATAAAGGGTTCAATGTTTATCTGTAGATATATGCATTTCGTAACATGTGTTGATTAAATATTATTTCAAGTCTTAATGGGTATTTTATGGACATTTGTTTACATTTTTTTCTATTTTCTGTTCAAAATCATGTCTAATTACCTGTTATTATATACGTTTTGTCAAGTGCAGTGTATATTAGATACACAAAATTGTGCACTTAGCATAAGTCTGTGATAAATGCTTTTTTCTATTTCTAGTTCATAATGTTGTCATGTAATCTAGTCCATAATTACATTTATTTATTTTACAAGAAGACATATCACGTTGTCGTTATGCAAATATACACTGAATACAAGACAATGCAAAATTTTCTATGTGAATTTGAAAAATAGATCTAAATGTTTTTCTATTGAGCGAGACAGCTGCATGGTTTCTTTTATTTTCATTAAACCCCTGTTTTCCACATACTACAATACAGTCGGTGACTGTAACAGTATATTTGTAAATGTTTCATTCCCCTTCGAAGTTTTAGAAAAATATTCAGATCTCTTGTATGAAAAGGTAAAGGTCAAACAGGTAGAGACAGGTATGGTGTAATAAAGTACAGATTTTTGATACCAAAGGTATATCCTTTTTCATCTTGTCAGATCATGCAGTTTTCTTTTCACAGCAAAAAAAAAAAGTTTTCCAGTTCCTTTTTTTTAAAAATAAGCATTTCAGTGGAATAATTATAAAAACACAAGTAATGAAAGTAACAAATAAATACATTTTTGAACAAGTGGCATTTTTTTTCGAATTCGTATCTACAGTATCATGAATATTTGCTTACGCAACGTCTCTCCACGGGAGTGCAAGCTCCTTCTTGAACGGTGTGTCAAAGACATTTCTTTTTAAATTTTCTTCTGGCTAGCTTTTTAACACCAGGAAATTTGTGCGGGATTTAAAACAAATGTTAATTCTGTCGATAATGTAGATTGGCAGTTTTAAAATACTGTTTATAATCATAGATTATCTGTGAACACATTTTATACTCAAGGATACTGTCGCGTCTTCTGCCTGTAACATCTTTCTTGTCTTGACTGTTTCTTAGCAACCTTTGTTTGTAGTTAAATGAATCTTTATGGGATGTTTTGGTAACATAGGCACAATAAAGATATGGCAAACATGATTCTGCTGGTTTGGTTTTCAGGGAGAAATGAGCCCTTAAACTTCAATTTCGCAATTCGTGTACGGGCAATTTATCAGTGAGCACTTGCTCAGATAAATGCAAGTTGATGGGAAGCACCGTAACCAAGAAGAGAGGCGCAGATTTGTAAGCTTGATCCTGCCGGACGTATTTTAAAAAATATAATGGGCCATTGACTTTTACTACATTAAGCACCATTCTTGTCCAATCAATATGTAAGGAAACATTGTCTGGAATTGAATAAGACGTCAATTATTGAAAGACATGCGCCTCTTGTGAGGATGAGCCGCATTGTTCGTTGTTCATAGAGTTATGTTTCCCTACTATTTTGTTTCAAAGAAAATACTATGCTGCTGCTCGTTCACATTTTTTCTTGAAAATCAGAAATCAGATAGCATTGGATACATTGTATGTATAGGTTACAGCGGAGGATGAAGTTTCCAGCAAAACATTGGCTGCAAGTCACTCTTAATGTCAATGTATTTTGCATATCTACAAGGACTTTCGGGTCAAGATAAAAATATTTCTGACATTGACCGAATGAGCAAGACTCTGAAATTAACGTCAAACTTTTGAGATTTTAAGGGCTGATCACAATTGTGTTGTGAATGGAAACCTTTAAAATCTTTAATTAGAACCTAAGTGTACGTCATGCAATCGAGCTAAGTTTCTCGGTTCAGATCAAAGTTACACATAATCGTTTCTTTTAGAAGTTAGAGATTGACAAAAATACTATAATTTTGATGGCCCTGAAGTACTCAAGACTTCAGAGTTGTACCGATCGTTGTCTTCATTATTGTTTATGCACTTTTGTCGTTTTTGTAATTGTAAATAAGTCATGTAAGTCGTGTGTGTGTTTGTTTGTGTGTCCAGATGCCAGATACGTTAAAGTGCTCGCTCAAAACAACAAATTCCATCTTATCGATTAATCATATAAATTAAAGAAAGAACTAGACAGTGCTGTATGCCAAATTTAAAACATTTTGGCTGTTTGATTTATGCATGCATACAATATTTCCTACACGTTTCTTTGTCCTTTTTCTTTACAAATTTGAGGTTTTATGACTCCGGTTTGCGCAAAATTGATCACAGTTGCATACTTTGAACAATGCTGTGGATGCACACATGACCTTAGATATATGAATTTGATACTAGTCAAGATTGGCTTAGAATGTGTGTATACATTTGATACTTTGAAATCAACTAGATTTAATTGTAGGTATGTACTTATTTCGCATAGAATAACTTTATATAAAGACTGAAAAATAAATATAAATGATAATTTTCTTAACAATTTTATAAATGATAAAACCTGATTCTCATCTTTTTGGCTTTATATGTAACATGCTGCATATTCGAACCACCACAGCTAACTGAAAAAAGATGAGTTTCAATTTTTCATTCATTTAGTCTACAGCATTGTTTTTTTTTCAGAAACTAAAGAAAATAGAGAGAATTTTAAATGAACAATCAGCCAGTCCACTTTTCATTCTTTCAGTTTACATGCATTTGCTATTTATTCCCTTTTTTGAGAAACTAAAGAACATAGAAAGAATTTTGAATGAACAGTCATCCAGTCTGTCATATAATTCAGTATATTTGTTCTACACAAGATGTCTGAAGAAACCAAACAAAAACTGAACAAATTTTTGTTTGATAGTCTTACAACAGATGTTATACTGAAAGAAATATACTCGAATAAAACATTCTAAATTAGGCAGTGTATAATGTAAATTATCTTGGTGGTGATTTCGCCAAGAAAGATTTTTTAAAATCTTTTATTTCTTTTTAGCTGTGTCTTATCCTATGACAGTACTGAGGTGTTGTTGCACTTTGCATGCAAAGTATTGAAGTGCCGAGCGTTTCAGCTGAGACAAACTAGTTTAAGGCACTAATACATTTTCGCAAGGAATGTGCAGTATTGTGTATGTAAAGTTAGTCCAATGCCTGGAACTCCCAAATCTGTCTGGAAGTACTGACTAAGGATGTACTGTAAGAACTTTATGTTTAGTTTAAAATTTCTTTCATTTCACAGGATGGGGTGAACACTTACTATGCATATTAATGTAGTTATGTAGTTTTGTTATACAGTAGATTTTTGTGGTAGAATGTATTGATCTATCACACCTAAATTTAGTAGAATATACTTATCTATCACAGTTAAATTTAAGGTCACATAACATTGATAGACTTTATAAAAGACATTCGGGTATGAATTTTCTAAAGTTTTTTCTTGGACAGGTGGCTTGGGATATTTGAATACCGCTTCTCGTAGTGCGGTTGTCATTCATCTCAGATGGTGTTATTTGATGTCACATATGATATAGAATACAGTGGCATAATAGTGCTTTTTCAGAACTGCCAGACACTCGTGCAGTGAATAAAACACACACACAAATATATATATATATATATATATATATATATATATATATATATATATATATATATATATATATATGGTGTTAATAAGGTTTTTTCATATTTGGGCTCTGTGACCTAGTTTTTGACTCCAGATGACCCATATTCGTACCATCGAAGCAACTTTTCTAACAAAATTCCAGATTATTTGAACTGAAAACGTTACCTCTAGAATGTTTACAATGTTTTTCAATATTTGGGCTCTGTGACCCAGTTTTTGACCTAAATAACCCATATTCGAACATGAGCTAGAAATCCTCGATACAACCTTTCTGACAAATTTCCAGATTATTTGGACTGAAAAAGTAGCCTCTAGAGTGTTAACAGGGTTTTCTATATTTGGGCTATGTGACCTAGTTTTTGACCCTAGATAATCCATATCTAAAATTTAGCTACAAATCGACCTAGTTTTTCAACTCAGATAACCCATGTTCGAAGTAGTCTAAGAAATTAATGAGACAAACATCCTGACCAAGTTTCATGACAATTGAGGCAAAAATGTGACCACTAGGATGTTAAGAAACTAATTGTGAACGGACGGACGGACGGACGACGGACAAAAGGCGATTACAAAAAGTTACTCTGTCACTACGTGACAGGTGAGCTAAAAACGCAAAACAAATCTGGATCATCTCCAGCTTCAACTTCAACTTATTACTGCCAAAAGTCAATACTGACTATACTAGATAGGCGCATGTCTGGAACATTAAAATTATAAAAGATAATAACAAAGAAAACAAGATTTAACTGAAGATCTTACTTAAACATTTATTTTGAATGCTTAAAATCTATAAAATGTGTTTAGTCCACTGATAAAAGCTGGCACAGTTGGGGTAGCCTTAATCTCGGTCGGTAATAAGTTCCTGAGTCGTATAGTCCTCGGAAAGAATAAGTTCATGTGATGTTGTGTTTTTGATTGTGGAATGAGGAATTTATTGTTTCTTGTGTTTGTAAGGTGATTGTGATCGACATTGACCTGTTTGTTTTTTTATTTTGTGTAGCATGACCAGGCTGGCATGGTTTCGCCTTTGTTCTAAAGTTGACCATTTTAGTTCCTTAATCATGTTTGTTACACGCTTGTATAGTGGTAATCATATCAACGTACCTTGCAGCTGACCCATGGACCATTTCAATGTTGTGAGTGAGATATTTTTGCCATGGACGCCATATTGTTGAGCAGTATTCAACCTGTGGTCTGACATATGTTTTGTATGCTGCTTCTTTGAGTTGTTTGTTTTGTGTTTTGACATTTCGTCTGATGAACCTTAAGCTGTTTTTTGCTTTGTTTGTGATATTGTTTATATTGTGTATTCTGAGTACTTCACACTTGTCAGGGTTGAATTCCATTGACAATTCTTTTTTCCCATAGTTCAAGGTTGTTCAAATCATTTTGTAAGGTTTCTGCAGATGCTTGTGATTTAATTGTTAAATAAACTATGGTGTCGTCGGCAAATAGACGCACCCGGCTTATGACACTTCCTGGTAGGTCATTGATGTTTGCGAGAAAGAGACACGGACCTAAGACCGATCCCTGCGGAACACCAGAAAGCACAGGGAGCCTGTCAGAGACCTTGATTTCCAATAATACTTGTTCTGATCTGTTTTTGAGAAAGTTTTGTATCCATGAACTGATGTGTGGATGAACTTCCATGTGTTTCAGCTTGTGTATGAATTTGTGGTGGTCTACTTTATCAAAAGCTTTACTGAAGTCCATTACAATGACATCAGTTTGTTGACCTTGATCTAGGTTGTCAGCTATTTCTTGTGTGAAGCCAATGAGCTGTGTCTTACAGCTATGTTTTGACCTGTATTCATGTTGCTGTGTGTTTGTCAAAGGAATCCATCATGTTTGAAGCAATGATGTGTTCCATTAGTTTTGATGCTATACATATGAGTGATATTGGTCTGTAATTGCTAGTTTTTGATTTTGACCCTTTTTTGTATGCTGGTAAGATGATGGCATGTTTCTAATCCTTAGGAACAATACCTGTGTCTAGTGAACTTTGGAATATGATTTTAAGGATTGTTGCTATCTCTGTCTGTAGTTCTTTGAGTAACCTAGGTGGAATCTCATCAGGACATTGGGCTTTATGGGAGCTTAGTCATGTCAATAACTTACCAACTCCTTGAACTGAGATGGAAATCAAGTGATGACATTGAGCTTTTACCTATTTGTTTGAGACTGAGTGGTGAAGTCTTTGAGAAGACTGATTCAAACTGTTTGTTTAGTATGTTCGCCTTTGACACTGGGTCACTGTAAGTATGAACATCAGTGCTGAGTGGTCAATTCCTGTGTTTTCAGTTCTTTTGTGTTTAATAAAGTTGTAGATCTTTTTCTCATGACCTGGATCTGTATTATCTGAGAAGATGATTGACTCTAGATATGACCAATAAATATTTTTTATTTGTTTTTGCACTGATGCCTTAAGATGTTTGAATTTCTTTATGACAATTCTGTGACCGAGCCCTTTTTATTTTTATAAATAGTTTGTTGCTTTTCCTAATAGGTTTGACAATATCGTGAGTAACCCATGGTAAACCAGCTTTATTTTTGCATTGTCTTGACGGTATGTGTATGGATGATAACCTTTTGATCTCGGCTTTGAACATGTCCCATAATTGGTTTGGGCTTTCATTTTGATTTTGGTTGAACGTCCTACTGAAAGTGACCAAGTCATTTTTGAAGACAGACCAGTTTGCTTTCTTGTATGATTTGATCAGTCGAGGGGTTTGCCTGATTCGCCATCTTTTGACCTTAAGTTCATGAAAGACTATATCATGGTCGTAACGTACCTAAGCTTGGTAAGACTTTTTGTGTCATGGACTGACCAGGAGTGTTCGTGAGAAAGAGGTCTAGGATATTTTTATCCCGTGTGGGAACTTTCACCATTTGTTCAAGATTATGATTAATCATGTTCTCTGCAAAATTATCATACATGTCTTTGAATTTGCATGTATCTGTTGGTGTTTCATTTGACCAGTTCATATCTGGGAGATTGAAGTCACCCACTATCCAGATGTTGTTGTTTTGAGGAATTTTTACTATAGATGACCGAAGTTCTTTTAGTGAGTTTTCATCATTTTCATTGGGCTTGTAGTATGCAGAGACATATATGTCTTTGACACCAGTTATTTAAATTTTTGACCATATGATGTTGCAATCTGTTTTTTAGTATTTTTAAGTAGGTTATCTGTGACTGCAAGGAGAACACCTCCACCCTTGCCAGTTGTTCTGTCATCTCTATAAAACTGGTAGCCAAGGTGATCATGATTGTGACATGAGCATCCCTTGCTTATACTGAATCTTCCGTAAAGAGATTCCAAACACGCGCACACACACGCGCACACACACGCACGCACGCACACACGCACGCACATACAGGTGTAACACCCGCCATAAAATGTGTTATAAATTGTCTTAATCTTTGATCCTGTCTATTAGAAATAATAAAGTACATTTCACAGGAAAAAGTGTATCCTATTCCCACAATCTTAGGGAATTAGAAACCAACTACGAAACAGATGTAAAACAAATTTTATTACCATATAAATATTTGCGTTTCAAAAATAAAAAAAGTATATAATATAAATAATTTTATGCAATATAAATGTTGAATTTTACTACATAAATATTTATTTTTTACAACATAAATTAAAATTTTTAGAATATACATTTATAAAATTATATCACATAAAATATTTTTTACAACATAAAAGAAAAATTTAAAATATAAATATAAAATTTAATCACATAAAAATATGTTTCAAATTTTGCAACGTTCCACACGTCATAGATCCATTTGTTACAATAGTTACATTATAATTGTTTAATGGTAAACTCTCGACAGAACTTGAGCTTTTTCCTACGTGTTTCCTAAAAGGACAGAATATTTTCAAGCATTCTGTTTTATTAACAATTAAAAAACAATATCGATTAAAGTTCGAACTACAATGCAGACAGCAACGACATAGGTAACGACGCAACACTGATTTTCCGTTGAAACATTACTACCATCTGAACTAGTGCATGATGTCGAACGTCTTCGGTAGTCTGAAAGAAATAGATGTGTAAGTATTTAAATTCTTTTTTTTTATTTATCTGTCATTAAAGACATATTTATACTTTATCAGGAATCAGGAAAAGAATAAATATCTCATAAAGTCATCAAAATTAGAAAACTAGAAAAGTTACACAGTATGAGTTATATGAAATGTTATCAAATGGGAACAATATGGGAAGTAAATATGCTGAAACTAAATTCTAGTTAAAACCTGTATAAAAGACCTGAGAATAGTCATATTAAGTAGATGTTGTTACAGCATAAAACATACATGGACATTCACTCAAACATTTTTCGGATGGCTCTGTTGTATCTTGCGAACAAATGAAGGAGCATCTTCTGCATCTTTTACCATTCCAGTACCTGTCTGTGTCACATACAATCCGTGAATCTGTAGAAATAAAAAATAAAAATCTTGTAATCATTTTACCTTGGACAAATAAGATAATTAAAGAAATCCAGATGCTTCGAAATAGGTTCTTTTCGATACAATAATAAACCTAATAAATGTTTCGCAGGATAGCAATGCCTTTCTTAAAGATGTAGGCGAACATATATTTATATATTTAGATTATTACATTAATATATAACACCTGTGAAAGCTGTCAGTTCTTCCTGCATCACGCCGATCAAGATAGTTATGAATGTAAATAGATTAAATAGAAAGAACCAGTTAAGAAACAAAAGTAATCTTGTGTCACTGAAGGCAGATTTTCCAAGCATTTTTTCAAACTAAATTCAGAATAATATTGCTTACGTTATTAGCGGTGTGAGAAAGGACTGCTATGTAAAAGTTTAGTGACAAAACTACGAGTACATTTTAAGATATTTTTGGTACTGTTTAATATGACAAATATAGTACTTAATTATATTGTATTTACGGTTATGTCTAAATAAAACGACGAAAATACGACTTAATTATAAAATAAGTCGTAAGTTTGGTAAGAATCTGTTCAATTGTATTATTTTCCCAGTTTAACCAAGTCATATTGAGTTTATTTGCTTCTACCTTCGCAACTCTGTCTGTTTACTGATTCCAACACTTGTATAGTACCTCCTATATCAGATGTGTTCAGCATTGCAATGTGGTAATTGTCAGTTGCTAGAGTTGTCAAATGTTTCAACGGTTGACTCGTTCCAGTATATATTAAAAATTTTATCTTATAGGCAAGTTCTTCTGTCAATTTTTCTTGTTGTCTTACCATGGAACTTTCGTTCACTACGAGGTAAATTTCCTCTGCCATGTTTTGATTATCGCCTTCATCTAAAAGCCTTTCTACCGCTTTGTTGATCATGTAGTGGGGCATAATGTGGCTTCCTGATCTAGGTGTGTAAGAGGCAACTATACCCATCCAAGAAGAATTAACACCATCTCTTTTAAACTGTATGTTTAAAGATGAGTCAACTGTAATAATGTGTATGTCTGTATTGATCGGTAACTGATGTATAAATAGGATAATGAATCGTCTTTCTGCAATCAGGCTGTTGTCCTCTCCGCCCCAGGCATTCCAAATGATCAAAGCTCGTAAGGTATTGCAGAGTAACATGTTATTCCAAGCCTGAACACCTGAAATACACAATTCTGTAAACAAAAACAAGCTGGGGGGATGGCCATGTCAAAATGACTCTCGTTTTTATTTACTATTCTTCTTTCTTTATGGCTCGACAATACTGGCAATTTTTTTGGCAAAATGAAGATAGGCATAATCTGTTATATAAATACTGTATTTAACTACTTTGAGAGAAATAATGTTTTAGTCTGGAAATTCATATCAACAATTGTGTTGTATCTTTACACTTTTCATTCAATTTATGTTCATTTTTTTCTATTGTTTAAACCGGATATTTGACATGAAAACAATGCCAGTGCCCAGATACACCAACATTTAAGGTCAAATAAATTGGTTCTTTGAAAACATTTATGTCTAATACATTTCATGTGAAAGAGAGGATTACACGTACAGTTCGGGTGTTTTCAATTATTATTTCAAGTGTAAATACATGTACGAGGGTTGATCCAAAAGTAATGTCACTGACGTGATGAAATCTTTTCTGATGGACGTATCAAACGGAAAATTTGTACTGCAGCACTTCATTATCTTTGAAGTTTACTCTGCAAAAATTATTTAAATCGGACTTGCCACTTTCGAAATATAGGACAATTAAGGAGGCAGGGTATTGACTAGCGCCGCGCACCAACGACGTCACGGACGTTATTTGAATCGTACGTCGTTTAGGTTATTTGATTGTCACTCCTTTTCAAAGTACCGTCCTTGATGCAATACGCATCGTTCGTGTCTGGACACCCATTTTCTGAAAACATCCCCAAACCAATCTCTGGAAAGAGCTGAGAAAGTCTTGTTGCAGGCTTGCTGTAGTTCACCCAATGTCTGGAAATTAGTTCCACGGAGCTGTTTTTTCAGGTAAGGAAACAAGGCAAAGTCACAGGGCGCGAGATCCGGACTGTATGGTGGGTGCGGAAGTGTCTCCATTCCCATGACATCAAGAGTGAGTCTTGTCTCACGTGCCGTATGAGGCGTGGCATTGTCGTGATGTAGGATACACCGCTCAATGTCTTCATAGAAATGTCTTCTCTTTTTACGCAATGCAGTCATGAGTTGGGTGGTTAGCACCTGCAGTAGAGCAAATTTATAATCACTCAAATATTGGGTAGACTCCACATTGCAGCTAGGCATATTAATCAGCGATCATTTGTCATAAAATCTTAAAAGGAATTAGTCATATTCAAAAACAGGAAGTGGTGTTTTTTTAATATGAAAGCGCTTACCTTCGAATAATACTTTGCATTGACAGTTTGGCCCTTGGGAACAGCATGGCATAACACAACACCCTCCATGTCGAAAAACACAATAAACATGTGCTTTCCAACGGTCCTGCAGGTGCGTGCCTTCTTTGGAGGCGGCGAGTCGATGTTTTTCCATTGGCTCGATTGCATCTTGGACTCCGGATCGAAGAAATAAACCCATGTTTCGTCTGCTGTTATGATTCGTCTCAGAAAGTCGTACCCCTCCTTCTTCCACCGCCGTAAAAATCGCTGTGATTCCTTTACACGAGTTGCCATTTCTTCATCTTTTAATAACCGGGGAACCCAGCGAGCACTCACCCGCCTCATTTTCAAGTCTTCATGTAGTATTCTTTGAACTGTACCGAAGCTCATATCAAGATCTTCGCATAACGCTCTAATCGTTGAACGTCGATCTTCATTGACGGCGTCTGAAACAAGTTTGACGTTGTGATCCGATCGTGCATCAACTGGCCTTCCAGGTCTCTCTTTGTCCTCAAGTGACTCATCTCCGTCATTGAATCGCTGGAACCATCTATACACTAACCTTCTGTTCACTTTAGTTTCGCCGTATGTTTCATTGATCATGCAGACCGTATCTAATGGCGACTTCCCGAGTTTATAGCAGAAGTGAATAATTGCCCGTTGTGGCGTTTTGTCGGATATTGACATCTTTGGCTTACGCACCACCCGACTTCAAACATAGGTTACGCACGCTAAATTTAAACCACATCAATAGAATTCCAGCACATGATAACTGACATTCATGACGTCACGTCATCATAACATCCTATGATTTCGCGCATTGTTACTCAGCAAATTTTTACTTTAATTTGAGATCGTAAGTCCACAACACGGCATATTTTTCACGCGCGGCGACCATGCATCACTACGGTTTTATGATAGTGTGTAGTGAAAATATGTGAAGGTCAAATTTAACGCTACTTGGTCAGTGAATAAAAAAGTCTTAGAGAACTAACATATAGAAATTTCGATACCATACCTTAAGAAATAAAAAAAATATGAAGGTAGTGACATTATTTCTGGATCAACCCTCGTACTTACATTATTGTTATGTAGAATAGATGGTGTATAATTTCAAATTAATACAATATGATAGAAATTTACTGAAACCACAATTAGAAATGAAATGCGCCACAAGACACAATGGCTTTTGGACGTTGACGTCATCAACTAGATATGACATCTTAAAAAAAAAGATAAAAATAAACAGACGGAATTCTGACGTTACATCATGAAGAAACTGATAAGAGAAAGAAAAGCCTCATCGAAAATTTCATAATCAATTTTAAACTAATATAAAAAAAACCTCAAAAGTATACATGTACCCTGATCGACTAAGCACGTACAAAAGAAAAAGAACAGCAACTAGTTAAGTAATAATCAAACTGTGTAAAAATACTTTGCCTATGCATTAAATTTGATTTTCTTAATTGTCCTGTGGATATATATACATACTAATGCATGTAATAATCGCGCACTCCACGTGCAAATGACATCAGTGAGTACATCATAATAGACATCTTACCCTACATCTATATATTCAAAAACAAAGGTGGACGGTTTTACTGAACAAACCGCTCCGAAACACTCATTCATAAGTATCTAAAGTTTACATTTCTTTTTGAGCGATTTGAGTTGATTAGTGTAAAAGTAGGGAAAAGTATTTAAATTAAATCGGAAAAATCGGGGTCTGAAAAACGGATCTGATAAGTGATCCCTGATAATCTGAAAGCTGAGGAATTGATATATGTACTGATTTTATTACTACTGAATAATTCTGTATTCTTTGTAAACATTATAATAGAGAATATGTTTCAAAACTGTTTATTGATGAATGTGCAAAAGGGACAGAAAGCTTTTTATCTCGATAAGAACATAGAGTTACAACTTGTGTGAATAATTTATTTTTACTTGGTGGAAAAATCCAGAAAGTCTGTATTTGAAATACACTGGGTTCGTTCCATTCCATCCCTTTTCATTGAAGGTGAATTTATATTTTCAGCCTGAGCTTAACAAATCTAAATACACATTCACTTTGTATGATGTTTTACGTATAAACACAATATATGCTTGCAAAGATTGGGTATAAATTGATAAGCTGTTCTTCTTTTCATTTCATATTAAAGTATAACATGAAAGAAAAAGAAAACAAATGAAAAATTTCAAGAACAACATAACACATCTTTTAACGTTTTATGTTACAGTAAGAAAGTAAACGCAAACAAATAATCATACAAAATTACCTGGTAGTTGATAGTTAGAAATAACAACAAAGTAAATGCACCGACAAAAGAAATACCTTAGGTTTCCAACTAATGTTCATGTTTTTTTTAACAACAAACGTTTCTAATTGTTAGCATCATTCGTGTGTGAAGACGTAGAAATCGTTTTGTTGAACTCTGTGCTGTAGCCTATGGGGGCAAATTTATTGTTTACAGGGAAATCAGGTTGCAAAGTTTTTTTCTATGCTCAAAAATGCGTGTTTCTAATGCAAAAACTGCCAAAAAACAAAATGATAATGACTTACGGAATCGAAAAGTGTATGAATTCAAAATTAATGTTTGACCTTTAGTCCAAGTACGCGTCACAACATCATGGAAACGCCGATGTCGGCAGTAATGCATAAGATTGGAACGATGTGGCCGTCGATGGTTGATAGAATTTGGAGAATTGAATCTAAAAACCACTGAGTCAAATCCAAATCCCTATCAGCACCTTCAGTGCTTTGATTAGAATTGTTTGTTTTTCTTTTTTTGTTTTGTTTTGTGTTTTTTTGTTCTTGTCTTTAATGCTGCAACATAACTCTAAATACTGGACCTGACAATTGCTCGTTTCATAAAAAAATCTGAACTCGCTGAATAAAAGTAATATGAAATTTTATGAGTGTTAGATAATCATAGCTATATTCATTTCAACTGTACTGAAAATATCCAAAGAACATAGTTCCGATAGAAATTAAAGATATATCAAACAAAACTGAATTGATCACGTCTGTTTGTAATAGAACATATTATGAAAATAAATCCAGAAATTAACGATAAATATCAAGTATTACTTTGCAGCTAGAATTAAATGCACAATTCCGTTTGCCATTATACAAAATATTACATTTAGAATAAACGTTTGTTTTGTAGCTTTTTCGTTTTTTTTTCGGGAGTGGGTAGTAGTGGGAGAGGGGGGGGGGGGGACAAAATACTCATAAAAATATTATTTAACATTTGTTTTTGTACAAAACGAGATATTTTTGTACTCGCAATAAAATAGGTACTCGCACACAGCTGAAACCCCATTATTAGCGAGTCCAATACGACTTTTCAGACCGTATATGGAACAATGGTAAAAGGCCCAAAAAGTATAGTTAGTACAGAGTACAGCTTTGTTAGATTATTATGCATATTTGTACGGACAGAAGGCGTAAACATTAAGTAAATAAATTCTAAATCATTTTTAACGAATTCTTATCTGAGTTAAGGTGTAATTATTTTTAAACCAACACTGGTTGCTTAAAAAATTATCAAATTAAAAACACAAATTTTGTGAGACAAAAACTATTTCGCAATTTTATTGTGTATTTCGTAAGCGATTTGCCACGGCACTACAAAGCGGATAAGTTCTGCAAACGGTCGGGCTGTATACATAGTGGCAGTGGTGGTTATTCCCCTTGTTATACACAACTCTTATATGATCAATTTTAGCAAGACAAAGAAGAGTAACTTCTTTTTTATATAAAAGCTACATAGCATTCACACTCCTAATAATCTTACGATCCACTTGCCTCAGGTTTTGCTCCGATTCCGCTTTCACCCCCCCCCCCCCCAACAACACACACACAGGCACAGACACACACACACACACCTACTCCATAATTTGTAATTTCACATGTAGAAAGAACTGAAGCAAAAACATATTTATAAAGTAAAGTAGGTTCCCCTATGAAAATTGCGTGAAATAATCTCAGTAACATACCATATATCAAATATGAATCTCAAAAATAAATCATTGAAATTCTAATCACTTTAAACAAAGGTATATAATAGCAAAACAACAAACCGTTCTGTGATTGTTGTTGTTGTTTTACAGTACCAAACGTTTTCAAAAGTAAGCGAAAACCTATCTTAAATATAGATATGAATATACCTATTTATAAACAAATTTAAGTTTCTATATAACATACTTGTAATCCATTTTTTTAAAAGGTGTAAGTGAAACAACAAGAACTGAGTTTGTTACTTCCAAATAGCGCATCGGTACCTCGGCTTAAGAATAATCCACCTAAAAATCATAACAACATCGCAATCTGACTGAAGTTCACGATCTCCCTATCAGCATAGCGATGTTTAGGATATGATTTTAATCAGATCGCTGAATGCAATTTGGAAAAACCTTTTTTTATTTTTAGCATTGTCGGAAAACCCACGTTGGATCAGATCCAATTCACTCAACTAATCGATATAATCTTAATCTAGACCGACCAATTTTAGTTCAGGTAGCATGTATGTAATACAATTGCGATCTATTCAAAAATATGATGTAATTGCACTGTAAAAGGATGCCTTTGCTGCGTGTGAATCGAAAACATTAAGCGCAACTTGAAAGTTTTATATTCTATCTATACTTTATCTAAACTGCTGTAAAAGATAACATTTCACACTTTATTCTATACCTAATTATTTTGTTACAAGACCCCATACACATCAACGTTCAGTCGTGCTAAGAGGTGGATCATTGGTCCAGTGGTAACATACTTGAATTGTAACCTAGGGGTCACAAGATGGCTCCACCGCTCCTCCACTAAGATTATTTATTTACTGTCTTTCGGATAAACAAATGCCCCTTGTATCAGTGCTTTTCTCTGAGTAAGGAAAAGAACCAGGGTAGTCTTTGTGTGTTTTGTACTATGCAGCGAAGCGTAATGAATGTTCAAAGCGTAAACACCGACTTTTCATGTATTATTGCATCTTAAAAGAAAAAAAAAGGATTGTCTCTGATTACAAAATGATATTCTAAAATATGCTGTTACCGATAAAAGGTCAGTTTATCGTGAACTATTCATCAGCCAATCAGAGCAACGAATTGATGGGTCGTCTTCGGACCTAACCGTCGGGAAATCGTGTACTTCAATCACCTTCCTGGTATGTGTTACTTCCTGGTAGAAATTTCGTGAATAAATTTTTCAAATGTTTTGTTCTCGTGGAAGCAGACTCTCATATCATCTTTACTAATTACCGACTGATCTTGTGTATGGAAGAAAGTTTATTACTCGTAATGCAATAAAATTGTTAGTCTCTTCAATCAAGGCTATAACTGAATTCAGTTAAGGCCTTGCTTCAATAATACTTCTTCCATTTTACAATATTACTTCCGCTTTTGTACGGGGTGGGGGTGGGGGTTAAGCTATTGATATCATTTTAAAGCTAAACAATCTTTTTTCTAGCACATCATTGCATATACGGTTACAACACCACACGTCATTAAATCATTTTTAGCGAGTCTAAATCTATTCATATATCTATATATACATTCATGACTAAGATAATGACGTCAACATTATATAAATAGATATTCTTGTTTATTCTGGAATTTTCGAAATACCCTATATAAAAGATGAACTTTAAGACTTGTCAAAAAGAAAAAAAACAAACAGAAAACGAAACAAATTCCAGAAACATTAGAAACATGAAATGATCTAAAGGTTATTTCAAATTCTGGTTTAAATGTATAACAAGTATACAATACATTAGTTTTTCAAAGGATTGCCTGGCTATTTTGTCGTATCACTAATCCTATTGATTGGCTCAATACAGGAGTACAAGAGGAAGTGATTTGTTTCAGTTGTAAGCTAAAAATATGCACGTGGAATACACGTGAAACGACTTTATAAATTCACAGTCGGTTAAGTCAAAGTGCCCATTTTTAAGAGGCATGGACACAACAGATGTATCAATAATTACACAGGAAACTGTAATCAATGATGCGAATAAAAGAGAGGAAAACGAGCAAACTGACCACTTCTTTACTATGGCCAGTGAAATTACACAAACATCGCAAGTAAGCATACAGCGTCTCGGCGGAGCAGACGGACATGTCAAAGAAGAAAGAAGTACAGTTCTCTGCGTTAGTGGAGCGCATGCTGAAAATAGTACCGACATTCCAGGAAACAGACCCTCATTTCAAGCAAACGGACATATCGAATTATATCCTGGGATAACGTATGAGAAACCGAAGCATCCCGATTATGCTGTAAAAAGTGTCCGACTGTCATCATATGCTGGGTGGTCCCATGAGGTAATGGACCCAGAGCAAATGGCAGAGGCGGGATTCCTCTACACAGGTTTGAAAAAATAAGTCAAATTCCATTATGCGAAAAATACTTAAAAAAAATTATTTCAGTTTCAAATTTCTAAAACTGTTTTTTTTATGTTTTTAATATTTCAAAATTGGATTAGGGACTTCACACATAAGATCAATCAAGCGAGCTAACTACTTTGATTAACACTTCAGGATAGACATTTATAGTCGTGGACACGTTACTTTGAACATGACGTCGCAAAAAGTACACTGATTAGATCTTTTATTAGGAAAGCGACAAAATCGTTAAGGTAAGATGTTTAAGCACACATATAGTATGTACAAGAAAAAAATCAAATGAAATCAAAGAAGTTTCAAATTATGCTTCGATTTTTTCAATAATACTTACCGGCTAGTTATATAACCTATAAATATTTAGGTGTTCACGACTGTGTACGATGTTTCTTCTGTGGCGGTGGAATGAAAGATTGGCAGAACGGCGACGACCCCTGGATCGAACACGCCCGATGGTTTCCGAACTGCGCGTTTGTTAAACAGAGTAAAGGAGAAGACTTCATTAACATGTGCAGAATGTCAAATCTTGACTATGTAACAAGTAACGGAAATACAAACATTCAGGTAATGAATTCAAGCTCCCGATTTGAAGTTATATTTAGTACTAAAGTTAGGCCTTTAATCTTATAAGAAATGTAGTAGAATATTATACATAAAAATCAGCTAGATATTTGTGACTAATGTTAAATCACCAGAAAACTAGATTCTATATACATCTAAAATTTTACAAAATACTTCTACAATGAATACTTCAAAGTATTAGACTACCAATAAACAGTTTGTTAGCCCTCAGTGAATTGGGCTTTTAAACAAATATACAAAATCTAAGGACAAAATATAGAACATATAGACTCTTTTGCTATGGGGGTTTCAAGAAATGACTACTATTCACTTCAAACCTCACTCAAAATAATGGGTTTATAAACTATGGAAACACGATGTTTTTCTTGGTCTGACTATGAAAGAACAACTGTTGCTTGGCATGTAATCATTTATATTATGAAGACCTACTGACTGCTGACAAAAAGCAAACCAAAAGAGAACTAACGAAATATAATTATAAACATGAACCCATTTCATGATGAGGGGATGTTATCAACCTTAACTTCAACATAAATCTTAGAGGCTTCAAATTAGCTACAAATATTTTTACTCACGTACTCTCCTGAACAAATAGGCAAAATATCAAATAGTTTTACCAAAACAACTAATATCATAGATACCGAGAAAGGAATTGAATTGAACTTAAATGAAACTTACTGTAGTAAAACCATTACAGCAATATAAAACTGCCAAAAACTAGAGAATTTCGTTTGGCTTGAGTGGGGTTTGAACCCATGTTTTTCAGTGAAGATGTCACAATCTTACACAAATGAATGGAATTGAATACTATTTAGAGTGTTGTTAGGGTATTAGGAATCTGATGCCTTAACCCTTATCATGCTAAATATAAATAAACAAAATTAACTTGTCCACTTTCATTTTGGACAGATCCATTAATTGTGTACAGGGATGTGTATTGAAAATTTACTGGCTCAATGGTGAATAGTGCAGACCATGATCAGACTGCAAGGTGCAAGGAGGTGCAAGGTGATCGTGGTGTGCACTGGTCGCAAAGACAGAGTGTTTGTCTCCAGCAGGGTAAGGGTTAATTAGCAGGAAATTGAAAAAGAAGAAAAAAAAGCATAAAATTTGAAAGGGACTGTAGAAAGACTTGTATTATTCTATATCAATACAGGTACCAACAAACTGCAACCTGGAATGTAGCGGTCAACAGGTAGATGCTCAACTTATAGAGGACCTGAACAGTTCCGCAGCAAAACTTGTAATGCGTATGGGTTACAGCCAGGGAGATGTTGAATGCGCAATTAAATCGGCGAGGCAGAAATATGGTAAAGGTTGTTTATTTCTAAGCGTCGAAAGAATTACAATGAGTTTTCTATCTTTAACAAGCAGTTAAACGCTCTATTTTCGGTCATTATTATAGGAGGTGTAGAGCTTCGGGCGCAGTCTATCCTTGAATACTTACTTGACAACAGCTATGTTGCTTCTGAAGACAACACTTGGAACACTTCGCGTAACAGCGACACATTGTCGTCTACTAGAGCAGGTGCTAGAAACAAAACACGGAAAGGACCTGAAGATACTGGAGAAACAGCTGAAATGAATGAAGGTACATATATGTTCATTCTAATCTTAGAGTAATTGATACCTCTAATTAGTTTCTAAAATCTATATGGATTTTTTTTTGACGAAAGTACATAAGCCTACATAGCCAGGATATAGCATACAGATGTGTAAAAAGTAAAGAAGAGCTTATAATGTTTATCCGTAATTTTTTCCCCGTTATTTTTCTGCTAGAAAGTTAAGTAGAAAGAACAAAAATTTGCAGTTTACTATGAGATACACTAATATGTACAAAGAACAGCTTGTTTCCGACCCGACTAGCTCAATCGGTAGGGCATCATATTGTTGATATTGACTATCCCGGTTCAATCCCCATCAGGGGCGACAAAATTTCTGAATACGTCTATAGGTAATTTGTCCCTAACCTCTGAAGCAAGTGAGGAAGTAGTCACTTGCAGAGAAATGGGTTAGTAAACTGGTTGTATACTCAGGAAAACTGGTTTGGTGGATTGACCGCCGGGATATGGCCTTAGCTGTAAAAACTGGCGTTAAACCGCAATAAAACGAAACTGGTTAAGGAAATTATTATATACTATTATATATTATTATACTGGTTATTAGAAAGGTTTTCTGTTGCAGAACAACTCAATTTGTTGGAAGAAAATCGTCAGCTTAAGGAAAGAATGACATGTAAGATATGCATGGACAAAGACGCCTGTATTGTGTTCCTGCCTTGTGGTCACCTGGTTTCCTGCATTGAATGTTCGCATGCGCTAAGAAAATGTGCAGTGTGTAGAACTCTGATAGAAGGAACAGTACGGGCTTTTCCGGCGTAATCCTAATTTGTTGAATGTTCCCGGATTTTTTACAAATACATTGTTAAACGATATTATAGTGCAAGTTCATGTTGATTTATTGTATTAATTGTTAAGTATACAAAATTCACTTGCTAAGCTTTAAAAAAAGTGTATATTATTGTGCAATACCGTCATTTAATTAAGTTCATTTTACTTGTTGGTTTGCTCAGCAACTCACTATGATATCACTTTTTGAGGATGTGAGGTTGGATGATAACTGTTTCTTTCTTTAAACTAAAGGGTTCAATGTTTATCTGTAGATATATGCATTTCGTAACATGTGTTGATTAAATATTATTTCAAGGTTAAATGGATATTTTGTTTACATTTTTTTTCTATTTTCTGTACAAAATCATGTCTGATTACCTGTGTTATTATATACGTTTGTCAAGTTTTAGATACACAAAATTGTGAACTTAGCATAAGTCTGTGATAAATGCTTTTTTCTATTTCTAGATCATAATGTTGTCAATTTAGTCTAGTCCATAATAACATTTATTTATTTTACGAGAAGACATATCACGTTGTCGTTATACAAATATACACTGAATACAAGACAATGCAAACTTTTATATGTGAATTTGAATAATAAATGTTTTTCTATTGAGCGAGACAGCTGCATGTTTTCTTTTATTTTCATTAAACCCCTGTCTTCCACATATTACAATACAGTCGGCGACTGTAACAGCATATTTGTAAATGTTTCATTCCCCTTCGATGTTTTAGGAAATTATCAGATCTCTTGTATGAAAAGGTAAAAGTTAAACAGGTACAGACAGGTATGATGTAATAAAGTACATATTTTTGATACCAAAGGTATACCCTTTTTTCATCTTTTCATGTCGTGCAGTTTTCTTTTCTGCAGGTTAAGTTTTTTTTACAATATGCACTACCATTTGGAAAAGCCTGTGTTACATTGTTTGTATTCCAACCAAGATTGCTGATTGGTGACTGGTCGCCAAGGAAGAAAGGGATTCAAAGTATGAGACAGCTGTGTGTCAGGTTTCGAGAGAAATTAAATTTATGTAATTTCTCCTATAATTCAGAAGTGATTTAGTTTCACAGCAAAACAAAGTTTTCCAGTTTTCTTTTTTAAAAATACGCATTTTAATGGAATAATAATAAAAACATAAGTAATGGAAGTAACTAATAAATATATTATTGAACAAGTGGCATTTTTTTCGAATTCGTATCTACAGTATCATGAATATTTGCTTACGCAACGTCTCTCCTCGGGAGTGAAAACTCCAGCTCGAACTGTGTGTCAAAGACGTTTCTTTTTAAATTTTCTCATGGCTAGCTTTTTAACACCAGGAAATTTGTGCAGGATTTAAAATAAATGTCATTTCTGTCGATAATGTAGATTAGCAGTTTTAAAATACTGTTTATAATCATAGATTATCTGTGGAACACATTTTATACTCAAGGAAACCACCTCTTCTTCCGTCCGTAACAATTTCTTGTCTTGACTGTTTCTTAGCAAACTTTGTTTGTAATTAAATGAAACTTTATGGGATTCTTTGGTAACATAGGCACAATAAATTATTACAAATTCGATTCTGCTGGATTGGTTTTCAGGGAGTGATGAGCGCTTAAATTCCTGTTCGGGCAATTTATCAGTTTACACTGGCTCAGATAAATGCAATGGGAAGCACCGTAACCAAGAAGAGACGCACCGATTTGTAAGCTTGATCCTGCCGGACGTATTGTAAAAATATAATGGGCCATTGACTTTTACTACATTTAGCACCATTCTTGTCCAATCAATATCTAAGGAAACATAGTCTGTATGTAAATGTAATGTATTTTGCATATCAACAAGGACTTTCGGGTCAAGGTCAAAATATTTCTGACATTGACTGAATGAGCATTTCTCTAAAATTAATATGACACAACGTCAAACATTTGAGTTTTTAAAGGCTGACCACATTTGTGTTGTGTATTGAAACCTTTAAAATCTTTAATTAGAGCATGAGTGGACGTCATGCAATTGAGCTAGGTTGCTCTGTTCAGATCAAGGTTGCACATAATCATTTCTTTTCAAGTTAGAACCTGTTTAAAGTGTTTCTTCTATGATGTATATTGACAAGAATACTATAATTTTGATGTCCCTAAGTACTCAAAACTGCAGAGTTGTATCGATCGTTGTCTTCATTATTGTTTATGCACTTTTTTCGTTTTTGTAATTATAAGTAAGTCGTGTGTGTATGTGTGTGTTGTGTGTGTGTGTGTGTGTGTGTGTCCAGATACAAGATGGCCTTAAAGTGCTCGCTCAAAACAACAAATGCCATCTAATGAATTAATCATTTAAATTTAAGAAAGAGCTAGACAGTGCTGTATGCAATATTTAAAACATTTTGTCTGTTTGATTTAAGCATGCATAAAATATTTCCTACATGTTTCTTTGTCCTTTGTACTTTTTCAAATTTGAGGTTTATGACTCCGGTTTGCGCAAAATTTATCGCAGAAGCATACTTTGAACAATGCTCTGGATTTTCAAATGACAATACTACACCCAAAATTAAAAAAAAAATCAGACTTGATTGTTTTGAACAAGAAGAGTTTTGGAGGTTTTGACTTATAAGTGTATTTAACACATCTGATCGGGATTAAGGTAAGTGACCTTAGATATATGAATTTTGATACTAGTCAAGTGAATATGCTACATGTAAAATTACAGAACCTTGGACTTTTTGGCTTCATACAGGAATAGGTTTAAAGATTTTCCAGTACATAATTATGTATAATATGTGATCATGGGGATAATTTGAACAGTCTTGGTAGACTTCAGAAAACAATACCTAATACCCAATTTAGTAAGTGTTAAGATTTCTGACAAGACGATTATACAAGTCTGTATTAAATGTCTTACATTAAATAAACATTCAAACATTGAATAAGGTTGAGATCATTTTTGTAAAACAAACTGTGAGATAATTTATGAGAGATTCTTTTATATCTGTTCAAAGTGTTCTGAACAGATGCATGGCAAATAAATGCCGTCTAGATATTATCAAAGGTCTGACGTTCTTGTTGCAGTTGTAGCCGTTATTGTTATTATGGGTGTCTCATCAAACCAACTGAAAACATCAATCAACAAAAAAAAAAGAAAAAAGATATGAAAACATGTTGGCCTCACGTGAAAATAATCATACGTAATATAAATTACAACTGAAACAATTATTTTGTTCAATTTCATACGAACTTTGAGGAGATTTGTTGTTACAAGCAGTTGTTGTATTTCTTCCTGTGAACTATATTATTCGTATATTGTTATCAATTGTGATGTCTGCAGTGGTGGTATTGTGACCCAGATTGTGTCAAAGTTAATGCTGTTCGCTAGAAAATCTTGCCATCGCTGAAATGCCTTTCGAATGTCGTCTGCTATTATTTTAATATCAAATTTGAAACTGCAAATGCTCGAGAAGATCAATCTTCGAAGTAAGCCTTCATATAAACCATTACTCTACTATTTTCACCTGTAACATAAATGTTTATGATATTTTATGTTCTTCATTTTCTTGAAACTGGATGTCTTAATTGTCCCAAAACACTTTTATTAGGCAGATAGCGCATATTTAAACATAAGAATGAGTTTCTACTTACGTTTATCCTAAAAAGGATAATTTTCACACAAGTAAGCGCGGAATCATCATACTTGAAATATTAACTATATTCATATTTGAAAAAGTAACCATTGGATATGTATTTCATCTAAACTGATTTAGATATTACGGGAAAACTTGATTCCGTAATGATTAGCAGCAAAATAACTCGGAGAAACCAAATAATGCAATTATGTTTAATAAATAGACTCGCAACGCCTGTAGCAAAATACTTGCATTTATATTTCATAACTTAAATTAGGACCTTGTTTCGGAATGCAAAAAGGATTATATCAAGGCTGGTACGACAAAAAGACGAAGTAAACCATAGCATATGAGTACAGTTACAAATTCTAGACAGAACAAAATCGTTGAACATGCATGTAAAACATCAACAAAGTGGCACAGAAAAAAATCAGTTTTCTCGACGTTGGTCAACCTTACATTTACTTGTGACAACTACTTTAAACTGAATTTAAAATGAGCTCACTGGAACTTTATTCCTTTGCAACCGATTTAGCCTTTGATCACTTGCCACGTAAAAATCATCTGTATTTAAGGTTTTATTAGACTTTATTCAGACCTCTGAATAAAGTTTACAAATATTGTATAAAACTTTTAAGATATGTATGTAATTAGAATTGCATGTACGTAAAAGTACTTAAAGGATGCATTCCATACCTTTCAATAATAAGCCAAGGTAATCCTGAAAAATCAGATTGATATACACCTTCTATTTAGAGAAAGAAATACCTCTCATTTTGATAAAAGTTTTTGATCCAATTAAGTTTCAACATTCTTTCATTTATCTGTTATGTTGATAATGAATAGAATGTGAAAACCCACAAGAATTTATGTGCAGCGTTTTCTAATGGTTTCCTTCAATATTTATGAGCCATTATGTCAGTGTTTATTGGATTTACAGTATTTAGTGCTTGTGTGGAAGCTGGTATTCGATCGGTACTGAGGGAGCCTCAATTTTGTGTGATGTTTCGATAAAACTTTGTCAGATATTTACCTACAGAATATTTACTGTGAGAATCAAACGTAAAGTTTAATTAATCAGAATCGTTTTTAAAACCAGGTGTTTTTTCGATTTGTTTAGTCCATTTTCCCTATTTGTGTACGTATCAATTCACTATTCACAGATATCAATGTAAACATGAGATACGAGTGTTTCGTCGTGCTTGCGACACATATGAGAGAAGGTACATTAATCTTATTATTAATAAAAAAAATGTTGTTCCTTGATATATTTTTGAAGTGGAAAACGGGCATTTTATTTCGCTCTTTCACTAAAAATGTCATGTATAAGCTTATGGTGTGGCGTGAAAAATTAAAGATCTATGAAATGTTTCCTATCTCCGCATGCGCACTAGCTATTTTATAGGTTTCATCATCACCTTGAAATTTGCAAGACGATGACAGTCCATATATTTATATAGATTATTCAGCACTGGTTATTAGTAATAATTTTTTAGTTGACTGAAAATGAAAAATGTACCATGCATTGACTTTACCACAATATGCTCGATCAATCAGATATTACGTAAAGATACCTTTTGATGTTTAGGCCTTTACAACAAATATCAGTATGAAATTTTTTTAAACATCTGTACGACTATATACAGTACATATGTTTATATAAGTTATCAAAAAGAAATTTCACGAGTGACAAGTATTCTCTATATCTTTCACTTTCATGTTTAAAAATCTTTTATACTTATATTTGTCGAAAAAATGTTTTTGTGATTTAATTTGATACAGCTAAATGATATAGAAATGTCAACGTCACCAATAAAATATATTCCTGCGAGTTCTGGATTTTGAACTGTCTACCATAATGTTTTTCTTTGGTAAAACCACACTTATAAATCATAATTAAACGTTGTCGTGGTTTTCTGGATTACTTAAGTGAAGTTGTGTGATTTGCGATTAATTTAATTACAGGAATTAGAAGTTTTATCAATGTAAACAAGTTGCAGGAACTTGTAGATAATCATAATCATATATAGATAAACCAACGCCGTTTTCGGGCACACTATTACACAGAAAACGGTCCAGATGGTTTGACTAATGTCTGTACTCAATCAAGACATCAAAATCGAATGCAATTCTTGTCGTTTATAACTCTTCCTGTTGAATTTTGAATATTTTTCGGTGTCAAGGACTCCATGTTGTCATAGACAGATATTTATCTGTTACCTCACGACACATACGTGCTTTACAAGGTCTCTGTTTTTACCGAATTTTCGGCATGGGGATGGTATAATGTACACTAGATTTGTTGCTTTTTATTCCCATGTTCGATTGCATAAAACAACTGATAACTGTGATGAAAAGCATACTGTCGATAGATCTACTCATCAATTTATGATATGTTGTCAAATTCAAATGAAGAATCATTGTCAAAATTCAGCTATTAGCCTTAAAAGTCCAGATTCTTCAGACCTTCCGATTATTTGTTTAGTTTAGTTAAGTTTTCTTTGAAGTTTTAAGCGGATGGCCTCTTTGATGTTTTTGTTTGTTTTGTTTGTTTACCTGCATGTACATTTTTGTAAATAAACAAAGGGAGGTTACAGTGAAAATTAGAGAAAAGGGTGAACTTTTTGGAGGGTGGGGTGGGGGAAATAGTACAGCATAGTGACCAATATCTTTTGTAAATTTCACTTGTGGTTTATCAGAATACTGTCCACTGTTATATCAGAATATATCACTGGAAAGTATGAAAAAAATAGAGGATATTTGTTTGTTTTAGTGAAATAAAAATGATATTTCATTGAAACAAACAAATTTTCTTTTTATTATTCTTTTTACTTAAAAAACTTAAACTTATAATTTCTTTTTCTCTGCGGAGAACGAATAGCCGCTTTATTTTCAATCATTTTTGATAAAGCAATAGAAAATAGTTCTGACATTTATTTAAAATACACGTATCTCAACCATCCTATCTATCTATACCATTTAAAGAAACTGGAAAAAAAAACTTTATTAAATTTACGCAATTGTCAAATGAAACAAATCTGATCTTCGTCTCGCCATGAATGGCGGAGTAATACACCACCAGTCAGCTTTCATTCGATTCGAAAGTCCGCCATCTTGTAAAACTATGGAAACACAACTTTTACAAGTTGGATTTAATTGTGTATTTTAAATTACTTAATCATTGTCACTATTCATTATCTGCCTGATTCTCTGGAATGAAGGACGAGCTAGAGATCCTGGATATGAAATTATGGGATTGTTGTTAAAAACTTGTGACAAATGTAACAAAAGAAGGTAATAAGTTTAAAAAAGTAGTTCGGCAAAAACATTGATAAAAGTGGTATTCCACAGTTTTAAAACAGTGGATTATCAATAATATCTTACTGAGAAAACTATAAATCACTGGAAAACATAAAATAAAAAAGTGTATTCTATCATCGTACATAAGGAAATGGGAAGAACTCTTCGATTCATGCAATCTATATTCGTACTTGGTTTACCACTGTATATAAATAAACTAGACGTAGTGTAACTAAACTAAATCTATATTTCCTGTCATTGATTGATGCAATAAACATATTCTGCCACGTAAAATTAATAATATGGAAATATTCTTATTTAAATACTGACATCATATAAGTAGCTCATATAAAGTGTTGCAATTCTTTTGAAATATCTAAACTTCAAATGAAGATCGAGTTGGCAAGAAATCGTTTTTTCTAAGGATTACGTGACTATTTTCTCGTTGCACCAATCAAGTTAGCTCAAGCCATATTCTACTATACTGGATTGCGAGAGAAAGTAATTTTTACAGTTGTAAACTGAAAGTAGGCACATTGAATACACGTGAAACTCCTTTACATAAATTCATTAATTCACAGTTTAGTCTAAATTGTCGGTTTATAAGAGGCATAGGAACAACAAATCAACCAATAAATACGTGTATACAGGAGACTGTAATTAGCAATGCGTTAAAAACTGAGAAAATTGTGGCAACTGACCATTTCTCTACAATGGCCTATGAGATAACACAATCACCCGAAGTAAGCAATCAACGTCTCGATGAAGCAGACGGACATGTTACTGAGGAAAGTAGTGCGGCTCTCTGTGCTGGTGGAACGCGTGCAGAAAACATGACCACCATTCTAGGAAACAGACCATCATTTCAAATGAATGGGCATATCGAATTGTATCCTGGTATAACGTATGATAAACCGAAGCATCCCGATTATGCTGTAAAAAGTGTCAGACTGTCATCATATGCAGGCTGGTCCCATTCGGTAATGGACCCTGTACAAATGGCAGACGCAGGATTCTTTTACAAAGGTTTCTGGCATTAAGTAATTAAGTCAAATAAAACCGTCTTATTTTGTTTGGAACTGTTTGTACATAGTTTTACATTTTTAAATCAAATATGATTGATATAAGATCAGGAAATCTTTGAATTTTGACAAAATCAAGATAACGAGTCCTTGATAGTACACACTAAATTTTAAAACTTTTTAAATTGTAGGTGTTAACGACCGTGTACGGTGTTTTTTCTGTGGCGGTGGAATGAAAGATTGGCAGAACGGCGACGACCCCTGGATCGAACACGCCCGATGGTTTTCCGACTGCGCGTTTGTCAGGCAGAGTAAAGGAGAATACTTCATTAATATGTGTAGAATGTCAAATATTGACTATCTAACAAGTAACGAAAATCCTCAAATTCAGGTAGTGAATTTTTGTGCAGTTATTATTTCTAGTATATTGTAATTAATTATTTCAGATTACATTGTATTTAGATATGTAGAAGAATCTGTATTACACAAAGTTCAACTAGATTTTAATTATGGTATATCTAATTTTATTTTTAAGTCTACATAAAAATTGTCTATTACCATTAGCTCCACAAATCAGTTTTTAAAGGATACTTTAATTGTCTCAGTGATAAACAACTATAAAAGTCACTATTCTTGACTCAAAACTGTAGACTCGAATCAACCTACCGACTAGATTCTATATACATGTAAAATTTTGCGTAATATCAACCTAGATTCTAAATAAATGTAACAGTACACTTGACACAAAGTTACGTACAAACACTACTACAATACTAATATCTTTATAACAAAGAGAATGGAAAACTATGAAAATTTAAATGTAGGAAGGCAATGTAAAAATATTTGTATCATTCTATATCAATACAGGCACCACCAAATTGGAATCTGGATGGCAACGGACAACAGGTAGAGGATCAACTTATAGAAGACCTGAACAGTTCAGCAGCTAAACTTGTAATGGGTAAGGGATACAGCCAGGGAGATGTTGAAAGCGCCATTAAATCGGCGAGGAAGAAATATGGTACATGTTTTTTATATATTTGTACAGAAAACTGAGAAATTGAAGGGTCTTGATAATCTCACATCAGTACAGATTTAAAGGAACGTTAAAAGTGATACCCAACAAGCAGTGTTTATAATTCGACTGTATGAAGAACTCCTCTGAAAGCTGATCGGCTGAAATGTAAATGTGGATTTCCCTGTCTAAAAGTAGAAATATTGTTCTGAATATTAAATTTAAGAAGAGGTAAGAAAGTGAAACATAGAACCGTAATGCAGAGTGTATTGTTACCTATATTGGTGATTTTACTAGATGTATGCATGAAAAGTATTTTATTTCTACGCATTGAAAAAACTGCAGTGAGTTGGCTATCTTAACAAGCAGTTATTAAATGTGATAAATTTTGTTTTATTTCAGGAGCTGTGGAGCTAAAGGCGAAGTATATCCTAGAATACCTATTTGACAACAGCTACGTTGCTTCTCCAGACAACGATTGGAACTTCTTACGAATTGATGATACAGTGACATCTGCTAGAGCAGGTGTTGCAACATCTGAGCGACAGAAAGGACCTGAAGATATTCGAAAAGTAGATGAATTGAATAAAGGTACCGATGCATTCATTTTACATTTAAATTAAAAAATTCGTTTCAAGATAAACTTCTTAGATTCTCAAATATACATAGTTACTTTTTCACGAAAAGCTTCAGCAAGGATATAGGTTACAGAAGTGAAGTACATTATTTGCAAAAATAAACAACAAATAAATAAATAAATAAACGGGAAATCATGTTAGTTCTTTTTTTTTTCAGTAATATTTCTGTTAAAAATCATATTTTATTATAAGATACACCAGTATGAACATTTTACCGTTTGTCTACGGTCAGAAATTATTAAACAATGTTTTTTTTCAGAACAACAAAACTTGTTGGAAGAAAATCGTCGGCTTAAGGAAACCATGACATGTAAGATATGCATGGACAAGGACGCCTGTATTGTGTTCCTGCCTTGTGGTCACATGGTTTCCTGCATCAAATGTGCGCAGGCGTTAAGAAAATGCGCAGTTTGTAGAACACTGATACAAGGAACAGTTCGGGCTTTTTCGGCGTAATCAAGCCTTTTATAATTTTCTTTATTTTATTTCACAATTGTCTGTGTTAATTGTCTACAAAGATTTTTGTTCTATTTTAAATCATAATATTTACAGTACTGTTTTGTTTATATTTACACGTATTTTTTGTTTCTAAACATTGGTGTTATGATTTACTGTACACTAATAAACACTACGTCACAGAACATATTTAATTCAATCTAGGCTTTATGGTTTCTGACAAATTGATTTTTAAAGTTTTTCCTTCACAAGTCTATATGAAATGAGATGACCATTGGGCGGGGGCCAATTCTGACCAATGAGACATGATTTGTTTGATTTTGGTAGAGGTCCACTAGATGATACTACCAACAAAATATCAAAGCTCTAGTTCTTGTGATTTCAGACAAGAAGACTATTTAAAACTTTTCGAACATAACCATATATAAAATCAAGTGACTCCTGGGGCATGGCCAATTTTGACCTTGGGGCCATGATTTTTATGATTTTGGTAGAGGTCCACTAGCCAAAAGTACACACAAAATATCTAAACTGTAGGCCTAATTTCTGCAATTTGCCCGCTGGGATAGGAGGAGATGTTGTTTGAAGTTTACTGTGGATGACAGACAGACGACGGACAAAAGAGCATACTAAATGATACTTCTAATCTTCAGTCAGGTGAGCTTATTTGTCTAGATAACTACAATAAAAATTAGCAATAACTTTGCATCAAGAAGTAAATGCACTGTTTTGTTTACTGTTATACAAACCTTAGCATTAGAAACAACGTTTGTAATGTAATGAAATATTTCTTTTTTTCGGAGGATGGGGATTGAGGAGAAGGGGAGATGAGTGAGGCTTTGGAGGGATAATATATTCATAAAAAAATATTTAACATCGTTTTTTTACAAAACGAGTAATATTAGTACTCGAATACAGCTGGTTAAGCATTATTTGTGAGCGATTTCCCAACTGTATAAGAGCCAATTGGAATTTTAGGGACATAACACAGCTTTATTAGAATTATTATACATGTATGTGTACGGACAGAAGGTGTAAACTTATAATAAACAAATTGAATTATCCCTTTGTGGTATTCTCAATCATTTTGATAATGAGAACTTATCTGGGCTTAGGTGTATTTAATTTTAAACCAACACTGGTTACTTCGTAAGAAATCGGTTTATAGAACACACCTTAACGATAAAAATTCTTTAAAAAAATGTGAAAAAAGCATATCAGGAAAACCACAGTAAAAACCACACCCTCCCTAAACAGTAAAAAAGTACGGGGAAAAAGGCATAAATTCATTTATAGGTCAATTGAAAAAGGACACCACAAAATTAACAAATATGAGAATCCGAGGGGTTACCGCCTTGGAACGGACAGTGGAAAAACATTTGCCACTGGGAATTTACACCAAGTTTTAGGGTGCACTTGAGACAAAAACTATTTCGCAAAATCTCGGAACGGGAATATTTGTAAATAAGTTTTCGAATTGAAATATTGCCCTTTGACATAATCTAATTATGTGTTTATTCTTGTCTAAACATACCCTCATCATATCACCCTTTTTAATTATTGAGTGATCTGTATGAAAAGCATATTTTGACATACCTATTTTCTAAAAATACAATGATATTTTTAGCGCGGGATTTTACCTATTTCTAAATATACATTCATTCAACAAAGATATTGACGTCTTCGATTACTTATATATAAATAGAATTTTCTTTCTAAATAATTACGTTAAATCGGGAAGTTTCGAAATAACCTATATAAAGGATGAATTTTCAAACTTATGAAATGGAAAACATTCCAGAAATTTTAGAATAACGAAATGATATAAAGCTTATATTACACTTTGTCAGGATATTCAAAATTCAAATGAATAATGATTCACCAATCAAGTTAGCTGAAGCCGGATATTACTGTACTGTAGAACATGAGGATGTGATTTGTTTCAGTCATTAACTTGAAGTAGGCACATGGAACAGGGGCGTAGCCAGCTTTTTTTCAACTTGTAGGCCCATAGAAGAGATTCAAACGGGCGGTTGCCTTGGTAAGGCTCCACCCCTCCGCGAAGCCGGAAACAAGTGGAGATTAAAAAGAGCACAATGCGTGTTCCAAAGTATCTCAGGAAAAATGAACAATCAAAACAATCCGTTAAATAAAACCATTTTAAACTTGGTATTTGATTCAAAATTTACTGAACACTGTATGCAGACGGTAAAGCAAGGTATGATTAATTTTAAATGAAGTCGATTTTTCTGCGACAAGAAAATTATTATGTTCCCCAAAAGGCAATTCAACACCTAAATTGAAACACACTCTTTATTCGACCATAATGCTTGCACGACCTCTCCCCACTCCCCTTCCTGCTTTTATTGCACTTTTTGGGACTTTTGCAAATGTCATTTTCTTGACAAACTTCTGTGGAATACACGTTAAACTTCTCCACAAATTCACAGTCTGTTTAGTCCAAATTGCCAATTTATAAGAGTGGATGAAACAAAAAATGAACCAATAAATATATGTATTCAGGAAACGGTAATCAGCGATGCATAATAATTGAGGAAAATAAGGGAGAGACCACTTCTTTACTCAAACACAGGTCCATGGGGAAATTGACCCAGTGCAAATGGCAGAGTCGGGATTCTTATACACAAGTTTGAGAAAAAAGTCAAAGTTCACTAAACGAAAAAAAAGAAAAAGAAAAAAAGCTGAATAATTCAATTTCAAATTTCTAAAACTGTTGTTTATGTTACATTTAAGAATAAGATTAAGGGCTTCAGACATCAGTCAAGCGAGTTAACTACTTTAGTAAACACTTCAGGATAGAAATTTATAGGCCTTGACAAGCTACTTTAAACATGATGACGCAAAACGTACATTGATTAGATCTGTTATTAAGAAAGTGAAAGTAAGATGTTTAAGCACACATAGTATGCACAAGAACAAAATCAAATGAAATCAAAGAAGTTTCAAATTATGCTTCGATTTTTTTCAATACTTACCGGCTAGTTATATAAACCTATAAATATTTTAGTGTTCTCGACTGTACGATGTTTTTTCTGTGGTGGTAGATTGAAAGATTGGCAGAACGGCGACAACCCCTGGATCGAACACGCCCGATGGTTTCCGAACTGCGCGTTTGTCAAACAAAGTAAAGGAGAAAATTACGTTAACATGTGCAGAATGTCAAATCTTGACTTTGAAACAAGTAACGGCAATACAAACATTTAAGTAATGAATTCAAGCTCCGGATTTGAAATAAGATTTAGAACTCAAATAAGGCCTTTAATTCTATTAGAAATGTAGTGCAATCTGCTACGCAAAGTTCAAATAGATATGTGTGATCAGTTAAATCACCAAAACCCTAGATTATTTTTGCATCTAAAAGTTTACAAAATACTACTACAATGAAAATACCTCAAGGTATCAGACTATGAATAAACATTTTGTAAGCCCTCAGTGAATTAATCTTAAAAAATTATATACAATCTAAGGACAAAATATAGAACATGTAAGACACTTTTATCAAATGGGTTTCAAGAAATGACATATTCACTTCGAACCTCACCCATAAAATAAGGAGAAACACAATGTTTTCTTGGTCTGACTATACAAGAACAACTGTTACTTGGAATGTATTCATTGACATTTAGAAGACCTACTGACTGCTGACAAAAAGCTAACCAAAAGAGAACTAATGAAATATAATTATAAACATGAACCCACTTCATGATGAGCGGATGTTATCAACCTTAACTTCAACATATTCTTATAGGCACCAAATTTATTACAATTACCTTTATTCACGTACTATTCTGAACAAATAGGCAAAATTCCAAATATTTTTACCATCTGAAAAATTAACAACTAAAATCACAGATACCAAATTTGTAACGATTTACCACGTTATATAAAACGAAAGGAATTGAATTGAATTTCAAGAAAAGTTACTGTTGTAAAACGATTAATTTAAGAGCAGTTGATGCAGTGCATCAACTCCTCTGCCTATACAATGTACAGTGAGAGTAGCGTACAAAGTATCTATTTTTAGACACAGGAGCTGATGCAGTGCATCAACTGCTCTGTTCCTATTATACGGTTACGCTGATTAAAGTGCGTAACAATGGATTGAGAAGTGAAATTACAGCTTGCACCTTCCATTCTACATTTAATGACCTATTCTAGATTTAAATAATAGTGTGTTCTAAGATACATGTCAATAAATAAAAGGTCTATGACGAAAATTTTAAAAACCTATTTTTAGACTTGATGACCCGGAGGCAGGGCCAATTTTGACCCCAGGGCCAAGATTTGAGCAAATTTAGTACACGTCCACTAGACCATGTTATACATCAAATATCCTAACACTAAGCCTTATGGTTACTATCGAGAAGAATTTTGAAGTTGTTTTTTTTCTATGTAAGTCTTTACCAATTCAAGTGACCCCTAGGCGGGATTAGTTTTGACCACTAGAGCATCATTAAAGAAACTTGGTAATGGACTTCTAGATATTTTCCATACAAAATATCTAAACGCTAGGCCTTGTGGTTTCATAGAAGAATTTTTCCTTATATAAGGCTTTATTAAATCAAGTGACCCTGAGGCAGAACCTCTTATGACCCAAGAGACATAATCTGAATAAACTTTGTAGAGAAGATCTTAGTGAACCTGTCTGCCAAATATCAAAACCCAAGGCAAAGTAGTTCCAGACAAGAAGATTTTTGAAGTTTTCCATATAAATGCCTGTATAAAAATACGTTACAGCTGGGGCAGGGCCAATTTAGACCCTTGGGCCATGATTTGAAGTAACTTGGTAAAGATCCACGAGACAATGCTTTAAAATAAATATCTGAGCCTAAGGCGTTGTGGTTTCAGAGATTTTCAAAGTTTTCCCTATATGAGGCACAAAAACGTGTTGTCCCTGGGGGTTAGCCAATTTTGACTCCGGCGCCATGATTTAAATACTTAGGGTAAACTTGGTAGAGGTCTATTAGATGGTGCTACATACCAAATTTCATAGCTTAAGGCTTTTCAGTTTCCAGGAAGAAGATTTCTAAAGTGTTCACCTTTTAAACCATCCTTTAGCTTCTGTGGCTCAGATCTGTAATGGACTGGAACCATTTGAATAATTTTTATAAAGCTTTCTGCAAGGAACATTCCGGGCAAGTTTTCTCAAATATGGCCTGCTGGCTTCAGAGTTGTCATTTGAAACAATTGTGGACGACATATGCCAACTGACAATCACTTATCCTAAAAGCTCACATGAGTACTGCTTGCTGAAATGAGTTTAAAACCTATTTTACGATAAGTTGCTGAAAAAGTGGATTTAATTACCTTTATAGTGACCTTTTTTATTGCCCATAACTAAGTCAAGAAATTGTCCTGAATCTAAATGAAAGGAATTCTCTGAACAGAGTTCATGAAGATTGGCATATGGCATATAGTGCTCACAAGTTTTTCTGAGAACTGACCTACATGTATGACATGAATTTCGAGGTCAGACATCGAAATTTAATCTATATTGTATGACAATCATTTTAACCAAATTTCATTGAAGATCCAATGAAAAACACAATTCTATTGTGTACAAAAATAATGTTTAAAAGAAAGAAATTTACCAGATGGTCACAATCCTGCTGCTTATAAAGGAGAATCATATATACAAATACATGTACAAATACATGTACATATATTTATGTTACTTAAACTGATATGACTAGCACAAAAAACTACAGGCCAACATGATGGTCCTATATCGCCAACCTAAGTACCATCAGTTACAACAGCGTGATCAATGAAGGAATTAAGGTACTTTCACCAAATGTTTGAGTTAAATCTACAAAATGTTAGGGTCTAGTGATTACCTTCCTATAATTGTATAAATACAACCTCTGATAACTGTGTCAGGGAATCGATTCTTTGGCTCAGTGGTTAGAGTGTTGGTCTACGATGCGCTAAGATCGGGGTTCGAATCCCCTTCTGGGTTGTGCAATCTAATTTGCACTGCATCTTTCTGTTACGAACTTTCTTGTTCGTAAGAAAAGAATGTACATCTTATGATCTAATCCGAATTTCATAAACAGTTCAAAAACAGTAAGTTGGTCAGCAGTATAAGGTCAATGTCAAGTTGAAATCCCTATTTTAAATGATGCTTTCAGCTTCTTGCGTATCATTTTGGTATAACCTTCGTCAAGGCAGTGGATGGTAGAACCTCTCGGCTTACCCTGTTATACTTTTTTCAGAAGACCTTGAAATTTACATAACATTTAGTATGTCATATTTCTTTCATTTGTTTGTGTGACTAACATACATTGATTGTCTGATTATGAGTTTAGATGTTGTTTCCGATTAATTGAAAACTTTTCAAAACAGTAAACATTTCAGTACTATTTTAAGACCTAACATATGTGTAAAAACTGCTTCCTTAAATTTATCTATTTTACTAGTAACTACATGTACATTGTTTTTAGTTAACAAGAGATGGGTTCTTTACAAAACAGAAGTATTGGTAAATTTACTTTTCACACGCTAAAAACATTTTGGAACAAGTATGTCCAGATTCCAGTGGGCTGTGATACTTTCTTGCTGTTTGTCACTCATAACCCTGCAAAAAATACATGTATATATGAACCTGCCATGAAGATGCAACATTTCTTTGCCGTGGAAAAATAAAGAAACTTATATTCAACAGAATCTTTCCCCCAATACTTACCCAACAACTTTACACACAGGCATAATATACACACTATAAATCTCAGATCAACAGGTTAGAAACTGACACTTGCATGTCTCATAAACAATAATAGAGTTTTTTTTAAGGAAATGGAACTAAAATCAGGTATTCATTGTCAGATACCCTCTCTAGATTTAAAAGTATATACATTACATACTTGGAAACGCCTTCTATCTTACTCAGATATATGAATATTTTTTAACACTTATAATCATATTACAGAAAATAATAATATACCAACAATAATAATAATAATTTTTTTATAAAAATGCGTAAGTTACACACAAACTTCTGCTTAACTGAAATTTGCGTACAAAATTTACGTTATGCGTTAAGTGTTTTATGAAAAGGCGTACAATTGTGCGTAAAACTTAGACGTAACTGGGACAAAACCGTAACACAGTCAAAAAGCACCTGCTTCCGGTGACGTCAATGTACCGCCAAAGTGTCAATTTACTCTGCGTCATTGACACAGTGGAAAGAAATCCCCAAAATGAAGCAGATACATAACGGTCTTCGTTTGACGGTAATTTACTTTCCTGTATTTTGTCTGTTGAAATTTTTAAGGCATGCACATATGCCCTTAAAACATAGAGCAATTAAAATGTATCAATTCTGACTGTCCCTTAAATATGAGTACACAATCCTTTTTTAATATTTGTACTTTTGATTCCAGGTGTTGTTTTCAAGTGGGACTTCATTTGTCTTACTACTGAAGATTCAAGAATGTTGTAACTTTTCGAAAAAAGGGACTCTGATGAGGTTGAGGTAGTTCTCATTGTCGTGCGGAAACAGGGCGCTGCAGCACGTCCCAGGCATGTTCTATTGGGTTCATGTCTGGAGACCTAGCTGGCCATACGTTCAACACCTTGGTCGTCAAGGTACAGACTGAAGATTCTGAGCTGTAGCATTGTCCTCCATTAACACAAATTCCTGGCCGACTGCACCAGCACATAGAATGACGTGAGGTCGGAGAATCTCGTCAATATAACATCTAGCAGTAACTGTGCCGTTAACAAACACGTGAAGGTCTGAAAAAATGCCCGCCCAAACAAAAACAGAGCCACTACCAAACTTGTCATGTTCAGATATGCAACACTCGCTGAAGCGCTCATTTCGCTGACACCATCCACGCTGACGTCCATCATGGAGGTCCAGGCAAAATATGGATTACACATTATGAAAGTGCCCGAGTTGCCAATTAACGTGATCTCTGGCAAACTCCAGACGGACCGCACGGTGTCTTGGCGTTATAGGAGGACGTACCACAGGACGGCGAGCACGTAAATTAGCTTCATGGAGTCTGTTGCGATATGTTTGTGCATAGATTCGAACACCGGAAACAGTTTGGAAGTCTCTATTTAGAGCAACAGCCGAGTCAAACCTAAGGCGTTTTGCCAGGACAACGATGTCACCGTCTTCCCAAGCAGATGCTGACCTTGGACGTCCACTCTGAGGACCTCTGGCGACGGCGCGTGTGTCCAGGTACTTTTGCCAAAGTCATTGGATTACACTTCGACTTACACCATGCTCATAGGCCACCTCGTGCTGCGTTTGCCCAGCCAGCAGACGACCGACAGCTCTGGCTGCCCCAGCCTCCAACATGTGTCTTCTAGGCATCCGAGATTCTTCACACTGATCAGTTCTATAGTGTAACAGATGATTTGAATCAAAAATTCAAATTAAAACCTGCTCATGTCACGTTGACTTTATTCTACACATTTGATTTTCACTTGATTTTAAGTAGTGGGTGTGTTTGAACGGACGTGCACGGGATAATTGGGCTGTTACGGGTAGATAAACACATAAATACACAAGTACTGGTGTGTCTAAAGCGAAACACAATTTAACTTTTACATGAATATTTTTGCATTTAAAAAATCTATGAACCTAAGTCTTGACCCTTAATATTATAATGTTGAGTGTAGAATGTTCAACGCCTACAATACATGAAATAATTGCATAGGCATCTTAAAATACTTTCTCTACCACTACCAGTGATAGACTTAGTTTTTATGGTTTGAAAGTAGAAATTATCTCAATGGAAATACTTAACTGAATGTGCTAAATAACAAGAGCTGTCAGTGGAGACAGCACGCTCTACTATTTAAATACTGGATATTTAAGAAAGGGATAACTATTACCAGACATTCCGAAAAGTGTTTTGACATTACTGGTCATTCGGTCCAGTAATCTAGGAAGAATCCCTAGACCGAATCAGTATTCGTTGGATCAATGAAAATCAGAAAAAAAAAACAAAAAAAAAACAAACAAACAAACAAACAACAACAACAAAACAACAATCCACTCATTTTTAAAGATCGTCAAAAAGAATTTTTTTCTACTGGAAATATGTGTTTGTTTACGTGCCGTACCGTAAAAGGGACAGTATAAATAAATTATTCTGTGTTTTTATCATGACTGCTAGTAGACGGTAAATTTTTGATGGAAATAATTGATGGAAAACATAAAATAATTATTATGTTGTTTATTTTCATTACAGATATAATTTGTAAATAGATTGTTTGGGTGAATACAAAATTTCACCGGTAAGATCCGTCGGACCGGCACTTTTCAGAATGTCTGTATTACACATTAGTTACGAGGAGCTACACCAACGCTCATCAAGTACCTACTCATCCAAGAAAAAGTGAAAATGAAAGGCTAGGGTAAAAAAGAAATGGAAGCAAGTGTATATGCATAAAAGCAAACAAAAAAAAAGATAAAAAATATAAATATTTTTTTCTCATCTAAAGAAGAATAGGGAAGTTGAGGGGTAGGGGTACCTATGCAATCGATATCGACAAAAGTTCCTTCGCATCCCATATAAGTAAATGGTTAAGTTCTAGGCGTGTGCCTTCCAATTAAACGTTTTTTGCTACATTAAGACTATGCTAAACCAAGTGTCTCCTGGGATGGGGCTAATATTTTACCCAGGGATATTGTATGAACAATCTTGGTAGATGTCTACTAGAGGATGTATCACATCAAATTACAAAGCTCTTTGTTAGTCGGTTTTAGAGAAGATAATTTTCAAAGTTTTTCCTACACAACTTTATATTAAAACGACGGACTCACAGTATTAAGCTTAATTATTTTTCTTTTAAGTTAAAGAGAAGTTAATACACTATGAAAAAACAACATAATTTTATGCTACAATACTTTGTGAAAACTGAACAAAAAGAATTTCATTTTAAAAGGATTCGAACACATGCCCATCAGATCAGAACAATTAGGAGAAGCGACCTAGCCCACTGAGCCACAAGGGAATGTTCTTAACAAATGTCAAAATTAACAAAATAAACAAAGTACCTCCCCCGTGACTAACGGGGTAAATATTTTACCGAAAGTGAATATGCATCGCCGACCCATCTGTGAGTCAGTCGCTTTAAGCCCCAGGGCGGGGCTAATATTGACCCCAGGGTCATGACTTGAACCAACATGGTAAAGGTCCAGTAGACAATGCTACACGCCAAATATAAAAACTCTAAGAATCCTTCAAGAAATAAAGAAGTTATAGTAAAATATAACTTTTTTTCAGGAACAAGTTTAAATGGGAGATAATTCGGAAAATATTGGTGTTAGAGTTATGAACCTTACCACATATGATGTGGCTGATGATAATATATGTGCAATATTGTTTGTAGGAATCTAGAAACCCCTACCTATTTAGGGGGACTTTTTTCAACATTTGACTTGTTTTTATACTCTTCCAAAGAATATCAAAAATGTAATATTTACAATATTAGAATAACAACAAATAAAACCACCTAACAATAATTTCTCCTGCACGAATTTAAAAACAGACACAGTTTTAACACGAAAAGAACCGGCAACGAAGTAAATTTACATCATGTGACTGACGCGGATTTACACATTTATAATCCGGAGATCAATACAATTATTTAAGTGTATTATTTAACTGTATATCGTTTTGTTTCCTGTACAGATATTGGCATGCAATAATTTAGTATTATTCAAATAGAAATAAAAAGCTTTTACCTCAAACGGCATGCGAGAAATTTCAGGATTATTTTGGGCGATTCGCTCTTGGAAAATGTAGTTTCCGTACAAAAAGCTGAACTCATGTAGTGTATATTGTGTGTGGAACGGATCAGTGGTCCAGTGGTAATGCGCTGGACTGGTAATACAGGGGTCCCTTAATCCACCCCCGGTCGTCCACTTACATTTCTAATTGCCTGTCGGATGAGACGGTAAACCGAGGTCACATGTTTCAGTGCTGTACACTGAGCATGCAAAAGAACCGAAGTGTCTCCGGAATGGGATGCTTTCTCTATCTTGCACTATCCCCGCAACATTAAATAACTAACTCTGCAAGGAGCGTCGGTATCGAAAAACTCACTCTTGTATATTTTCAACTGTAGTTGTTCGTTGATGGTATCTGTTTATGGTATCCGAGTGGTTGTGTTGGAGTTGGGGAGATAAGGGGTGGGGAGGAGGTCCGATGGAGTCTCAGTTTTGACCGTGAGTGTGATCGTTCGATCAAACTTGACCAACTATTTACCTAGAGAATATTTACTTCAAAAATAAAGGGTAAAACTAAATTCATTAGTTCTGTTTAAAACCAATGAATTTTCCAGTGTTTTATACCCTTTTCCCAGCGCCAAGTCTTCGTACATATCAATTCCATTTCCCAAAAAGAAATACAGAAGTATTCATGTTTTAATTGGTCCTATAGATAAGCCATCACGTTGCTGCTGTCACATATAACTTCATTTTTTTATATTTTATGTTTTATTTTTTTTACTTGTAACGTGATGTTTCGGTTTACATGAAATACTCACAGGTGACAGTATCAGTGAGCATACAAAATCTAGAATCGATTTTTTTTTTAACTTTTTACTTATATATCTACAAGGTGTATTACATACGGAACAACCAGGAACATCACTGAGGTGACTTTTGTTTTCAAAATGTTTGCATTTATTTTTGTTAGAAAATGGTGAGAAAGAAAAAGATCAACATCTTAACGATGTATCAACATACTGAACAATTTAATGCACTGACACAGATTGTTCTGTTAAACATATCAGAGTGTTTTCTTCCCATAACCATTGTTTTGTTTTCTTAATGCACTTGATCGCTTTCGAAATATCCCGAATGTTTTTTGTTATAATTGTTTTCATTAGTTAATTATCTGGAGGTGTGTCCCAATAAGCCAATGAAAAAACTAGACGTAAAACTGAATTTGCTGACGTCACTAACAAACATGGTGAAATGAAAGTAGGATTACCTGAAAAAATAAAAGATTTTAACGCGAAGCACAAACAAACAATATAAGTAAAGGGGATTTAAGTGGGTAAAAATGATGATCTATTATTTTCATTAAATACTGACATAAATTACTGTGCAGACAGTGCTAGAAAAACCAAATTTTAGGAGATTTCAAGTAATTTTACCCAGATTCCTAGTCACCTCAGTGATGTTCTCGATTAGGTATTTTACATATTACGTCATTGCTCGCAAGGTTTTGGACTGATTTTCAAAATATCGTGCAGATAATTTATTTAGAATATATATATTGCGAAAATTACAACATTTTCAATATTGTTACTGAATTAACATGGATTGTAGTACTCAGAAAAATCGATGGTCCTGCATGAAATATACCTTGTAGATATATAAGTAAAAAGTTATTTTTTTTTCGTTTTTAGAGGTTTTATGCTCATTGATACTGTCACCTATGGAAATACTTAATATAAATATTAATGTCACAAAAATGATGTAACTGGCGAAAATGTGATGGCATATTTCAGTGTTTATACAAAGGAAAAGCTGAAACTTGCGACTTGTTCAATAAACCGTTCAACTGATTTACGCCATATCGTATTTTCACTTTTTCGCCAGGAAAATGAGTCAAACTTTGTCGTATCTTTGTGTTTTCGCATTCTCGAGGCGAAAATGCGAAAAAAAGGGCAAAAATACGACAAATGAATGTGTCGTGTTTTCGCCTCTTATTTGTCGTGTCTTTACATTTTCGCATATTTGCTTTTTCGTATTTTCGCTTTTTTGCAATGTCGCATTTTCGCTTTTTCGCATTGTTCTGTTTTTGCTTCTTTGCTTCTTCGCGTTCCGGTTACGGATGCGCAGATTTATTACACATATGCCATAGTGCTAATGGAGTGAAATTTAACTTTATCTATCTATCTATTTAAGCTTATTTATCGTCGGTACCGGTTGCCCATATGACCAACGCCCCCTGGAGAGTTTAGTAATTTTATGTGATGGGGGTAGTGCAAGATACAGAAAGCATCCCATTCCAGAGACACTTTTGGTTCTTTTACATGCTCAGTGTATAGCACTAATACATGGGACCTCGGTTTTAAGTCTCATCCGAAAGACTATTAGTAATGTTAGTGGAGGAGCGGGGATCGAACTCGGGACCCCTGGTATACCAGTACAGCGCGTTATCACTGGACCACATCCGCTCCCATTTATCTATCCATTGTTGTTTAGGCATATGTATAACTGATGTGCGCATGCGCTTACTCAACCGGAACGCGAAAATGCGACAATGCAACAATGCGAAAATGCGAAAAAGCGAAAATGCAACAATGCCAAACAGCGAAAATGCGAAAACACAAAATGATGTATCTTCGTGTTTTCGCAATTTCGCCATGAATAAACAAAGACACAACACTGAACAGATGAAATGCGAAACCACGACACATTAAATGTGTCGAATTGTTGCCCTTCTTTTGTCGTCCTTTCGCATTGCCGCCTCCAAAATGCGAAAACACGAAAATACGACAAAGTTTGACTTTGACTGTCGTGTGTTTGTGTTTTCGATTTTTCGGATTTTGTAGCGAAAATACGACATGGCGTAAATCAGCCACCACAACGGTACCTGTTCATAGCATAGACAGATATTGAAAGGCGACAAACAAGGCAAAAGTACTCATCACGTTTTTTCTCCCGTATCAGGTAGAAAACCAGTATTTTGATGTGTTTTGCGACAAATTTGAAGAGATGGTATATCAATCTAATTTATTACAAGAAAATGCTGTTCCTGGTACGTATTTTTATAAATTTATTTCGTTTATTTTTTGTCTCAAAACCTTTCGTTTAAGCGAATGTTTTGCTGTTTGCTGGATATGAAAGGTGGATTTTAGCGTTGAATTTCCCGCGATATGCACGACCAATCATATGATTTATAAAATTATCTAGCAGGTCATGTGAGGTCATCAGAGGACAGCTTCTGTTAAGTATAATGAAAACAACGACAGTTTTTCCTGAAAGAGTTATCAGTATAGAAAACATTAAACGTTTGCATGAGAGATAAATGTATATTCTTTAATCGAACATTATGAAATGTGATTAACTCCTCCTTTTAAGCGATTTCTGATCGTTGGGTAATTCCGTCTGATTTACTATTGTTAAATAATTCGATTATCCACGGTTGTTATCGTTGATCATGTGCCTAGAGTCATCCAACTGACCTATTTTCGACATTTATTCATGCACGTAAACAACACCTGATCAAATGTTGATGTTTACATTTTTTACCGTGACCTTGTTATAACTAACGTAACTGTAAACAAATACTGGTATATAAAGAGTTGCAATTCTTGTTGAAATATTTAAACTTCAAATGAATAACGAGTTAACAAGATATCAGTCTTTCAAAGGATTACCTGACTATGTTCTCGTTTCACCGATTCAGTTAGCTCAAGCCGGATTTTACTATACTGGAGTACGAGAGGAAGTGATTTGTTTCAGTTGTAAACTGAAAGTAGGCACATGGAATACACGTGAAACTCCTTTACAGGTTCACCGTCGGCTTAGTCCAAATTGTCAATTTATTAGAGGCCAGGACACAACAAATGAACCAATAAATATACAGGAAACTGTAATAAGTGATTCAGAAAAAAATGAGGAAAATGAGCGAACTGACCACTTCTCTACAATGGCCTGTGAGACGACACAAACACCGTCAGTAAGCATACAGACTCTCGGAGGTGCAAATGGACATATCACTGAGGAAAGTAGTCCGGTTCTTTGCGTTAGTGGAACGCGTGCGGATTACAGGACATCTACACTAGGAAGCAGGTCATCAATTAAAGTAAACGGACATACCGAATTGTATCCTGGGATAACGTATGAGAAGCCAAAGCATCCCGATTATGCTGTAAAAAGTGTCCGACTGTCATCATATGCAGGTTGGTCCCATGGGGTAATGGACCCAGTGCAAATGGCAGAGGCGGGATTCTTTTACACAGGTTTGTAGTATTAGATAATTCAGTCCAAAAATGTGTTGTTTTGTTTAAAACTGCTTGTGCAACATTTTACATTTTTATCAGGTAAAAAAAGGTATATAATCAGAAAATCTTCGATTTTTGGCAAGATATAGATACCGAGTGCTTGTAGGTATACTTTAGAATCTGAAACGTTTTTTTTTTAATTTGTAGGTATTCATGACCGTGTACGGTGTTTTTTCTGTGGCGGTGGAGTGAAAGATTGGGAGAACGGTGATAACCCCTGGATCGAACATGCCCGATGGTTTCCGAACTGCGCGTTTGTCAGGCAGAGTAAGGGAGAAGAGTTTATTAATATGTGTAGAATGTCTAATATTGACTACCTAGCAAGTTACGAAAATCCTCAAATTCAGGTAATAATTTTTTGTGTATTTTTAAAGATTTTTAGTACATTGTAATTAACTCTCTCAATTTAGTAAGAAAAGTAGAAGAATCTTTATTACACAAAGTTCAACTAGATTTTTAAGAATGATAAATCTATCTACTTTTATTTCAAATTCTACATAATGTTTTAAGTTACCATTAGCTCTACAAATCAGTTTTTAAAGGTAACTTTGTTATTAATTGTCTCTGTGAAAAACAGAATAAGCAACTATAACAGTTACTTGTCCTGGCTCAAAATAGTAGACTGGATCAACCTTGATTCTATATACAGGTAACAGAACACTTGACACAAAGACAGGTAAAACACCATACAACAAGAATATCTTTATAAGAAAGAGAATGGAAAAGTATGAAAAATTATGAGTAGAAAAGCAATGTTTTAAGGCTTGTATATTTCTATGTCAAAACAGGTACCACCAAATTGGAACTTGGAAGGAAGCGGACAACAGGTAGAGGATCAACTTATAGAAGACCTGAACAGTTCAGCAGCAAAACTTGTGATGGGTATGGGATACAGCCAGGAAGGTGTTGAAACCGCCATTAAATCGGCAAGAGAAAAATATGGTACATGTTTTAATTTATTAGTATAAAAAACTGAGAAATTGAAGTGTCTTGGTAATCTCACATCAGTATCGAACAACGAGTGGTTGTTAAATTTCTTCTAAATTAAGCACTCTACTGAAAGTTTCATTCGTTAACTTTATTGGTGATTTTACTATATGTAATGTCTGAAAAGTATGTTATTTCTAAGCATTGAGTAAACTACAGTGAGTTGTCTATCTTGAACATGCAGTTGTTAAAGGCTGTAAATATTGTATTATTTTAGGAGCTGTGGAGCTTAGGGCGCAATATATCCTAGAATACTTACTTGACAATAGTTATGTTGCTTCTGGAGACAACGCTTCGAACACTTCACGAATCAACGACACGATGTCGTCTGCTAAAGCATGTGCTACCAACAAAACATCCGAACGACAGAAAGAGCCAGAAGATATTGGAGAAGGAAATGAATTGAATAAAGGTATGGATGCATTCATTTCAATTCTTAAGTAACAAGTTCGTTTTGAAAATATAAACATTTAAGATTCTTGAATCTACACAGTTACCTTTTTTTACGAAAGTACACAGCTTAAAAAGTAAGGTTAAAAATTATTATACCCGTACCACTATATTGATGTATATTTTCGAATTACTTTGTCCGTATGTCCGTCGCGGGAAGTCGGGACAAGGTACTTTTTATCTATTAAATAAATGGGATCTGTTTTATTTTTTCCAGTTGTATGTCTGTTAAAACAATAAGAAAAAAGAAACAACAAAGAATCAGAAACAGAAAAGTTGTATTTTGTTATAAGATACACTAGTATGCACGTTTTTCTGTTTGTCTGCATGCAGTATATATTATAAATGCTTTCAGAACAACAAAGTTTGTTGGAAGAAAATCGTCGGCTTAAAGAAAGCATCACATGTAAGATATGCATGGACAAAGACGCCTGTATTGTGTTTCTGCCTTGTGGTCACATGGTTTCCTGCATTGAATGTGCGCATGCGCTGAGGAAATGCGCAGTGTGTAGAACACTGATACAAGGAACAGTTCGGGCTTTTCCGGCGTAATCAAGCTCTTTATAATGTTCACTTATTTTAACAAATACATTTTCAAGTTGTGTAAGATAATAATATTGCAATTTTATTTAGTTTTATTGAATATAGATTAATGTATATAATTCACTTATTAACATTTTTACACCGAAAGTGATAGATACTCAGGGCCTTAATTCTGTGCAATACTTTTTCTTATATTATTTAACCATTTTCGCATTTCAATTTTTACATGTATTTTTGTACAGTATATAAACAACATAATATATTTTCTTTTGCCTTTTTCTGTTTTCCTTTAAAGAATTCATTGTTAATTAGTACACTATACTTTTCGTTGTATTTGTTATAATAAAGTTTATCATTACATACTAATAAAGGAATAAGAGTTATTATACATGATAGATAAAAACATTTTTGTTTTATCCATCAGCTTCATTTTATGTACAAAATAAAATTGAACGTGTCCAGTCACCTATGTTATTATATACATTTGTCAAATATGATATACATAACACTATTGTCTGTGATAATTGTCTTTGTTTTTCTAATTTAGATCACCAGGTTGACAGTCTTGTCGTGTTCATGATAGATATATTTATTATACAGAAAAGAATTTCACATTTATTTATAAATAGTTGCAGTGAACACAAGATCAATTGCAAAAATGATGTATTTGTGAATAAAAGTTTATCCATTTTGTATCGCTTGTTTTGGTGTTTTTGTTGTTGACTTTTCCCCCACAAAAGGCTTCAGATTCCATCACATTTAATGGACATTTTAAAATATTGCATTTGTTTTCTTTTCAACTAGACTTCAGATAAATGATTAGCTAGCAAGCATGAGAAAAGAAAAACCGCTAGTATAAGATAGCCGTGTATCAAGTTTCCATAGAAATTGCATTTAATGTATCCCATGCTTCAGAAATGTAGTTTTTCAGAGGTTTTCTTTTTCTGTTCTTTGTATTGTAAAATAGTGTCTTCCCGTTTCAACCAGTTATCCGCTCTTTGTCTCTTCAGTGGCTCCTTCGGAAAAAAGTTTACCAGTTTTCCTTTTTTTAACCCAAATATCTTCAGTTTAAAGCAATAATCAACAAGTAACGAGAAATCATATAATAAAAATAATTAACAAATATGTTTTTCATTGTATTACTTCGCTCTGTATCACAGCACATTTAGGACAAAAGACTACAGACGACTCCTCTTTTGTTATAACAAGGAAACTCGTAAGAGATTAAAGAGGTGTCTTCCAGATACATGTAACTTATATCTATATTTTATATTTATTAAAGTCTCATCCATGTACAAAACAAATAGACTTGCATTCATAAAACATATTATAATGTGCACAGCCATTCAATTAATAATTATAAGAGACTAAAGTCATAGTCCAAGGTCATGTATCACAACAAACTAAAACCTATGTAAAATGCTGCTAATTCTGGTAACTGATAAAAACAAATGGGACCAAGATGTTTTAAGACACTGATCAATGGGTACTAATGCACACATAAACATTTAAGAAGTCAGAGCCAGCTTTGATCAGATCATAGAATGGCAGATTTGCAACATTTACACAGTTTGCATAAAATTGAATATTTAAATATTTACAAAGGTAAAAGTTACGTCATTTTGATATATTATATCAGGTTTAGGCATATATGCGTATCAATCCTTGATTAGTAAACAAATTGTACGTAATCTGTTGATTTTGTTTTTGACATTAATTGAAAAATTATCACAGATAGCAGAGGCTCCATAAAGAAGACCTTATGTCATCATATAAGGAGCAGTCCAGGATTGCGTGACTTTCATCTTCAACTACTTGTACTTTGTCGTACGGACATGTGCGGTTTTCTTCATTTAAATTCTCATATCTTCTATTTTCAATTCTTAAAGGTGCACACCACATCGAAATTTACTAAAAGCTGACCTATGATCAAAGGGCATGATCATTTTACAGTAGTTTTCTGTGTCAAAATTCAGTTTAAATAGTTGGTATGTTCGTAATTTGTTACGACCTTAACCAGATATACTAATGGACTGACGGTGGTGTTTGTTTAAAACATCGACGACAATAACCACAAGCTTATTAGCAAATCTAATAAAATATTTATATATGGTACCATCGATATAACATCCCTATACAAAAATAATCAAATCTGGTAAAGAAATGTTTGGAAAATTCCTTTCACGAAAAGTGGATGGTTTCTGCTGTAACGTGCATTTGTTAAGGGTAAACAACTTCTAAAAGTACATTGCCTGCTATACGATAAACCGTTTGAATAAATGTGTCCGCAAAGTCGGTCTATTTTTGTAGATATCATTTACCGTATGTGACATGATTTGTGTACACGCTAAAAATATTTACAATGTTTAGTGGACATAAAAGACGCGAGATAAATTAGATTAACAGCAACTGTATAACATTTTTAACCTCGTATTAGCTCATAAAAGTTATCAACTGTCGTCTGCTACAGATTATCAAAAGAATTTGCAAATGCAAAATATGATTCATCTTGAAAAAGGAAAATACAGAAAACAACAACACACACACACACACGCACACACACGCACACACACACACAAACAACAACAACAACAACAACAACAGGAGAATCAGCACTTTATAATGGATTCTTAATAGTTCTAGTCTGGACGCATGCGCACACACATTATTGATAAAAATCTCGGGTTAGTTTAAACTGCACAAAGCGCAAGGTAGTGTCTAGAATGGGTGGAGTATTGCTAATCATTTACACAATAGTAAACACGTGAAATTCAAAGTGTAGGTAAGTGAATATGTATTATTTTGCTCATTTATAATTGGTTGAGATTTATTAATTTAATTTAATTTATAAGGTGAGACATAATTAATATGCGAATTTTGTGGGTCATTGACAATGTTTCAATGAGGAAGAGAACGTTCATTCCGACAACCGGCTTGTTTTGCTCGAATTAGATCGCACCCATTTATAAGATCCGTATCCCTAGACGCTTTCTTTGATATATGGGTCACCAGGTCAAACCTTCGAAAAACCTCGTGGTCACTCTAGAGGCCACTTATTCCATCCAGTCATCATGTAACTGTCAGTATGTTTTTTTTCTGGATGACATGTTAATTCTTTTTTGTATGTGTATCATGTTGAGTCTAAAACTATGTCACAGGATCACATTCTAGAAAAACTTTTTAAACAATTTAAAGGTCACATTTTCTTCCAAATTATTATGTAACTTTGTCAGGATGTTTCATTTGATGATCAGGTGGTCAATAGTAGATCTATGTCAAAATTCTCACATCTGCAGGACAGAATTGTTGGAAAATGCATACTTTGGCAATTGTTACTTATTTCTAACCGATATCTGCTGGGCTGTGTTTCTGAGTGGTTGCAAGCTCGATCCCACAATTCGGTTTTCCTCTTAATTTCGACTGACGAATGATATACATGATGTTATTGGCGGCACCAAGAACGGCGACGCCTATACTTGGATAGTGTTTCATTTTGTACCATGCGCTGACGTAATCAATTTGGGAGAGTCTTGGATCATTATCAATGTAGAAAAATCCGATTATTCTGTACATCACTTAAAATATGTCAGTTCGTAAACCGTATTTATAAATTTTAAAAATAAATTGATCCAAATCAGGTAAGTTTGTATTTTTAATTAAAAGTTTTTGATGCAAAAATTACAGATTTATTGACTTTCCCCAAAACAAATCAAAGCGCTGCAAGTACTTGTGTATTCACTGCATGTATCTAGCAGTGTGTTGCTACTTAATCTGAAATGCAAATCTTTGTTAATTCTTTCAACTATAGCTATATAAAGAAAGGTCAAGCCGAGTGGTTAAAAGGTCGGACTTGTAATCTAAGGATCGCTAGTTAAGACACGAGTTCGAACCCCGTCAGCGGCCGTGTCGGCATCGGTTATTTCCTTCAGCAAGAAACTTTATTCTCATTACTTAGTACTGGTTGGTTCCAGGGACGGATTTGAGAAGGATTCTATTAGCTAAAAGCTTTCGTCACAATCGAAATAAAATTGATTTGTACAAACTAACTTGAAAATAGAATTTGTACAAAATCTGTCGTTTTAATGCAATAATAAAGATATGAGTCTGTCTTTGTGAATACAGACACAAAGATGAATTTGAAGAACATTCTTACTTTGCTGGAGTCAATTCAGTCGATATAGTTACAAAAAACATATCTGTTCACTACGCCACTAAACCGTTAAACCATGAATATGATAGAGTACCAGTGGTACCCTGGGTGTTATCTAGTGCAGACAAATTACAAAATATTTTTAATGATGTAATACCATACTGTGAAATGTGGAATTCGAACAAAGATATTACATGTAAGGTTTTATTTTTTGGATGTCTATAACATAGGAATTGTTATTTCAAAATCGAGGACACACCTTCAGAGACAAGTATCTTGGTATATTTTTCACTAAATCTGGGAATATTATGCATACAAGAAAATGTTTAGTAGTAAAGCCCTTCATCTATTACAGGAGAATGTGTACTCCATAGTTGTGAGTGTATTTCTGAAATTGGAACAAAGAGAGCTGCCTATCAGGTCGGCAGCTCTCTTTGTTCCAATTTCAGAAATACACTCACACTGTATTACTGCTACTGCTACACAAAAATTCGTTTGATGGTATTTTCTTCATGCATACAATATAAACAATTAAAACATAACATTTCTTCAAGAAATAGATTGAAAATTTGAGTTTGTAAAAATTGGATTATATCCTGTCTATCATGGTTGCGCAACCAGGATAGAATAGAAAAAGACACAAAACAGTAGGATTTAAACAGATTAAAATCATTAAAGGGTATCGATTGTTGAAATAAAGCAAAAGTAGACATTTGGAATATTCAAGTGCTGAATTGTGTCGCAAATGAAGAACACTTGATTATTATCCCTATTTTTAATTTTAGAGGGAGACAATATGCAATTTTCATAAAAAGTGAAAGATCAAATGATTTTTTATGAGAATATAGTCATTCATATCTGGTCATTTTGTTGAAGAAAAGTGAATACACATGATTTCACAACTTCAATAAAAGTGATTAAAACATGGATATAATTCAAATGTCCCCCTTTAAAATCTTTTTACATCCCATCTGTAAAAAACTTGACTTTGTCGTAGCTTCGTGTTTTCGCATTTCGTGGCGAAAAAGCGAAAATACGATATGGCGTAAATCAGTCACCATACAAAAACGTTTAAATATTTCAATGGAGTGCAGAAACAAAATTCAATTTAATAATTATCACATGTCTATAACATTTTGATGTTTATCCTCTGTGAAGCCTCTTAAACCCGATCAAACTGTCTTGAAAATCTGGCAAAAATCCCTTACGGAATCCAACTTTTGTCTGCTTGGTAACATTTTAGAAATAGAACATGCTCTATACTTTGGACATTTATCCTGTTATGTTTGTGATAAGCGATGAGTTTGCTGTCAGGGCCAATCGTTTCATGATTGTATGCTTGAATTTGTGGTTTCCTAATCTGTACATGGGAGGACAACCTATAAGGGATGAGTTCTGTAGTATAATCAGAAAAAAGAAAAATATAACTTAAATCATGTAAACAACCATTAAAAGCATATACAGTCATTGAAATTCTTGTTATTTAAAACATTCTGTGAAGTGTGATTTTCGTTTGCTCAAAACATCACAATAAATGTTTGATATATTGGAATTATTTCCCCATTAAAAACTCGACTAGTTGCGTAAGCTGTCAGGGAAAATTATTTGATGATTATATCCCAATTTTGTGGTTATTCACATTAATACAAATACCGATGTAATTGCAGTTATGGTAGGTCATATGCGTCCTTTCTAAATAAAGAACTGATTCCATGTTTCACAAACCATTTTCAATCTCAGTTGAGATAGAGGCTGATATTTCTTTAGTTACTTTTTGTTTTTGGTAAATTTCAATACTAAGGCAGTGAAGTCATTTTAAAAACAAACCAAAAATATCTATTTCAGATTGGTATCTAAATGTAACATAAATCTGTTTACTTAGTTTAAGATAATGTATATGTCACGCCAATTGTCCAAATATTACATGAACCTATGTTTACGCTCGTAAAACTAGGATTTACGGTCGATAATCTAGGTTTTTCAAACGTAAAACCTGGTTTTCCGATTTTTAACCTCTATTTTCGAGCGTAAACATAGGATAACGGCCGTAAACCATAGTTAAGCTCGTGGTCTTATGTTTACGTTCGATAAACTAGGTTTCTCAAATGCTATTAGAATTTCGGTCGTTATTCTAAGATTACCACCGTAAACTTGGGTTTGCGACCGTGAACATAGGTTTACGATTCGTAAATTCATATTTTTTCTCAGTAACTTAGTTTATCAAACGTAAACCTAGGTTCACGTCCGTAAACTATGGTTCACGACCGTTATCCTACCGTTATCGAAAACACTGGTTAAATTCCGTAAAATATATTTCAAGGGAAGTCAACTGTCCAAAATAACGTGAACCTATGTTTACGCCCGTTAATCTAGGGTTTCAATCGTAAAACCTTGTTTTTCGAATTTTATCCTATGTTTTCAAGCGTAAATATAGGATAACTGTCGTAAACCCTAGATTACGCTCTTGAACCTATATTTACGTTCGATAAACTAGGTTTTTCGAACAGTCATATAAACCTATGATCACGATCGTAAACATGGGTTCACGGCCATAAATGTAGGTTCACGCTTGAAAACATAGGTTCTCGATCGTTAACACATGTTAACTCTCGAAATTCAAGTTTGATTTCATAATCCTAAATATCGAATGTAAACCATAGTTTACGATTGATAAACTAGGTTTTTCAATTAAACAACGGATTTCAACCGTTATCCTATGTTTACGGACATTATCTTATTGTTACGCTCCTGAACCCCGGTTTACACTCGTAAAGGATAGTTTACAAACGTAACCTGTATTTTCGACCCTAAACTTGTGTTTTCAAACGTATTCTATGGTTTACGAGCGTAAACTACTGTTTACGACATTGACCCATGATTTCGCTCGAAAATATAAGTTAATATTCGAAAAACTAGGTTTTACGTTTGAAAAACCTGGTTTATCAACCGTAAATCCTAGTTTTTCGACCGTAAACATTGGTTCACATAATAATTGGACAATTGGCGTGCCATAAATGTAATAAAGAATATATCAAACTCAGTCTCAGTTGCATCTTAAAACCCTTTGTGAACATTAGGCCAGAAGATGAAATCAGTTCGTACATCAATGCATTTGAGACTCACTTCCTGCTTGTGATACTAGTAATTGCCCTAAACCATATCACGCGATTAAGACATTTTCATCCATATATCCATGCAGTTATGCTTTATAAACGTTATTTCAATTAGCAGAATGTTATTTATATGTTACACAATTAATATGCCTTCCTTGTTTGCCGCCAGATAAGAATGAACTACGGCCTATGAATGGGGTAAGCAAGGCAGACACTGAGAGTTTGGAAGTGTGGGGTGGGGGAATAAGGGGGAAATTTACATAAACAAAATAATTGCAAAGCTTGTTTATATGCACCCCAACCTCTCATGCTATATTTGAGCTGTTGTCGTGCACGTTCAACAGTCTGCTCTGTATACAACAAATAACAAAGTAGATTTGAAATGCATATATTGTAAAAACAAAATATTGCGAAACAGACTGCCTCGAGAAATTCTCAACTGATAAACGGGCATGTTGAAGGAATGATACCAGAAACACCCTTTCATCAGCAGAGTTTATGTTAAATTGCAAAAGTAAATCTTGTTTCGTTTCGCTCTACTAAATTTTGATCATATAAAAGATAACAAGATTTTTGTGTAACAGAAAGAATATGTCAAAATGTAAATGACAATCTGAATGATTTTGACACACTTGTTTTGATGTTTTGGTTATGTTCATGAACAACAGTGATAAGGTTTTGGTTATGTTCATGAACAACAGTGATAAGGTTTAAGCAAGATGACATAATATTCAAAATACGGAAATAAAACTATTATTAAATTTTGTAAAGGAAATACCACTAGATATCTACATGTAAATGTTGTGATTAGTACTGCTGATTGGTCCTTCAATGAGTGACAAATTTAACTTTGTATTAAAGCACGTCCATTTATTTAACATTTTTGCAACAAAACTTCATTCACTTCCTTCTGTATATTTTAGCACTCTGCAGCGTCTGTTCATTAACAACGCATACAGTAGAATGTCATCACTTCCTCCCATTTATTTTGGCACTCTGTATTGAAGCAGAGCGTAGAAGTAACAACTCTTACAACAAAACTTCAGCACGTCCTTGCATTCATGTACTGCATTTTGTATTGAAACAGCAACTGTTTATTAACAACTTTTCAATAAAAAATCTCCCATTTCTCTTGTTCATGCTAGATAAAAGAACTACTAGAGAAATCACATGGGGCCAGCACATTGTGGGGATGGTGTTTAAAAGAAGCATGAACCTTGTATATAAAGTAGTATTTCATGCTTGTTTCTTCATTTTAGGTCACAATCAATCATTAAGCAATATCCCCACATTGTGGTAGCCCCCTGTGAGAAAAAGTATAAAATTAATGTATCCTGCTTTTAGTTGATAACAGTATGAATAGTAGTGCAAAAGTGGCAAATGTAAATGATCAACAAAGTTTATTAATAATTTGTTAAAATTTTATAGTGGTTTCTTGTGTGAAGGTTTTGTTTCTTGCTTTAGAACACCTTCAGTTACATAGAGAAATTGTTGAAATAGTCCGTTGAGTTTCAAGTGCAGTGGTAAACACTGAAATAAAGTTTAAAGGTTAAATTTATAACTTAAAAAAGCAGTAAAAATGCCTTTATTGATGAATTAAAATCATATATTTTTGTGGAAATAGCAGCAGTAGTAGTTTTTGTTGTAGTTCTTGTTGTCAGATGGTAAGCCTATGTGGCAGACATTAGATCTAGGTTCTAATTTTACGAATGTATATTCTTTTTTATACCTGTTCTTATAAAAATAAAACAGGCATCTTTTGTTCGTTTGAGGTGCGGATCGAGCCTCATTTGTCCCTGTCTTTGTCCCGATCGGTGCCTTTATCACATGTCGGATATATACAGTAACATTTGAGTAAAAATGTGCCGAATTTGCCTTCCAGACCAGACTTTGTTTGCTAAAATTGTGGCGAACTAAGAGTCATTACTTATTGTATTTTCTTGCATAAGTGGGGCATTAGTCAGAAATGTATTGTTACATAGAGAACTTCTATGCTTTGTATTTCCTGAATGATTTTGCTAGGTTGGCTCAAGTGAGTTAGCAGGAAGTGATGAAAAATCAATTTCTTTGCAAAATGTCTCCGTTGATTTGAGCAAATGATTCTTAATTTGTACTTAAACACCACCATTTTCTGTTTTCACAATGTTCGATATAACATATAATAGTTTATTTACTACTGTTGGTTTCCAAGTATTATCTTGTAATCTATTCTGATGCATTGTCAGTGTTCACCACATGAGACCGGTATTCAAGAGGTTGCATTTCACGAGCAATTGAGTTGGACTAGACGGTCTATGTTCAAAGTCTCCTTCTTTAGCAATTTCCCTAAATTATGAATGAGTTGTAACTAGCTTATGCAGGAATTCCAAGCCTACTCCAAGCAATTTGAAATAGCGCATATTTTCACTCTTGTGTTGTTTTTGTTTTGTTTTTAATTAAGGGTAAAAACCATTTGAATAAGTAAGACTGTGTCGTACATTGTACAATCTTGTTAACCATTGTAATCTAGTTAAGTCCTGATTTACACTCTCGTACACTATAATACTTATAATAACCGGATGTGTTTGCATATTTTCTCCACTCAGATATTTGAAGTAAGTGGTCCCTAGATAGTATTAACCATTATATTTTTTTTATTTGTTTTGTCAAGTATCTGCGTGTTCATTTATACAGACACACCAAGATTTTTGTTATTCAGTATTTTGTCTAGTTAACTTTGTGTGAAAAATACCATGGATATAAAGCTTGCATCAAGCTTCCAGCAGAATTTGCATCCTATCAGATCACAACACGGTTATATGTTTAAAAATTCACGAAACGAAACAATAAGCAACAATTGCATTTTTTACTTAAAATGAAGACAACATTATTTTTAATTCTTTGCGATGATTGCCAGTAACTGATTTGTGAGTGTTCAAAACAAACAACAACACTAGTTGGTTGATGTTTAAACATTTTATTGTAGTACATTCTTTTAAAGTGGCTGTGCTCCAGATTTGACATAAAAAAATTTTTTCATGAATTATATATTTAGATGCCGTGAGATTATAACAACATAATATTTTACCTCAAAACTGATTATAGAAATCAAAATAGAATAAAAAAAAAATATTTTCGCTCCAGCCTGATTTAAACCCTGGACCCTCATGTTAACAAACTATTTCCTACGCTTTTACTGTCACCACCATAGCCGCATGTGATATTACAGATATTTACTTTAAATCTTATACAATATAGTTATACCGTAGCGTTACGGTATAGCACTTTGAAAGGGAAAAAAATCAATTTATAATGTAATTATTTGACTTATTTTTTGTCAGGTAAGTTATTTTTTAAGCATTAGTCATAAATATTACAAGAAATTTATAATACAAGAAAACTTTCTTTTTTGTCATCTGGAGCACAGCCCCTTAAAATCCTTTTACAAATGTATAACAGCTCTCAAGCATTGCAGGAATGAAATAACCATCTTCAAGTATAAGGATGTCAGGGAATTGGTATTGACATATTGCATAGGGGAAGATTTTGAGTTTTTCCTTATTGAAGAATGTTTCATTATGATTAAGCGGTATATTTCCTCATTTTTTTCTTGATCTTTTGTGTACTACAAACTTATACACGTAACAGGAAAAATATGTTTTTGGGAAAAGCGGCTTTGAAATATAAAGGTTTAAGATAACGTTTCAGGAGACTCGTCATTTGTGATAGTGCTTTAATTGAATGGATAAAGAGAATTTTATATTTAAAAAAAAAAGAAAAAAAAAGAAAAAAAACTACTTTCTGTAAAACTAGAAAAGCAAAGACGAATCAGAGGCAATCCCTATGTCGATCTTTTGGAAATTTTGATCAACCTTGGAATTCGCAAAAGTGAAAGAGGTGTAAGAACATTTTCATAATTTTAACATGGCGGGCATTCTCCTTCATCATTTTTGACACTTACCGACTTGTCTTCTGGGGAGAAATCCAGATCCCGTCAAAAATGTATATGTTATAGTTCAGAAGTTAGCAGTGGTGTTTTTACTTTGCAGAAATCATCAGAAGATTCACGATGTCAGATTGGAAAGAGAAACTAACGAACAAAGATTTTCAAAACTGGATCAAAACGGCCCTCGCAGTTCTTACAGTGAAGAAAGGAATCGAACAGTATGTTTTAAACACAGTTACAGAATTCCATGAAAATGCATTAAAAGATATTGTATCCGCCGAAGGGATCAGAGACAAGAATTTTTGTTCCTGTTGTACCAATGAAAGTCTTTTTAAATCAAAGACAAACTGTCCAAAAAATGTATGCAACCGCTTGAAATCAAAAATAGAATTAAGTCACGCACATAATAGGCCATCATGGAAAAATACCCGAGTGTCAAGATGGTGCCAGTGTCCATGGGAGATTGCAAAGTGTTATATGCCTCGCGACGGCTATACGGCAGCGGAATCTGTAACAGAGACAGATCTAAATGGAATTCTAAGCGTCATGATGAACCATCTCGCATTCAGAAAGGAAACCTTTGCAGAAGACCTGTGCACAAAGGTATGTCACATGTATAGGTGTAATTTCAGTTTCCTTTTGCAGAACGTTACAGCATTGTCAATAAAAACTGAATTTATATGAATTTAAATAATTGGAAACGTTAAAGGGACTGACTCACAGATGAGCCGACGATGAAAAAAAAGGAAACGTTTATACATCTTGAAATTCTTGCTGTAATTGTGAAGAACATATCTAAACTAAGTTACTGACTCATTTTTTCTTACAGAAAAACATAAAAATATTGAGTTTTACACACTTTTATCGGTAGAAAGTTTACCCCGTTAGTCACAGGGTAGATATTTTACTTATAACATTAATTTTGACGTAACTAGTTTATTAGTCTCTGTGGTTTAGTGGTGTACATCGTCGATATATATTTTACCGACCGAAAGGTCATGGATTCGAATCCTGGTTAAGTCAAAACATTTTTTTTCAGTTTTCTTGGTGCTGTATAGAAGCATAACATTATGTTTTTTCCATGTTTTATTAACTTCTCTTAAATTTTAAAGAAAAAAAATCCGCTAAATTCTGTGGGTCAGTTCCTTTAACTATCACTTTAACTATTTTATACATTTAAGCATATGTTAAATTAAACATTTTCTTGCAAACTGCATCGGTTTGATTAATCCTACAAATTAGTATCTGCCTTGCAGGCTAGACAGATAACGAAGGATGTTAGGCATTCACCAGATTCGTCAATGGATGAGAGGGAAATGAATGCCAATCTTGATATTCTCATACGGTTTCTTGATTGTCCAACCTTCTTTCTAAACAACCCAGCAGGCCAGGAAGCTCTTGAGAACCTGAAAAAGGTAGAAGGAACAAATACATTATATTGCGATGCATTTTGTGGTTAATTTTCTTTTTTATGTTTCAGATTAGAAAGACTGTACATTTTAAATATGAAAAACTAAAAATAATTACAATTCACACGAATCATGAACACTGGTCCAGATAACAGAATTCCAGAACTTGGCTTTCGTTTTAATTCAGTTTTGGCAAAGGATGGATGATAGAACTAGATTTACCTGTGAATTTTATAGAATTGAATTACAACAAAAGACATATTTAAATTTAGCCATTTATCTGAATTGTAAATATCAATATGTTTGATACCATCTTGGCAATTTAGGTTTAAATATATAATGTTATCTTTAATGATATCAAAGAGGATTTAATTGCAAATCATCTTCAATAATCGAACATGTTTTGTCGTTTTTGGCTCAAGTCATTTGTTAAAAAATGTTTCTTTAATCTAGCAATGCGCTATTGAAATAGTATGACTATGTCATGTGTATATGTTTTGGCAGTTAAAAGCTGATATGCTGCAAATATCAACTGCCGACATCACAGAGGTTCTTAAAGATTATATGAAGCAGATAAAGGCAAATACAGATGATGCCTTACAGCAGATGGAACAGAAGAAAAATCAATACCTGCAAGAAGTTTACGAAGTGGTCAGTAAGATGAAAGCTGAGTCAAGCGAGCATTTAGATCGTCTTCTGTTGGCTGCACTTGAGGAAATGAAAAACAGAGCAGAACATGTCAGTCAACAGATATCTGAGAACTACGACGTTTTAAAAGCTCGTGAGATTTAAATTTCTATCTTTATTATACCCCGGCACAACAATGTTGAAAGGGGGTTGGGGCGGGGTAAACTAGAGTCAGGTTATCCGTCTGTCCGTCCTGCCGTCGGGTTTTTCTTTTCGGGGGCATAACTGAAAAAGTATTGGAGGTATCAACTTGAAACTTCTTACATAAAAAGATCTCATTGAGAAGTGCAATGTTTAAGAACCATAACCCTCTTTTGCATAAATTTGGAATTATTGCCCTTTGAAATTTTTCAGACTTAAATTTTGTCCGGGCTGTTTCTGATCAGCTATTGATGATAAATCATTGAATATTGGGAGGTTGACCAAATTTTTCCTCGCATAATATTCTTGACTCAGGTACCTTAGTTGAAAAAATCGGGAGGTATGTTTAACATTTGTATTGTTTTTATGCCTCTGAAGAAGGCCATAAAGTTTTTAAACTGTCCGTCCGTTCATTCGTCCGCCCTTCATTCCGTCTGAAAACTTTAAATTGCCCATAACTTGCTTATTAGTAAATGGATTTACTTCATACTTATACACACACACACACACACACACACACACACACACACACACACATATATATATATATATATATATATATATATACCCCCGAAACGAAGTTAGAGGGGTATATAGGAGTCACCCGGTGGTCGGTCGGGCGGTCGGTCCTTGTCCGGAGTATAACTTGAAAACTAATGGTTTGAATTCAATGCTTCTTAATACAATGGTCAAGCACAATGAGAGAAAGTACAGTGTTCAAAAATCATAACTCCATTGTAACTATTTGCAGAGTTATTGCCCTTTGTTGGTTTTCTTAGTCCGGAGCATAACCTGAAAACTAATGGTTGGAATTCAATGCAACTTGATACAATGATCAAGCAAAATGAGAGGAAATGCAATGTACAAGAACCCCAACAATTTTCATTGCCCACAACCATAACTCTATTTCAGTTCTTTTACAAAGTATTCTGTTATTAATAATTTCCTCAGTTCCAAAGAAGTTTTGCGGGGATATTAATCACATTCAGTGATAGCTCTAGTTATATGACTTTTACCTCTGAAAGATCTTGACCTCGCAGGTCCAACCGTCAGAAGTACTTAATACTAGCCATAACATCCTTATTACTCAACACATTAAGATAATGTCTGCACACAAAATCCCTGAAGAGAAATATTCACAGTGACATTTTTTTAATTTTACCCCTTTACGTTGTTGTCAAATTGTGAAAAAACTAATCATTTGAATCAAAAGATTAAGTTCATGTTTGCATACAACAATTGTTTTATCCCACAATGGCATAGTTTTTATCTTGACCGCTAAACTACGCTGTCCTTAAGGTCACAATATCAAAAGGAACACTTCTTTTGAATGATCTACATCTTCATCTGGTCTTCAGCTTAAGATCAAGGCACCATATTTGGGGCATTGCCATCGTTCAGTGACAGTTGTTGTTCCGAAGATAACTTTATGTTGCATGTTACATTTACTTGTATAGTTGTCTTCTGAAATTAATTTGTGTCTGTCGATACAATAGTAACCACTTGGTAAGACAAGTTTCCTTTGTGTCCTACATTTCCTATACAACACACCTAATGATTGTATTGTTGGTATCTAAAAAAATGCAGTTCATTTAACGATAAATTTAAACAGAATTTATTATTTCATCTGTTTAAACTAGCGTACACCTTACATATAACCTTTGTTTCTTAATTGATAATGTAAAACAATATTTTTTTTACATTTTACTATGGCTTGAATAGACCGTTTCAGAAATTAGTACCTCCCTGATTACCTCACTTGCGTCCGCCATTAAGGGACTGCGCAGACTGTAGCAGTTATATTATGCGGAGCATAGAAAAGGTCCCATTTTTACAGCTGTAATGTGAATGTGACGTTGTATGTTAGAGAAACAGATTCATATAAACCACATGAAGCATTTATTATCAGAAAAGATCTATCCCATACTCTTCTAACTGAAAAATGTATATTTGTAAACGATTTTGTTTTTGCTGACATCTCAATCTATTAAACTGTTACATAAAGGACTTGATATTCTCCGGTATATTAATTCTTTTTTTTATCGAAATTTAACGAAAAACTGCTTTTAAAAGTACATGAATATATCTTTAAAAAATCTGATTATTACTAATAATTTTGTTTTGCGTATTACAATTAATATCCACAACAACAATGTTAAGAATAAGAAGAAGGAAAGCAAACGTATTATTCTAAGACCAATATCTTACAAACTTGTTGCTTGCAGCTACTATTTTCTTTCTGCATACAAACTCTCATATGTTGTACATATCTATACTTTGCACAAAGTGATTTAAAAATGCAAGAAATAAAGATTAGAATAAAAAGGTCCATGTGGCAACAGAAGCTAAATTTCATACGGTCTTGAAAATCTTACAATCAAATAAAGACAATGTTTTATAGCCTTCAGGCATTTTCTAAAAGAGGAAATTTCGTTATCGAAATGTTTTACCGTGACTGATCAAGCAATACCGACAATGGCAATTAACTGTGCCTTATCAAAACAAAGACAGTATGTCACCCCAATATTACATAACCACATTCCTGACCATAGGACACGGCGATAGACATAAGACAATTTGTTAATTAAAAAAAGCGCTAAATAATGCATTATTATTGTCAAGTTATTTTTGAAACTGTATCAAAGAATGAAATAAGTTTTAGTTAAAATAGAGTGAACTTGCGATTGATGAGCGAGGTGTTTAATTTTGTGAGCTTTCAGAGTTGTTCAAATAATTGAAATCGTAGTTTCAACTTTCAAAAAGGAAAACAGTGCTTTCAATACTATTTTTGTTTTACACATATTATATGTGGTTTCACTCAAGCTACCACGGTCTTTTTTCACAGTCTTTCAGTTGTTAAATAATTCATGTCGATAATATGTTCAAGTCAAGAATAAAACATACAAAATAATAATAATAATAACAATACAATAAAATGATGTGTATTCTGCAAAATAAATCTACGCAATATGAGGCAGTATGTCACCTTGAAAAGTGCTAAAGCTATTCAGATTAATACGGAACATAAGCATCATAGTGAGGTTTAGCAGTTCTCTAATGGTGGACGGTCACGTGACTTTCATAATGGCGGCGGTCAATTTATCAATTATGGAACGGTCTATACTAGAATACATCTAAATAGTAGATTTATCTATTAATCAATAGATTTAAAGATAAAGCTTTACATTAGTTTGATACATTTGACAACATATTTCATAGTCTGAAAAAAGACCCAGTTTTCTTCATATAAAAATCCAGTTTTATACAGTATATACATATAAATATATATCCTCATAAATATTCTTTATTTTAATGAATCTTTTTCAGAGCTAAAGGAAGATTTGCTTATTTTCAATAAGAAACTTCACAGCACTATCCCGCTGTCACCTTTGTTTGAGAGAAGGGACACACCGCTATCAGGTTTCTATGTTACACCAACTATCAACTGCATTGAGCATCCCATGAGCGAAACCGTGCGATCAGATATCAAAACTGAAATCAATGGCCTTTGTGATATTTTTAAGACAAAACCATGCAATGAAATATATGTGACATCAAAAGCTGGTCTAGGAAAGACTGTGTTTTGTAAGCGGCTGGTCGTTACCTGGTGTCAGGCCCATAACCAGGAAATATCTGAAGAAAAGAATGAATCAGAGTCGGATTTAAAGATCATGCAAGGTTTCGACTTCGTTTTCCTTGTGCCATTAAGAGATACCCGTCCAACAGATTGTAAAGTAGACAAGATGATTTTACATCAGATAATTAGATCTTTAGCACGTTCAGCAAGTTACAACTTGCAATTTCTGCAGAGTGTTCTAACAAAGGAAAAGTGCTTAATAATTCTTGATGGACTCGACGAATGGGGTCACCCAAAAGAGAAGTCATGTCATACGTTAAATGATATCCCACACAGAAATGCCAGAGAAAATTGCACAGTCTTGACAACATCAAGAACCTGGAAGTTTTGCACTTTGTCGCTAAGCACCAATCAGATAGATGTTCATGTACAGATTACTGGATTGGGAGAAAAGGCAGCTGAGAGGTTAATAAAAAATGCGGTCTTTAATCTTGGGGTTGAAAGAACTGATATAGATGACTTTTATAGCAAATTGCAGAAAGAAAGTGTCAGCAAGTTCAAAAGTGTACCTCTAATTTTAATACATCTTATACACCTTTGGAGCAAGCATCGCACCCTTGGGGATTCGTACTGTAAAATATTCAGCAATATCGTTGATTTGCATTTGCATAGAGCGGTAATTAAGAGTAAAATCGCATCACCTTCTGCAAAAAAACAACATTTCGACATGCCCTTTTGCATTTTAGGAAACGCCGACAGTGTTGAGTTTTATGATGATGTATTAAAACGACTAGGACGCCTGGCTTTTGAGAACTACTTCGACTTAAACAGAGAAAGTTCCTTGGTGTTTGATGTCAAGTCTGCACAGGAGTACCTAGGTGAGAGGTTCCAATTTTGTGTGTGTACTGGATTGCTGACACAGAACAAATTGTCTGAAGATGATCTCTGTGAAGATGCTTCTAGAATAACATTTGCACACAAAACATTTCAAGAATATTTTGCAGCACTGTATATGCACGCAAATACTGACGTTCAAGCTCATATAAGGAAAGTGATGGCAGTGTGTAAAGATGAAAAAGACATACTCTCAGTCTCACAGTTTTACATTTTTCTGTGTGGCTTTTGTCCAGAAATAGCAGGGCAGTTGTCTCAAGAATTTTATCGAGTCATCGTTGGATCAAAAACAGTGAGTGGGTACCGTAGTGACATGGGATCCTGGAACTACTTTGTAGGGTACAATGAAAAGATTAAAAGCCTTCAAACATTATTGGTTGATGGGGCAAATGAAAGTGAGGACAATGGTCACGATCCAATCAACTTCCAAATTGATGATATTATAATCGATGTGGACTTTCAGTCAGAGAGATATTCAAAAACATTGAAAAGAGCAATGCAAAGGAACGGCAAACATGTAAAATCAGTCAAAATCAGAGATGTCACTTCTAGAGGTGCATTTTTTGATATTACAAAGATGTTGAGGGAAGGTGGTGAAATCTTCCTGGAAAAGTTAGACGTTAAATGTGAAATATGCGAGGAGAGTCTTGAAAAATTACTTCAAGGGTCAGTTCACACTATGAAGTGTTTTATCATTAAAGGAGGGAGATGGATAGGAAACCACTGGTGTCACAATCGTATCAGTCTTTCAAACAGAAGCCTTCAGATTATTTGGAATATGACACAGTTAGAAGAACTATACCTCAGAAATATTGAGATGACGCACGGACAACTTGAATTGTTAATATATTTCGTTTCAAAACATTCACACATGAAGCATATAGGACTAGGTTTTTTGAAGTGTAAAAAGCATGTTTACAGCTGTACCGGAATCAAACTGGACCTTAGCCATCACTCGCAGCTTAAAATGCTTGAAATAGGAAGCATACCAATTTCCGAAATACAACTAAATACACAGTCCCTAGAGGTATCCTATGTCGGTGGTTTTGAACATAGCTCTGTGCTCTCAACAATTTTCTCTTCACTGACAACGGCGGAAAAATTGCATGTTTTCTGTTGTGGATTTCTTACTGCAGAAAGAGACATGGACAGAATGCTGAGTACCATTCCGTTACTGACAAATTTGCAGCATATCTGGTTGATCAATATGAACCTAGGGAGCAAACCAGTTCGACTAAGTAGGAGTATGGTAAATATTGAAAACGTGTTTATGATACGGGTACAGATGACTGTTGACACAATAAAGAAGTTAGCAGGAGATGCTTCTGCGATAGAGCGGACAGTGAGAGTAGGGTTATTTGACTATTCTATAGATGGTCGAGATGACTACGAGCGGGAATTAAACAGCATTAAACAGTCCCAGAACATTCGCGTTGTGCAAGAGGATACAAAAGATCATAACGATTTGGTATTCAGGACAGTAATGCAGACGTCAAAGGGAGCCACATAGAAATTTTGACAGAAAAAGAAAAATATACAAAACCACATGAAAATGGAACAGTTGAAAGACTTTGTTTTAATGTCTGGGTTTTTCTGTTTAAGACAAATCATCCCAAAGTCATTGAAAAATTGAAAAGACGATGTAAATGTACGTATAAAAATAAAGTGATAATTTTCTAAGTCTTTTATGAGAGAGAGAGAGAGAGAGAGAGAGAGATCATCTGAAGAAAAGCTAGTTTCATAAGTCTTTCACTGATTTAATTTTGAAAATCTCAGATTTTTATACTACTTAAGTAGAGGTTGAAAGGGAACAAAACCACCGTACGGCTGGATGATCGTGTGTTTGATAACAAACGTACGATGAAGACCTATTCAACAGATCACCACTGGTGCTTATTTTTAATTACATTTGCGTTTCTGTACTACTCCCGTTAAACTTTACTCGACGAATTTGTTTATCATTTACATCTGCAAAGAGGCCTTTGGTCGACATAGGTTTGTTATGACACATACAAACATTTTTGTAATTTCTTATCGTCCTTGGCCCAGATATTTTCATACAGATAAAGACAGCAAAGGACATATATTCCTTTTGCTGACGCAAAGGAGGAAAATCAATATGTTTCTACTATGTTAATTTGTGAAAATTGTTACTGTGCGTATGTATAAATCTTGATGTTAAGGTTATTGTATATAGAACGAAAAGAAGTTTGATTATGTGAACAATATTTATATCACTTTTGTACATGACAGAAACACTACTTCTACTCAGAAATATGGAACTGGATATAGAAGTCACTGTTTTTTGCTCCACTTTTCAAATAAAAAAGTGAAGCTATTGTCATGACCCTCCCGTTGGCGTCGATGTTGGTTAACCTTTTTGTCAAGGTCCATTTCCTCAGACACTATCAAAGCTATTCATCTCAAATTCGGAATACTTGTTCACTATCAAAATGTGAAACCATTTCTAAAAGGCAGATAATCCTCAAGTTAATTTTTGCAAAGTTTTGCCCTTTTTCAGCTTAGATTTTCTTGGTTAACCTATTTGTTAAGTTCCATTTCTCAAAAGGTGTCAAAGATAATCCCTTCAAACTTGAAATACTTCACCATCAAGACCGCTACCAAGATTATTGGCAACCATGTTCCCGGTGTCAAAAATACCCTACACCCAGTGGTCACTTGATTTAGCTTAGAACTGAACTGTTTACTTACATGGGATGGATAGGTACTCCCCCTCCAATCCTTCATGCATGGAACCCTCCCCCCACCGTTACCCTCCCCCCCCCCCCCCCCAATTTTTCATTATTTTTTAATACGTACGTATTTGACCCGTCCCCCAGCGTTTACCCCTACCCTGATTTTTTTTCATATTTTTGTTTTAATGCTTAGGATCATGACCCCCCTTCATTAATTTCATTACATTATTTAATACCTCCCCCTCCCGATAACTTATAATCTATCATCCAGCGCAGAGAAAAGTGGAGCGTGCTGTCTGCGGACAGGTCCTGTTTTAACATGAAATTGTTATTAAGTTCACTGCTCTGAAACAAAATTTATTTTGATTATATGATATTTGCAATGTTATTTCAGAAAAACATTCTCAATCGAACAGGGATATTTGAAAAAAGTAAAAAATACAAAGATAAAACAGTTTCGTTTTTACACGCATCCGTTAGTTAGAATTCCTCTATCTGTCGACTGGCGTCAAATGTTTTCCGGGCCATAAGCTCATTATAGTTGAGAGTAGTCACAAATGGTCATCTTTGTTTGACAGCAGACAAACATAATAATTATGACTGATAAGTTTTTCATTGGTAACAGTCGGTTACACAATGGTATCTCCTTTTTTTTGGAAAATGCGATTTTTGTCTGGCACAACGTCTTGAAATAACATGGCATAAATCCATAACCAATTTTATCTCTATTATGTATAATAGAATCAAGATTGTCTGTACAGAATTCTTCAAATGTTGAATCAAATCTGCAGTGATTGCCTATATATCCTTCATTACTGTTCAATAAGGAAAATAACCGCTGACGATGATGTTACCGACAACTTTTTGGTGGAGGTCGAAGTGTACATTTTTAAAATTCTTTGCCAGGGTTGTGACCGTGCCACACAGAAAGAATTTGGCTGTCAGGGATTGTATTTTTTTACAATGTAAGAAGATGCACAAGCTGTTACAGAACCAATTTTCTAACATTCTAAATTAGAAACCATGATAGGTTATTTTAGGGCGTCCAGGAGCTTGGATTCCGAACAAGCGCCTATCTTACGAAATTCTGTCCGTAACAGAAGTGTAAGCTAAATCAGAAAAATAACACCCTTATGCTGGATTCGCACACATGCCTGCTGTGCCATAAGTAGTAAAAATCAACGTTCTAGACCACTGCACCAAAGAATCGATTCCCTGATGTAGATTTAAGCAATGTAATTATAATACAAATAAAGATAAGTGTGCATCGGACCGTAACACATCCTCGTTTGAGAGTCATCATTAAAGGTGACTAACTGACTACAAAGTCTTAAATGGTAACATGTTATTTAAGTTAAGAGTGAGTATCCCGGACGAGTCCCCATCTTACTAACTTCGTCAGTTACAGAAAGATGAAATGCATAAAAAAGAACTTCACATTTGTGTTGAATTCGAAATCATGCCTATTCGATAATAAGTACCATTGTGCTAAATCACTTAGCCAAAAAGATTGCCTGATTCAGTTGTCAAGCTTCGAATTTATTTACGTCGCGTAGAAACGCGGAGTCAGTATTGAATAGGTATAGGGTTTCATAATCGATTTGTACGGAAGCCTAATAGTGCCATTTTAACTTACAACTTCGATATTAGAACTTGGAACTTAGGAATTAGAAATTAGGACTTCGATATTAGAACTTAGGAATTAGAAATTAGGACTTCGATATTAGACGAGAGACGCTGTGATACTCGTTATTTGTATCTGTGTCGTATTAAAACTGTGAAATGTCACTGTTTGCACTAAGAGACAATTACGGAAGAAACTTGAAAAAAAGATAATTACTACAGTTGCCTTCTCTTATCGTCCTCCATGTACGGAAGCCTAATAGTGCCATTTTAACTTACAACTTCGATATTAGAACTTAGAACTTAGTTATTAAAAATTTGGACTTCGATATTAGAACTTAGGAATTGGAACAAATGACTTAGGAGCTAGGACTTGTATACCTGACATTTGCCTTCTCTCCGTCCTTTTCGCTATCGTCCTCCATGACACTTATCCCGCCAAAATGCAGGTATACAAGTCGTAGCTCCTAAGTCATTTGTTCCAATTCCTAGTTCTATTCTCGAAGTTGTAAGTTAAAATGGCACTATAAGGCTTCCGTACATGGAGGACGATAGCGAGAAGGACGGAGAGAAGGCAAATGTAGTAATCATCTTTTTTTCAAGTTCCCTCCGTTAATTGTTTCTTAGTGCAAACAGTGACATTTCACAGTTTTAATACGACACAGATACAAATAACCAGAATGAGTATCACAGCGTCTCTCGTCTAATATCGAAGTCCTAATTTCTAATTCCTAAGTTCCATGTTCTAATATCGAAGTTGTAAGTTAAAATGGCCCTATTAGGCTTCCGTAGATTTGGAAGCAGCCAACATCATATTTTGTTATATGCTTAAATACACCTCTGTAAATCATTTAAATATTCTAAATGAGTAAAGAGATATTCAAGAGTCTAAATTCCAGTGTCTTCTACATCTGTCGAAAAACTTTTGACACATTAAATGGGAGTCGTAAACTCGTGGGCTACGGTTTTTATTGCTTTGTTTATGGACCTTACAACCCGATTCAACAAACCTCAGAACAATAGTTTTGTTAGATGTTTTGCTAACTTAAAATAATAAGCCTCATAAAACATGGCTTCAACTTGAAAAATCAATGAAAAACCATTTTAATCAATACAGTTTGATAAAGCAACTTTAAAAAACCGTTCATCCAACATCAGGCAATACACACGGCCTTATTTTTTCAATCATCTTGTGACAAGGTCCGGCAAGAAAAAGGTGAATAACATAATCGACTTATATACATATATATAGTTGAGAACGATATTTCTAATTTAAAAAAAAAACTGAAATTTATTTAATATTTCAAGTAAAATATTATAGAAATGGAGCTTGAAGGTAAATTTTTACAGCATAAATATCCGTATTTTCTTTGGTAATTAATGTTCTAATTTTAGATCAGGTTAGGCAACACCCAGTCACATATTAATCCTTACGCAGTGACCTTCCCTTTATTTTTCGGACTGCGTAGTTTACCGATAAGCAGAGTAGACACTATTGACCAAAATTGGTGTTTTGGTTAATTTGATGAGTAGTTTTAAAATTCTAAAATAAACTGACTTTTATTTTGGTTTGTTTCGCTACACAAAATAGATACACCTGTTATATTATCAAAATAAATCCTATTTGAGAATTTATTTTTTCAACTTGTTTCTACTTGTTTTTTCTGTAAAATTTACCCCAATATCTTCTCAGTTTGCAGTTCTTTTAGTTCTTATATCAAAATAACTAATCCATACATTTTAAATATTGTCTGGTACCTGTGCCACATTCGCAGTACTTGTTGTATGTTTTTATGCCCCCAGTCGAAGATGAGGGAGCATATAAATCTGTAAATGTATGTTTGTCGGTCGGTCGGAAGACACGGAAGACGGAAGATCAATATCTAGAGAACCCTCGGACCTACCTTCCTCAGACTTGGTCTATAGGCTGGCCATGCCTAGTAGATGACCCCTATAGTTTTTCAGGTCACCAGGTCAAAGGTCAAGGTCACAGTGACCTTGAAGAGCAAAACAGTTTCCGATCAATAACTACAGATCCCTTGGTTTTAAATTGTTCAAACTTAGTGTATTGGTTGGTCTTGACCAGTATATGACCCGTTTAGGTTTTCACTTGACCAGGTCAAAGTCACAGTGACCTTGAATAGCAAAACGGATTCTGATCAATAACTATATAACCCTTGGTCCTAGTTTGTTCAAACTTAGTGTGTAGGATTGTCATGACAAGTAAAGAAACAAATAAATAACCCGTTCAGTTTTTCAGGCAATTAGGTCAAAAGTCAAGATCAGAGTGACATTGAACAGCAAACGGTTTCCAATCAATAACTGTAGCAATCTTGGTCCCAGATTCTTCCCCCTCACTCAAAACATGGTATGTAGCGTAGACTTAGTTTGTAGTTTGATCATGACTAGTAGATGACCCTTATAATTTTCAGGTTACCAGTTTAAAGGTCAAGGCCACAGTGACCTTGAAAAGCAAAATGATTTCTAATTAATAACTATAGAACGCTTGTGCCCAGGTTTCTCAAACTTGGTATATAGGTTGGCCATGACCAGTAAATGACTTCTGTAGCTTTCCAGATCAAAGGTCGAGATCACAGTAACCTTGTGTAGCAAAATAGTGTCCGATCAATGACTATAAAACGCTTGGGCCCAGCTCCTCAAAACCTTACAGGTAGGTTGGTCTTGACTATCAGATGACCTCTGTAGTTTTAGGGTATAAGGTCAAAAGTCAAGGTCACAGTAACCTTGAAAAGCAAAGTAGTTTCTGCTGAATATCTAGGGATTTCTTAATTCCAGTTTCGTCAGACTTAGTTTGTAGGTTTGTCACAATCAGTAGATAACAACCGTCGTTTTCCAGGTCATTGATTCAAAGGTCAAGGGTCACAGTGACCTTGAAAAGCAAAATGGTTTCCGATGAAAAACTGTAGAGCGCTTGGGCCCATGTTACTCAAACTTTGTATATAAGTTGTTCATGACTTGTAGATAAGCTCTTTACTTTTTCAGTCACCAGGTCAAAGGCCATGATCACAGTGTCCTTGAATAGCAAAATGGTTTCCGATCAATATCTATAGAACGCTTGGTCCCAGCTTCTGAAAACTTCATGGCTGCCTCTAGGCGCTAGGGTGATATATATGTTTTACAAACATCTCTTGCTTACAATATACATATATGCAATTACCAAATACTTACTTTAAATGATTTTGCTTGTGAAAGCCTGATACGTTGGTGTATATAAATTCTACTACGTCAGCTAAACCTCTTAGGTCCTGTCATGATTATATTTTAGAAGTGTCAGTTTAGGTGTTTACGCCTGTATAGTTTCTTATCTACTTTAAAATACATCTAGACAGTGGTAGCGAGATGGGTTATATAAAGTCATATTGCCCTCTAGTTCAAAATATTCAAACCTTATCTGTAAATTATATTTGCACATTTTATCATCTACTGAAATAGCTATGCTTCCTTTAAGTCAAAAACATGCGCGGCATCTTAGTCTTGTATTTTGTTTGTTTTTATTGGGACAATAACGCCAGTATCAACCGTTTTTCTATCATATGAAGGCGATCACTGCACCTAACAAGTGTTCCCGAGTATTTTACCAGTTTACTTACCAATCTCTTCGCAAGAGACTGACTACTTCTTCACTTATTATCGAGGAAATTAGCCAGCGCTGGTAGCATTTGAACCGAGATCCCCTGGGCTCTATTAAGCAATAAAACTTCAAGAACATTTTTTCAAACATTGAACAAAGGAGCTTGAAATTGTATTTTTTAGTCATTTGAGAGTCGAAACTGTTAACCTAGCTCCTTTTCTATGTATAATAACGGCATATTCGAATATATTCGAATATGGCAAAGCGAATATTCGAATATTGATATTAGTATTCGTTCCCATCCCTAATAATAACACAAAGAATGAAACGCGCACCTGCCCCGCCCACTAAGAATTCAGGCTGGTTTGTTTTGGTAAATTTTAGTGTCTGCTGATTGACAGGGATGACAGATATCTGCACCTTGGCGCATTTTTGCAGATGTTGCCTGAATTCTTAGTGAACGGGGCAGGTGCGCGTTTCATTCCTTGTGTTTTTCTTTACAGAATAGAAGCTTTGTAATATAATATTAAGCTCCTGTGCATTGACAAAGTGGCAAACTTCAGTAATCTTATCTTTAAAGGGAAGATAAAAAGAAACAATGTATTGAAAAATATTAGAAATAGTACACATTACCTGGAACACCTGGCAGTTAGGTGGCCTCCCTTGGTGGTGTTTATTATTTCTTAACAATTGACTCTCTCATTCTGAGTGAGTGTATTTGTCGTTGGTGATCAAACTTGCGACTCCTGGATTAAAAGTCTTTTGCGTTACCACTTGACGACTAAACCGCCTCTTAATCATTGACTTGTAAAAGTAAAGGGAAATATGTGCATAAACATACTTTAATGTTTCTTTGTCGAAAGAGAAGAAATGTTTTATTTTATAATTTACTGTGTTTCTGTAATGCATACAGTTTTATTAAACTGATAAAGTTTATGCTATATACATGAAATGAAAGAGTTTATGCAGAGGCGCGGACATGCCTTAATCACTTTGTAACCTAGGACGTATTATCTGGCTTAATATGGAACGCCAAAGCTGTCTTAAATGGACACTGTGTTTGTTAATATACACTCTTTATTTTATGGTGTAGACAATTTATCATGTTCTATCCATTCTTTATTATTTTATAATGTAGGGTCTTTACTATGTTACGTGCATTCTTCGTTATATCATGAAGACTCTTTATCATATTATATAAATCATTATTTTATTATGTAAATACTTAATTATATCATGTGCATTCTTGCCTGTACTTATTTTGTCATGCCGGTCGTTCAGTTGCAGTTGTTGTAGGCGAACACGTTTCTGATTTGCCAGATGTCTGCTGGTGCAACTTCTGACCTCCTACAAATAATCTTTTCAGTTGATAAACTGCTGTCATAACATAAAGTGAACAGCACATGACGAAAGATTGTCGTAAAACAGACACGTTAAAAACAGGTTAATGAATAAGAAATACAAACAAATAGATAAAATGGCGACGCAAAGAAAATATATTATGAATGAAAGTAATAAGATACGGATCATACATGATAAAATAAAAATGTCCATAATATATACAAAATGTATCTAATATAATAAACAGTTTACGTATTTGAATAAGGATTTAACATAACAAATAATTGACACGACATAAAGAACGATATACACAATAAATAAACAGTGCACAATATAGAGCCTACAGAATATAACAAAGGCTCTACTGTTTGCAACAAAGAATGGACACAATATGATAACTTGTCTTTACAATAAAACAATGTTTATAACCAAATAAAGAGTTCATTATAAGACAGCTTTTGCGTTCCATAGCTTAGCTTCAAACTATAAGGATATTTGCTGATTGTTTTAAGTATAAATATATGACCAGCTAGAGCTAACCAAACAAGAAAGGTAAGTTTTGGTTTTATGTATATTTAAATTGTAAACAGAATACATGTGCAATGTTTTGCTTTGACTGCAATTTAAAGGTACAGTGTATTATATTAGTTCTTCATATATTCTTTTTGATATCTTTCCAAACGATATTGTTTGATATAAAAAATATCTTTTTAAGTAAGTACAGTCTTCACAATACTTAATCGATTAGCATTATTTACCTTTTTTCATAGGCGCATAAACACTGCGTCACGTAAGCCTGAAATCGTAAACATTGCAAAAAAAGACCATGCTATGCTATATCATTATAAGGGGTTTAAAACACTGAATAAGGATAATTTACATTCATGAATAATTTTACCAAGCTAGGTAGCTCAATGAGTTTTGTAATAAAACCAAACCCGAGCAACAGTTACCACTGGTTCAAATCCTATGCTTTTTTGTACAACTAGTTTATATGTAAATGTATTTTAAGACCTAGTAATGTGCACTGTTTTTTTATTCTTTCTGTCTTATATATTAACATTTAGATCATTTTACAAACCAAGATAAATTTTTTGTTCATCAACAATATCGGATATCGTTTTTTTTTTATCTGCGTATGCAGTTTTTTTAGTCTAAATATTTAAATCCTATACATTTTGCTGAAACATTATCATTCTCAACTTTCAGAAAAGTTCTTTTGTTTTTCCAAATAAAATTGTACTGTTGTGGAATTCACTTGTTTAGTATTTGCTAAATCTAATGCAATACAATAAATAAAGAAACTAAAACCTTTAAAAAGCTTAGCATGTGATAATTCAATTTTTTCTACAAGAATAAAAGCGGAATTTATGATTATCTTAAATTCTAAGAAATGTCCTTGAAGTTTGTTACAAAACAGACACTTTGAAAAATCCTTGTTTCATTACACGTTTCTTCTAAACTAAAGTCGGTACATTTTACTGAATATTCTATGGATACAAATTTAAAGATTCTAGAACCGACCTACTGCAAGTCTGAAATAATCTATTTTGAAAGTACAAAACATGTATATCCCTGTCACATAATAAGTCACGCGACGTGTAAAGAATAGAGGTGGAAATTGTGAGCATCAATTTTAACCCACTTTCGTTAGTCCCAGTGCTGTGAGACAATCGAAGAACGAGTTTAGTATGAACCTCTTACTCTATTAATTTATTCCTCTGACATTTTGACAATACTAAATCTGCCTAAGTTTCTGTGTGTACCCGCGTGACAGGATCTAATTTTACTTTAGTGGATGTATTAAACTGTATTATGGCATTCTTGGGCTGTATTTAGTCTCTTGAATTTTGGAAGTGCTTATTAGAAGCATTGTTCAGACATATATGCGATTCTTGAATTATTTTAGTATATTTTGTCTTTGTATCTTAAACGAAATCTTTATGTCGATCTTTATTCAATTGACAAGTGACTTAAAATATTGACTACATTTTATATCAGACAAACAGCTTTTAAAACGCCTTGAGCATCTACAAAGCCCGATAAATCAAATAATATGTTAAGTTGCAAACTGAATCATTTATGTTTACCTACGCGCTCAAACATTTATTAAAATTCAGTGTTCAGTTATGCAATTCAAAAAGAAAAATTAGAAAACTGCAAAACCTCAGTTCTTTCAATTTTGCTGATAACATTTGTGAGTTTCAATAGTGCATACATAGCTCCTTTTATGCAGCTTATGCGCAATCAGATTTCACTGTAGATGGATATCCGATTTCTTTTAAAATACACAAGTTAAACAGTGGTTATAACAGTATAGTGTGTGACTGTGGTTTCCATTTTAGGAATAATAATGCAGTCAAGTGAAGAGTTGTTTCAACCAAGAAAACGACAATCCCGATGCCTAGTCATCACCTTAGCTATTGGATGCATAGCAACATTTGTTATCGGCATTCTGATTGGTCGGTATGCTACCTGCCCGGATGAAAAGCGCGAGGAAAACGTGGGACTATACCTCCCAGGTGTATCAAAGGCTCTTGTCAGCGATGGCGACCCTGCAATTAGTGAAGAACTTATGAACAGTATCAGCAGTGATAGAATCAGAGAAAACCTGAGGTATTTTATTCGAATTTTTATACGATTCCGTGTGACAAGTTTTGTGCCATCTTTATCGCGGTGGTTGTGAAAAAAAACAAGGTCTTTCAGATTTCCCATTGGTCTATCTGATGTATACATATTAAGTATATACACTCTTCAAAACAAAACAAAATGGATTTGTTTTTTTGAAGAAAAAAACCCCAAAAAAAACCAACAAAAACATTCAGGTCGACCCATTTTATGTAATCTAACTGTACCACCGCATTTTGTTGATACTGTCGTTACATGCTAGCTTTTCCATAGTCGGGGGATCGAAAACAGACCAGAAATCGTGCCACTTTTTAAGAAGCTTACATTTAAAATTTAATTTTGTAAATAACATTGTTTTATTATAATTCTTCCTAGAATGCTGACAGAGAAACCACATTTAGCAGGTACGGATGAAAACTATCTGCTTGCATCAAGACTAAAGGACCATTGGGAGAAAGTTGGTATAGATCACGTGACTTTAACGCCATACAAGGTGTTATTGTCATATCCGAATATGAATGACCTAAACTATGTCGAACTAATTGATGAAAACAACGCGACGATATATAAATCCAACCTGACAGAACCAGTGCTGACACCTGAAGAGAACAAGACGGACGTTGTGCCGCCATTTAATGCTTATTCCGCACCTGGAGATATATATGTAAGTCGATGTTTATTTTAAAACAGAACTATTCTAATATAGAAATAAACCCTAAGTATACGCCTAGCTAAAAGTATGTTAAGTCACGTCTGTCCGTGCGTGTGCATGTAGAAAAAATAGTGTACATGCTAATTCTTTTCAACTGGTTTTTTCCTGCAACTTTATACGAGTACCGTTTAGGGAATATCGTGAGCTTGAATTAATGTTAAGACAGTATTTGTCAGATCAGATTTCGATGAATCTTGAGAACATTTATAGACATGCCTAGTTTTTATGAAAACAATACGGTTTGCTGGGATAAATTTTTAGGTAGGTATAACCCTATATTTTTTTTTTGCAAAATTTGGTCAAATAACTATAGCGAATGTAGATGAAATTTCAATGAATTGCACGCAAATAAATACAAGCCACACAAATACGCAGCCTAGGTTAGTGTGCTCACGCCACATTCCAGTAAGATAAATTAAATGAGTTATGACTTTTTGTGTTTGTCCAGTGTTACTTTAATTGTACATCGGTCAAAGTCAAGATGTCCGCCTAAAATTACTATCTACGTTTTACGAAAGGAATAGGACGCGCAGTAATTTGCATAAAATCTTAATTATCGTCTTCTGTAACCGGCCAACGTTATAGCGGTCATGACCCGATCTGTTCACTAACACTTACTGCATTTCGAACAGTGTAATCCTGTTTGACGCAGCTACTACATCGTGGTAGCTTAAAGGGTTGCAACTGTTATTTGAAATAGTTAGCTTGTTGTTGGCAGTTCGGTATTCAGATGTACTTGAGGCTTCAGGTGTGGATTCGATAAATTCTATTCAACAGCTTATTCTAATCGGCTACAGTTCCACCCAATGTCAACTTTAGATTTTTTAGTGAATTTTAGACTAATTTTTGTTTAGAAACAACGCTGGATTTAGCTTGAATAATTTTATACTCTCTATATCTTCATCTAAATTATCTTCTTTTTTTCCATGTATGTTACAGGAAACGCATACCCTGATATGAATTACATTTTTACTTCCTATGTATGTTAAAAAAACCATATCATTTTGATGTTTGTCGCATTCCTTTGTTTAAATTATAGTAACACCTTTCATGGATACCTTTATCTAATCTTTATACTTTTTATGTATGTTACATAAAATCATTGTATGTTGCATATCTTGAGTTAACTTTAAACCCTTCGTGTTTGTTTAAGAATATAAAAACTGTTATCTTAAAATATCTTTATATACATTCATTTTTTGTTTACAGGGAGAGCTGGTGTATGTGAACTATGGTCGAGTAGAGGATTACACATACCTGGAACAAAATAAAAGTATAAATATCTCGGGAAAAATAGCCTTTGCTAGATATGGCAAGATTTTCAGAGGAGACAAGGTGACCTAGACAGTGTCCAAAACTAGATTTATCTAAAAATAAAGTGTAAATAGTTTACTAGTTTTTAAGGCGCTTTTTCCACAGACGTCATTACTACATATATACAGTGCAAGAGTTATACAAACAGCATTTTTAAACGTTTGTAGGAAAGTCAAGAAAGCAGCATATATTGCCCAAAGAAATTAGAAAGAATAAAATGCCCTTTGTCTTTACAAACGGCACAAAAGAGATCACGTGATATTTCAATGCTGAATTCTTTTATACCATTGCTTCATAATTCATCAGCCATTCAACAATTTTTCAATACAGTTTACTCTCTTTACTTCTAAGGTTCATCTAGCAGAGAAAAGGGGTGCTATAGGGGTAATTTTATTTTCTGATCCCGATGATGTCACAGACGGGGACATAGAGCAAGTTTACCCAAAGGACTGGTGGCTTCCACCATCAGGGGCCCAGCGTGGTACCGTCTACATTGGAGACGGAGACCCTTTGACAGCTGGATATCCTGCGATAGGTAACTTCTACAAGTATAAATCACGATATTCACGTAACATTTTCATATTCATGTGAGTTCGTTACTGTACAATTGCTAGCCGAATTGTAGATTTTGAGTCAAGAGTATGCGCACGGGGACAAAACAATTTAAATTTTCTAATATATTAAAATATTCTAAACAAAGGCTGCTCATTAATATGAATTTCCAAACACTAGTACATGTTTAACGATTCAGTTAAGAATTAATATCATTATGCATAAAATTTTAAATACTTTATGCTTTTAATTATTTATTTGAATTAAGAATTGAATCGATTATATATTTTATATTTGTAGTATTATGTAATTTGTTTGTGTTCAACGTTATCTTTATCTTTAACCTAGAATACGACTACCGTTCTCCACAAGTGTATTTCATACACTGATAAAATATAAAAACGTTCCCGTTTTCCTAAATGAAAACACTTCCATTTATCTTACGCTGTTGGCTATATAGTGTATTTTTTTTATTTCATCTACTGTCTATTTATAGAAACTGCGTACCGGAAATTGTCACCTGAAAATTATCTTCCCGGCATCCCATGCCATCCCATTGGCTACGGTATTGCTATACATCTTATGAGGTTTGTAATTCAATAAGAAGCAAGTGGGGTACATGTTAAATTCATTAAAAAAGTTGTAAAAGACACCAGTTGATTGAACAAAAAGAAATTGCAGAAAACGCTATTGCAGCTGTAACAAAAGTTTGTTTTTTGCAACAAATTTAGTACAGTGATAGAAAATAATTATATTTGTTTGATAAAGAAGTAGCGTACAACAAAAGAATTGAATTCATTTTAGAAATCTTAGCGGCGATGCTGTACCCAAGGAGTGGCAAGGGGGAATGAATGTCACATACAGATTTGGTGATGGTTTCACAACTGAAGGATGGTAGGTTGTTGAAACTAATAAAATTAGACATAAAGTCGATGACAAACTATATTTTCATCTCTAAATACATCAGTACAGATTGATTTATATAACGTATATCCCTAAACAGGCAAATGGTTATCCCAATTTACAGCATTATGATTATGACAAAGGGCAAGGTCGAAGTTCTACAAAGTATTGTTCAGTAACAATGATCTTGTCGGCATTATAAAAATGATAGAATGGGAAAAGAAAAAAACTTGTCCGTTGGTTCGTTTTTTGCATTGTTCTTAAATTAACTACATCTGCAATGTAGGCTCCATAGTAAAATATTACTGCTTTTAGAATAAGATATGGTTATACTTTGATGTTTGTTTTGAAGGCGTGCTCATATCAAAGTGTCAACAAGTAATAAGAATGTAACAGTTTACAACGCTATTGGAATTATAAGAGGAGCTATAGAACCTGGTGAGTCACTCATGACCTATTTTCACTTAGATTGATTTCATCTCGACTTAGAAAATTAATATTTTTAATATTGTTATAAAAGTGAACATTCTGATTCCACAATATCGTGTTATCTTATCAACTTCAGTGTCAAGTTAAATAGTAGTTCTGTGTAACGGAAAAAAGGTTTTAGTCTGTTTGTTTTTTTTTTTTTTGTTACGAGCACACAAAGCTCATACTCTTTTCAGTGTTATAAATTTGTCCTTCACAATATTATAAGTTTTAAAAAAAGCATTTGGTATAATAATATTTTCCTGATATGTGAACTGAATCATAAATGCATTTCACAGGAGAAAATGACCATGTACTGCTTATTAGTTTTGTTTTTCTTTTTTTTTTGTCGTTGTCACCCAATATCTATAAATTTCTCTAGATCGCTTTGTTTTGATTGGTAACCATAGAGATGCGTGGGTATTTGGGGCACTTGATCCTTCCAGTGGAACAGCAGTTATGATGGAAATTTCAAGGGCGATGGGGGAACTTGTCAAGAAAGGTAATTGTATTTCAAAAGCTTCTGACAGTTTAAATCTTACTGACTATTCTGGTTGTTTTTGTAGTCTACTGTGTCCTTAGAGCGTAATATGTCCACTTCAAAAGAAACGTGTTCAAACTGTTTTGACTTAGAGAGGAGTTACACTTTAAAATTCCCCTAATTATGTCCCCGAAGGAAGGCATATACTTTTTGAACTGTCCGTCCGTCAGACCGTCCGTCCGAAACCTTTTAACATTGGCCATAACTTTCTTTTTAGTGAGTGGATTTACTTCAAACTTGGACACAACAACAATTTGACAAGACCTTCCCATTGACCTATATCTATCTGACCTTGACCCCTGAATGACCTTTACCTTGAAGATCCAATTGTCCAAAAACTTAAACATTAGGCATACCCTCCTTATTAGAAAGTCGATTTACTTCATACTTGGACACAACATCCTTTTTGACAAGACCTTTGCACTGACCTTTATTTATTCGACCTTGACCCCTGAATGACCTTGAGATTGAAGATCCAATTATCCAAAAAATTTAACATTTGCCATAACTTCCTTATTAGAAAGTCGATTTACTTTTTACTTGGAGACAACATCCCTTTTGGACAAGTCCGTCCCGTTATTTGACCTTGACCATTTTGAATGACTAGTGTTCAGGTCAAAGTCAAAGCACCACTTCGGGGACATTGTCATCTTACAGTGACAGTTCTTGTGTCCCATGAAAAACATATCCGAATTTATTTTTGAAGTCATGGCAACTGAATCTAACGATTTCGGTGCCTGATTGTAAGAAAAACGCAGTTGATTGCAGCATGACATTTGTCGTCTGCTACATAGTGGTACAACTTAAGTGCATGTATTTGCAATAAGAGTTTAACAAATACAGTTTAATATATGAGCAGTAGGTAAATTTCTTAAATAGAATTTAAAATTACGTTAAGTATTTCATGACGTAACTGTACTGACAGACGGAGAACACTTTTTCTATTTATAATCAGGTCGATGGCGTCCAAGACGGTCAATTATATTCTGCAGCTGGGGCGCGGAGGAATATGGACTCGTTGGTTCAACGGAATGGGTGGAGGTAGGAGAGAAGTACTAGTTTTTTCTTTATTAGAGACTTAAGCAAACTGTTTGTCGTTATTGATTAGATGTTGGTAAAAAATATTAAATTGAGATGATAAAAAAAGCAGTAACACATTTACGAAATCTTATTGCAGCTGCTAGGTTCCTAGAATCTGTAAGTAAAAAAAGGATAAGATCAGTGATTAAGTTGAAGAAAAAAGTTTCAAGTTAAACGGGAAAAGGTGTCTGTCCATCTTTAACTTCATTAAAACTTATTTGTTTTACATCGATCTTTCAACCTATATTAATCCCACTCGATGACTGCTGTCAGGGATCAATCCAATATTAGTGACAAAAGTGTTGAATGTGTATGTCACTGGTGATGGATCGGCAGTCCGATCTCTCGACCATTGCTCCTCTCCTGTTGCTTAAATGGACAAATAAGTTATTTAATTCATAAGACCTTTGAAATGTTTTCAGCACTATACCAAGAGTCTTGGAGCCAGAGCCATTGCATATCTCAATGTTGATATAGCCGTGCAGGGTAGGTTATGTAAATACATTAGTTCCTTAAGATGATTATTTGGATTGCTTTGAAAATTGCCCAAAAGTACGTGTATGTAAAATGAGGCGAAAAAGATTTCTACAAAAATCTGTAAACGAATATTATTACTTTTATATCCTATACTTTGATGAATATTTGTTTCGATTTTTTGAATTTGATGGTTATTTTCAGAGAAAAAGGAAAGGATATGAAGAATAGAAAAATATGATTTTGTGGTGTTGGTTTCATGATTTTTGCAATGTAAATTTCAAAGTAAAAATACTTCGACGAAAAGGTCTTATCTCTGTTTATTTCTCTGGCGTGGCCAGGATTTTCAAAACATTTCTGCATGTATCATTTCAGGCAATTTTACATTCCGAGCTCTGGGAACTCCGCTAGTCTTCAAGTCTTTGTATGAGGCAACCAAGAGAGTTCCAAATCCTAACGCCACAGAAGTGGCAGAAGGGCGGAAAACTGTGTATGACACGTGGATGATGGCGTCACCCTGGGAGGAATTTGACAGACCATTGTAAGTACATGTAGATAAAACTCAGCTGAACGTAGTAACTTTCAATTAGGGTAATAAAGGATGAAACCGTCAAGAGTGCTATCATAGCGAAAACATGTTTTATACTGTGAATTTAGCAAAAGGTGAAAGCATGATAAGGTCGATGAAAAAAGTAAGGTTGCTTATTAGTTCAGCAGCCTCTAATTCACTATGTTTTAAATGATCTGAAGATATCAAGATAAATACTTGGTATACTTATGTAGTTTTAAGGGAACTGAAAAAGCTACGTCACAGACCATTGCAATCCGTTTCTTAAAATTGTTGTGTGTGTCAACTAAAGTCTACATTCCTGTTATAACAAGTACAAATGAAACACTGTCAATATCATTGGAGTAATGGAGTTTATAACTGTTATTTGTCGTTTTGTCTGACAGCCTTTTCTAATCTATAGAGTGAGTACAGGAAGAGTAATTACAATATTTTGTATCTTTGTAATTAGAGTGACCTTGCCTGGTTCAGGAAGTGATTATGCACCTTTCCGGGACAGACTCGGTGTTCCAGTTGTAGATCTCAGATATACATGGGATGTGAGTACAAAAAAAACAATCCCTATATTGTGATTTGCTGTGATTTTCTACGCTAAGCTGTTTCGCAACGCTACTCGGCGATATGATTCGCTAGGAAGGCGATATGGTTCGCTATGAAATCGATATGTTACGCTGTGAGGGCGAAAAGCTACGCTATGAGGGCGAAATTACATGCTGTGAGAGCAACATGATTTGGTACGCTATGAGGGACGATATATTAAGAATGCGATACAGGTGAAAACGTACGATGCTCGGTGATATTATATGTAACTTGGCAGCATGATACGCTTCTCGGTGACATGATACACTAATTGGCAATATGATACAGTATTCAATGGCATGATACGCTTCTCGGTGACATGATACACTACTTGGCAATATGATGCAGTATTCAATGACATGATACGCTTCTCGGTGACATGATTCACTACTTGGCAATATGATACAGTATTCAATGACATGATACGCTTCTCGGTGACATGATTCACTACTTGGTAATATGATACAGTATTCAATGACATGATACGCTTCTCGGTGAAATGATAATCTACTTGTCAATATGATACAGTATTCAATGACATGATACGGTTCTCGGTGACATGATACACTACTTGGCAATATGAAACAGTATTCAATGAGATGATACACTTCTCGGTGACATGATACACTACTTGGCAATACGATACAGTATTCAATGACATGATAGACTTCTCGGCGATATGATACGGTAGACGGTGGTATGATACGCTACCCGGCGATATGATAACCTACTTGAAGGTGATATGATAGGCCACTTTGAAAAACGGGACGTATTATGAGAACGCCCATGGCGGGTGGACGGCGTCCACTTTTGTCCGGAGCACATCTTCAACGTGCGTTGATGGATTTTGACAATACTTCGTACCAATGTTCATCATCACAGGTGGTAGCGTCGCGCGCATGAACAAGGTCTCTAGGTCAATGTCAAGGTCACACTGATTTAATGAAAAACACTTGTCCGGAGCAAAACGTCTACATGAATCGAGGGATTTTAATATAATTTGGCATAAATCTTCACCATTGTCAAGCGGGGTGTCGCGTGCAAATTTCAGGTCCAGTGGCCAAGGTCAAGGTCACACACAGAAGTCAAAAGTCAGATAAAAATATGAAAATGTGAGTATGGATGAATTGAGGGATTCTATCACAAGTGTTCACCATCATGAGACTGAGCATTGCACGCATAATCCTGGTCCATATATGCAAGGTCAAGGTGACTAGAGATGATAAAATGTCCAGATTTTGTCCAGAGGATATCTTCTACATGCATGGAGGTATTTTAGTATTACTTGATACAAAAGTTTACCCTTATGAATTGTAGTTCTGCGTGCAAAAATCAGGTCTGTAGGTCGAAGGTCAAGGTGACACCTAGAGGTCATTGGAAAACTCTTGTCCGGAGCAAAACGTCTACATGCATTGAGAGATTTTAATATAACTTGGCATATTTTTTTAACATTGTAAACCGGAGTGTCGCGTGTAAAAATTTAGATCCCTATGGCCAAAGTCAAGGTCAAACACAGACGTCAAATGTCAGATAAAAATATGAACATGTGAGTATGGATCATTTAGTAATCATAAATTGAGGGATTTTATCACAGATGTTCGCCATCATGAAACTGAGCATTACACGCATAATACAGGTCCATATATGCAAGGTCAAGGTCAAGTGTTTCGTGTTTCAAAGGTCAAGATCTCACCTAGAAGTCAGTGGAAAACGCTTGTCCGGAGCTAAACTTCTACATGTTTTGAGAGATTTTAATATAACTTGGCACAAACGTTCATCCTTTTAAGGCGGTGTGTTGTACGCAAAATTCAGGTCCTTGTGGTCAAGGTAAGGGTCACACATAGAGGTCAAATGTCAGGTAAAAATATGAGAATTTGTATATGGACTATTTAGTCATCATGACTTGAGGGATGCTAACATAAATTTTCACGATCATGAGACTGAGGATTACACGCGTAATCATGGTCCATATATGTAAGATAAGGTCTTGATGAAATGTTCAGATTTTGTCGGGGAACATATCTTCTACATGCATTGAGGGATTTTAGTATTAGTTGATACAAAAGTTCGCCATCATGAAACATAGTGTTGCGCGCATGAACCAGATCTCTAGGTCAAAGGTCAGGGTCAAACTTAGAGGTCATCAGTTCATTTCAAATGTTTGTTTCACTATCCAGCACAAGAAATAGTCAAACTTGCTTCCCCCTTTTTTATCCATTATGCTCACATCTTCTGCAAAGCTTTTATGACGGGCGTATTTTGTGACAATGGCACCCTTGTTGGTGATATGATACGCTATCCATCAATACCCTACGGTAGTCGGTGACATGATACGCTACTCGTCCATATCTGAGGGTACTCGGGGATATTATAGTCTACTCGGCGCTACGATAAGCTAGTCGTCGATATGATACGCTATTAGGCCTGATTGCTTCTCGGCGATATGATACGCTTCTTGGTGATATGATACTATTCTCGGCAATATGATACGCTACTGAGCTATATGATTCGCTACTTGGCAAAATGATACGCTACTCGGTAATTGTTTACGCTAATTGATGATAAGATACGCTTCTCGGCGACATGGCACACTTCTCGACTATATGATACGCCAGAAAACTATTTGAGACACTATTACGTCATTATTGTTCCAGCACACGAAAAAATGTCCTTTCTTTTAAAATTCATATGATCAGATATCGATGATTCATTCTTGGAACCAAAAATCTTAATCTTTTACGAAGTTTTCTTATATGCTCTTAATAATATAAAATTAAATAAAGGTTTTAAAAATGTATAACTATCATTAAAGATAAGTATGTTTGCCTTCTATTTCTCGATTATTTTTGTTTTTCTAGAAAAGGCTTGGATTATCTGCCTATCCGATGTATCATTCTGTCTATGAGACTTTTTATCTCGTTGATGAAATCATGGATCAAGGATTCATGGTAAGACTTGTGATTTATAGTAGTCAGTTCATTGATAGGATTTATAGAATACTTAGCCTTGGTATTCTAAAACATTTACAAAAACTGCTTGGTTAAAAGGATTTCAAAAGGAGTTCAAGACAAAAACTCGATGAACTCCAAAGGCATGAGAATACAATAATGGCTTCTTATAAATAATTAATTCCGTTATTGTTTATTTCAATGATGATTACACCTTGACACAACTGCGTACTAACAAGAAATAAAACATCGAGGCTATAATAATGACTAGACGGCCTCGTATGTATAGCTCACAACACTTTTATATTTAAGATAGTTAATGTGGTATTAAGTAATTGTTACTCAGAATTTTGGGATAAAAAGTCTAAAACTTTAAATAATTTTACTATTAATCCTGCATAAACTAAAGTCAACAAACAATCATACAGCACAAGCAAAACAATGCCTGTCGTATGCACTGTCTGTAAAAATGTTATCAAACTCTTGTATTTTAAAAGATTTCCGTATCCTTAGTAAAAAATACACATTATATGTTATAATTATAGCATGATTTTTCAAGTAAAGGCGATTTGCAATTTTAATCGCATAAACGAGAAAAAATGCTGTAAGAATTATATAACAGTGTGTAAAGGTCAGGGAGTTCTAGCCATGCAATAACTTATGAATCCTGTAGTTATAGCACGACAGAATATAGCAGCACAGTATACACAGAACGAATGTACGAAGAACAAAGGAAATTGTCGTTCACTGTAGTATAAATTGTCAGCGTCCGTGAATGATGCAGCATGAATGAATGTGTAACGAAAGACCTGACTGCTTATTTAAAGAACTGGTGCAACAAACCATTTACATGTATTTCAGTATCATAAAGCAATTGGTCAGATCTGGGCGGAAATGGGTAGAGATTTAGCTGACAGCCTTATTCTACCCTTCAATGTATCTGATTATTCCGGAGTTATCAAAAGTATTGGCAAAACATTCATGCAGAGCTTCAAACAACAAATGGAAAACAACAGTATTGATACGGGTATGATCCAAAATGTTCAGATTAAAACTTTTTTAACTTTACAAATGTATAAGTATTTTGACAATGGAAGAAATTTAATTTTTTACCATGAAAAAATTGTAGGTAGATAGTTTTCTCCTTCTTTATTTTTTAATATTTTGCTGCTTTCAATATAATTATATATTTTCAGAGACAGTTTTTTTGTATTTTGATTGGATACGTTTAGAATTGGTTCGAACTCATTATTTTACCATCTGTTGCTTCAAAATGCACGTAGCAAACTAGTAGTTTTAAAGTGTGTGTTGAATAATTTGGCCTCTAAATTCCAGCTTTGCTAGACAACGCAATAGACAATTTTACCCAAGCTGTACAGGAGTTTGAAGAACAGATACAGAAAGCGAATTTAAAAGAGTAAGTTTTTTCTTTACAGGTTTTTCCAACCTGTTATTTGTAGTTTGTTGAAATATAATTTACAGATAGGTGTCGCAACTGAGAAGCGTTCTAGGAAACTCTCACACACATACTGATTACCTCCCTTTGCCTGATGCACCACGTGATTGTTGAAGTATATTAAAGGCCCATTGTAAAGATAAAATGTCCTTAAATAACAGGATTTACCTATGTGTAAAAATTATGCTGGTAATAAACATTTCCATTATCTAAACAGCTAAATACAACATTTTGTCTGCACATCGGCAGGAAAAACGAATGATTTTACTAAGTTGACGACACATCAAGTAAATGTCAATTAGCTACGGTCTCGTGGGTAGTGACGACACCCTAAGCAGATCTAAATTTAATACAAATTTAACGAATGTCTGTTGTGAATCTAGATGCTCGACAGATGAATAGTTGTTGCACAGTGAAAAGTTTGTCATTTCTGTATATTTGATCTTTGAAAGTTCAACTGGATCATTAAAATTTTACATCTTTGTAACTGGTAGGTATATTTGTGTTACAGTCCATTTGTTGTTCGGCGAATAAACGATCAGTTAATGCAGCTTGACCGGGCATTCTTGGACCCAGCAGGCCTGCCGGACAGAAGTCTCAAAAGGTAAATCTTTAAATATATTGAATAGTAACGCTAAGACCATTTTATTAAACCAAATATCACTGAACTTTGAAAGGCTCCCTTCAAATATACATCTACTTGGAGATTAAACATATATATTTGCTAGTCAGCTCTGGTGCTTTAGAAATGTTGTGTTGGTAATTCTAAATAATCGTGCCAAATCAGCACTTTTTTGTCAGACTAGAATTAATTCTAATGGGGATCAATGAATCGAAATTCTCTTTTGAACAATTGTGAAATTATCATACCAGCATTAATTCCGGCGACACAAGACAATATAGTTATTCTAATTTAGAAATGGATGTATTTCTTAGAATGATATTTTACTCTTTAATATATTTGCAGACACATACTGTTTGCTGAGAGTACGGTAGATAACTATGCAGGAAGCCGGTTTCCGGGTCTCTCAGACGCTTTGACCAAAATCCAGCTTGGCGAAGACGTTGGGAACCAGTGGGAGATAGTGCGCAAACACTACTCGGTGATTCTGTTTACGTTCCAGTCAGCCTCCGCTACCCTGAAAGACGTTTCAGACTTCATGTTCAACTACTGAATAATTGCGAACTAAAACGTTTACAAATCTTAGACTAGCAGAACTTGATCTGATACAATTAACTGTTCGTGTCCCGTCTTTGCGCTGCATAATTTTATTGTAACTACTGCCTCTGTCTCAAATGATGAAGGAACACATGTTCAGTGTCTCCTTCATCAAAAAATTGTTTTACACTACTGATTGTTCTGTTGGTTTAAATACAAATTGTACGTTACCTACCAATAAAGTGTATGCATAACTTCCGTTTGCAATAAATGTTTGGTCAAATAAGTTGTTGAAATGGCATGTTATTATCATTATATCCCCAAACACATAGTGTGTGAGGGGTGTATTGTATCCATCCCGTTTGTTGTCCTGACCTTAACTTCTCCGTACATGTAATGGTTTTCAAATGCATTGGCATATTTGTTTACCTTAATAAGACGGTGTGTCACGTGAAAGACCCTTGGTCATATCTCAAAGGTCAAGGTCACAGTGACTGGTAAAAGGTAAAAATGCTGATGATAGACCTTCTTAGGGCCATAACTTCTCCGTGCACGGAAATATTGTCAATACCTTAGCATATTTGTTCATCACGACGAGATGGTATGTCACGTGTAAGAACCAGCTCAATACCTCAAAGGCCAAGGTTAAAGTCACTGGTCAATTGTAAAAAGGTTGACATTGTCAGTGCCATAACTTCCCCATTCCTGTTAGGAGTTCAAATACTTTTGCAGATAAAGCGGCGTGTCACGTGTATTACCATGGTCAAAAGCTTAAAGGTCAATGCATGGACGGATTTTAAAATGCTTTTGAATATTTGTTTATCAAGGTGAGACGGTGTGATGCCTGTAAGACTCAGGTTCATAGTTCAAAGATGAAGGTGACAGTCACTAGTCAGAGGGTTAAAAATGGATAATAGGCTTTGACTTCTCAATGCATGGAAGGATTTTGAAACAGCTCGACCTGTTGATCTAGATGACGGTGTGGCGTGTAAGACCTAGACCCATAGCTTAACGGTTAAGTTCACAGTTACTGATCAAAGTTGAAAAAATGTTGATGATAAATCTTGTCCGGGCCACAACTTCTCTATACACGGAACGATTTTAAAATACTTAGGCAGATTTGTTCATTCTGATGAGACGGTGTATCGAAAGTAAGACTCAAGTCAATAGCTTAAAAAGCAAGGTCATAGTTACTGGTTAAAGTTAATAAATGATGATAGACCTTTTCCGGGCCATAACTTCTCCAGTTCAATGAAGGGTTTTGAAAAACCTTTGGATATTTGTTCATCTAGATAAGATGGCATGTCGAGTGTAAGACCCAGGTCAAAAGCTTAAAGGTCAAAGTCACAGTCACTTGTAAAAGGTAAAAAATGTTAATATTACACCTTGCCCTAGCCATAACCTCTCTATACATGGAAGAATTTGAAAATGCTTTTGGAAATTTATTTTCTCTGATGAGACCGTTTATAAAAAGTTAGACTCAAGTCCATAGGGTCACCAAAGCTAATTATTTTAAATTATTTTGAAATCGAACCTAAAGTTTCTTACAGGAAAAACTTTTCTTTCCGTTAAAATTGACATGACAAACGTACTTCAATATTGTAGTCCTTAAACTGGATGTCCTCAGCGATGTTTGGCGAGGGAACAGAACGCCGTCATTTTAAGTCATTGAGATTTTATAATGTTTTTAGACATATCAGGTTTCTTATTTCATTTTTCTGTGATTATTACGGCCAGTTTGATAGTTTTCGTTAAACAGTAACATACCTGATATAATGCTTCTTTATAATTTCTTTATCTCTCATGTCATTATTAATGAATTATTTAATTTTTTCATTATTATACATAAACAGCGCGAAAATTGTTCTCAAGTGTTACGATTTCAATACTACTACTATAGAAGTTGCTTAATATTGTTCGCAGTAACCGTTCACGACAGTGTAGTTACCAAACATACATTTGTCGCGTGATATTAGCAGGGATGTACAAACCTCGAAGGTACAATGTATAGAGACTGAGCAGTAGCAGTACACAGCAGTGGGAAAACTTGAAGTTGGCAGTAGCAGTAAGAGCAGTAGAAAAAGAAAGGTGAAGTTGGCAGTAGTAGTAGAAAAAAAACGTGAAGTTGGCAGTGGCAGTAAAAGCAGTAGCAGGTGGCGGCATGGCCGAGTGGTGAACGCGTCGGACTAGTAGTCAAAGGTTTGCTACCCGCACGGGTTCAAACCCAGTTTTGGGCAAGCCGTTGTTTCCTTGAGCAAGAAACTTTACATCCATTGCTTAGTACTGGTTAGTTCCAGGAACGGATTCGAGAGTGTATATATAAGCTATAAGCTTCCTACACAATCGAACTAAAATAAATTTGGTATAAACTAATACTTATGCTATGCTATTTTATGATTTCTTCTATTTGCATGTTTTTATTATTAGCACACCATTGTACTCTTATTTCTAATAATGTTATATGTAGTAGGCACAATTTGTAATTGTGTTATTTCAGTTCCTCAAAGTAATAGAACTTTACCCCTGAGTTTCTACAAAGAAGTCCCCAGTGATGTAAAGATTACAAGTACAGAAGAACTCACATTGGCAGCAGATATATTTTAGGGTGACAATTAAAACAATAATAAAGAAGGACTTGTTTATTTGTAATATTCAGTATACCCACATTTCGTATCAAGTTGTGATACATGTACATAATGTATATAAATGCTTTAGAATTTATTTTAAAAAATTCGTTGTGATACATTTAAGTGTCACTAACTTTTGTAAGAATACAAAGGAATTTTTGTCACTTTAATAAGAAATTGAGATTTTCAACATTTCATAGTCTGTGATTTGTATTGTAAAATTATGTCTTCCTATTTCAACCATTTGTCAGCTGTTTGTCTCTTTAGTGGCTCCTTTGGAAAAAATCAGTTTTCTTTTTTTAACATAGATATCCAGTTTAAAGCAATTATCAACAAGTAACGAGAAATCATATAATAAAATAATAAATATATCTTAGAAGAACAGTTAATATTTACATTCTTTTCACAAAAGGAACTTTAAGAAGTTGTTGGTCATTTAATTTCTTTCATTGTATTACTTCGCTCTATTTCAGAACAAAGTTAGGACAAGAGACGGCTGCTTTTTTGTTATTGAAAGGAAACCCATTAGAGACTAACGAGTTGTCTTCCAGAGAGCTTATGTTTATATTTAATCTATTTAAATCTCATCCATGTACACAACATATAGACATACATTCTTAAAAACATAATTAATGATCATAACCAATCCATTAATTAGAATTTTAAGAGACTGACATCATAGTTCATATTCATGTATCACAAAAAAACTAATACCTATGTAAAATGATGCTAAACATAATAACTTATAAGTACAAATGAGATCAAGATGTTTTAAGACACATAGAAAAGCAAAATGGGTACTAATGCACACATAAAAATATTTTAAAATTCAGAACCAGCTTTGATCAGATCATAGAATGGCAAATTACCAGCATTTACACAGTTTGCAAACTTAAAATTGATTTGTATATAGCTAAAATAAATATTGTACACAGGTAACAGTTACGTCGTTGTAATATATATTAAACTAATTTTAAGCACATATATGTATCATTGCATGATTAGTAAACAAATTTAAAGTAATCAGTTGATTTGTTTTTGACATTAATTGAAAATTGTCACAAATAACAGAGGCCCTATCTAATAAAGAAGACCTAATGTCATCCTAGGCTAGCTCTGGATCAAAATTTGCTTGAGGCAAATATATATTCGACCCGGAAAAGGGGATGGGTGCGGGAGGGAGAGTACCCCCTCCTGCGTCGAAAAATTTTTGAATTTTCATTTGTAAATGGTGCTCTCTGAGGCACTTTGAACCATTATGCTATTTGATTATCAAACAAGTAAAATGACTAAGTTAAAAATTAAATATATGTTTTTTTATGTAAAATTTGATTTCTAAATAATTACCATTGCATTTAACATGTTTTGTCACTGAACCCTTTTTCATTATTTGGCACCCAGATGTAAACGAGTTTGTTTTCTTGTGCTTCAGGCAAAGATCACAGTACATAGATTTTGTTTGAGGATCATATTTTAACCAAGAATTGCCATTTTTCCAAGTATCTAAAAAATTTCTAGCTGTGTCTGATTTCATTTTTTTAGGAGTTGAAGTTGAACTGTCTAAATCAAGTTTACGTTTTGGTGCCATTTTTGATTTTATTTTTTTTGCATAAATTAATTTTTGCCTATCTGATTAGCCTCCGTAAAAATTCAGTATTTTGCCTTTGTACATTTACTCAAAAAATACCTTTCATAATTACCTTTACTGACAATGAAAATTCCAAGAAATGCACCGAAAACGTGTGAGAGAATTTATTCCAGTTTGCTGCCAAACATTCCCACTTAATCCCATCAACCGCATTATTTATCCTTTAAAAAGTTAAGTGCCGACGATGACCACTTGATTGAGCCGCTGTTTGTAAAACAATCATCCGTGATTCTTGACCATGATCCACAGGCGTTCGGCACATTTGTCTTGACAATAATGGTCAAATTATCATTATATAATCTCCCGTTAATCATCAAGAACAAAATAACAATCCAGCACTCGTTAACTGTATAATATATATACAACAACAACAACAACAACAACATTTTATTCGGCATTAAATCATTAAATACATTTATAGCCGATTTATATAGAAATAAATCTACGTGAAGTGTAGGACAAAGAGCTAAAATATAACGTATTTGTCAATTAGTTTTACAGAGATAGACATGTAGTATGAATTAACAATATAAGCCATAAAGGCAGAACAAAAGGTGTATTGGCTATTTTGATTATACATTCGTAAAGATAGTCCTATAGGGAAAAAAAATCATAGTGTGAAGTTTATATTATAAATCTCGTTCTTTAAAGGCAAAGTACAAATACTTTGCTAGATTAGAGAGAGTTCTTGGATTTTTTGAACTCATCAGGTTTTCAAATTTCTGCAGTGTTGGCCATCTACAATAGTACGGGTTTAGGAATTGTTTTCGTAGATTATTATATTTCGGACATATCAAAAGGAAATGAAATTCGTTTTCAATTACGTTCATGCGGCAGTTTACACATTTTCTGTCATTTGTAGGAATATATATACAAGGACTGCTTAGAATTCCTGAAAAAAATGCGAGAGGAAAATTTTGACCGGGTGGGGAAAATACGCTACGGGAGTTATATACCTTGTATATATATTATATAGAAAACGGGTGCTTGATAGTTATTTTGTTCTTGATGATCAAAGGGAGATTATTTTATGATAAGTTGGCCATTATTGGCAAGACAAATGTGCCGAACGCCTGTGCTATGATCGAGCTAATTGGTTCACAAACAACTTGACACATATTTAATCCGATAATTGCCACAAACTGACACTCGCATGTATATTACCGGATATTACAACACGTGGACTGCGTCTATTTATTTTTTACTAGTTTACCGCTATTGATATCGGAAAACCAGCCAATCGCCTCGATCTGAGCTAAACATTCTATTTTTTGACTCGGGGATTTCCCGAAATGTCGGAAGTCATTTTTTTTTGCCATATTATTAGATTTCAGTTTTTTTTTTTTTTTTTTTTTTTTTTTTTTTTTTTTTTTTATTACTTATTTGTTTTAAGCAGTCATTAACTTAGATTAACAAGGGTATTCTTGGTCTTAATTGTTCATATGTGTATAGTGTACATTGTATTAAAAAGAAGTAATTTATGCTTCGACTTATTCATGTTTTAATGCTATGTCTCTTAAGATCTTCCTAGATCGGCCATTCATGTAAACTATGTATGTATAAACTATGTGATATATTTATACATGAAATGGATGAGACAATAAACTTAATAAACTATTACTTTTTCGTATTTTCGCCAATCTTGATTTTTTGGAGCAAATTTTCGCAATTTGGAGCCATTGGCGTTGGTCTATTATAGACAGACAAATAACCGGTCAATGATTTAATGGAAACACTAAAATAAATTATTTTGTTATCTTTTATTTTTTTGTATTTTAGAATAAACCCTACCGAGACGTGGGCAAACAACCTCACAATAGCTGAGCAAATAACTCCTCAATGACAAATGGAAACAAAACCCCTCAGAGACATGTAAATCATTATGGACAAATGAGCTCACAATAGATGAAGAGCTAACCCCCTGTTAATTCATGGAGGACATATTTCGAATAGATATGCCGATTACAGCTGAATCTTTACTGACAGGTCACAGCCAAACCTGATTTGATTTTGTTCAACACTCTGAGGGTTAATCAGCTGCTACATTGTACATCACTGTAGATAACTTTTGTCTTTTACAGATAATGGCAGCCTTTTACAGCCATCTACCAAGCCTACAAAAGAAGAGGAAGTGGCCCGTTTTGGAAACTGAGGATCCTGATAACCCTGACAAAACAGTTACAGTTGTGTACTCCAAGGCAGAAAACGCAATGTAAGTTTAATACTTAAACATATTTTGGACTTGATGTATTATTTCTTAGCAATACTTTGGGTCTTAAGAATTTATGTCTCATTAATAACATTGAATTATCCCCTCATATGCGTTAGCCTGCATATTCAGTTCGAGTCTAACAGGGCCAGTTAATATAGGCCTACACTGGTAACAAGGGTTAAAAGAACTTACATTTAAAGACGTATACAGTATTTTAACTGTTGAAGTGCTGAATGTCAAAATTACAAGACTAAAATATCCAGGCAAGGTAGTACATTCACTGAAAGAATAGACTCTTTACTGCTTACTGACTATTTTCAGGATGTCCTTGAGTCAAAATTTGTTAAGCACTGACTGTAGAGTAGATCAGTTAGCATGTCATGACACTGTTACCAAAAGCAATTTTCTCACCAAAATGTAAGTCAAAACTTTCCCAGTATCATTGATGACACACAGGCATTTTATTAAATGCTGAAACTCTTACTTATGAAAAGAATGTGGCATATTTAAAGCAAGGTTCCCACGGTCAGGAAAAAGTCAGGGATTATTCAAGGTCAGGGAAAAGTCAGGGAATTTTGAAATTGGTCATGGAAATTTAGAAACTAAGCATGAAGTCAGGGAAAGTCAGGGAATGTAAAAATTATAGAACGATGGTTTACCAAAAGGAGAAAAATCATACAAGACGAGGCAAATTCTTCAATTTTTAGTTGCTGCTCGACGCTGCTTCGCCACAAAGTTTAGTCAGGGAAAATTGATTTTGGTCTGCGAAATGTCAGTGAAAAGTCAGAGGTTTTTTTTAATTGTTCCACTCACAGAACTGAGTTGAAGTCAATAAAACCATATAAATTGCTAGATTACCTTTTAAGTACACATGCTGCTCTGAAACTCCATAACTGGGTAGAGTAATGATTGAGTTGTCTCCAATTTGTTGATGCAGTATAGTAAAGTATAAGTTAGGTGAGAGAACTCAGTGTGGCTTATCAGTTGAATAACACGATCTGATGAGGCAAAAGTTGTATAAAGGAATAGAAGACATGATTATAGAACTGACCCCTTGTCCTCTAATACTTCAATGTTTAAATGAAAGAGTGTTAAGTGATACTTAACGTCTTCAATTTTATTCTTAAAGATCTTGGAATATTACACCATAACATGTTACTTTTTCATTATAAACGTAAGACCAACCAAAGTCAGTTTTACAGCATTTACCTAAAGTCAACTTAAACATAATAATACAAAAAATAAATCTTAAAAAATATACAGTCATGTCCTCATCGACCTTCCATTTTACCATTTTGGTGCTGTGCTGGTGTTAAAGCATATGTATTCAAATTTACAGTTCCTGTAGTGTTCTTTTGGTTGGACATTCTTAAGTTTCTGTATGTAATGAAATTTGGACGCTTAAAACTTTGATTTGTACAAATTACAGAAAATTATATTATTTCGATAGCATCACTTAAGTTGAGGTAGTGGAAAGTGTTGTAACACAGCATTTTATATATAATCTTTCAGTGCCTCGATACAACTGAAGCAGAGAGCCAGTGGATAATCACTTATCTTGGACATATCTTGGATGTGCACCTCACGCATTACAGACAGGTGTCTGACATACTTGAAAGAGTCGACGTGGCGAAGATTCTTCTTATCCAAGATACAAACCAGGTTTCAATGTTTGTAGGAAGATAACCACGGGAGGTTGATTTGGAAGGTAAAACCCTACCCAAATGTATTCTCTCAAAACAGTAAACAGACATTTCAATGTTAAACAAAATGAGCTTCTGATACTAGTCAGTGTTTCAATCAAAAGTGTTTCACCCAACTTGGGGAAAATTTAATCAGTTTGAGAATGAACTAATGTAAAAATAAGCATGTTGAGTAGATTTTTAGCTCCGCTTTTTGAAAAAGGAGCTATTGTCGTGACCCAGTTGCTGGGGTTGGCGTTGCTGTTGGTGTTGGTTAAGGTTTTGCTTAACCCATGACTATCTCAAAAAAACTATCAATGACATTCCTTTGAAACTTTGCATATATATAACGGGTCATCATTAAAGGTCACTGGCAAAGACTCATAACTCTGGCATGGATTTTGACTGAATTATGCACTTTTTGGGGCTTAGAAAATCCTTGTTAGGTTTTTGCATGCAAGTACATATAATCAAATATCTCAAACACTTTTAATCTTTGATTTCTGCAATCCTTTCGAAGGAAATGATGAACCCTCCTCCACAAAAAATAAAAGTAATTTGACATTGTTTTTATACTTGTGACATAATCTACGACCTTCACAATAGCAACTACCAGTTTTTCATACTACCAAATTAGTGCCTTACCGATAAATGGTTGCAAGTTAATTTTCAGACAATCAGTAAACAGTTGCAAGTCAGTTTCTTCAAACCTGTCAATAAATATCTATTTGATTGTTGAAAATATTCATGCAACTACTACTACTAGTTGGTGTTTTTAATCACCCAGTAAATACTTGTTATTGATAACAATTGGATGCAATTGGAATTTGCACCCTTGCATGGCAATGTAAATTATGTGCAGCTTAGCCATCAGCTCTATTTTCTATTCCTGCTCCAGCTGGCGATACACAGAGGACAAAAATTGTGTTTTCTCAAATTTAAGAGCACTTAATTTTGGCCTTTGTATATTTTCACCTTAAATCATAAGTATTATATCTTGTGTATGCAATAAAATATTTGTTTCTTTACTGCTCTTTTTAGCAAAACCTTTAGTGAGACAGAAATGGACCCAAATACAAGAGAAATTCAAAGTGCTTTGAAAACTAGCCTTAAAAGAAAAGAAATGATTCACAAGAGGAAGCTAGATGATATCAAAAGAAAGTCTCAAACATGCTCATTAAAATGAGACAAAAAAATTAGAGAACCAGTTAGATAGTTTTCTAGTTGGCTGAGTAGATGATGACTCAACATCTAAAGAGCAGTCCAGGATTGCATGATTTTCATCTTCAACTACTACACGGTACGGACATGTGCAGTTTTCTACACTTAAATTCCCAGTTTCAAATCTTAAAGGTGCAACATAACATCAAAATTTACTAAAAGCGGACCTATGATTAACATGATTAAAGGGCATGATCATTTTACAATAGTTTTCCCTGTCAAAACTCAGTTTAAATAGTTGATATGTTCGTAATTTGTTGCGAACTTTACCAGATATACTATAAAGACTATGATGATCCCTAGATGATAGTGTTTGTTTAAAACGTCGGCGAAAATATCCACAAGTTTTATCAGCAAATCTAAATAAAAATGTTTAAATATGGTAACGCATGCGCACACACATAATTGATTAACAACTCGGGTTAGTTTAGAACTGCTTAACGCACAAGGTAGTAGTGTCTAGAATGGGTGGAGTATTGCGTATCTTTTACACACTAGTTTACGCGTAACATTCAAAGTGTAGGTAAGTGAATATGTATTATTTTGCTCATTTACAATTGATTGAGATTAAATAATTGAACCAAATAAAAAGTTAAGCAAAGTTCGATTTTTTAGTAAAAACCATGGAATTGGACAAAAATGTTTCGGAGCACAAAGCTGAAATCTGAAATTTAAAAATGAAAAAAAATAATCGTGTCTTAAAAATCACCTCTTTTATATTATACTACTGGTGTTTGGAGTTAGAAGTTTACGATTAACTGGAAGAAGAAAGAATTGCCACAGTTCACCGTTGTCCTTCCGTCCGACCATTTAAAGATCACATTTTTCATAAGCCTAATTAATTTGACGTTGACGGTTTCAACCATTTTTTGCCCGAAAAAGACATATTATGTTATGGTCCGGGGCGTCCGTATGTCCGTTCGTCTGTCTGTCCATTAGCAATTTGGTTTCTGGGGGATAACTTGAGTAACTCTTTGGCCTACAGTCTTTTAACTTTATATGGTTATTGCACGCATTGAGTGGATGACCAATATTGATTTTGGAGTCAATAGCTCAAAGATCAAGATCATAGTTGTCTTAACATTGAAAATTATTTCCACCATGTAACTTGACAACCACTTGTTATAGACACATCAATCTTAAATTGTGATTGCATACATTGAGTGGATGACCCCTATTCATTTTGGGATATTTAGGTCAAAGGTGAAGGTCCAGTGGCCTAAATGTTTAGAATTATTTACACTCTGTAACTCTACAACCATTTGTTGTGGAGACTTCAAAATTCATAATTGGCTGCACACATTAAGTGAATGACCCCTATTGATTTTGGGGTCAGTAGGTCAAAAGTCAAGTTCACAGTGACCTGAGGACTAAAAACTATTTTCGCTGTAAAACTTTACATGTATAACCATTTGTCATACAGACTTCAAACTTCATATGATGATTGATTACACTGAAAAAAATGATCCCCGTACATTGTCCTGTGCGTCCGTCCGTCCATCCGTACGTCCATCCGTTCGTTAGCAATTTGGATTCTGGAGGATAACTTGAGTAACTGTTCGGCCTAAAATCTTTTTACTTCATATGATTATTGCCCACATTAAGTTGATGACCCTTATTTATTTTGGAGTTAGTAGCTCAAAGATCAATTTCACATTGACCTTAATATTGAAAACCATTTCCGCCAAGTAACTTGACAATCATTTGTTATAGAGACTTCAAACTTTATATTGTGATTGCAAACATTAAGTGGATGACCCTTTTTGGGATCAGTATGTCAAAGGGCAAGGTCACAGTGACTTAAATATTTTGAATCATTTACACTCTGTAACTCAACAACCATTTGTCATAGAGACTTCAAAATTCATATGATGGCTGATTACATTGAGAAAATGACCCCTATTCATATTAGGATCAGTAGGTCAGATGTCAAGTTCACAATGAGATAAACACTGAAAAGCATTTCTAAAAACATTGTATAACTTGGCAGCTTCTTCCTATACAGACTTCAAACTTCTTAGGATGACTGCCATCATTGATTACATGACCCCTATATTTTTTGGGATAAGTACATGAAAGGTCACGGTGACAATCAAGTAAATTCTCAATATTTCTGCACTATTACTTGATAACCATGCATCACAGGATGAACATCATTAGTTCTGAAAGACTGACACTTATACTAATTATAAAACCTAACATTCAGATATAATAATGATCTGTAAAACTCTAAAATTAAAATTATGAATTGTTAAAAATCAAAATATAATAAATCAAATTCAAAAAATTAAAAATTTAAAGCAGATAATTTAATTCCAAAGCCTAAGGATCCTTCCCTTTTTTCACAAATACATCATACTTAGAAAAAACACCCTTCGGGCATATAAAGTTCCGCCTAGTGGTGCTCTTGTTGGACTTTTTTATTATTGTCCGTAACGCCTTCGAAAAGAGACATCGCCTATCAAAAATTTTATCGATGTCTATTCGACAAGTCTGATTAGTTGGACTATGAAATGACAAACTGCTTATTCAGCCACATTCCTTGTGAACTCTCTAAAGGCCATAAATACCAAGCAATCACAGTGAAACTTTGTCGGAATATTTGGCTTAATGATTTCAAAGCTGTTTTGTGTATGATTTATGTAGGGTCAAAATATAGGTCACAACATAAACAATTGTGAAAACTATAGAGATCACATTTCTAATCCAATTATCATAAATCTTTGTCATAATATTTGCCCTGGTGACTTCTAGTGTTTTTTTTATATACGGTTCATGTTGAGTAAAAAACTAGGTCACTCTGTCAAATCTTAGAAAAACCTTGTGGACACTCTAGAGGCCACATTTTCCATCCAATCATGAAACTTTGTCGGAATGAGTGCCTTGATGACTAGTAGATTCTTTTCGTACATTGATCATGTTCAGTCAAGAACTGGTCACCAGGTAAGATCAAATAAAAACGTTGTTTACACTCTAGAGGCCACTTATTCCATCCAGTCATCATGAAACATTGTCAGCCTTTTTTCTGGATCATATGTTATTTCTTTTTGTATATGGATCATGTTTATGTCACAAGGTCACGTTCTAGAAAAACTAAAATTTTAAACATATTAGAGGTCACATCTTTTACTCACACTTTTTACTGACACTTTGTCAGAATGTTTTATTTGATGATCAGGTGATTGATTAGGGCCTTTTTAGACTTTCTGTTTAATAAAAATTGAAGAAAATTGCAAGTAGAAATTGACTAATGCACACGAAAGTAAATCTTGATCGAAATCTTGCCACAGTAGATCTATGTCAAAATCGAATCTGGAGGACAGAATTGTTTAGAAAATACAGACTTTTGCAAAGTGTTGCAAAATTATTTATAACCGATATCTGTTGGGCTATATTTTGAGGTGATTGCAAGCTCGATTCTACAATTTAGTTTTCCTCTGAATTTCTAATCGACTGACAAATAACAGGCATGATGTTATAATTACATTGAGTGTCACAGATAGGAGGGCCAACAGAGGCCTGTAATAGATGTATTTGTATAAGATTACTTGTTTACTCTAAGTCTGGTTTTAGACTATAACGGACTTTGATTGAGTTTCCTAAGACTGGTGTATAACTTTTGCTACGGTATAATTATTATCTTCGTGGCAATGAATAACTAAAAAAATCTAAATTATTTCAATAATAAGAATAATTAGAAAATCATTAATCAAAAAATAATAAGAAAATTCATTAATTGTTAAAATTATCATATTTGTAATACAATTTGTTTTTTCGTGCCAGTCAACAGAGTTATTGGAAAGTTATGTTCGAATGTTTTTCGATGCAAAGTATTTGAATAATAAAATTTAATGATGAAAACCCCAACTTTCAAAGATAATGAATAGTCTGCTTGAACCTAGACATTATTATCGCAAAAACATTTTTTTTACATATTTCAGTGTGCAGAAACAGAAATAATCATTATCATACGTCTAGAACATTTTCTTGTTTATTCTTGGTGAAACCCTTTAGACCAGTACAAACTGTCTTGAAATTCTTGCAAGTTACAAAATACTTTAAGTAATCCTTTTGTCCGCTTGGTAACATTTCAGATATAGAAAATACTATATACTTTGGAAATTTTACCCTATTATGTTTGTGATAAGCGAAGAGTTTGCTCTCAAAGCCAATCGTTTCATGGTTGTATGCTTGAATTTGTAGTTTCCAAATCTGTACAAGAGTAGACAACATATAAGACAAGCGTTCTGCAGTTTAATCAGAAAAAAAGGAAAACTAAAAACGATGAAAAAATCTCATATAAACAACCATAAAAGCCATGTACAATCTTGCAATTTAAACCAATATGTAGAGTGATTTTTGGCTGCTAAACAAATTATCGATGAAAATGTTCCATATTTAGGAATGTTTTGCCTGTTCAAAACAGAGAAAACAATTTCATGATGATAGCCTTATTTTTTGGTTATTCACATTATTGTGGTACAAATACTACTACTGCTGCAAAGACATTCCTGGTAGTCATATTTGTCCTTAAGGTTAGGAAATTTCTTTGTAAAGATCTGGTCCATTGTTCACAAAGCGTTTTCGATCTCAGCTACTGATAATTCTTTGGTTATGTTTTGTTTGTAAATTTCAATACTTAAGCTGTGAAGACATGTTAAATAAAAACCAAAACTAGCTATTTCTGATTGGTATCTAACTGTAAGATAATTATGTTTGCTAAGTTTTAGATAATGTAACAAAGAATATCTCAAACTCGGTCTCAGCTGCATCTTAAAACCCTTTGTGAACATTAGGCCAGAAGATGAAATCAATTCTTACATCAATGCATTTGAGACTTACTTCCTGCTTGTGATAAAAGTAATTGCCGTAAACCATATCACGCGATTAAGACAATTGAATCCATATATCCATGAAACTATGCTCAGGATGAATATGAAACTTTATTTCAGTTACATGTACCGGAATATTACTAATATTCTACACGATTAATATGTTTTCCTTTTTTGCTGCCAGATTAGATCGAACTTCGGCCTATGAATGGGCATCGTCGGTGACCCCCGGTACATATTCCGCACAACGACATTATGTACCGTGGGATAATTGACTGCTGATTATTCGTTTTCATGAATATTTATTAGCAAAGGGATGTAACTCTTCGTCGAATGAGAAGCCGCATTACAAATAGACACTCTTCAGTGTGGAGAGTAGACATAATGACAAGTTACTTAAAATAGACGTATTTCCCAGGATTTAAACATAGGCGCGGAAAGCAAATTGTAACAAGTAATTTCACTGGCTGAGATTCCGCAAGGGAAATCTTACGGAAACCAATGAAAGTAGGTAATGAATTATTCTTGAGTACGAAATTTTACTAGCCAATTGTCCCACGGTAGATAAATAGAGTGAAACGGAATGGATCGAACATGGGTTTCCGACGATGATGAATGGGATAAGCAAAGCAAATTTTTTTGTAACAGAAAAAGTAAGTATAAATGTAAATGACAATATGAATGACTTTGAAATACTTGTTTTGGCGTTTTGGTTATTTGAAGGAACAACAGTGATAATGTTAAAGTCAGAAGACGTAATATTCAAAACACGGAAATAAAACTTCCGTATAGGAAATACCAATTGAATTTTAACTGCTGCAGATTTGTACTGCTTATTTATTCCTACAGCGAGTGACAGTTTCGATTAGAGTCTGTATTAAAGCACGTCTATTTATTTAACACTTGCAACAAAATTCTATAACTTCCTCATTCTGCACTCATGCAGCAAAACGTTATCACTTCCTTCTGTAAATTTTTGCACAGTGTATTAAAGCAGTGTACAAATTACAATTCTTTCAGCAAAACATCATTGCGTCCTTTATTTATGTTAAAGCAGCGTCCATAAATTAACCACTCTTTCATTTCTCTTGTTCATGTTGGATGACAGAACTGCCAGAAAAAGTATAAATGTATTATGTTTCAGTTGATAGCAGAACAAATGGTAGTGCACTAGTCGCAAATGTAAAATGATCGACATAGTTTATTAACACTTTGCCAGTAATAAGATGAAGTGTTATCGTGGTTTCTTATGAACTTAACTTAGATGGGACAGGTGTTAAAATGTCTCCTTGAGTGAAATTTGCCTTCCAGACAAAACCTAGTTTGATAAAATTTCGGCGAACTAGCGGGCATTACTTACTGTATTTTTTTGAATAACTAGGGCATTAGTCAAAGATGTATTGCTACAGAGACAGCTTCTGTTTTTGTATTTTCTGAATGATTTTGCACGGACAGCTCTAGTGGGTTAGCAGCAAGTGATGGGAAATCAATATCTTAGCAAAATGTCTCCCTGGATTTGAGAAACTGATGCTTACTTATCACATAAACACCACCATTTTCTATTTTTACAATGTACGACAACATATCATAGAATTGTTTATTTACTACTGTTGGTTTTCAAGTATTAACTTGCCCTCTATCCTCATGTGTTGTCAGTATTCACCACGTGTTTAATAGAACTTAGACATGTATTCAAGATGTTGTATGTTGGACTAGATGGTCTATGTTCAAAGTCTCTTAAGCAATCTCTCTAAAAAATTTGATGTGTTGTAAATAGCATATGCAGGAATTCCAAGCCTACTGCAAACATTTTAGTTTCATAATGAAGGTTGGGTCTTTGCACTTGCAAAATGACTAAATTCAAAATATCAACTGATGTGGTCATTTGCAGCTCACACAGTGAAAACTTTACCTTGTTAGGTCAAACGGTTATAAGCATCAGAACAAAATGACTTACTTAGAGAAGATAGTGACAACTGTACTTAATGTCTTGATCTTAGTTCAGAGTTTAAAAATAATACGTATAAATATTTTGTCGTTTGAAAAAAACAATCACAAATACGGACAATAATATTTGTGAAAAAAGTCAAAATTACAGCGAAAATTTGAAACAGCGCGTACTTTCACTCTCTTTTCATTTTATGAATTTAATGGTAAAACAAGTCGAATAAGTTAGACTTTGTCATATAAAGTTGTTAACAGTTGCAATTTAGTCAAATCCTGATTTACACTCTCAATGGTTGCCAGTCACTGACTTGTGAGTCTTCAAAACAAACAACAGCATCAATCTGTTAATTTTTAAACATTTTATTGGAGTACTTTAAAATTCTTTCAAATAGAATAACTGCTCATTTCAGGAATGAAATAACCATCTTCAAGTATAAAGAGGTGGTCAGTGGAGAGTATGGTGTTGACTTATTGCATAGTGGATGATTTTGAGTTTTCCCTTATTGAAGAATGTTTCGTTATGATTAAGCAATACATGTATGCTTCTTCACTTTTTTTCTTGAAATTTTAAGTACTACATACTTTAGCACGTAACAGGAAAATGGGGTTTTTGGTAAATGCGACTTAAAAATGAAAAAGTTTAAGATCATCACGTTTTAGAAGAGACGGCATTTCAGTTACATATTTGATTGAATTGGATAAAGAGAATTGTTATATAAAAAACTCTTACTTTCTGTTAAACTAGCAAAGAAAAAAAAACGAATCACGGGCAGTCCCTATGTCGATCTTTTGGAGATTTTGATCAACCTCGGAATTCCCAAAATTTCGAAAAGTCAAACAAGTGTAAAAAATAAAGACATTTTCATAATGTTAAAATTACACGCAATTCTCCTTCATCATTTTTGCACTTCCTCACTTACCTTTGATGAAAAATCCAGATCCCAGCAAATGTTTGATACGTAATAGGTCAGAAGTTAACTGTGGTGTTTTTACCTTGCAGATATCATCAGAAGATTCACGATGTCAGATTGGAAAGAGAAACTAACGAACAAAGATTTTCAAAACTGGCTCAAAACCGCCCTCGCAGTTATTATAGTGAAGAAAGGAATTGAACAGTATGCTTTAAACACAATTACAGAATTCCACGAAAATGCATTAAAAGATATTGTGTCAGCTGAAAAGATCAGAGACGGGATATTTTGTTCCTGTTGTACCAATGAAAGTCTTCTTAAATTAAAGACAAACTGTCCAAACAATATATGCGACCGAGTGAAATCAAAAATAGAATTAAGTCACGCACATGGTAGGCCATCATGGAAAAATACCCAAGTGTCAAGATGGTGCCAGTGTCCATGGGAGATAGCGAAGTGTTATATGCCTCCCGATGGCTACACGGCAGCAATATCTGTAACTGACACAGATCTAAATGGAATTCTTAGCGTCATGATGAACCATCTTGAATTCAGAAATAAACCCTTTGTAGAAGACCTGTACACCAAGGTATGTCACATATATAGGTAGAATCTCTGTCTCATTTAGCTGAATGTTACAGAATTTTCAATAAAATTGAATTTATATGAATTTTGGAAAATAGAAAATATTAACTAATAGTGTAAGTTTTTTTAAACATTTTAGCAACTTTTAAATTAAACTTGAAAGTTTTTCTTTAAATTGCGTCGTTTTGCTGAATTGTACGAATACGTTGTCTTGTAGGCTAGACAGATAACGAAGGATGTTAGGCATTCACCAGATTCGTCGATGGATGAGAAGGAAATGAACGCCAAGCTTGATATTCTCATCCGATTTCTTAATTGTCCAACCTTCTCTTTAAACAACCAAGCAGGCCAGGAAGCTCTTGAAAACCTGAAAAAGGTAGAAGAAACAATCACAATTTTATGTGTTGCATTTTGGGGTTGCATTTCCTTTTCATGTTACAGATGTTTCAGATCAGAAAGGTAAATACGAGGAAAACCATATAAGGCTTATTCTGTACATTCATTTTCAATATGAAAAAATAATGATAATTGACCGACGTCACAGGAAAAAAGGCACTCGGGCATTTGGTATACTATCGAAATATACTTAATTAAAAATCAGCAAAAATGGCAAAATGTTTGTACTCTTCCAATCTAAAATTTAAGTGAAATATTGATAGCCTGAATACTGACCTTCACAAATATGACTATTTTGTATCAAATTTCTTTATTACCATTACCATGGCAACAGTTTTTGGGGACAGTTCTTCCTTGTATACAATGATATCAACTGAACAAAACACAAGTTTGAATGATAATAATATTTTTGTAAAAATGTTGGATACACTGAAAAGGTATCGAATCTTAAAAATAAAATAGATAAAATTTAAGTGTCTGAAATATGCCATGTTAATCTTATTCCAACTGGAACGTAGATATAATCTAACGTCAAATTATGGCATGTGACGTCATTTTAAAGTAGGGATCGCACCGAATACCAAAATCAATACTCGAGTACTCGGTCATTTTTCTGATCGAGTACTCGGTTACTCGGATGATTTCCAATGATCTACAAAGTTTTATCACACAATATCAACACCGTCTGCAGGCGGCATTTTGACTCTATGGAAATTTTAATATCTCATTCTAAGCAAAAACTTTATCAAGATATAAAAAGTTAATGATATTTCTGGATTTAAATGCGTAAAGAAGAAAAGGTAGTTACTCTCCTTTATTGAGTTAAGAAAAACAAACGTTTAATCGGGTCTAGTTACTACCTTTAATCTAACATTCATAATAGCAATCCGGCCCTTTGCCTTTTCAAAACAGTTACCTTAAAACAAGTTTCGGCTACAAACTGTTACAAAATTAAAGGTAATTAAATATCATAAGATGTAAGCGACACAGGTGCTCAATCCCATGCGCGTGTCAAACTGTTGATCGCCTGGTTAAATTTACAATATCATTTTCGCACCTCTGCAAGAATGTTTTGATTGCATTTATGAAGATACATGTACTTTTTCGAATTTCTGAACTAATTGGATACACTAATCTTTCTAAATCGCCAAACAATAAAAAAATATATATATTTTTCCGAGTAATCGAATATCAATTTTGTTAACCGATATTCGGACGTTCGATCGAGTACTCGGTTAACCGGTTACTCGTTGCCATCCCTATTTTAAAGAACATCAAATTTGCCCATGATGTACCTCTTAAACATAAAAGTACGTCGTATTTGCACTATGCAGGAAGCTGAAATTTTCAGACATCAATTCTGGGATATCATTTGTTCAAAAAAAGTAAAAAGGTCAGTTTCCAAAAGTTATGTCGGAGTGCCTTTTTTCCTGTGTTGTTGGTCAATTATAATTCTGACGAACCAAAAACACTGGCCCATACGACAGAATTCTAGAACTTGGCTTTCGTTTTAACTCAGTGTCGGTAAAGGAAGGACAAGAGAACAAAAAGTCACTGTGAATTTTATATAGATAAAATTCAAGACATTTGATAGCATCTTGGCCATTTAGGTTTTAAAAATATAATGTTATCTTTAATGATATCAAAGGAAATTTAAATTCAAAACATCTTCAATATTTGAATTTTTTGTTCATTGTTTTCTTTGCTAAAGTCATCAAGTCATAATTATGCTAAAACAGTTTCTTTAATACAACAATTCAGTATTTAAAAAGTATGATTATGTCGCTTGTATATGTTTTGGCAGTTAAAAGCTGATAAGCTGCAAATATCAACTGTCGACATCACAGAGGTTCTTAAAGATTATATGAAGCAGATAAAGGCAAATACAGATGATTCCTTACAGCAGATGGAACAGAAGAAAAATCAATACTTGCAAGAAGTTTACGAAGTGGTCAGTAAGATGAAAGCTGAGTCAAGCGAGCATTTAGATCGTCTTCTGTTCGCTGCACTTGAAAAAATGAAAAACAGAGCAGAACATCTCAATCAGCAGATACATGTATCCGAGAACTACGACATTTTAAAAGCTCGTGAGTTTTTAATTTTTATCTTTATTTGACATTGTTCTATAATATCTCGTTCATAGAGGAACAAACCTATATAGGAGATAGAGTCCTTAATTTTTGTTCTTTTATGCTATATTATGGCATTGTCATCAGGCTGTTTCTGATCAGTTATTGATAACAAAAAAAATAACTATTTATTGGGAAGCTTACCACAGGTTAAGTGGCATAATGTTCCTGACCCAAGTATCTAAGTTGAAAAAGGGAGGTATTTTTAACATTTATTTTGTTTTTATGCCTCTGAAGAAGGGTATATAGTTTTTGAATTGTCAAACCGTTCGTCCGCCCGTCATTCATCTGAAAACTTTAAATTGCCTATAGCTTTCTTATTAGTTAATGGATTTACGTCATACATACTTATACGCAACACCACTTTGGACAAGACCTTCCCATCATTTATATACTTATCATTTGGACCTCTGATTGATCTTAATCTCGCAGGTCCAGTTGTCAAAAATACTTAATATTGGCCATAACACCCTGAATACTTAACAGATTTAGATCATATTTGCACACAAAATCCCTTTGGGAGAAATCTTCACAATGGCATATTTTGTTTAATTTGACTTTTATACGACCTTTACACTGAGGTCAAATTGTGAAACTCTTCATTTGAATCAACAAACTGAGTTCATTTTTGCACACAACGACCTTTTCTTTTTCAAAATGATATATTTTTTTATTTTGACCCCTAAATGATGTCCTTAAGGTAAAAGTGTCAAAATAAAACACTTCTTTTGAAGGAGCTACATCTTCATCTGGTCTTTAGCTCAAAGGTCAAAGTTTGGGTTGTCAAATGTATGTATGGACGATTCGTTGCAAGCTAGTCACTAATTGGCTGAAAAGTAACTGTGGATTTCCCGGTATAAAAATAAAACTTTCGTTCTGAAAATTGAATTTTAGCCGAGGTAAGAAAGTGAAACATTCGACCGATGCGCAGGAGAGTAATTCAAATTGTAGTTTTATCAGTTAATCAATAGATATAAAGATTAAGCTTAACATTAGTTTGGTACATGTGACAACATATTTCATAGGCTGAAAAACATGCATTCGGTAGGGAAAAATATGCAGTTTAAGAAAAAGAATCCAGTTATATATATATATCCACACAAATATTGTGTATTTTAATGAATCTTTTTTTTTCAGAGCTAAAGGAAGATTTGCTTATTTTCAATAAGAAACTTCACAGCACTATCCCGCTGTCGCCTTTATTTGAGAGGAGGGACACACCGCTATCAGGTTTCTATGTTACGCCATCTATCAACTGCATTGAGCATCATATGAGCGAAACCATGCGATCAGATATCAAAACTGAAATCAATGGCCTTTATGATATCTTTAAGACAAAACCATGCAATGAAATATATGTGACATCAAATGCTGGGCTAGGCAAGACTGTGTTTTGTAAACGGCTGGTCGTTACCTGGTGTCAGGCCCATTGTCAGGAAATGTCTGAGGCAAAGAGTGAATCTGAGGCAGATTTACAGATCATGCAAGGTTTTGAATACGTTTTCCTTGTGCCGTTAAGAGATACCCGTCCAACAGACTGTACTGTTGACATCATGATTTTACATCAGATAATTAGATCTTTAGCACGTTCGGCAAGTTACAACTTGCAATTTCTGCAGAGTGTTCTAACAAAAGAAAAGTGTTTAATAATTCTTGATGGACTCGATGAATGGGGTCATCCAAAAGAAAAGTCATGTCAAACGTTAAATGATATCCCACACAGAAATGCCAGAGAAAATTGCACAGTCTTGACAACATCAAGAACCTGGAAGTTTTGCACTCTGTCGCTAAGCACCAATCAGATAGATGTTCATGTACAGATCACAGAACTGGGAGAAAAAGCAGCTGGGAAGCTAGTTGAAAATGCGGTGTTAAAGCTTGGGGTTGAAAGAATTGATATTGATGACTTCTATACCAAAATGCAGAAAGAAAACGTTAGCAAGTTCAAAGGTGTACCCCTCATTTTAATACATCTTATACACCTTTGGAGCAAACATTGCAAATTTGGGGATTCTTACTGTAAAATATTCAGCAATATCGTTGAACTGCATTTGCACAGGGCGGAAATTAAGAAAACAATATCATCACCTGCTGCGAAGAAACAAGATTGCGACATGCCTCGTTGTATTTCAAATTTCCCCTACTGTGTTGCGTTTTACGATGATGTTTTAAAATCACTAGGACGCCTGGCTTTTGAGACCTACTTTGACATAAACAGAGAAAGTTCTTTGGTGTTTGATGTCAATATTGCACAGGATTACCTTGGTGAAAGGTTCAAATTTTGTTTGTCTACTGGACTGTTGACACAGAACAAATCATCAGCAGACGATCTTTGTGAAGATACTTCTAGAATAGAATTTGCACACAAAACATTTCAAGAGTATTTTGCAGCACTGTACATGCACACAAATATTGACATTCAAGTTCATATGAAGAAAGTGATGGCAGTGTGTAAAGATGAAAAGGACATTCTCTCAGTCTCACAATTTTATATTTTTCTTTGTGGCTTTTGCCCAGAAATAGCAGGACAGTTGTCTCTAGATTTTCATCAAATCATCGTTGGATCAAAAACAGTGACTGGGTACCGTAGTGACATGGGATCCTGGAACTACTTTGTAGGGTACAATGAAAAGATTAAAAGCCTTCAAACAGTATTACTTGATGGGGCAAATGAAAGTGAGGACAATGGTCACGAACCAATCGACTTCAGAACTGATGATATTATAATCGATTCGGACTTCCAGTCAGAGAGATATTCGAAAACATTGAAAAGAGCAATGCAAAGGAACGGCAAACATGTAAAATCAGTCAAAATCAGAGATGTCACTACTAGAGGTGCATTTTCTGATATAACAAAGATGTTGAGGGAAGGTGGTGAAATCTTCCTTGAAAAGTTAGACGTGAAATGTGAAATATGCGAAGAGAGTCTTGAGAAATTACTTCAAGGGTCAGTTCACACTATGAAGTGTTTTATCATTAAAGGTGGGAGATGGATAAACAACCACTGGTGTCACAATCATGTCAGTCTTTCAAACAGAAGCCTTCAAATAATTTGGAAGATGAAACAGTTAGAAGAACTATACCTCAGAAATATTGAGATGACGCATGGCCAACTTGAATTGTTAATAGATTACGTTTCAAAACATCCACACATGAAGCATATTGGACTAGGTTTTTTTAAATGTAAGAGGCATGACTACAGCTGTACCGGAATCAAACTGGACCTTAGCCATCACTCGCAGCTTAAAATGCTTGAAATAGGAAGCATACCAATTACCGAAATACAACTTAATACACAGTCCCTAGAAGTATGCTATGTTGGTGATTTTGAACATAGCTGTGTGCTCTCAGCAATTTTCTCTTCACTGACAACGGCAGAAAAATTGCATGTTTTTTGTTGTGGGTTTCTTACAGCTGAAAGAGACATTGACAGAATGCTAAATATTGTTCCGTTTCTGACAAAGTTGCAGCATATTTGGTTGATAAATATGAACCTGGGGAGCAAAACAGTTCGACTTAGTAGGAGTATGGTAAATATTGAAAACGTGTTTATGATACGGGTACAGATGACTGTTGACACAATAAAGAAGTTAGCAGGAGATGCTTCTGCGATAGAGCGGACAGTGAGAGTAGGCTTGTTTGACTGTTCCATAGATAGTCCAGATGAGTACGTGTACGAGCGGGAAATAAACAGCATTAAACAGTCCCAGAACATTCGAGTTGTACAAGAGGATACAAAAGACCATAAGGACTTCGTATTCAGGACAGTGAGACAAACGTGAAAGGAAGCCATATAAACATTTTGAGAGAGAGAAAAACATATACAAAAAATCATGCATATAGAACAGTTCAAAAACTGTATTATATATAATTAAGTTTGAGTTTTTCTATGAATGAAAAATCATGACTAAAATCATTGAAAAGACGACGTATAATAACTGCACATATTGAAATATAGTGATGATTTCCTCTTCTGAAGAAGGGCTTTTTTATATATCTTTCACTGATTTAGTTATGAAAATCTCAGTTTAATATTTATACATCTAAAATGGATATTGAAGCGGAACAAAGTCACTATACGTCTGGATGATTAGGGTGTTTGATATCAAACAGACGATGAAGACTGGTTCAACTGATCATCACCGATGATTTTCAATTACACGTGTGTTTCTCTACTTCTCTCCCTATTTTAACTCCACGAATTTGTTTATCATTTACATCTGCAGCGAGGCCTGAGGTCGACATAGGTTTGTCATGATACACACATTTTTTTTGTAATTTCTTATCATCCTTGACCCAGATTGTTTTCTTACAGATAGACAACTTAGTGGATTTCTTTGCTGACGCTCATACGTTTTCCACAAGAAGGAAAATCAATATGTTTCTACTATGTTAATGTATGGAGATTGGTAGAGTGCTTATGAATAAAACTTGATCTAAAGGATATTGTTTATAGAACGAAGAGAAGTCTGATCATGTGAACAATATTAAAATCACTTTTGTCCATGACGAAAATAATACTTCTCAGAAATATGGAACTGGCTATAGAAATCACACTGATATTTAGCTCCAATTTTCAAAGGAAAAGGTGGAGCTTGTCACGACTCTCTCGTAGGCATCGGTGTTGGTTAATCTTTTTGTGAAGGTACATTTCCTGAGACACTATCAAAGCTATTCACTTCAAATTCTGAGTACTTGTTCACTATCAAAGTGTGACACTATTCGAAAAGGGGAAATAACCTTCAAATTATTTTTTCAAAGTTATGCCCCCTTTTTGACTTATAATTTCTTGACTAACCTTTTTTTGTTAAGGTCCATTTCATAAAAGGTGTCAAAGATATTTTCTTCAAATTTGGAATAATTGATCAGCATCAAGACCACTAGTAAGATTGTTGGTACCCATCTCCCTTGGGTTAAAATTAGCCCCACCCTAAGGGGTCACTTGATTTTGCTTAGACCTCTATAGGAAACAGCTTCTTATGGCAAAGCACAAAGACTAGAACTAAACTATTTACTAAAAGGATTGGTAGGTACTCCCCCAAATTCCAACCACCCATGCATGGCCCCCACTGTTAGCTCCCCCCTTCAAACTTTGTATTACTTGTTTTAATACGTACGTACTTGACCCGTCCCCCAGCGGTACCCCAACCCCGAATTGTTTTTTCGTTGTTGTTTTTGTTGTTGTTTTAATACGTAGATACATGAGCCCTCTCTCTCTCTCACACACACACACACACACACACACACACATTTTGGAAGCTGCAAAGAAAATTTTGGCTAAACCTGTTAATAAAAAAGAGCCGATCACTATAGAACATATATTGGCTGATTATAACTCGTTGTATTAGCTTAAAAACATTTAGAATAAAAAATACTTGTGATATTATTTAAGCTTACGCAGGTTTTTTTCGCAGTGCTAAATTACTCCATATCCAGGTTTCCGGCATAGTTTATGAACAAACTCTCATGGCAATATTTATTGAAAAAAAGTAAAAGTGAAGTTTATAAAGACAGGCATTGGTTAATGATTGCAAACACGAGCACTCAACTTTGCCCTTGTCTGAATATTCAAAAGTAAATTGAATGAACAGGCTTATTAAATGAAGATTATGTGTTTTGTAATCTATCAAAAACAAAAAAGACTGGGTATAAAGTGAGAAATACGTGTGTTAAAACTTCTTAAACAGACTTATGAGAACTTCTCTTGAAAGCTTTGAAACCTCATGTTGTAGACATTCATAAATTTACAATGCATTCCCTTAGAAGTGGTGGTGCTACAGCAGCTGCAAACAGCGATAACGGCATAAAATTAGGAATGTTTAAACGTCATCGTCGTTGGGCCAGTGAAACTGCAAAAGACGGATATATTAAAGACGATTTGAAGTAACGCTTAGCCGTTTCTTTATCACTTGGATTATGAAATATGTTTCCTTTATAACTTGCCTGAATGACACTGCAGAATATACGTCTATGAAATAAGTAATATATAATGTTATGAAGCTGCCGAATTTTAGTTTTTGCGTTAAAGCCCGTTCTTTGATTTCACATCGATCGTACCAAGTGCTACTTACACAAAATACAAGCTTAGAAATGTTTGATGTTATTTAATAGAATAGTTTTCAATGTATATATACAATGAATTTATACTGAGATGCATATTTATATTGTTATTTTCTTCATTTTTATTATTATAATGATGTTTAAGCAGTATGTAATGTATCGATAGATAATTAAAATGCACTGATAGAATTGTTAGACATCGATCGTACCAAGTGCTACTTACACAAAATACAAGTTTTGAAATGTTTGATGTTGTTGGGTTTTATTCTGATGAACGTAATGAGTTGAAAGAACAGATATTTCTCAAGAAAAAGGAAATGTCAGTCCGTATCCTTAGATTACCTGTTTTGCCTTAAATTCAAAATGTACGACAGAGAAAGTCAGGAAACAGGAAGAGCGCTTGAGGCTTAAGTGTTGTAAAATAAAAACTTATCTTATTGTAAGAACAAAAATGTGCGCTACATAAGAAAAGAAGAAATACGACAAAAACGTTCTCTAAGTTGTTAATCATTTAATGGCAACATTGAATGGTATGTTGACTTTCCATAAGAATGTGATTCGAACTTCTACCCGCTAGGTCATGGGTGGTATGAATAGCCGACGCCAAACCACCAACCCAAAGAATCAATTCACTTATGTAGTTGTCGGGATTATATATTTTACAATATAAGAAGATCCACAAGCCACTGTTACACATCCATTGTTTTACATTCTAAATTATAAATCATGATAGGCTAACTTTATGGTGATCAGGAGCTTGGATTCCGAACAAGCGCCTATCTTGCGAAATTCTGTCCGTAACAGAAATGTAAGCTCGCCCAGAAAAATAACAACTTATGCTTGATTCGCACACATGCTTGCTGTGCCATAAGTAAAAAAAAAAACAACGTTCTAGACCACTGCACCAAAAAGTGGATTCCATGACGCAGATTTCAGGAATTATTAATTAATACGAATAAAGAGATAGGTATGAAACGGAGCGTAACACATCCCCTATTGAAAGTCATCATTTATGGTGACCAACTGACTATAATATCTTGAACCATTACATGTTATTTAAGTTCAGAGGGAGTATCCCGAACGAACCCCATCTTACTAACTTTCGTCAGGCAGAAAATGATGAAATGCATCAAAAAGAAATTCCACAAAATCATGCCTATTCGGTAATAAGTAACTTGTAAAAAAAACATTGCGATACTTAGCCCAAAGGTTGCCTGATTCAAGTGTCATTCTTCGAATTTATTGACGCAACGTCGGTATTGAATAGGTTTCAGTTTTGGTACCATGGGGTCGCCTAATCGATTTGGAAGCAGCCAACATCATTATTATTGTGATATGCTTAAAATACCTCTATAAATCATTTAAATATACTAAATGAGTAAAAAGATATGCAAGAGATAAAACACAATGTCTTCTAACGTTGTCAAGAAACTTCTGACATTAAATGGGAGTCGTAAACTCGTATGCTACGGTTTTTATTGCTTTATGGAACTTGCAACCCGATTCAACAAAGTTCAGAACAATAGTTTTGTAAGATGTGTTGCCAACTAAAAATAATAAGCTTCGTAATAATAACATGGCTTCAACTTGAAAAATCAATGAAAGTCAATTTTATTCAATACATTTTAATAAAGCAACTTACAAAAAACTGTTCATCCAACATCAGGCAATACACACGGCCTTAATTTTTCAACGATCTTGTGTCAAGGTCCGGCAAGAAAATGGTAAATATAGTCGAGAATGATAGTTCTTAAAAAAAACTGAAATTGATAAAATTTTTAAAGTAAAATATTTTACATATGGATTGAGCTTGAAAGTATTTTTTTTCCGCCTAAATATCCGTATTTTTTTATAATATTTTTTAAATCAGGTAAGCCCACAGTCCGTCCCATGAATTCCTACGCAGTGAACTTCCCTTTATTTTTCGGACTACGTAGTTTGATTATCTTCCTTTACCGATGAGTAGAGAAGACACAATTGACAAAAATTGGTGTTTTGGTTAATTTGATGACTAGTTTTAAAATTTTAAAATAAATTGACCTTTGTTTACGTTTGTTTGGCTATACAAAATAGATACACCCGACATATCATCAAAATAAATCCTATCTTGATGTTCTTTTTTCAACTTGTTTCTGCCTGGGTTTTTTTCTGTAAATTTATCCAAATATCTTCGCAGTTTGAAGTTATTTTGGTTCTTATAAATAACAATCAAAATCAAAATAACTAATCCATACATTTTAAATATTATTTTGTACATGTACCATATTACCAGTACCCGTATATGTTTTTTTTACAATATACATGTATGCAATTGCCAAAGACTTATCATAAATTATTACCAAGGACGTATCACCTGGCTTAATCTGGAACGCCAAAGTTCTGTTTAATGAACACTATGTTTGTTATATACATTCTTTATCTTATGGTTTAGGCAATTTATCATGTTCTATCAAGTCTTTATTATTATATGATGGAGGCTCTTTATTATGTTACGTGCATTCTTCGTTATATTATGGTCTCTTTATCCTATTATATGTATATGTCACTTCAAAACTTAATAGTCTGTGTGAAAAAATAAAATTTCGTAAATATTTTCTTCTTCAATATGCCTCATGTCCTCCGCTGCACATTGTTCAAAGTACCCATTTATTCAGAATTCTGTTCTTGTTTTATTAAATACTCTCTGGAGGTGACAGACAAATAGATGTTTCAAATATTTTTGGAATGCTCACAAAAATTGGGTTTTGTCCTCGGTACGCTCAGTCCACACGCGCAGTACTGTACAAGTCTTGGTGCAACGGAAATGGTATGTAAATGACTTGGTATGTGCACTTGGTGAAATGATCCGGTGCTGAATAAAATAGTTACTTTATATATCCAAAGTCTACCTTACCTTTAAAAATGCGTGTTTTTTTTGCAAATCATGGAAGAGCTATAGAAACGCCAAAAGTAATACATGTACCATGTTTTATAATATACACAAGAAGTAAAGGACCACAAAAAGTCGTGTATATTGACACACACACACACACACACACACACACATCACTTTAATACAATGTAATTATTATAAACAATGATAATGGATTTAAGGAGTAATTTCTTGAAAATACTATTCTCACAATTTTTGCATTGTATGCATGAAAGCTGACAAAACGGTTGTATTATACAAAGTTTTATGGCATAGCATGCGGAATGTAAATCGAACCAAACTTCTTTTCAGTGGACGCAAAATGTGTTCTAATTTTATAGGTGTTCAGAATCGAATATTTAGATATGTCTTTTATATGTAATCAATGAATAAAATATTTGCAGTCTTTATGATGCGAAGAAATAGTTCACTTTCGTTTCGTACACGACTTTTCTGCAGACAGTCATTATAGCCATTGTGTACATGTTTTCTTCAGGAATCCTTTACATGTTGACAAATATTAGGAAGGCAGTAATTCGAAAAGAAAAATAAGAAATCCTAACTTTACTTTTTACAAGAACTGTCGCAGTTTTACAATGTGTATTTTCCAATTATAGAAAGATTATCGAAGAACGGCAAAGATTAAAAGCGAAAAATTGTAACAACAATAAAAGTGGGTCCGTTTGAAGCATGGATAAAAGCGCGTCTGTATGAAGCATGGATAATTGCGCGTCTGTATGAAACATGGATAATAGCGCGTCTGTATGAAGCGTGGAAAATATAACGCGTCTGCATGAACCATGGATTATTTTCAGTAGCATGTTCTTTATTTTTCTGTAAGAAAGGTTTGAAATAACGCTATATTTGTACCAGACGACACTTTCTTCCATAATTTGATAAATAGTCAATACGTCATTCGATAGCATAGAGTGATAGTAAATTTAAATGTTATTAAAATCACATCGGTCGACAAGTGTTACGTCTATTATGGACGCTAATATCTTACGTGACGTTACTTGTGATTTAATTGCTGCGCATACGAACTCTGTCCATATTTTCTTAACTAGAAATATCTAAACTCATTTAATGGCTCCGCTTGTCAAAGAATTGTCAGCTTTACTATTCACACCGGCTTCGGCTTGGAATAAATCTTTGTGGAAAGGCTAATATAATGTATGCTATGACAGATGTTTGATTCAAACTTCACATCCTTAATTCATATGACCCCCAAAATAAATAAATAAATAAATTATCAGGAAAAAAGTAAATTTAACTACTGAGCAATTATAAAAGACCCCACAAACAAATAAAGAAAATGAGAAGCGGCAGGGTTACCGCTATGGAACGGTCAGTGGCTACACATTTGTCACTGGGGGTTTAAAGCAAGTGATAGGGTCAACCAAATTACACTTACCCCAAAAAGGTGCATAACTATGACAAATTACATAACTCTGTCAACAGAAATTTGTGTTATGAACAGTTAAGAGTTTTAAAATTTCAGTTAAAGCTTTTTATGCTGTTTTCCACAGTCGATGCTTATTCCTTTTTGAAACGTCACTAGCTACCAATAAAAAACAAATAAACGAAAAAAAACAACAAAAAAAACCAAAAAAAACAACAACAAAAAACAAAACAAAACAAAACAAAAAATACACATATCAGGAAAACCACAGTCTGAAAACACAGCCTGTCAGTTAGCAATGTTTTTTTGGTATCGTTCAGATTTATCAGAGTTTGAAACACACTGCTTCAACTTTTTGAGATTTGAATTATAGATCTCTATTACTACATTTCACCATGTCACGTTTCTAGAAACAGACTGAATAGTATGAAACAATCATTTTTTTGATGCTATCTGTAAAAGATGTATGCCGTCAACGAAGAGATCGTTAGTAAAGTATGTATTGTGTTACTGTCCCTTCTTTCCCTTGAATTTCAAGCAACCTAACTCGAATTTGGAGACACAAATCCGATCTCTTCGTTGACACTGCGTATATACTGATTTTTGAACCCTTTTACTGCTGTGCCACACAGATGAAAATATCGGGGGTGTTTCAATAATTCCTACACTAAGGTTAGAATTTCAGCTGATTTTAATTATTTCCTGTAAGTGTGGTTTAAAAAAGTCAATAGCTGCTTCAGATGAACTGTAAGTTAGTTTTAGAGAGCGATTTGGTCTCACAAGTGTCGTAACATCGCTAAAATAGAACAATTGACCTGTCTATTAACAAAGGAGAGTTTTGCCTTATCTTCTGGCTAAGGGATGCAATTCCTTCTTCAGTTTTTTGCCTCCTCCACGGTATTGTTTTAATATTTGCCCTTACTGTCGGATAGTAATACCACTTGATCGAAGTTTGGAAGAATTCTGGGATGACTTTTTCGGTTTTAATAAATTTCTGTATACGTCTTACAGATGCAGTATGTCCTATTCCACCCGCAGTCATTTTTTATTAAACAACAAGAGCACAAAACTATGATTTTTATTATTGATGTACAAATTGAAACAAGAAATCGGTAGAACCGATGGATGCTCCCCGAATAAATGCCAATTCCAAAAGGGCTATTGTTAAAAATGTAACTTGTAAAGGGCAATAACTTATGCAAAATAGAGTTACAAATTTTGCACGCTGCACTTCTCCTCATAGAGATCTATCTACCAATTAAGTTTCATGTTATTATCTCTTATACTTTGTGAGATATGCCCCGGACAAAAAATAAGTATGAGAAATTTCAAAAACCAATAACTCAAAAATTAATAAAGCAAGAGTAATAGTTCTTGTGCACTGCACTGCTCCTTAATGAGATCTAACTGCCTATAAAGTTTCAAGTTGATAACTCTTATACTTTGTGAGATATGCCCCGGACAAAAATAAGTATGAGAAATTTCAAAGGGCAATAATTCAAAAATAAATAAAGCAAGAGTTATGGTTCTTGTGCACTGCACTGCTCCTTAATGAGATCTAACTGCCTATGAAGTTTGGTCTTGATATCTCTCATAGTTGTTGTGTTATGCTCCGGACAAAATTATGACGGACGGACGGACAAAGCGGCAACTATATGCTCGCCCTTCGGGGAGCATAAAAATGTAAGAGATCTGGATAGCGGATAATTTAAAAATTGAAACTTGCTGAAAATTGGAAGATAAAAACAAGATTAAATTACATATTCATTGTGCAACTAACATCTGGTAAGGCGGTAGTGGAAAAGTCATTTTAAATATTCGTAAATATAGAGATGTCAGTCAAGAAACTTCATATTATCTCGCAAATTACTGAAACTGGAAACAATAGCGAGGTGAACGAGCACATAATATGTATTTTGTTTGTATGTGATATCTTCAAATGTAATACGTGTAAAATATTAAAACTTTATATTCAATGTTAATTTCAAATAAGTTCAACTAAAATTATCCGAGATGTATTCACTTAAGGTACAAAAAAAGAAAACCTCCATCAAAATATATGAGTGTGTAGCTACCCTTGTGCGGTACGGACAGTCTAAACGCACAACAAGGAGTAAGCTGAACAAACAAATTCGTTATTGATATACCCCGCCGAATAATACAAATCACTGGAACGGGGCTGTTAAGTTAGCATGGATCTTTTGACCTTGGAATTTGAGTGACAAATTAGTTTGGTATCTTTATCTACAATGAATCAATGACCATAAACATTCAGCTGTGTCAAGCAGAAATAGCTGTCATATTTAATGACGTCGTTTGAGAGAAATGATGTCAAAACATTCTCAAAAAGCAGCAGAACAACAGCAATTAATTGTCTAAACAAATGAAGAGTTAAGTTCCTATGCACTGCATGACTCCTTAATGACACCTTTTGAGCTTAATTTTGATACCTGAAATACTTTCTTAGTAATGGTTCAAACAAAAATTAAGTATTCAAAATAACAAAGGGGAATAACTCTTCGGTTATGAAGCGAAGAGTTACAGTTCCTATGCACTATATTTTAACTCAATGAGATCTAACCACATAATATTATAAAGTTTGAGGTTTGTAACTTTAATAGTTTTTGAGTTATGTTAAAAGATGTGTGAAGGTCAGACAGGCGGACGGACAAACAGCTGACCGACAATGCCAAATATATATCCCTCTTCTCCTCAATGACATCAAAGTACAACAAAATTAAGTAATAAAAAATAACAAAGCGCAATAACTAAAAAGTTATAAAGTCGAGGGTAATAGTTCCTACGCACTGCATGGCTCCTTAATGACACATATGAAGCTTAATTTTGATACCTGAAATAGTTTCTTAGTAATAGTTCAAACAAAAATTAAGTATTCAAAATAACAAAGGGGAATAACTCTTCGGTTATGAAGTGAAGAGTTGCAGTTCCTATGCATTGCACTTTAACTCAATGAGATCTAACCACATAAAACGTTTGAGGTTTATAACTTTAATAGTTTTTGAGTAATGATAAAAAAGTGTGAAGGTCAGACAAACGGACGGACAAACAGCTGACCGACAATGCCAAATATATATCCCTCTTCTCCTCACTGACATCAAAGTACAACAAAATTAAGTAATAAAAAATAACAAAGGGCAATAACTCAAAAGTTATAAAGTGAAGAGTTACAGTTCCTACGCACTGCATGACTCCGTAATAACATCTATGCATCTTTGAAGTTTAATTTTGATACCTCAAATAAGGTCCAAACAAAAAATTAAATAGGAAAAATAGCAAAAAGGAATTATGAAATGAAGAGTAACAGTTCCTATGCAATGCATGACTCCTTAATGACATCTATGCACCTTGTAAGTTTAATTTTGGTACCTCAAATACTTTTAGAGTTATGGTCCAAACAATAATTAAATAGGAAAAATAACAAAAGGGAATAACTCAAAAATATTAGAGTGAAGAGTTTCAATAGCAAAGCCACTCAATGAGATTTAACAACATGCTAAGTTTACGGTTTATGACCTAAATAGTTTAAGGGTTATGCTCCGATCAAAATGTGACGGACGGACGGATGGACAACACCAAATCTATATCTAACTTTATATTCCATGTAAATTACATATAAGTTTTCAGTTTTCCTTGATATATTCACTTAAGTTCCAAAAAGACCTCCAACAAAGTATTTAAATTGTATTTACCCTTGTGCGGTACGGACAGTCCCAATCTGCACTTAATAACGCTTTGCTATTAGGATCTAAACGTCACCAAAAAGGTCACCTTCTCATGACCTCTCCTGACCAATCAGCGCCTAGCTTTCACGTTTTTGAAGGTAAATCAGTTTCTTTTTTCAAAAATTTGAACGCCTGTGAAAAATCTTTATTTAACTAGAATCCCAAATAACTCAGTCGTTTTCTGCCAAAAACGTCACAGCTTAAGTAAAGGTTAATGTTTGCCATCGAAAGTCTACAAGTTTTACCACTCTGGCTCGGCGTAGACGAGCGAGCGGTTCTACATATAAACTCTCGATGGAATTATGTTTTAACGATACTATTTATGTCTCTACCCACAAACATCGATTGCGTGTAAAAAACAACCAATCATATTAAGCTTCGAGAATGCTTATGCTAACTGATTTCCAGAATTCTTGTATTAAAGATAAACATAATGCAATCGGATGTTTTCTGATCCTGCCTCTATGCGCATGCGTACAAAGGTTTATAACAGATGCATTTAATTCCAAGCAATTATTAGTAAACCCATAAAGCTTGTGGTTTACCAAATTAAACCGGCTGAAACTTTGAAAAAAAACTGCTTCCCCATTGGTCAAAATATAAAATAGTGATGTGTATGTGTGGGAAAATTTGCAGTAGCTTTTGATATTTGATAGATGCTGCTTGTATATGTATACCAAAATAAAAAAGGCCCGTTTACTTGAGTATTATCGTCAAAATGCTCATACTCTAATTAATATTCATTTAGAAAATACAAACTGACACATAAATTAACTTTTATTAATCGAAATAAAATTCATTTATCTTACGAAACACGAAATATTTTCAAAATATTCAAGATGATTTAAACATACTATAGAACATTAACACGCCGTGTGTACAGGTAAACCATAAAGATGCGTCATAAGATACAGTCTCATTGGCTGGGATATGAATAACAATACTGGAAATCCAGATCATCAAGAAGATAGAATTGAATTGGTCGCCTTCAGATATAACCGTAGTTAGATCGTGTACTTCAGTCAGATTGATTTTTTTTTATTTTAAATGTTTGTTCTTTTACCAAGTGCCTCTTGCAATTTTTTTACTTGCATCTGATCTACATTTACTGCACGATCTATTGCAACATCAATATGCCCTGGAATGTTTGCATCTTCACAGTCCACTACTACAGAATGTAGATTCATGCCTTGTGACTTATGCACTGTTATCCCGAAAGGAAGAACAAGTGAAAATTGCATTTTTTATTGGATCTATTTTCGTAAATTAATGACGACATATTGACACAGTTTCTTTTTTCTGAAACATCGGATGTTTTACAGACATGACCGATTCACCCATTTTACTAGACTGTTGCTTAAATTTACGACTAACATTCAAGACATCCGACTTTTAAGAGCAGAAAATCTATTTGAATAAAAGCTGTCACCCTCGTCAGTAGAATTACCTACATGCACAATTCCAGGCGTTTGGTTTAATTTGTTGTACTTAAATAAGTATTAAAAGAGCTTGAAAACAAATACACAGTGTTTTAAGTTTCTTGAATTTTTCTCTCGTGTGTTCTCATGATCTGTTGGCATTCCCCTTTCTAGCTCATAAAGAGTCAATATCGAGTTACCATTACACTGACTGAAAATCTTTTCTAACGGTATATGGTGAGGAATTGCCTTAAAAAAGTATGGCGATTCAAAACAGTATTTGCCGCTGTCCCTATTTAACAAATCACATACAGGTGGTATCAGAAAGAAATCACCAGAGAGAATAACCTGAAACTCCAAAGTACCTGTCAGTTTTCCTTACAGCCCTGCAAATTGCATCTACAGTTTTAAACAAATTTTTACTTATCATAGAGCACTTGTCAATAATCAGTATATCACAGTTCTGAATTCTTTGTTTAGTTTTGCCATATTTTTCATCATCATTTATCAATATGTACAATTCTTTTTCCAAAATACTTCCATTCCATACCCAGACCAACGGTGTATGCTTTGCCCATTGAAGTATTGTGATGCAGCAATACCGGTGCTTGACAAGTGACAGACACATTTTTCCCTAAGAATATTATTTCATTAGAAAATGTATCTACTACTTAAGATTTACCACTGCCACCTTGACCAGTCAGCACAATATTGTGTCCAGTGCAAACATTACTGTAAAACAGTGCCTGGTTACAACTTAACATTTTCAAATTGAGAAAAAATGAAGTGAAACTTACCGCAGTGACAAAGGGCGTGGCTCTACAACGCAACACGTGCTACGCTGTACGGTTTGATAGTTAATGACTGGTACCCTAACTGTATTGCGCCGTAATAATACCTAGGAACCATTCGAATGCAGCAGCCCCCGTCGCGTGAAACGTAAATTATTTGACGAATTAACTTACATTTTATAAGAAAGTGTCTGGATTTCGGTGGAGTTCAAGAGATAACCTGTGCCAGGGGCCAGCAGTTGCCAGGTAAATGTACAGTCTTTGTTTGAACTGTGGGAAATATTTCATTGTTTACATTTTGACATTTGTCATCTTGTATTTATAATATAGTATTTTATGTGCTAAACAAGCAGTGGTTTACATAACAATTCACAAAATTTATACCACTATAGCATAACAGTTAAATTCAGTAATCTTGTTCCACATATCTAACTCACCAATTTGAGTTTCGGCGTCCATTATAGAGCGATTTTTAGCGTGAGAAGTCTTTGACTTTCAGGAATCCTGCAGTGGTGTAGTGGCGGACAGGTCACATGACAAACAAATGGTGGCGGTCTAATTATTCATTATGGAATTGTCTATAATTAACAGTTAAACCAATGTATTTAATTGGCAGCTCTTACTTCTAACAGACCACACTTCTAAGTCCTCGCTTGCGCCTTTAAGAGACAATGACCTAGTTGTTCAAAAATGTCATTAATTTTAACAAATCATTTACTCTGTTTGTGTTAGCTAACATTAAATTTGGGGATGTTCAAAGCAAGTTTTCTTTAGTTAATTAAACCTTGAATAACTTAATGGTATGTCATATATTTAACCTGGACATTACATCATGCATCATTTTACACACTTCCACTATGAAAAAAAAAAACTTTTTACTCTAAAGGTTTCATATTAAAATCTACTTACCATAAACTTCATGATTACTTTATTATCTGGAATCTTTTCATTAGTTTGATTTTTTCTAGGAATACCTTCTACAGACTGTTATAAACGATTCATAAAATTGTACTGATGTTGTGTTGATCAAGCTAATGTAACAGATCAACAACATAATATATTTCTCCATGCTCGCTGGTTCTTTTGATTACTCTCAGGACAGATGTCTTGGAGGGTGTAAATCTACTGACTTCTGGAGTACTTTTAAACCATATCTTTCTAAAAAGTCTTGCTCTTACAGCCATATAAACTCTTCTTGAGAATAAAAAAAAAAAAACTTTCTCTGAGGATGTGGAAGTGGCAGAAACTTTCTATAACTTTTATGTAAATGTAGCAGACAAGATAGGCAAAGATTATGTTTTTAACCCACAGGATCACCCTAGCTTAAAAAAATAAGGAACAAAACTATAAAAGAGTAGCTTTTAATTTTAAGCAAACTGGTCAGAGAACTGTATCTAAATTTAGCTTTAAAAAGGCTACAAGTGCTCCTTCATCAACTGCTCCACTGACTGATTTAAAAACTTGCTCTATTTCTAGTAACAATTTCCCGAATAGATTGAAAGAGGCTCAGTCATTCCTTTACATACGAAAAATGATACTATGTTAAAATCAAATTATTGACCAGTCAGTATCTTTTCAAATAAATCTAAACTATTTTAAAGGTTCTTTCAATGCAGTTTTCTGAATATTTTAAAAACATATTTGATAATTTTCTGTGAGCATTTAGGAAGGGTCATGGATGTCAAACTACACTTCTGAAACTACTGTAAGACTGTAAATTGGCTTTAGACTGAAATGAATATGTCGCAACAATCTTGATAGATTTATCAAAAGCCTTTGATTGTTTACCACATGATATTCTTCTTCATAAATTACCTTGCTATGGGCTATCTAAAAACTCAGTAAATCTACTAAATGCTATTTAAGTAATCGTAAACAACAAATAAAAATCGAAAATGTATTTAGTGACTAGGCAAAGTTCAAAAAAGGGGTGTTAAAGGCTCAATTCTAGGTCCTATTCTGTTTAATGTGTTTATTAACGACATCTTCTCCGTCATTTAAAAAATTATACAGCTATGCAGACGTGAACACACTGTCTTTTAATTTTCCAAACTTCAACGAACTAATTAATGTATTGCAGAATTAAAGTCAAATATTAAATGAGTGGTTAGATTTAACTGTTTGCAGGCAAATTCTGACAATTCTAGTCAACTGCCATTGGTTAGAAAACCAACAGCAAATATCCTGTTTTTCTGTGGGTAATTCCAGCATCACATGTGAAGGAGTGGTAACGTTACTGGGAATAGACATAGATTTTTAACTTACACTTGATAATCACATTGCAAATCCATGTAAATAGCAGCCTAACAGTTGGATATTCTAAAACGTATAGACAGTAAACTCAGTAAACTAAACAATTAACAATCTTTCATACTTTTATTGTCAAATTTCAGTTTTGCCCTCTTCCTTGGCATTTCTGTTCCGAAAGCTCTCGGATTTGTGTTATGATGAAAATAATACTTCTTATAATGATCTTCTACCAATAGCAAAACTACCTATGTATAAGGCGTATGAGAACCATGACGTTGGAAACCTTTAAGATTTTTCATGGCCTTTCACCACCAGTTCTGATTTGATACAGAAACAGAATAACAAATATAACTTTCGTTACTCAAATCTTTTACAGGTTCCACATGTGAATACATCAAGACCCTGTAAGACCTTGCACATGAATGCAGCCCCTGCTCTCTGGAACTTGCTGCTGGAGTCATATTGAGCGGCTACAAACTTTGCCCAGTTCAAAACTCTAATTACACATCGGAATGGCAATATATGTAAATGCTCAGCTTGTTTGACTTAGTTCGACTGTTGCAGGTGCTGCATACTTGTAGGAATTCTTAATTTTTTCCAGCCTTGCTTCTTTGTTTTTTTTAGTTTGTTATTCTGTGGTTTATTTTGCTGATACTACTTTAGTTGTTTGTACCATTATATGTGTATGGAAAAGGGACTTGCTTCCTATAGACGTCTGCTGGGTCATGCTGTTTTTACATGCATGTTATAATCTTTGTGTCTTACAATGTCTACTTTCCTGTGCATCGGTCGAATGTTTCACTACCGTTCAGTTTCTTTGCTAAAATTTAATTTTCATAACGATATTTCTATTTTTAGACAGGAAAAGCCAAAGTTACTCAATATCAAGCTCAAGGTCAATAGCATACATCTACAATTGATAAAGCAGCGCTGTGAAGTAACGGTAGTGTATTCACATAGCTGCTAAGGGGGCGTATACAATGTCATGCTCTTTGTCATTTTAGTTTATTTTGTTTTGTGCTAGCTTTTATTTTTCAGCTATCTGGAGGCTGATGATCAGTTCAGTCCAAATCTGATTAGGATTGATATTCTCTTTTTTCCTTTTTGAGTATACACTTTGTATCGTTCCTGACAGGGTTTTATCCGGTTTCTTTTTAGAGCAGTTTTAGACTTACACAGTCAAGATCAGCAATTTTCAAATAGGTTTTTATATGCTATGCAAATATCTGTGCTAAATATGTATAATGTGTATGCTTTCCCCTAGCTTTTATGCCCCTGAAGGGAGGCATATAGTAATCGCACTGTCTGTCCGGCCGTCCGTCCGTCTGTCCGGTAAAATCTTGTCCTCGCTTCTCCAAAACTGGTTGAGGGATTTCATTGAAACTTAACAGGAGTGTTTGTCACCGAGTTATGTCTCCCCCCAAAAATGGGGGAGACATATTGTTTTTCCCCCGGTTGTCTGTCCGTCCGTCCGTCTGTCTGTCCGTCACAAAATCGTGTCCGCTCTGTATCTTCCAAAGCCCTTGAAGGATTTTTATGAAACTTGGGTCAGATGTTCACCTCATCAAGGCGACGTGCAGAACCCACTTTGCGGGTCTCAAGGTCAAGGTCACACTTGGAGGTTAAATGTCAAATGCCATAAAATCGTGTCTGCTCTGTATCTTCAAAAGCCCTTCAATGAAGGGTTTTTATGAAACTTGGGTCAGATGTTCACCTCATTGGGGGAGACATATTGTTTTTCCCCCGGTTGTCTGTCTGTCCGTCCGTCTGTCTGTCCGTCCATCTGTCCTTCACTAAATCAAGCATTCACTGGATATCTTCAAGTAATTTTGAACCCCACAACTAGAAACAAACTCTGATTGATCATATATAAGTTAAGAGTGCTCCTGTTGTACATTGTGGAGTAGTTCCAACATACTACAGCTATAATGATGTAACTTTTCTCCTTATCAATGGAAATAGATTAAACTTGAGTGATTGAAGAAGACACCTTGTAACTGGCTTCATGTTTTTTGCCCATATCTATGTAACAGCACTGCCATCGACATGATTCCAACATGCTACAGGTACTAGACTGAATGAATAGAACCATTTTGTACAAAATGAAACAAGGTTTCTGCTCAATCCTTTCTTGACAGAGTATGAGTTTCTTGTTCATCATATACATTTGACAAAAATATCCCCCTTTACAATCGTCTGACTCAATACTGCCTGCAGCAACTGGCTGGGTGGAGACATATGATTTTGTTCAATCAAAAACCCATTTCTAGTTTAGTATTGCATATCATCAGGAGATTCCTCTCGATTTATTTTTGGCAGAGTTATGGGCACTTAGTCATATTTTACTCTAAAATATTGTCCTCGCTTCATCTCTAAAACCGCTTGAAGGATTTTATTGAAACCTAATAGGAATGTTTGTCACCATGTCTAGTGGTGCATATAGTCAGGAGATTCCGCTTGATTTATTTTTGGCAGAGTTATGGGCACTTAGTCATCATTACTCTAAAATCTTGTCCTCGTTTCATCTCTAAAACCGCTTGAGGGATTTTACTGAAACTTAACAGGAGTGTTTGACAACAAGCCTAGTTGTGCATATCGTCAGGAGATTCTGCTCAATTATTTTTTGGCAGAGTTATTGACACTTAGTCATTTTTTACTATAACTTCTATATTTAAATCTTATCCACGCTTCATCTCCAAAACCACTGGTGGATTTCATTGAAACTGTCACCAAACCTAGCTGTGCATATCATCAGGAGTTTCTGGTCAGATTATTTTTGGCAGTGTTATGGGCCCTTTGTCATTTTTACTATAACTTCTTTATTAAAATTTTGTCCAAGCTACATCTCCAAAACCGCTTGGGGGATTTTATTGAAACCAGAATGGTTGTAACAAGCCTTGTTATATATAAAACATCAGTAGGGGTTTGGAATAAAACAATATTGTTCGTATTTAAGACCAAACTCACAGCTTTCTTTTTCATTTAATAATTATGTCTTCAACCTTCATATAAAAATCTGAAGCAGAAAAACATTACATTACCATTTACCTTCAGTTCTTGCTCTCATTTTGTCTGGTCTGTTTTCCACAGGCATATTCAATTATATATTTACACCAGTTTAAATTCAAATGTACATTTCGGGGGCATATGTCAATTTCCAGTGACAGCTCTTGTTTATGCATGTTTTTCATTATACCTTATGTAAGTTGTCGGTTCAAAAGCTCTTGAGAGCTTATGCTGTAGAGTTGTAGTCTTGCCGACGCGAAATAAATCTTATCTTTGTTTTCGTTTTGTAGCTGTTGCATCTTTTTTCGTTACTTCGTGTATCTAGCTATTGTAACAGTTTAATTCTCAAACGTTCGCGATAAAATATCCATGTTCCCAGTGTGAATTAATTCAGTACTTACACAACACACAGTCTGATACTTTTTAATTGTTTGAATATTGTGAAGACTCAGAATATCTTCAATTATTTCACTACAGATATTTCACAAAAAATGGTTAAGTATATGTACGTTACTTCTGTACTAATAATAAATCGTTGTCATCTACCAACTGAATGTTCAAACTTACTTCCAGAAATGATTTAAATTTTTGTTTATTTATATTTTTTTCATAACAATGATTTTAAAATATATATAACAGAGCAATTTGTGACAAAGACAGCTTTCCTTCGTCATCAGTGTCCAAATTTTTTGAATGACAAACTTAGCGGCAAACTTAGGTCATATTAGCTTGAGATGAATTTCAGTAAAAAGCTTTCTGTTTGTCATGTAGTTTTAAATGTTGTACTGTTGGGTACTTGGTCAGTTAATCCAGTTAGGAGCAGTGACTAAATCTGCCCCCGGAAGCTCCAATTTAAAAGTTAAACAATGTACATATTTTCCTTTTCTCTTAACCTTGAAATGAAGTTAGTGTTTTAGAATCAACTGATCAGAACCTATCATTTGTAAAAAAAAAGATTTATATTTATATTATCATAGTAATATATAATATCATAATAAAAAGACACTACAGACTTTTTTATATTGGATAAATGTTAGAGGTGGGGTGCCGTATACACAAACCATACATGTCTAGCATTTGTTGAAAAGTATAACAGTGAATAATAATGTCTGTGAGCAAAATACTGAATTTCTTATTTTAAGTCTGTAAGTGTTGCACTTCAGTCTCAACGAAAACTGAAAGCTGGAACTGATGATCAAAAATATTTGTTAAGAGGTAAAACTGAAAAATAACTGCTGAATGGAAAATAACAATAATTGCTGTTTTTGAAATATTATGACAATGTTTATGGAAGTGAGTCTTTGTTAACTGTGTTGAAATGTATTTTTTTTAATATTCTTAATTTATCTGATACATCCAAACAAAAATTCTGAATACCAAGTGATATTCTAATGGTTTATGCTTTTATTTTTTCTTAATGCTTGTTTGTGTTAGATTTATAACTTAATTGACACCAGAAAGACATTTTAGAATCTGCTATGTAGATTACTGCATGAATACCTTCAACATATATTGTATACTGTCATATATATGGTCTGGAATTTAAATGAAAAATAACTCTTGAAAACATATTCAGTGTGTTAAATTTGTTAAAGACTCAAAAAAGAGTTAATCTGAGAATCTTCTGATGGATTTGTTTTAGCTAGAATGGACCAAGTTTCATAAAAAATATTATTAAAGAGTCGGACATAAATGGGATGATACAATAATAATATTTTTCTTGACGTTTAAAACCAAGATAAGACTTAAAATGAAATACAAGACCATGTAAGTATATATTTAAGACATTTTAAGAGGACTGTTACATGAAGTGACCATCATTATGAGTTTCATCAAGAGTTCTTTCATTCATTTTAAATATTGTTTACTATTGGCAGCAGTAATATTCAAGTTGCCATATTAATGTACTCACAAATGTAAAATAACAGATGAAGTAGGACATTAGAAAAAATATTGAGATGGCCTTTCACATCATAAACATAATTTTAAAGGCTGATATATTACAAAATTAAAATGGTAGACTGAAATACAAAGAAATATATATCTGCAACCTACATTTACAATGAAATTATTTAGTGTTTTTCCAGCATATCAGGTCCAAAGGGCTCAGACACACTTTAGTCTGACTAGATTCTGACATGGTCTAACTGTTGCCATTCAACCTGATATAGAATTTAATACTGACAAAAATAAAAGTTGTTCAAGGAAACATAAAGTATATTTAATATTTTAACTTTGTCTCACACTAGACATCATGCTTAGGTTAGCACATAATCAGTAAGCAATAAGACACTGGCCAGATACAAAAAGAAATATTGACTCATTGTTCATCAAAGCTCTGGGAAAATGCTGTTAAATGAATTCTTATGCTGCACATGAAAATAACGGGGACTGAAAGAATTAGAAACTACATGCAAAGTAACATCGTAGCCTGAGAATTCAAAATATGTACAAGTAGAATATTTTAGATTTTTAAGAGAGTTTAGTAAAGTTAGATAAAGCCTTAATTAAGTTATATCCAGGTACAGATATATAAAAGTAAAGCACTTTGAGAACCATGATTTTCTAAATCCCAAAAACCTAAAGTAAGGTCATGAATACACAGGACATATTTATAATCATCAATGTTTTAAACGTTTATTAGTGAATGCTGATGGTGTTTTGGACAACGCTATATCACTGGCCCACAGGCACGTAGCCACGAATACTTCAATGCTGAAAACCTGTAGCTGATGAGAACAAGTCTTCAAACAGTCAAAAAAGCTTACCGCTCATAAAGGTTTTTAAGTTACATCACTGCCCAACATTATCACTAGACTACGCAATTGTTTTTCCTACCGCTACTGCTGGTACTGCTACTGCCAGCTTCCTACTAGTAAAATAGAAGCTATTTCTCATATTTCGGGCTGACTGGGAGATGGATGTTTTTTGCTACAAAGAGATAATAGATTTGCATTGTTTTTATGTTCGTCAAATGTACTGTTTTGTTCTAAAGAAACTACGCCTTTTAATAAATAGGAGGCAAAGATACTTAGAGTACGTCACAAAATGTAGTTCTTTGTTAACTATTTTAAATGTGTTGTTATTAATGTGTTGATATTCATATCTGTGTTTCCTTGAAAAAAATTGCCATCTACATTTTCAGATTTAAGTTTCTGCTTCGGGCCAAAATAGAGTGAAACACATGTTTAAAATCAATAGAACAACAAAAGCGTTCTTCTTATCAGCATGGGCAATGTGTACTTTACATTTGAAAATAAATACGTAGGCTATCTAGCGTTGAAAAATGTTTTCGAAAACCAGCCTGTGTTTCATGATTTTTTGGCATATTTGAAAAGCAGGTCACTGAGTCGACGTAGATTAAGGAATTCCTTTTTTGCCTTATATCAAGAAAAAAATGGATAATCATGGCTATAGGCGAATAGCACATCTTTACAAATGCATGATTGCTTTTAAAGAATTATTTATTTTGATTTACACTAGTAGCATTGTTTTTCTAGAACCTATTTTCCCAAGGTAAAGGGAAATTATCATGATGGCGGATAAACAATACGTTACTCGTTACAACATAGCTGTCGGTTCCATACTTGCGTTTGTGATAGGAATTCTGATTGGTCGTGTTGCAACATGCCCGGATGAAAAAGCAAAGGAGAGAAAAGGTGTTTATTTACAAGGTGTTTCTGAAGCTTTGATGAAAGATGGGGATACACTTATAGGTGAAGAATTGATGAACCAAATAAAACCGAATAACATTCGAAACAATTTGAGGTAGGTCATATACTTACCTGAAAAAGAAACGCAGATACGTTAACCTTACTTATCTTTAGGACGCGTGCACCACGTGACGTCAATTATTTGCTGAAGGCATTTATGTGCAAAGTGTATCTTAAACCGCTCTTTCTCGGACTAAAAGAAATGCTAAAGCCGTGGAAATTGCAATTATCTGTCCTCGGTACTCTCGTGCTTATAAAATAATTCTCGAATGTGTCATTGCCCTAATGTACAATCTCATTCCGTGTGACAAACTCAATCTTAGCTTAAAACAGAAAATTAAAAATATACATTGCGTTTATTTTTTGAATAAGTATCTGGAAAATAATCATGCTTTGTTTTTTACATTTGAAGCCTATAGCAACTGTTATGATAGGCTACAAAACAAAGCTTATTCGCCAACAGCACTGACTATTTAGCTTGTTCGCAAATACCATTGACTATTTGTTAATATGGTCACAGAGGCGTGTCTTGATTGACAGTAACATATTCCTCCTATCTCTCCTTTGGAAGTTTGTAAGCATTTATCTCCTTAGGTATAATCATTTGCGTGTAAATTCATAGAAATTACGAGCATAAAATTTAGGAAAAGATGAGTTTTACAGTAGTGCTTGAATTTCAGAATGCTGACACAAAGCCCTCATCTAGCCGGAGAAGAACAGAACTATTTTCTTGCTCGGAAGATTAAAGAGCATTGGGATGAAGTCGGTCTTGATCATGTGACTTTGACGCCATACAAAGTTCTCCTGTCTTATCCAAACATGAGTGACCTGAATTATGTAGAATTACTAGATGAAAGAAATCAGAGCCGGTACAAATCTGACCTCAGAGAACCTGTATTGACCCCACAAGAAAACAATAAGGATGTTGTTCCTCCATTTAATGCATACTCTGCTCCTGGGGATATATACGTAAGTGGTTTAACTTCTGGCGATTTACTTTCACAGCAGTAAAATTGATTTTTCGATTCGTTTTATGAATAAGGTGTTTAAAAAATCCGTAGTAATTTGTTCCACATGATTCCATTACCGAGATGAGGAAAATCACGATTGTGACTGTATTCCTATGGTACTGTTTTAGTCCAATTTTTTCTACATATAGTAACTAGGTCATTTGTACATGTGTAATTTCTTTTTCCCCGTTGATTCAGAGTTATTTTATTTTTAGCTCCACTTTCCGAAGAAAAAAATGGAGCTATAGTCATGACCAACTCGTCGTCGTTGGTGTTGGCGTCGGTATTGGTTAACCTTTATGTTAAGGTTCATTTCGCAGAAACTATCAAAGCTATTTACTACAGATATGGAATACGTGTTCACTATCAAAATGTGACAACATTTTTAAAGGGCGGATAACTGTCAACTATATTTTTGCAAAGTTATACACCTTTTTCGACTTAGAATTTCTTGGTTAACCTCTTTTGTTGAGGTTCATTTCTCAAAAAGTGTCAAAAACATACTCTTCAAACTTGGAATACAATGTACTTGATAACCAACAAGACCCCTACCAAGATTGTTGTTTATCATGTCCGTGGAGCCATAATTAGCCCCACCTTTGGGGTCACTTGATTTTGCTTAGACTTATATAGGAAAAATTTCCTATGACAAAGCACAAAGGCTAGAACTAAACTCTTGAATTACATGGGATGGGTAGGTACTCCCCCCCCACCCCCAAAGTATGGGCACCCCCAAATCGTTACCTCCCCCCATTTTTATACATATGTACACCCCCCGCACACACACACAAACACACACACATGAGTAGGTACTTGCACTTCCCAACTCAAATGTTTTTTTTCCCACTTGGGCCTCTTTTTGACTTAGCTTAGAATTTATTATCAACACTTAGAAAAGTGGAGCTTGCTGTACACGGACAAGTCTTGTTTATAGCTCGTACTTAGTGTCCTTGCAATACAAAGTAGTATGTCTTCTAATTTGTAACGGTAAGTCCAGATTGTTACTATTTTTTATTTTTTTCGATGCATTTTTAATAGATTAGACACATCAATATAGGAAAAAATCTTACATTTATGTGTTCGGAGGAAATATTTGTATAAATAAGATAAGATAATATCGTATTTACGAAATTGTAATAAAATTGTGTGCGTAATAATGCGTACATTAATGTACTCATATAAATGTATATAATTAGTCTCTCATTTACATAGATGTACACACATAAATGTATCTAATTAGCCTCTCATTTACATTGGTGTATACGTATAAAAATATCTAATTAATACATTTAACTAACCTCTCATTTTCATTGCTGTTAAAATTTTGTTGGTAAAATTTAGTATCAAGAAAGAAAAACTGCGATGATTGAGGACACTTGCCTTTTACATAGAATGAACATTTCAAACAGCCCCTAGCTCAGATGCAGCTGGTTATGATTTATCGTAAAGCTTTCTTTCGGAACCAGTAGACGTTAAATGCTAGCGACTATTTCTTGTAAGTATTTAAATTCTATCGTCAGTACTTTGTTCCAATAGAAGATGCCCAGCGTTTTCAGGTGTGATCGTCTTACTAAATATAGCATTTTAAATGAGAGTCGACAGTTCAAAACATTCAGTGCTTTGATTACTTACAGGGTGATTTGGTGTATGTAAACTACGGCAGAGTCGAAGATTATGAAACCTTGGAAAAGCAAAACATTACCATTAGCGGCAAGATTGCCTTTGCGAGATATGGGAAAACTTACAGGGGAGATAAGGTATTAAATTTAAAGAACATTTCTGCATTCTTTAGCCTTTTATAAATCCGAAAATCCTTTTAGAACTCTTTTCTTGTTAACCCAATTCCTAGCTAGTCCTAACAGAACTTATGGGAAGATAAGAACCTTTGCCTTTTCTTCAAATCGCGAAAATAAATGTCATCGGAGAATGATCTCTACTCAGCAAGTGTACTGTTTAAATTTATTTTCCATCAGTAAAGATGCGATAAACGTATACAAGAACAAAGAGAGAAAAAAAGAGAGAACGAGCACAGTAAAAAAACAAATCTAAAACATTTTAAACATGAGAACTAATCATAGTACAAAGCAGCCATAATATATAGAGGTACCAGGTGGCCTTTTACAATGAAACAAATATACACAATTTCCCGTTCACTACAGATCATTAAATTGTTTTCATTTTAAGAACATAACCAATAATTGTTTTTAGCAGCTTGCATAATTTGCTCTTTTTTAAGTAGGAAAACATACAGAAAAACTGCTCACTTCTGGATTTTTATATACGCATCACTTTAAGTAATGCAATAATAACTTTTCGTCTTCTAATTATCACTGACGTATACGTGCGCCGGCACGGACTTTCCTTGATCTGGCAAAGACATACTAAGATGGCAAATGAAACCAATTAGAGGAGGTAAGACTTTGCATTGGCATCCTGTTTTCATGGTGAAGTTCTTTTAATTCTGAAATCAAGTAAAATCTTTAACTTATAACCTTTTTTCCGCATGCCATAGTTTGCAATTCTGTCAATTTTCTTTCATTTTGTTGTAAAATTCCGTGTCATTGTAGCGTTTGAGAACAATCAAAACCCGAAGAGAGACCATAGGCACTTGGTTTCAACTCAATTGCCGTTATTTTGATGATTTGCCATATTACTGATTACCCCCAATATACTGAAAAAGGTAAAGGTAGATCAGATGACATTTTTCGTCTGCAACGGAAGTGCTGTCTTAATATGAACATTTTACCGCAGCGTTCCGGATCTGGTAATCGCGAATCCCGTTGACAGTAACATATAAACTGTTAACAGTATCAGGGTCTGGGTGCAGCGACTTTGCACAAGTTTGCAGTCAGGAAAAACAGTCAGAAAATGTTCTTATTTCAGTATAAATTAATTAGATAGGGGTACACCGAGGGAAAAAAACAAAAGAGTTGATGATTTTTTTATCAAGGCCACTTAGTCCTGAGATGGAGACAAATTTTATTAGGTTGTATGCACGAACTTTGGATGTTGATATTTATAATTATGAACGACTGCAGAGTGTCAACAATCCTTTAAAAAAATTCAATGCTGGAGGTAGTGGCGACAGCTTTAACCTTAATAAGTTTATTGTTTCCTAATATTAGGTATAAAGTTGGAAGCATCGGTTATGCTTCTCAGAAATTTAGATATTAAACATTGCAATAGTCTTGTTGAACATGTAACAACAATAGAAGAAAACTATATAAGAGTAAAATTCAAGTTCGAAGGCAAATCAGAGGAATAAATGTATATACAGATACACATTTACCAAATTTGACCCTGTAACTGATAGTTGTTTGGCTAAACGCTATCAATTTCCAATTAAACTTGCTTATTACATGACTATACACAAATCTCAGGGTTGTTTGGCTAAACGCTATCAATTTCCAATTAAACTTGCTTATTACATGACTATACACAAATTTCAGGGTATGTTGTTAAAGGCAGTGGAGATCGACTTAAACAATGCCACAAATCTAGGCCAAATCGGGTTTGCTGTTGGGAGAGCCCTATACATAGATGGACTTCTGGTTATGAACTAGAACCCTCTCTTTGTAGGCAGCACTCGGGACAAATAGGCTAATTCTACAATACGTTTGATAGTTGTGGTGTTCTACTCGATGATCTGTCATGTTGCCGTAACAAGATATGTGTAACTGGCGCAACGGCAGATGACGAAACTGTGATATCAGATAAAGATGATGTTTTTTAAAGCATTTTAAAAGATATTGCCATCATTGAAGAGAGTCGGACTTACCTTAAGTTCCGATCACATATATGCATCTAAAACACATGACTTTGACCCTGACAATCCTGCATCAGGCAGTTTCAGTGATCATACTTACTCAGCTGTCCATCAAGAAAACATGATTAATTCTGATGTCAAGCATGCTGTCTTGGCTGTTGTAGATACTTTTACAGACACACCACAAGAGGCTGTAGCAAAGGTAGCCACTGAGAGTATAATTAATGATACATCATTAAATGGTACGCACAAAAGTGTAAAGTTAACAAAATATTTGAAGAAAGTTGTAATAGGGATCCTGAAAATATGAGGGACAAACACTTTCCTACATTCTACGCGCAATGTCAGAGATACATTTCTTCAAATGAATACATAAATCAGTGTAAAGTATTTCATTTGATTTCATTTTCCTGTCAGATACTTACTTCTGTTATGTTTAATATTCAGTCAAAAATCTTAGAAGAGAAAGCATGCAGTACTGAACAACAATATGATGTACAAAAATGTTTTTCCTGTAACTGGTTCTGTTAATACTTCTGCTGGAACTGGCAAAGTTAGGTATGTAGGTGCATACCGCATTGCAAAGTCCAGGCAAAATCTTTGATCCACTATGAAAAAAGATCTTTTTGTTTCTGGAATAAAAACATAAATTCAAAACATAAATTGACAAATTAAATTATTAGATGCTTTTGAGACCATGGCCAAAACATAATACATGTACCAGGAAAATACAAAAAAACTGTTAGAAAACAGAATATGAAGAAAGGTTGACCAATATAAATGATGAAAGTCTTTAATTCTTTCTTTTTCTATTGAAAGAAATAACACAAAGTATGACATATACAACCCTAATGGAGCAAAACAGGCATTTTTTAAATATGTTTTAGTGTCACTTTTAGCAAAAAGAATAATTTTTTGAAATGGTAATAGCAAAATGTATCATTTCAAATGAGGGAGAAGTTGAAGGTATTGAAAGCCATAATGAATCTGTTTAAGAATCTTTTGAACATGTTTATAAATATTTGGCAAACGTTACCACACACTGTCTTAAACTGTTTGAAAAAAAAAATGTTTAGGTGTTTGTTACAGTTCTTCTCTCTCAATTTAGAAAGGGTTATCTTAGAATAATACAAAGAGAGAAAGGGAAGGCATTGCAACAGAAAGTTGTTGAATTAATCAAAACTGATAAGACAAAGAAATTTCTCACCAAACATTTAAAATGACTGCTCTACAAAATGAGTTGTTCTAAACAAATTGTCAGTTGACACAAATACAGCAGTTCAGAACCCTTTAGCAGAGAGATAATATTTTACAATTTATTTATTTATTTAGATATCACAAATATTTACACTTTTTACAGCTCTACTGATCATACAAGTGAAGTTTCATTGATTTAATACCCTTTCATTCCATTGATCAATTTGGATTTGCTTAAGCCACACATTTTGTCAAGAGACAGACAGATGAAAGGATAGACAGACATGCTGATTCTAGTATGACCCAGCAACAACTTTTTTGTAGGGTATGATAATAAAGAATTTCAAGAAAAAGATATCTTGATTTTGACTAAGTATAGCAAGTACCTGCCTCTTAGAGTCGCGAAACATTGCATCCTGGTTTGTTTCCGCTGCATTATATATCTTGAAAACAAAACTCTCACCTAATATCGAGTTCATTGTCCTACAATATGTGAGCTTATCAAGATTTGAATTGGGTTTATTGTGAATGCTTCTTTGCTGTAAAAATGTTTTCAGTTGCCTCACTGTTTATCTTGGCAGGTTTAACGGATCTTTGAGACATCTTGAATTATTTAGAACATATACTGTCAAAACATTTGATACAAGAAACAATATCCTCTCTTGTCTGCATAGACAGTAAACACTTTTTTTTATTTTCAATGTTTGAAGCAATAATTTCTTTTTCCCAGTTCTTAAACTATCAAAGGACATCTCTAAGCTGTGTAAGCTTCGAATCTTCATAGGCTTTCACTGGCCTTATATCTTTAAAAATATCAACCAGTACTAAAGTATTTTGTAACATTTAAGTACTGCTATCAAGGTCCTGACCTTTTTCAACCAGTGATGCCTCGTATAATTCCATCAAATCAGGTTTTTTAGTCGTTAGACAGAAACATCTTCATAAAGTTAAAGTTCCTATTGGACTGGGCACCATCAGTACCGATATATGCCACCATGAAGCCATGCAGGCTTTACATTTGCACTATTCGCCAGAATAAAAAAAGATATAGTTCACTTAAACTGGCTTGCGATGTAGGGCATCTGAATCCAGTATGACCAATGAAGAGAAACTGAAGCACGTGCATGGCAAATTTCAAATCATGCTTGCCGCTAAGTATGTTCATATATTGTTACTCGACACATCACTCTGTGAAACCAAATAACTGATATACTTGCCCATTATTTTAAATTGTAAATCAGCTTGAACAAACATTTCATCAGTTAATAATCCACCTTCATAACCCTCTCTAGGTAGATTTAGCAAAGAAGCTTCATTTTCATCAAGTTAAACACTTATTTATCAATTCCAGACTTTTGATCAACCTTGTTCTTATATCTCCTAATATGTGATGAAGATGGAAGAATTTAATATCCATTTTTGCAATGAATTAATAATTTTAGAAGATCTAGAATAAATGGATAAACATAGCTTTATATAACCTTCGGGTTCAAACGTCAGCTGTTTACCTTGTTTATTTTGTATTTGTGATCGTATTAGAATACTTTCTTTGTGTGTCAAGTTTAATTGTTTAAAAAACTTCTTTTACATATTTATCACTGTTGACTGAATTTAATAAAATGTTCATACCTTCATGATCTGACTTCATCAACAGTATATCTTGATAAGGATCCAATTGGAACACCTAACGGAACTGTCAATGTTTTCTGCTACAAGTACAGATTCACTTTTTTTTGAGTTTGAGATGATCTTTTCAGCTGATGTGACAGATGATACAGTACATCCTTGATTCTTGCTAATGCTCTCAGGCTTTTTCCACTCAACACCAATGTATAACTTAGTAAGTTTGGCCCAGAATTCTTTATTTTTCACAAATTTGACAATAGTTTCTTTAAACACCCTTCTCATAGCCCTGCCAATTTTTGTGTACTGTATTATCCTCTCGGTTTTTTTTTCAAGTCTGGGAAGTTGGCAGTGGGATCAACATTCGACATTCAATGTCCTGCAGTGCATTGGACATTCAGCAGGACATTCGATTTAATGCATGTTTTTAAATGTCCAGCAGTGCATTCGACATTCAGCAGGACATTCGATTTAATGCATGTTTTTGAATGTCCAGCAGTGCATTCGACATTCAGCAGGACATTCGATTGAATGCATGTTTTTGAATGTCCAGCAGTGCATTCGACATTGGGCAGGACATTCGATTTCATGAATGTTTTTGAGTGTCCTGCAGTGCATTCGACATTCAGCAGGACATTCGATTTCATGCATATTTTTGAATGTTTACAGTGCATTCGACATTGGACAGGACATTCGATTGAATGCATGTTTTTGAATGTCCAGCAGTGCATTCGACATTGGGCAGCACATTCCATTTCATGCATGTTTTTGAATGTCCAGCGGTGCATTCGACATTTGGCAGGACATTCGATTGAATGCATGTTTTTGAATGTCCAGCAGTGCTTTCGATATTGGGCAGGACATTCCATTTCATGCATGTTTTTGAATGTCCAACAGTGCATTCGACATTGGGCAGGACATTCGATTTCATGCATGTTTTTGAATGTTCAGCAGTGCATTCGACATTCAGCAGGACATTCGATTTCAAGCATGTTATTGAATGTCCCGCAGTGCATTCGACATTGGGCAGGACATTTGATTTCATGCATGTTTTTGAATGTCAAGCAGTGCATTCGACATTCAGCAGGACATTCGATCTTATGCATGTTTTTGAATGTCCTGCAGTGCATTCGACATTGGGCAGGACATTCGATTTCATGCATGTTTTTGAATGTCCAGCAGTGCATTCGACATTCAGAAGGACATTCGATTTAATGCATGTTTTTGAATGTCCCGCAGTGCATTCGACATTCAGCAGAACAATCGATTTAATGCATGTTTTTGAATGTCCAGCAGTGCATTCGACATTCAGCAGAACATTCGATTTCATGCATGTTTTTGAATGTCCTGCAGTGCATTCGACATTGGGCAGGACATTCGATTTCATGCATGTTTTTTAATGTCCAGCAGTGTATTCGACATTCATCAGGACATTCAATTTAATGCATGTTTTTGAATGTCCTGCAGTGCATTCGATATTTTCACCAGGACATTCGATTTCATGCATGTTTTTGAATGTCCCGCAGTGCATTCGACATTCAGCAGGACATTCAATTTAATGCATGTTTTTGAATGTCCTGCAGTGCATTCGATATTTTCACCAGGACATTCGATTTCATGCATGTTTTTGAATGTCCCGCATTGCATTCGACATTCAGCAGGACATTCGATTCAATTCATGTTTTTGAATGTCCAGCAGTGCATTCGACATTGGGCAGGACATTCGATTTCATGCATGTTTTGAATGTTCAGCAGTGCATTCGACATTCAGCAGGACATTCGATTTCGTGCATGTTTTTGAATGTCCTGCAGTGCATCCGACATTCAGGAAGACAATCGATTTAATGCATGTTTTTGAATGTCCCGCAGTGCATTCGGCATTGGGCAGGACATACGATTTAATGCATATTTTTGAATGTCCTGCCGTGCATTCGACATTGGGCAGGACATTCGATTTAATGCATTTAGCTCAAGTGTAACCGGAAGGTGTTCAAAATCGAATGTCCTGCTGAATGTTGAATGCACTGCAGAACATTCAAAAACATGTACTAAATCGAATGTCCTGCGCAATGTCGAAAGCACTGCGGGACATTCAAAAACATGCATTAAATTGAATATCCTTCCCAATGTCGAATGCACTGCGGGACATTCAAAAACATACAGCATCAAACTATCAATGCATAGCAATAGTTGCCTAGAATAGTTCATACGTTACCAAAAGATTTTTTAACAAAGACACAGAATATTCATCCTCATGTGTGATGGTTTGAAATTTCTTTTATAGTTTTGTTATGTCAGCTTTAGAAAAAAAAGCAAACTGTAAAACATACATCAGGAGGTATTTGTAACTTTAGCAAACTGTTGATGTCAATGCATCGAAAAGCCCAACTTGAACATTTTATGCCAAGGTGTGCTAAAGAGTATCTGTTGCGCATCATATCGTATCATATCTGATATCATAATTATATCATGTCATTTCATCCATACATACTTTTAAAAATTGTAGTCACTATATGCATGTAATTCTTGGTGTATATCTAGGTTTCCAGAAAGCAAGTAATTGTGACAGTAACAGAATGTATGCCTTGTTGATTGTTAAATGCATCATGTATGTTTATTTTCAAATTTAACACAATAAACTAGCTATATATATATATTTAAAAAATAATATATTGTAAGTATATAACAACTGTCATTTACATAAGATTTCATAAATTATTTAATACTACGAAGACCGTAGAAAAATGTATAAATATGTACTACAATTTTTGGGGAAGTTTTGGGAACATTTTAAAACCTTTGAAATCAGACACTGCAAAAGTGCCATTACCTGTATCTGTGCTCGGAGTTTTGAAAAATAATTTCAGTGTGTATGAATTAGATCTTCTAATAGCTAAAAACATGATACACAGGGGAAAGAAAAAGAGAATGTCTATAATTTTAAAAGTGCTACTTCTTTTTTGTGTGCATTTGTCATAACATATGGGGTAGATCAGTAATGCTTTATCAATCCTAAAATCCTTAAACATTTTTGTTTAATTTTAGCAAACTGCAGAAAGGGCATATATTCTTTCATAAATTTAATTTGGACCAGCACGTCAGTGAGTTTATAAATGAGACACAGTCCTTTTCAGAATTGAAGAATACACAGGTTTTATTCATTTCAACTGTATTTTTTTTACCTCTATTAAAATTTACTTTCCTGTTTTGCAGTTAGCATTTCTTAGAAAATGTTTGATTTCTTGTATACATGTAGATTATATAAACTATATTATTACTAGTAGTATATATGTGTGGGATATTTGATTGAGTCAAATATCTAAATTAGTAGTCTCATATCTGTCATTTTCAAGGTGCTTCATTAACATGTTGTTGTTGTTTATTTTATATAAATATAGTATCATTATTTTCCTACAGTTGGGTTGCCTACATATAGATATTAGATATAAGTTGAGCAGATCTCATATTTAGTCAGAATAATTAAATCAGGTATATATAATATATACAATGTATAGATATTTGTGTAATCATATTATAGTATGTTTTAATGAATTGAATGTCTATAAACAGCTGATAGCAGGTTATCTGTTGCAGCCATCAAGTAGCACCCCCCTGCCACAGTGCTGCTTATTGTTAAATAATTTTATTTGTATCAGCCTGCTGACTTTCATCAAATGCTAGGATCAGAGCAGAGGCCAGAAGGAGGGATAAATTAGGCCTCTCTTAAGTTTAACTGATTTTGATACATGTAACATCACCGTATTATTCCTTAATATTAAATAATTGGGTGGACTTCTAATTTATTTATCTTATATCTACATATACATGTAAGCTATCAAAATAGCCATAATTTAAGGCTTTTCCCAAATTTCTGACATAATTATAGCCTAGGTTTGGATATATGTCTCTTCCAAACACTTTTTTGTCTTTCTACAACATATTAGCAAAGACACAGCTCCTGTGATAACGTGTCTATGCTTAAATAAAAACATGAAAAAATAAGTGGGGGGCAGGATAGGTGGACGGGAGGCTGCTGATAGGACACATGCCTAGGATTAAAGTATCCTTCTAATTACTATAGCTACTCTAAATTCTCTTGAAACTGTTTTTAAACTGCTCCTCTCAACTGAAGGTTCCTAAACAAGTCATCCAGATATACATTATAATGTCACAATTACTATTTAATTTTAATTACTGGTATATACTGGTCGTGAAAATTTACCATGTGTTCAAGTCCATCATTTTTGGTTTAAATGGATAACTACTCTGGAGCACTGATTTCCACACACACACAAAAATTGTTGTCGTTACATGTAGTTCGAAACTGGCGCCACATTAGGTAAACGGTAAATAGAACTTGTTCCCGGTCTGCATGTTATTGTCAAAGGGGTTCGCGAGTAACAGATCCGGAACGGTACGGGTACGGTTAAATGTTCACATTAAGACATCACCTCCGTTGCGTACGAAGAATGGCAGTTGATCTACCTTTACTTTTTTCAGTATATGGAGGTAGTCAGTAATATGGCAAATCAGCAATGTAACGACAAAGAGTTGAAACCGAGTGCCTATGAACGAGGCAAGCATCTTTCCTAGACCATAGTCGCATAAATTTTAACGATTAGATTTGAATATTTTAATCTAAGGGTTAGGAAAATGATAGTCTTCTCCCCTGATTCTCACTTTTATTCGTACCAGCCTAATCTTCCAAGAAAACGGGTAACTTTCAATTTAAAAAGGAGCTTGCACAGACACCACGCTCCGGCTAGGACCTTACGTAAAACATTTTGAAAAAAATCTAGCACAGACGGGGACACAGTCGCTGAATTGTATAGGGAGGGAACATATTTGTTGGTATAAAAACTTCATTGCGATGCGATTTTATAAAATGTGAATGTCGTTGCGCAAAATTAGGAAAATGTAACTCATTCCCAACATTTGTAACAATGTGTTTATTACTTAGAGTAAATTAAAATTGATTCAAAGATTCGGGGAAATTGAAGCCGGCAGTCTCTTATACAAGAAATCAAAATCTAGAGACTCTCAGCCCTGGTGAGATTTGAACCAGAAACCTCCGGAACAAGAGTCCGGCGCTTTAACCCCTCTAGAAAATACTTTTAAAAATTGTTGGCTAAAAGCACGGTAATGGTACGATCTACAAAGAAGGTTGATGTAGTACATGTGACTTGGGTGACTTGGGTGATTTTGGTTTGATGCAACATAATTCTTATGAATAATAGTTTAGTTTGAACAAGTTTAACTATTTTCGCTTTTTCAGAAAATAAATACTGAACATTCATTATTACCACTGATTTTGTTTTATTTTCGCTGTTTCAGTAGACCATCAGTTTGTCGTAAGCACATGTACAAACAAAGTATTGTCTAATTGTCCAAATGCGTAGTGTACAAATATCCTCTAATTTAACTTACGAATATCTGGAAGAATTAACAGGACTGTTCAAGTAATACCTTTCTTTATAACAGAATTACTTTTAGGCCTAAAATAAGAATGGCTGTATACTAGAATACCATAAAAAAGATAGGTCCACTTTTAACACTGATTTGTAGTAGATTTCTTTCGACAAGTCGCAAATACATATGTTCATATGACACATGCAGCTGAAATGATATTTGACTAGAATATCTCGCTTATTCGTTGATTACGTCAACTACTTTCCATAATGTATTTAAGAAAATGACATCTTGCTATTTGGGCTGACATGAATGAAAGTGAGAATCAGGGATGAAGACTATCATTTTTCTAACCCACAGATGACAATATTCAAGTCTAACCGCTAAAATTGATGTGACTATGAATCGGGGAAGATGCTGGTCTCAGTTCGTGTTATTATTGTTCTCAAACACTAGGATGACACGGATTTTCACTAAAATAAAGGAAAACCTACAGAATTGCACATTGGAGCATGCGGAGAAATGGTTTTATGTTAAAGCTTTTACTTGATTTGAGAATAAAAAGAACTTCACCAAGTAAATCAGGATGCAAATGCAAAGCCTTACCATCTCTATACTGAAATCGTCCACCATCTTGCTGTGTCCGTGCCGGCGCACGTGTACGACAGTGATGACATGACTTAGTTATATATCGTTAAGCCAAAGTGAAGCCGTTATATATTGTAGCAATCAGTTGTGCTCTGAATGAGGAGGCAAAACAAATACTAGAATTGCGTGTTTTATAAATAGTTTAAACTGACATTTATGAAAAAATACAACAACTAGATTAAGCTAGTACGAAAGACCCGTGATGACATTTAAACTTAATCATTTCTCAACTCTCACCACAAAATTTTACAATTTCGCCCACATCCTTTAATGTGTTCAAGAATACAAAATTCCGCGATTTCACGATTTTATCCTGAAATTTCGTGCAATTTTGAAGTGAAAATCGTGAAATGTTCAAGCTAAAAAGTCTCCACGGTCTTTTGTGGGATACAGTGGAACTTCCGAAAACCAGACCTTCTAAAAACCGGAAACTTCTGAAAACTGAATGATTTTCTCAGTCCCGAAATTTCTCCTTCTGTTTTCTATGTAAATCATACTTCTGAAATCCGGAACTTCCGAATTCTGAATTCCGGACGATTTTTTCGTAAAATTTAGTTTAAATCAATGCAATTTTACTTCCAAATACCGGAAAAATAAAAAAGTGCAAAAGACACACAGACCTAAGATCGCAAACCCTGCGGCAAAAACTTCACGTCTCTATCTATTATTCACCAGTAAGCGGCGATCGGTTATTTTGACATGCGTTAGAATAACAAGTTGTCAATTTGAAATTGACATGCAGCCGAATATATCGATAATTCTAACACTATCCGCAATTTGCCGACAATAAACAAAGAAGGAAATGAGCGTGATATATCAGGCAGTATAGCACGCTGAATACAAGCGCGCGCCCGCTGACGTCACTGAGAACGCCACTGTTAAATAGTGCACATACTTACATCCCTTATAAATATACGTACGTGTTAGAATGGAAATAGATTTTACCATTTTCGTGATCTACCGTCGTATATATCACGGTTTCTCGTTCATATGCGTAATTATTTAATCACTCAGGCCTACGGCCTTCGTGATTAAATTACTACGCATCTGAACTCGACACCGTGATATATCAGACGGTATATCACTCAAACTTAAAATCTATTTCCTAATTAGACAGCGGTAAATAATCAGGGCGATGATTAGTGGATTAATAACAGGTGTTTGCTACAAGCAACTTTAATGATTAAATTGTAATTGGGGTGTCTTAAAAGGCGTTATTAGTTAGCCAACTTCGGCCAATATGTTGGTTATTCTAATTGGCGTTTTTTTTTCAAACTGATTTAAACGTATGCAAAATGTAGCTTTGTTCTGAGATATAGAGACGTGTTTGCACATAATTTAGTACACAAGTATATGTTTTTGAAAACATGTGACATTTTTTTCTAATAAAATATACATGTGTTGAATGTTTTCATTAATTTTAATTTTGCATTATGTTTCCCATGTTACGAATGCTGTTACGCTAAAAAATACTAACTGCATTCACTATCATAAAGAACCACTGGTGTTTGGCACCTGTACTTGTCCAGATCATTCATACTTCTGAATTCTGGAAACTTCGAAAAACCGAACTTTTTGTCCGGTCCCAGGGGTGTTCGGTTTTCGGAAGTTCCACTGTAGCAATATTTTTGGCCTTCGGCCCGCTATAATTATGTTTGTCGGCTGACTGTTCGGTCATTATAAGACCAGAAGGTCCTCAATGGTGCTTACTATTTCCAAAATTATTTTAACAATCCTTACTTTGATTGTTGACAGTGTCGTACTTAAGAACGCTATGAAAATTAACTGTTAATGTGTCATGTTCGTTCTTCTGTTCGTAGTAGTAGAGCCTATTTTGTTAGTTTTAACTACAAACTGTCGGTATTTTATACTAGTATGGCACATTTATATTTTGAATGTTTTTAGAAATATTGTGAAAGAAATGAAACTTAAACAAGTCAGCTATTTTCTACTACGTAGGTACATCTTGCGGAGATTAAAAGAGCTATTGGTGTTATCTTGTTTTCTGACCCCGAGGACGTGACAGATGGGGATATAACCAACGTATACCCACATGACTGGTGGCTCCCTCCATCGGGTACTCAACGTGGAGCGGTAAATATAGGGGATGGGGACCCACTGACGGCAGATTATCCCGCAATTGGTAACAATACTTTTTTAAAATGGCAGTTACTGGTAAAAAAAAGGCAATCTAAAGATTCTGTATCCATATCCATTTATGATGGGTCATGATAGGCGTGGTTAAGTGAATTTTTTTCATAATTAGATTTGTCTCTTTTTTTATTAGAAATAAATGAACTATTATAACTGTACTTTTTTTTCTCAAACAAGTTTTTTTTTGTTCTTTTTTTGTTTGTTTGTTTTTTCTTTTGTAAATTTGCAAAATTTAATCATATTTCATACAAAAATGTTCAATTTAAATTGAAAATGCTCATTACTGTTGCTTAAAATAAATATAACTCTTAAAGATAAGTCCGACATAAAAATGACACATGCTACATTTATATGTAAGCTGTCCAGAATAAACAAAAAAAACATTATTCACTATTATAATAGGATATTCGGTCAATAAAATAGATCATTTGTTCAACACGGTCACTCTTACAATATATTCATATGGAAAAAATGAAAGCTAATTAGTATAAAGTTTACTTTTTTTTTTCCAGAGACCGCCTATCGTAAATTGGACCCACAGTTTTATCTTCCTGGGATACCCTGCCACCCTATTGGATATGGGATTGCTATCAATTTGATGAGGTAGTTCTTTGTCTCACACATGGAGAATGCTGAATTGGCCATTTCTGTTAAAACATTTAATCTATTCATCACAATTTTTTAAGAGAAAAGGGATATTAAGGAAAAGCAAAAGTGAGCAGCTTCGTCATTCATCATTGAACTATAGAAAATGCTTTTGAAGAATGCTCAGATGTTAAAGACAGTTGGGACTTGGGTACTTGAAACTTCTTAATTACACAACAAAACCAACAACAAGAATTTTATTATAGTGTAGAAGTATGCCTCCTTTTCGAAATATAGATCTGTAAAATGATTTTTAGAGTTCTCAATTTCCTCAAGACCGATGCATCAGAAGTTCTCGCCCTGTTGATATGTAAAGTGAACAGTAGTTTATATCATAAAAGGTCTGTGCGTGGAACTTGGCGATGCATCACATTGATGTATAGCTTTTTTGACCGGGCCTGGAATAATTTAGAAAATAATCAACTACATTCATTACCTTTCATCCTCTGATTATCAGACAAAGTTACTTGTTCAAATTCCCCTTCAAGTCACAGGTGAATGGCGAAATGCTTCATAAGTTGTGACTGTTGTGTATATTTCTATGCTGTTATATTTCTTGTGTAGGCAGCTCGATGGTAAAGAAGTTCCCTCAGACTGGCGTGGTGGAATGAATGTGACTTACAGATTTGGAAATTCCTTCAAAAATCACGGATGGTAGGTGGAAAATTATACGAATAATTTCACTCGAAATTCCGGGGCAAATTCGTCAAATACCGACAATGTTCGTGATTGCTGGTTCACCTTTTACGGAACTGTCGGCAACAGTCACCGTTATTCCAATAGTTCCTTGTAGGTTTTCCTTCCCATGGTGGAGATAACCTAACATCAACGTGTATAATTTGTGATAAATTTATGTATGGGTGAAACAGAAGATCGATTTATTCTGTCTCAAGAGACCACAGTGTTTAGAGAACATTTAACTTCCTTGTAAGACAACTGACTCCGTCACCTCTTGTTCTTATTTATAGACTAAATGTGGTAAATGTTTCTGTTTACTTTAAAGTAAACTTGGATGTACATTTGTATTTAAAGACTCTAAAAGAACATTTTATGTTCCAGGAAGGCGCACATCAAAGTGTCCACCAGTAACCAGAGTGCAGTAATTTAATTTATAACGCAATTGGTGTAATTAGAGGAAACATCGAACCAGGTGTTACATACATAGTTTTGTTTTAGATAATGTGTTATGCATAAGTTGCATTTGAAAAATTTTGAGATTTTTATGCATGTCGAATCAAAGTCCGTCCGGCCGTTAGACCGTCCGGCCATCTGTCACACATTTTTCTCAGAACTATTTTTCATTAAATGTCGTTTGGAATTCATTGTACTGTCAGCATCAAAAGGAGATGCGCTCATTACCAGCATGATTTTCACAGAGTTATAGGCCCTTTTATCTAGCACTTACATAACACTGTCTCAAAACTCCTGACCGCCTTTTTACAGCAACGAGTTTTTGGAATTAAATGAAACTTTATAGAAATCCTAAGAACCTAAACGACATGCTCATATCACCAACACGGTCCGTATAAATAATTTTCTCAGAGTTATGGGCCCTTTGATCTTGCAGCATATAGTAAACCTTGGATAATTTTTTCTAGGCCACTTGTCAGCAAACAGTAGCTCGAATTTCATGAAAATTCATAGGAAACATCAGCGACGGACAGGAGGAGACATGATTTTGCATGATTTGAGGTCAAGGTCATGCTACAAAAGGATTTCCATGAAACTTAGGCATACACAATATGTGTGTTCTATTTTCACTGAAAACGCAATGTCATAGACCAGTATTTGCTTCGACCATTCCTCGATTCCATTGAAATCTTGTATCTGTAATGTCTTTCATGATGCATATGTGCCTTGAAATTTAAAGTTTAAAATTAAACTTTTTGCACTGAAATTCACAGTTCGCCATTTTATTAAAATTTTTTTTGCTTAAAATCTACAAGTATTTACCAATATCCTAGACGTTTTGTGGGTCAACTGTTCTTCATTTGACTTCTTTATGCTATAAAAGAATTTCGAAGAATGGCCACTCGCGTTCTTTTAATCGTCACGTCATATGGACCTTTTTTAACTTTACTATGCTTTCTCGCTGGTGAAATCAACTTGATACCGTATATACATATTATTCAAATATATTTTTAGATAGATACGTTCTTGTCGGTAACCATAGAGATGCTTGGGTCTTCGGGGCTTTGGATCCCTCTAGTGGTACAGCAGTTATGATGGAAATGGCACGCGTAATGGGTGAACTCGTCAAGTCCGGTTTGTATTTTACATCTTCCATTACAGCATTGCATTTTCTGTATTAAAATAGAACTTGCATTTTGTTCTCTAAAAAAATCCAAGTCAAAAACAGTTATGCATTGTCGTGCTACTTGAGAGATCCTGAAGCATACAGCTACCAGAAGGGCTTTGTGCAGTGCATTCTGGCGCATGGGTCCTACGTCAAATATGCACATAGAGCCATATTCTTCGAGTTATTGGTCATTTTTGCTGTCACAGTAATCACCACTACACTTATGACCATATTAATTATAAAGTTTTTATTGGTAAGTATTGCCGTCTCATCAGCATCATTGTCATCATTTTGTCATAGTCATTGTCACCCTCGTCGTTAAACTTACTTCTTATATCCTTATGAACTTAATTCTCACCAGAGAAAATCACTCAAACTTTTCACCTATCATCATTTAAAAAATTATCAATGCGTAGTGTAGTCGTTGGGGAAATGGTCGAGTAGAATAATGTCTTGAAATCTCAAACAACACAGTTTAAGTTTTCAAGTTCTTGTTTACTGAGTTTTTTTCTTGTTTTAAGTTTCTAGATTCAAAATATTTTTCAATCGTAAAGTACTCCCTCCACTATTAAAAGGTTGATACATGTTATAGCCGAACAGAATATAACTCACTAAATATAAGCCAACAAGGCATAAAGTAGTTTGTAAATTTAAGTGCCGGCGGAGCAGAATCAAGCATGGTAGGGGTTTCTACCCCTAGCCTGTCTAGTAGCTGACCCCCACACCACCACCCCATTGACTGCCTAAATGATTCGATTTATATAGACGTTTACCAGTGTTAACAAGTTCGATTTCTAACCTTTCTCTTTTTCTATTTGAATAAAATATGTAAAAATAAACCTTTAAGAGTTATAGACAAAATGATGTTTTCTGCCATTACACAACAAATGTCGTCAGAAAATGCAGCAAAACCAGTTATATCTTCAACAGCAGCAGCAAAACCATCCCTTTATAACATTAACATCACACTTGCGGTTGTTGGCATCATCATTCTCATCTTGACTAACTCGTACATTATCACATCAGAATGACACCATTTCGATTATGTGGGAAACACCACGCCTTCTTTCGTTGCCTACGTTGTTTTTGTTTTAGTAGAAGTAAAAGAAGTTGTACTGAAAATAGTGTTATATGTTTGAGTTATTGACACGGCATGACTGGGTATATTAATCTATACAGCTGCCCAGAAGCTTATTTGGTCTTAAGCTCAACGCGGTTCTAGAACCGAGACATAAAGCTTCTGTTTAAGTTCTAGAAATTCTGCGTCAGGAAATTTTTGGTCTTACAATGCATATTTCCAAATTAACTGGGAAAGGTCTCAAGTAAATCGTGTTCTACAATTCAAAAGTTTTTGTTATTAAAGGTACCCTCTATATAGTGAACTGTTTTTATTCAGAGTCAGTTTTAAAATCTTTAAATATAATAAGCATATGCTCAAAGAATTATTAACAACAATGATCTACAGGTAGATGGCGCCCACGACGGTCTATAGTGTTCTGTAGTTGGGGTGCTGAGGAATATGGACTAATAGGTTCAACAGAATGGGTGGAGGTAAGGCAGTAGCACATTCCTTAGCATTGATTATAAGCAAAATAAGCGTGCATGATTATACAATTCGATATGCAAAATGCGGAAGTTGAAAGCTTTTCTACGGACGCTTACTTCAATGACTTATACACTCTGTACTCGTTTGCTTCGTTGAAAAAAAACTATGGACGCTTGCTTTCTTGAGACGCTTACTCTCAATAGACGCATACTCTAATGAATTATAATACTGTCTGTGGACGCTAGCTTCAATGAAAAAAACAAACTCTACAGACTTACAAAAGCAATGGTAAAATGATAAAATATATTCAAGAAAGTTTTGACAAGTTCGATATGTATCATTTCAATGTACTGAAAATGAAATAAGTTAACTTCTATAGCAAAAATATTTTTCACACTTTTAGCATTATACAAAAAGTCTTGGTGCGAGGGCTGTTGGTTACTTGAATGTGGATACAGCAGTGGCGGGTATGAAATTAACAACATCATTTTCGGTTTTGTCTGAAATACTTTCATTCGACACCACAAAAGTAGCAGAGCTACTAATTTGCACTGTTCATTTTTATTTATGAAATTAAGAACAACGTGTAATATAAAATCACTTTAAGGAAATGTAAGATAACACTAGCGAGTTCTAACATAACGTACATTTTACTCATGCCTTCTTTAAAAAAACCGTCATTTTGAAAAGCAAAGTATTCAAATGCTTACAATTTTCCTTTATAACTTTTTCTGTCGCTCGACACATATGTACTGTCAAAATTAGTTTTCATTTTTCTTCCAAAGAATGTCAAGCTGAAAATCAAAATATTTAAAACAATTGCTGGATGCATATGACTGTCAAAAACTAGTCAACATTTTGTAGGAAACTTTTCGTTCGAAGCAGAAGGAACTCCTATGCTGTACAATGCCTTAATTAAAGCAACAAAGAAAGTCTCTAATCCCAACATGGCGGAGGATGCGGCAGGGCGTAAAAAGGTTTATGACACTTGGATGAAAACGTTTCCGGAACCTAAATTCAGGCGTCCACAGTAAGTATTTGCAGTGTGTCAAACTAAATGGGTCGCTCAGTAATAAGGAACAAACATCTAAAAATGCTTTTCTCTCTATTTAAGTTTATTTGCCGTCGGAGAAAGTTGCACATATGACCGACGCTTTCCCCACTTTACTGTAGAGAGTTTAGATGTTTTAGATTGTGGTGGATAGGACAAGAAATAAAGCATCTTGTTTTAGAGACACTTCTGGTATTTCAACTGCACGGTGTATAGCACCGAAACATATAACCGCGGTAAAACGTCTCATTCGAATGACAATTTGATGTGTCAGTGAAGAAGTGGTTGAACGGACTCGCGACCCTTAAATTACAAGTCACGAGCATTACCATCGGGCAACTGATTTCAATCCACCCTGCCCCACCTCCCATGATATCTTATACTAGTTTATTTTTCTTTTTTCTTTTCTTTTTTGTCTTATTTGGCGAATACTGTGTATGAATGTGTAAAAGTTCCTTTATCTATGCCTTAATAAAACATTTGTCATGTTTGTGACCTTATTTCAAAAAACGGTAGATTACTGCTGCAAATAAATAGATTAATTTTTGAGGAACTCTGAAATTATAAAGCTCGACTTGTGCGAGAAAAGCTTTTATTGTTAAGGTATGCGTCACTACTTAATATATTACTTGGAGCACTAAAAAAGTTTTTTGTGTTTGATGTTAGTAAATCTTTTAAGCGCATGACTTTTTGACAATTGACTTGGTTGGGCGTCTTTGAGGAATCTATAGCTATCAACAGGAGGTACAAATCATCGATCATTTCGACTATATAAACATATATTTACAAATATTGCAATAATGCCCTAGATCCTAATTTTCCATCAATTTGCAGGATACGTTTGCCTGGAGCCGGAAGTGACTACGCACCGTTTAGAGACCGCCTTGGTTTACCGGTGATAGACTTGAGCTTTACATGGGATGTACGTGACTTTTTTATTATCTTTCGCTTCCATCTGTTTCCAAACGTGCATTTAAGCTTCACTATTAGATATGGAACGAAACGAAAATCTAATCCGAACTAAAGACAAGTCCAACGTAATATTGCACTTTATATAGGCACGGTTTGAGCGTTTTGTCTCGAAGTTCCAGGAGTTTCTAGCCTAAGGCATATAAAAAAAAAACAAGATATGATTAAATTAACGGATTCACCATGGCAGAAAGCCATCTGAAGGTTAAAAAGTATACTATTCAGACAGAACATAAACACAATAATTAAACACAATTAGATTCTGAGTTTCCATGGCAGAAGAATAGTATTAGCACAGGAGCTGGGATTTTCTTTCATTTTGAAAATAAGTGAACTGACTTTTGTCAGAAGAGATTCTCACAAACATGTATTTAAGTAGTAAGTATAGTTTATCCCAAATCTTTATTCCAGAGACGTTTTAATGTGTCTGCATACCCTTTGTACCATTCTGCGTACGAGACATTTTATCTTGTGGATAAAATCATGGATAAAGGCTTCAAGGTAGGTTAGAATGTTCGAAGAATGACGAAATGAAAACTTGAAATATATAAATCTGTAAAGCCTTCCATAGCAGCCGCTCCTGTCCCGTCGTCCGTATTTCGGTCAGTCCGGAAAAAAGGAGTTTTAAGCCTGTGATATGAAACTGCCACTTTCAAAACCTAACAGTATTTTGAACTTTACTGTAGCCACTTCCAAATTTATTGGCGTGTTTCTGATAATACGTAGATGGGGCATTCGCATTTTACTTTTTCATACTTTTCGAACAATGTTAATATATACAAGTGGGGGACACCAATACAATACTTTTCATGCACAGTTTCATACAGCAGTTGGACAGATCTGGACAGAAATTGCGAGAGACTTGGCCGACAGTCTTGTCTTGCCATTTGATATCACTGACTATTCTGCAGTGCTCAAGGATCTAGCTGATACGCTTTTAATGGAGTTTGGTCAACAGATGAATAAAAATGGACTAGATACAGGTGAAAAGAGTGTTGTGAAATAAACTAAATAATGACTAATCCAAAAGTCAATAATATTATCATAATTTTACAATTTCTAACGAATTTTCTACAGCTTGTCAATAAAAGTCAAATTTTACATAAGATCTGCATGGCATTTATATATTTTAGAGTTACTGCCTTTTAACAAAGGTCAATAAGAGAAATTATCGCACTCGCAACAATGATACCGACCGAGGGTGTAGTCCTGCCTCGAGTTAATACAATATTTTATCATGAATGATATTCATTAAGAGAATTTGAAATAGTTGGTTTAAAGATATATAAAATGTGTTTTTGTAAACATCAAGTTGTGTGTGTCAGAACCGAAATGTCTAAACAAATGTAAAGATATTGAACATCTTTTGTTGTAAACGCCTCTCATGTTACTCGAAAATTTATCATCTGATACTACTTTAATACTTTTGCAGAAAAAAAATCACCTACACATTTTTTAAAAATTTTATATGTCACTGACAAAAGATGGAAAAATATATACATGATTGCATTTTATAGATCTTTTACGAGAGGCAGTCTCAAATTTTACACACGCATGTGAAGATTTTAAGAAACGTACAGAAACGGCAAACTTTAATAAGTAAGTACCAGCTGACAATGTTTCTTGCGAAGAATTGTAGATACATTTTCTATTAGCCATTTGTTCTGATAGAGTTAGTTACACAGATGACATGAAATTAGTTTTGAAATAGTCCGATCTCAATGACAATGAATCTCAAACGATGAATCAACACTTGAAAATGTCATCTTTTCTTTGAACTGTAATGAAATAGTCCATGTTTATAAAATATGCCTCTCTGCAGGTATATTTTAATGTATTAAAAATTCCTATTTCAAGTTGTTTTCTGTAAAAGCTTCCAATACATGCAAGAGCTGTAGTCTATGTGAAAATCGAATCCAGGACATTTGCATCCCCAGAATATTCCCCCCATCCGCTAGTCTTAAAATGTATTTTTGAACATATGCCCCCACCTCCCCTATTCCCCCCGATGAAATATCGCCTTGGACATTTGTCCCCAAGATTGGGTGTGGGGGAGCAAATGTCCAAGGTGATCCAAGATGATATTTCTTCTAGGGAATAAAAAATGCCCGAGGTGATATTTCACCTGGGGGCAAATGTCCAATGATCCATTTAAAGACAAGGGGGAGGGGGGCGCAAATGGTCCGAATTCCGTGAAAATCGTCGAACGCTTGGTTTAAGCCCAAACAGCTGTATTTGACTGGTTTTGGAGCTGCATGACGGATCTACAGTAACTGAAAGTATTTATGGTATATAACTAGAACATGTAAATATTAATAGAATATTTCATGTATCCACAGTCCGTTCGAAGTACGGCGAATTAATGACCAACTAATGCAACTGGACAGAGCTTTTCTAGATCCGACAGGGCTTCCTGGCAGACGATTAAAGAGGTAAAAAGCTCATTAACTTAACTTTGTTTAATTTTTTGTAATGTAATTAGCTTAAATGTTTGAAATGGAATTTCTGGAAAAAAAGACACATGTAGCAACCAGAGGTCCCTGGAGTGTTACGTAAATTAATTTTAACCGGAAAATTAAAAAAAGACTGCCTGATAAAACAACAAATCATTAATGACATTTAATGTAATTAAATCCAAAGAATGTTGTATGAGTCATAATAAATAAAACATTTGGAACTATTGTACTAAGAAAACCGAATTGCAATTACAAGTTATGTATAATGATTAGACAAGCTTTAGCGGGGTTGTTTACTTAGGTCAATTTATATTCAAGCGGTAAAAATTCTAGAGAATAGAATACAGATAAAAATACAGTGTTCAATAATTCGGTTCTCCTTGTTAATGAAAACATTGACCTTGGGTTTAAGAGCTTTCTTTTTCTTTTTCTTGGTTTTTCAATACTTGTTAACGTTTCACATAACTAAACTTTTAAAGAGAAAGTAAAACATTAAGAATATACACCACACAATACCTCTCTCAGACAAGATCAGATTTTCTTGTTGATTTATTTGATTACAATACATTTTTTTTATTTCTAGGCATATTATTTTTGCCGAAAGTTCGATTGACTTATATTCCGGAAGTAGTTTTCCTGGTCTTGCAGACGCTCTTACAGAGATCAGGATGGGCAACAACATAGAAAAACAGTGGGAGGATGTAAGGAAACACTTCTCTGTCATCCTCTACAGCATTCAGTCGGCTGCCGGTACTCTCAAGGACGTGTCCGATTTATGTATGAATACTGACCTGTAACTGAGAGCAGTAGTAGTTGTTCTTCGTTTCAAAAAAGTTTTAATTTTGGAATTGAAATATTATTTTAGGTTTTCACTATTATGTTATACAGTATTTAAGTGCTGGCATCTAGGTCATTTTACCTTATCAAGACGCTAACTTTTCTCTATGTAGCTTATAGACAGAGAACGAATAGATAGACAGTAGTTATATATAATTGTTTGTTTGTTAGTATTTTGTCACTAAACTGGCTGGAGATGTATTATAAAAAATATAAACTGTAAATATTCAAGTTATGATAATTAATTGTACGTTCTATATTTTAATACAAGTAAAATGCAAAATTTTGTTTTGTGAAAAAATCAAGGGAAGAAACTTTTCGCTGCATACTTTTATACATCGGATTAAGTTGTATACTCTAGACCAGCGGTCGGTGCCAAAACGCGCCTTTTCTATCAGCCTCAGAGATTTGGCAATTTAAATATTGCCTTATGTTCACTTATCACTTTCGGGGAAAAAAGAACAGTGCTATAAAACGTAATTGTGTAAATAAATATGGTTTATACTTACATACATTTGATATTATCTTGTTAATAGAAATCTAAAAACCGAGGCAAGATGTTTCTCCGTTACGGAATGTCAACTTGTGAACTTAAATTGTTTCTTCATTAAAAATGAAGCTATTAAATCATGGACCAGTATTGCAAAGAAAAACTTTTATACAGAAAATAACATTTGTTTCAGATTGCAGAAAATTTTTAATACTTCTACTTACAGACCGATACCAGTGTCAACATAAGAAAAATTATTTTGCTTTTTCATAATTACAAGTCAATCTTTGCAAAACTGTTACAAAAATCTGAAGTCATTTTCTATTCATTGTCTAGTCATTCATGAGAGGCCAAAGACAGATCTTTTTTCAATCTCTTTATAATTATCTATATCACAAAAGACGACAAAGGTGGTCTTTTTTACAGAGTCAAATAATCGAACGAGCAAAATTATCTTGTCTCTTTTTTTAAAAAAAAAAATCCAAGGTTAAGCTAGAAAAAAATCACCCCTTTCGTTTGCATCATGTTATAAACAATACATTAGGTTACAGTACGGTACGATACGATACGGTACAATACGGTTCGTTAAAATACTGTACGATACATTACGGTAAGGGACGGCATGGTTGATGTGGTTTGGTTAAGCAGACAAGACCTTAATGTAGAAGTTACAGAGATAATTTTATTTCAAATAGTTTTGACATAAAAAAGAAATGAAAACCAGAGAAAACATTATCCGCAAAGGTTCGTTATATTGTTGGTGTTACTAAAAGCATTTGAGAGAAAACGAGAATTGTTAAACAATATATAGTTATATAGTTTTAACACTCTCTTTGTGTGTGTGTGTGTGCGTGTGTGTGTGTGTGTATTTATGTCAATATGCTTAATATTCATTGGACTGAATAAACTGTATGTTCTGTTCCGTTCTGTATCACGTATCATTTAAATGGTAAATTTAATTATCAAAGCTATAAATAAATAAAGAGATTTAGACTTAAACTTCACGGAGTATTAATAACAGTGAACCGTCCTTAAAGATGTTTCGTTACATGGGTATGTGTATGTCTTAAACAAATTAGAATGGTTATCCCTGTGAATAGAGTTTTTGTCAAAATTTTTACAAAATTTTAGCGATTTCAGATCATCAGAATAAGTTTTCTAAAATTTCCGATTCTCATCTATCGCCCGTCGGATTGGGTGTAGAATTATGACAACAGTACTTTAACCCTTACCCTGTTGGAGCCAACTGACTATGCCTTTGCAACCAGTGCAGACCAAGATCAGCCTACAATTCTGTGCAGTCTGATCATGGTCTTTACTATTCGCCATTCAGTCAGTAAATTTTCAGTAATCATCCTCATAAAGATGGCATGACAATGAGTTACAGACACAACCAACAGACAGGCGATAAATAATTAGTTGAAATCAATAAAACAGCAGTTAGGATCTCCCTGTAAAGCTTAAACCTTGTTACTTACTGGTTTTGAACAGGATAGACAGAACATAAAGCTAAAATAAAAAGCTCAAGAGCGTTTTTAAGCAATTATGATTCATGCATCGAAATTGACATTTCAGTTATTCCCGGCACGAGACCAAATATGATATGCAAGAAAATTTACATTTACATGTGATGACCCGCCCAGAGAGCAGTTGTGGTATGGCGGCAACGGAGCAGTTTAAAGCTAAAAAGTGTCAAATAAATCCTGATTTTGTGTAAAAGCGAATTCACGTGGCAAAAGAGTAACCTATTACACATCCAGAGATTTCAAACTTAAATCAAACTTCTTTTTCATTATACTGACAACATTCCTGTGTTGTCTACCTGTGCTACTTGTAACTAGATAATGTTACGTTACCTTTGAGATAAGTCACCTTTAGTTTTCAACTTTTCAAAAAGCATGATGGATGTTTAATTGCTGATGTACGGTCAAATATTCAGACTTAGTAAAAGCATCGCATACAAAGTCTTCTTTTGAATATATGCTTGGATATCTCTCAACAACAAGGTAAAAATTATTTATTCAATCCAAATAACCCAAATGATACGTACTGTTTCTATAGATAGCTATGTTTTTATACCAATCAGCGAAGCAAAAAATTAATAATTCTTATATAAAAAAATCTTTGTTTTTCTAACATGATATAAAAATTACTGCATTGCAAGTGTTACATACTAATAATATACTACTTATATAATTGTCAGACTGATAAATTGAATGTGCAATAAATAGTAAAACAGATGACGGTCGAACAGGTAAATGACGCTACTAACTAAATGTCACTCTAAACACTAGACTAGAAGAAACTCATGGCTATTGCTTATGTTTCGGGCTGACTTGAAAAAAAAATTCTAGCTATGCCTAATGTTTCGGACTGACTGGAAGGATCTCCTAGCTGTCTAATGTTTCGGACAGACTGGAAGGAACTCCTATCTGTCTAATGTTTCGGACTGAATGGAAGAAACTCATAGCCATTGCTTATGTTTCGGGCTGACTTGAAAAAAGATCCTAGCTATGTCTAATGTTTCGGACTGACTGGAAGGAACTCATAGCTGTCTTATGTTTTGGGCTTACTAGAAGAAACCCATATCTATTTCCTAAGTTTCGGGTTGATTTGAAGAAAATCCCAGATATGTCTAATGTTTCGGATTGACTGGAAGAAATTCATAATTTCTTATGTTTCGGACTGACTTGAAAAAAAATCCTAGCTATTTCTAATGTTTCGGACTGACTGGAAGAAACTCATAGCTGTCTAATATTTTGGGCTGGCTGGAAGAAACTCATAGCTATTTCTTATGTTTCGGGCTGACAGGAAGAAACTCAGAGCTATTACTAATGTTTCGGACTGACTAGGAGAAAAATCAAATCTATGTCTAATATCTCGGGCTGAGTCTGATATGGATTTTTTTTCGCAACAAAGAAATTATAGCTTTGCCATTGTTACTTTGTTAGGGGAATGTACTGTTTTATTTCTAAAGAAACTACCTCTTTAATAAATAGGTAGGAGGCAAAGATACTGGTATTACGTCACAAAATGAAGTTCTTTGTTTCCGATTTTAAATTTGTTGTAATTAATGTTTCGTTCTTTGATAATTATCAGGACTTTCGTACTGTTGATAATTATGTTTTGTATCCTTGTGTAACATTATACACTAGAGTTATTTAGAGCATAGTGCAAACATCATTATATTGTCATTAAATATTACTGTCTCATCGGCACAGAGCAAAATAAAAATCTTGAGAAAATTTTGTTTTCCGTTACTGAAGTATATTCTAGAGACACCACTGGTACGGCTCTCTCCTCAAAACTTGTCAAGGCCATTCAGACAAGAAGAAAATAAAAAAGACAGATTTTTTCCTTCTCTTACACCTACCAAACAGGTAAAGTAGTGAATTGAACCTTCTGCTTGAACAATTTTTTATCTTTATATTGTTATACAGATCTGGGTTTCCTTGACTTGAAAAAAATGCCTCCTCTGTTTTAAGATTTAAGTTTCTACCACAGTGCTACGCACCAAAACAGAGTGAAACACATTTTTAAAATCAACAGAACAACGAAGGCTTTTTTTTGTTATCAGCATGGGCAATGTCTACTTCACATTTGAAAATAAATACGTAGGCTATCTAGCGTTGAAAAATGTTTTCGAAAACCAGCCTGTGCTTCATGAATCAAATTTGTTTTTTCGGCATATTTGAAAAGCAGATCACTGAGTCGACATAGATTAAATAATTCCCTTTTTTGCCTTAAACCAAGAAAATAACTGGATAATTATGGCTACAAATGAAAAGCATATATTTACAAATGCATGATCGCATTTAAAGAATTATTTACTTTGATTTACACTAGTAGCATTGTATTTCTAGAACGAATTATTTTCTCAAGGTAAAAGGAATTTACTATTATGGCGGATAAACAATACGACACTCGTTGCATCTACATCAGCATAGCTGTCGGTTCCATACTTGCGTTTGTGATAGGAATTCTGATTGGTCGTTTTGCAACATGCCCGGATGTAAAAGCGGAGGAGAGAAAAGGTGTTTATGTACAAGGTGTTTCTGAAGCTTTGGTGAAAGATGGGGATACACTTATAGGTGAAGAATTGATGAACAAAATAAAACCGAATAACATTCGAAACAATTTGAGGTAGGTCATATACTTACCTGAAAAAGAAATGCAGATACGTTAACTCTATTTATCTTCATTACGCCTGCACCCAATAAAGTCAGATATTTGCTGGGAGCATTTGTATGCAAAGTGTATCTTAAATCGCTCTTTCTCGGCCTAAAAGAATTGCTAATGTCGTGAAAATTACAATTTTCTATGCTCTGAATTCTCGTGCTTATAAAATTATTCTTGAATGTGTCATGGCACTAATGTACAATCTCCTTCCATGTGAGAATCTCAATCTCAGCAGAAAACACAAAATTAAAGATATAAAATGCGTTTCTTGTTTAATCAGCATCTGGAAAATGACCTCGGTTATGAGGCTCTTTTAAGTTTAAACATGCTTTGTTTTTGACATTTGAAACACATAGCAACTTTTATGTTAGGCTTCAAAACAAAGGTTTTTCGCCAACGCCATTGACTACACGTATTTATTTACATAGAGGCGTATTTTGATTGACAGTAAAAGTCTGATTACATATTCTTCCTATCCCTCCTGTGGAAGTTTGTAAGCCTTTATCTCTTTAGGTATTATCATTTGCATGTAATTTTATAGATATTACGAGTGCTTGAATTTCAGAATGCTGACCCAAAACCCTCATCTAGCCGGAGAAAAACAGAACTATTTTCTTGCTCGGAAGATTAAAGAGCACTGGGATAAAGTCGGTCTTGATCATGTGACTTTGACGCCATACAAAGTTCTCCTGTCTTATCCAAACATGAGTGATCTTAATTATGTAGAATTACTAGATGAAAGAAATCAGAGCCGGTACAAGTCTGACCTCAGAGAACCTGTATTGACCCCAAAAGAAAACAATACGGATGTAGTACCTCCATTCAATGCATACTCTGCTCCTGGGGATATATACGTAAGTGGTTTAACTTCTAGCGATTTACTTCCACAGGAGCTAAACTGATTTTTCGATTCCTTTTACTGGTATGAATAAGGTGTTTACAAAATCCATACAAAAGCGTGGTGTAATTGTCTTACTAAATATAGCATTTTAAATGAGAGTCGACAGTTCAAAACGTTCAGTGCTTTGATTATTTACAGGGTGATTTGGTGTATGTAAACTACGGTAGAGTCGAAGATTATGAAACCTTGGAAAAGCAAAACATCAACATTAGCGGCAAGATTGCCTTTGCGAGATATGGGAAAATTTTCAGGGGAGATAAGGTAGTAGATTTTAACATCTCTGCATCCTTTAGCCTTTTATAAATCCGAAAATTCTTTTAGTTTAGAAATCTTTTCTTGAGCCAAATTCTCAGCTAATCCTAACTAAACTTGCGGGAAGATAAGAACTTCCGCCTTTTCTTCTAATCTCGAAAATAAATGTCATCGGAGATCAAATGAACTCTACTCAGCCAGTACACTGTTGAAATTTATTTTCCATCAGATAGAATGGGATAAATATATACAAGACCAAAGAAAGAAGCAAAAAGAACGAGCACAGTAACAACAAATCTAAAAACAATTAAAACATGAGAACTTATCACAGTACAAAACAGCCATACAGATACCAGGTTCCATTTTACAATGAAACAAGTATACAGAATTTCTTATTCACTACAGATCATTAAATTATTTTCATTTAAAGAAAATAACAAAAAAAACTTGATTTGAGCATCTTGCATAATTTGCTCATTTTAAAGTAGGAAAAAACTGCTGAATGAGAAGGCAAAAGCAATTACCAAAATTGCGGGTTTTATAAATAGTTGAGAGTGACAATTATGACAAAAATTACGGCACCTTGATAAGGTTTGCACGGAAGACCCGTGGTGACATTTAAACTTCAACATTTCACAACTTTCACTTCAAAATGATACGATTTCACCTTCTTCCTTTCAACAATTCACATTTTCAAGAATACAAGATTCCGCGATTTCACGATTTTATCCTGAAATTTCGTGCAGTTTCGAAGTGAAAATCAAGAAATGTTCGAGCTGAAATGTCTCCACGGATCTTTTGTTGGATAGCAATAGATTCAGCTTCGGTGCGCTATATGTCTGAGGGCTGACTGTTCGGTCATTGTAAGACCAGAAGGCCCTCAATGGTGTGTACTAAATCTGAAATAGTAAAAACAATCCTTACTTTGTTTGTTGACAGTGTCGCACTTAAGATCAATATGAAAATTAACTTCAATGTCTCTTGTTTGGTCTTCTGTTAGAAGTAAAGCCTATTTTGTTAGTTTTATCTACCAACTGTCCACATTTATATTTTGAATATTCTAAAAGATATTGTATCAGAACAAAACAAAACAAATCATCTATTTTTTACAACGCAGGTACATCTTGCGGAGCTTAGAGGAGCTATTGGTGTTATCTTGTTTTCTGACCCCGAGGACGTGACAGACGGGGATATAACCAACGTATACCCCCGTGACTGGTGGCTCCCTCCATCAGGAACTCAACGTGGAACGGTATATATAGGGGATGGGGACCCATTGACGGCAGATTATCCCGCCACTGGTAATAATATTTTTAAAAAATGACAGTTACTGGTCCAACAATGGAGGCAATCTAAAGATTCTATATCCATATGTGTTTTTATGTAGATATGAATATTTATGACAAGTGATGATAGGTGTGGTTAAGAGAACTTCAGACATAGTCGTTACAATTGGCACCACAGTTCGGTGTATGTACGTGCGTGCGTGCGTGCGTCCAGATTGCCTTCAGGGCCATAACTTCTCTGTGCATGGAAGGATTTTAAAATACCTTGGCACATTTCTTCAACTTGATAAGACGGCATTTCGCTTGCAAGACCCAAGTTCCCAGCTCAAAGGTCAAGGTCACAGTGCCAGATCAAAGGTCCAAAGTTTTAATGATAGACCTTGTCCGGGCAATAACTTCTCTCTGCATAGAAGCATCTTAAAATACCTTGGCACATTTGTTTACCTTGATAAGATGGTGTGTCACGTGCAAGACCCAGATTCCTAGCTCAGAGTTCAAGGTCACAGTGACAGCTCAAATGTCCAAAATGTTGATGATAGACCTTAGAAGAATCTGAAAATACTGTGATACATTTGTTATGCTCCCTGAAAGAGACATCATATAGGCCTGCCTTGTCCTTCTATCAATATGTTATTCTGTTTTTTGTGGGGAAGAACTCCAGGACTAAAATAGGTGTGAATAGATCTCTAGTTTCACTCTCCCATCCCCATAGGCGGCTTTCCATTGGCGGGCTCGACATGTTGCCCACATGCATTCTACTTGTATGTTTTTTTTTCAGAAACAGCCTATCGTAGATTGGACCCACAGTTTTATCTTCCTGGGATACCCTGCCACCCTGTTGGATATGGGATTGCTATCAATTTAATGAGGTAGTTCTTTCTCTCATGGAGAATGCTAAATTGGCCAGTTCTGTTAAAACCTTTAATTTATTCTACAAAAATCATTAAGAGAAAAGGGATATTAAGGAAAGACAAAAGTGAGCAGCTTCGTAAATCATCATTGAACTATAGAAAATGCTTTTAAAAAAAATGTTCAGACGTTAAAGACAGTTGAGACTATGGTACTTGGTGTCGACTTCTTAATAAAACAACGACAACAATGTTATTATAGTGTAGAAATATCCCTCATTTTTCGAAATTAAGATCGGTAAAATTTTTAGATTTCCCCAAGATCGAAGCATCAGCAGTTCTCACCCTGTTGAAAAGTAAATAAACAGTAGTTTGTATCATAAAAGGTCTTTTCTTGGAACTTTTGCGATGAATTTAGAAAATAATCAACTACATTCATTACCTTTCATCCTCTGATTATCAGACAAAGTTACTTGTTCAAATTTCAATTCAAGTCACAGGTGGATGGTGAAATGCTGCATAAGTTGTGACTGTTGTGTATATTTGTTATTTTGTTATATTTCCTGTGTAGGCAGCTCGATGGTAAAGTAGTTCCCTCAGACTGGCGTGGTGGAATGAACGTGACTTACAAATTTGGAAATTCTTTCAAAAATCAGGGATGGTAGGTGAAAAATTAAACAGATAATTTCACTCGAAATTCTATGTAAACTCTGTCAATTTTTGTCAAATATCGACATGTTCGAGATTTCCGATTCACTTCTTGCGAAATTTTCGGCAAAAGTCGTCGTTATTCAAATAGTTGCTCGTAAGTTTTCCTTTCCATAGGGGAGTTTACCCAACATGAACGTATAGAATTTGTGAAAAATTTATGTGTGTGTGTGAAGCGAAAGATCGATTTATTCTGTCTGAAGAGACCACAATGTTTAAAGAACATTTAACCTCCTTGTAAGACAACTGACAAAATCACCCCATGTTCTCTTTTATTTGCTAAATGTTACTCAAAGTTTCTGTTTACTTGGCGCGTAAACGTGGATGTATTTGAAAACTTTGAAAATGCATTATATGTTCCAGGAAGGCGCACATCAAAGTGTCCACCAGTAACCAGAGTGCAGTAATTTATAACGCAATTGGTGTAATTAGAGGAAACATCGAACCAGGTGTTACATATATATAGCTTTGTTTTAGATAATGTGTCATGCATAAGTGATCATTTGAAAAACTTAGAGATCTTTTATGCTCCTCGAATCAAATCGGCTTCGTCCGTCCGTCTGGCCGTCGGTCCATCTGTCACACATCTTTCCAGGAATTATTTCTCAGCAACCATAGTTTGGAATTAATTGAACTGTCAGTATCAAAAGGAGATGAGCATATTACCAGCATAGTCTTCACAGAGTTATAGACCCTTTATTTGGTACTCACATTACATTGTAACACTACTCGTGACAGAGCTTTTTACAGCAACGAGTTGTTGGAATAAAATGAAACTTTATATAAACCCTCAGAACAAAACGAGATGCTTATGTCACCAGCACGGTCCGTATTAATCATTTTTACAGAGATTTATGGGCGTTTTGATTTCGCAATATATTCTATACCTTGTGCTTTTTTTGCCTAGGCCACTTGTCAGCAAACAGTAGCTCGAATTTCATGAAAATTTATAGGAAACAGTGACAAAAGGAGATGCGTATTTATAAATGGCATGATTTTAAGTCAAGGTCATGCTACAAAAGGATTTCCATGAAACTTGGAATGCAGATTCGATGACAATATAAAGAAGCTTTTAAAGGCATACATAATATGTGTGTTCTTTTTGCAATGAAAAGGCAATGTCATAGACCAGTATTTGCTTCGAGCATACCTCGATTCCAATGATTTCTTGTTTCTATAATATCTTTCTTGATGCATATATACCTTGAACTTAAAGGTTTAAAATTACACTTTTTGCACTGAAATTCACAGTTCGCCGTTTTGATAAAATGTTTTTGCTTAAAATCTACACGTATTTACCAATAACCTAGACGTTTTGTTGGTCATCCGGTCTTCATTTGACTTCTTTACGATATAAAAGACTTTCAAAGAATGGCCACTGGCATTCTTTTTATCGTCACGTTATGCGGACTGTTTTTAACTTTACTATGCTTGCTCGTTGGTGAAATGAACTTGATACCGTATATATACATATTATTCAAATATACTTTAGATAGGTACGTTCTTGTCGGTAACCATAGAGATGCTTGGGTCTTCGGGGCTTTGGATCCCTCTAGTGGTACAGCAGTTATGATGGAAATGGCACGCGTAATGGGTGAACTCGTCAAGTCCGGTTTGTATTTAACATCTTCCATTACAGTACTACATTTTATGTTTTAAAATAGAACTTGCATTTTGTTTTCAAAAAAAAAATCTACGTCGAAAACAGTTATGCACTGTAGTATTACATGAGGATCCTGAAGCATACAGCTACCGGAAGGGCTCTGTGCAGTGCATTCTGACGCCTTGGTCCTGCGTCAAATGTATACATCAGTTTTAGAAGAGATTGGTCACATTTGCTCAAACTCTTCCAGTAATGGGTCATTTTTGCTGCCACAGCAATCAAAATGTTTACCTATCATCATTGAAATTAATACCAATAATGCCATAAAATGCAGCAAGACCAATTATATTTTCAACAGCAGCAGCAGAACCATCTCTTTTTAACGTTAACATCACACTCGTCTTGTCTTCGATGGCATCATCATTTTCATCTTGACAAACATACAGTTCCATATCAAAATAACACCATATTGACTACTTGGGAAACATGATGCCTCTTTCGTTGCCTATGTTGTTGTTGTTGTTTTGGTAGAAGTAGAAGAAGCTGTACTGAAAATAGTTATATGTCTTAGTTGTTGACCTATCAAGACAGAGGAAATGTTTCGGGTATGACCGGGTATATTGATCCATGCGGGTCCCCAGAAGCTCATATGGTCTTAAGCTCTACCCAGTTCTAAAATCGAGACATAGAGCTTCTTCGGGAGTTCTAGGATTCTGTGTTAGGGTCTTTTCGGTTTTACATTGCATATTTCCTAATTTACTAGGAGAGGTCTGTTAGATTATCTTCTTTGTAGGAATACTCACTTATGGTCATAACTCTACAAGTAAAACGTGTTATACAGTTAAAAAGTTTTTTGCTATTAAAGGTATGCTGTATATACTGAACATTTTTATTCAGAATCAATCTTAAAATCTTTAAATATAATAAGCATGCTCAAAGAATTATTAAACAATAATGATCTATAGGTAGATGGCGCCCACGACGGTCTATAGTGTTCTGTAGTTGGGGTGCTGAGGAATATGGACTAATAGGCTCAACAGAATGGGTGGAGGTACGGCAGTAACACATTCCTTAGGATTGATTATAAGCAAATTATGTGTAAATAATAATACAATTCGATATGCAAAATGCTTGCTTCAATGAAAAAAAAGACTCTATGGACGTTTGCTTCAATGAATAACACAATCTATAGACGCTTACATCATTGAAAATATTCTCAATAGACGCATACTTTAATGAATTATAATACTGTCTGTGGACGCTAGCTTCAATGAAAAAAACAAACTCTATAGACTTACAAAAGCAATGATAAAAAGATAAAATATATTCAAGAAAGTTTTGACAAGTTCGATATGTATCATTTCAATGTACTGAAAATGAAATAAGTTAACTTCTATAGCAAAAATATTTTCCACACTTTCAGCATTATACAAAAAGTCTTGGCGCGAGGGCTGTTGGTTACTTGAATGTGGATATAGCAGTGGAGGGTTTGAAATAATAATAATTTCCTTTTTGGTTTTGTCTGAAATACTTTTATTTGACACATCGACAGTGGCAGAGCTAGAAAACGTGCACTGTTAATAGCATTTTTTTTTAATTTAGGAACATTGTGTCGTACTACCTGTTACAAAAAATTACTTTAAGGAAAATAACTCTAGCTAGTTCTTACATAACGTAAATTTTATTCATGTCTCTCTTTAAAGACGTCAAGCTGAAAAACAAAACATTTAAAACAACTTTCTTCAAAACTTTTCTGACGCTGGATGCATATAACTGTCAAAAACTGCTGTACATTTTGTAGGAAACTTTTCGCTCGAAGCAGAAGGAACTCCTATGCTGTACAATGCCTTAATTAAAGCAACAAAGAAAGTCTCGAATCCCAACATGGCGGAGGATGCGGCAGGGCGTAAAAAAGTTTATGACACTTGGATGAAAACGTTTCCGGAACCTAAATTCAGACGTCCACAGTAAGTAATTGTTTTATGTCAAAGTAAAAGGGTTGCTCACTATTAAGGTACAAAGAGTCACTTTTGGCGTTTCAGCTGCTCTGTGTATTGCATGTGACCTCGGTTTATTCGAATGAAAATTAGTAGTAGTGTAAAAGAAGGAGCGGTTGAGCGGACTCGTGACCCTTGAATTACAAGTTTTGAGCGTTACTATTATACCACTGATCCGCCTCCACGCCCACCCCACCAACCACGCCTCCCCCACCTCCCATGACATTTTACACTCTTTTTTTCTGTCTTATTTCGTGAATACTTTGTATGAGTGTGAAAAAATTGCTCTATCTGTTCCTTCATAAAATATTTGTCATGTCTGTGACCTAACTTAAAAAAAAGTTAGATTACTGACACTGAAATGATAAATAAAGCACGACATGTTCGAGAAATGCTGATGGTTTATGTGCACCACACTAATTTGGTCTTTCTTCTGTCACCTAACTTTAAAAAAAAGTTAGATTACAGATACTGAAATGATAAATAAAGCACGACATGTGCGAGAAATGCTGATGGTTTATGTGCACGCACAAATTTGGTCTTTCTTTTACTGTAAATATATGCGTCACTACATCATATAATATTTGCTGCACTGAAAAAGTTTTATGTTGTGTTTGATGTCAGTAAAGCTTTTAAGCGCATGACTTTATGACAAATGCACTTGGTATGTATCGACAGGAGGTACAAAGCATCGATCAACATATATATATTAACAAATATTGCAGAAATGCCTTACAGCCTAATTTCCAATCAATTTGCAGGATACGTTTGCCTGGAGCCGGAAGTGACTACGCACCGTTTAGGGACCGCCTTGGTTTACCGGTGATGGACGTGAGATTTACATGGGATGTACGTGACTTTTTTATTACTCTTCGCTTCCGTCTATTTCCAAACGTGCATTCAGGCTTCACTATTAGATGTGTAACGAAACGAAAACGAAAATCCAGTCCGAACTAAAGACAAGTCCAATGTAATATTGCACTTTATATATATAAGCCCGGTTTGAGTGTCTTTTCTCAAAGTTCATGAGCTTTCATATATATATAAATATAAATATATATATATAAATCTGCATTCAATATTTCTAGCCCAATGCCTATGAAACAAAATAATAAAAACGATTAATTAAACAGATTCGCCTTGAAAGAAAACGATCTGAAGGTTAAAATGTGTAACATTTAGACAGAGATTGTTCTTTCGTTTTGATATGCTTGAAGATATGTGAACTGACTTTTGTCAAAAGAGAATATCACAGACATGCTTAATAGTAGTAAGCATAGAAGTACTTTAAAATCTTTATTCCAGAGACGTTTCAGTGTGTCGTCATACCCTATGTACCATTCTGCTTACGAGACGTTTTATCTTGTGGATAAAATCATGGATAAAGGCTTCAAGGTAGGTTAGAATGTTCGATGAATGACGAAATGAAAATCAAGAAAGAAAGTTTTAAGCCTGTGATATAAAACTGCCACTTTTAACACATATAAGACTATAAAGCCTTTGGCAACGGCCTTTTCCGTCCGGTCGGTCAGAAAAAAGTGTTAAAACCTGTGATAAAGAACTGCCACTTTCGACACCTAACAGTATTTTGAACTTTACAGTTGCCACTTCCAAGTTTATAGACATGTTTCTGATAATATGTAGATGGAGCATTCGCATATTTTCTTTTTCAATACTTTTCGAACAATCTTACATACAAGTTGGACACCAGTAAAATACTTTTTATGTGCAGTTTCATACAGCAGTTGGACAGATCTGGACAGAAGTTGCGAGAGACTTGGCCGACAGTCTTATCCTGCCGTTTGATATCACTGACTATTCTACAGTACTCGAGGATCTAGCTGATACCCTTTTAAAGGAGTTTGGTCTACAGATGAATAAAAATGGACTAGATACAAGTAAAAGAGTGTTGTGAAATAAACTAAATAATGACTAATCCAAAAGTCAATAATATTATCATAACATTATATCTTTAACGCGGTTTTCTACACCTTGTCGACGATAATCAAACTTTAAGATCGGCATGAATTTTTTGTTTTAGAGTTACTGCCTTTTATTGAGGTCAATAAGAGAAATTATCGCATTTGCAACAATGATATCGACCGGGGGTGTAGCCCAGCCTCGAGTTAATATAATAAAATATATTATAATGAATGATATAATTTCACAGAACTTGAAATAAGTTGTTTTAACAAATGATTTTTTTTCTTTTTTTTTTTTCTTTTTTTTTAACTGTTAACATCAAGTCGTGTGTGTCAGATCCGAAATGCCTAAACAAAAGTAAATATACTGAACATCTTTTCATGTAAACGCTTCTCAAGTTACTCGAAAAGTTATTATCAGATAGTACTTTAATACCTTTGTATCAAAAAAACACCAGCACATTTTTGTTAAATTTTATATGTCACTGATAAAAGATGAAATTGAAAAATATATACATGATTGCATTTTATAGATCTTTTACGAGAGGCAGTTTCAAATTTTACACAAGCATGTGAAGATTTTAAGAAACGTACAGAAACAGCAAACTTGAATGAGTAAGTACCAGTTGACAATGTTTCCTGCGAAGAAATGTAGATACATTTTCTATTAGCCATTTTTTCTGATAAACTTGGTTATACAAATGATGAGAAATTAGTTTTGAATACGTCAGATCTCAGTGTTTACGATGAATCAACACTTGAAAATGTCATCTTTGTACTAAAATGGAATAGTCCGTGTTAATAAACTGTGATTAAAAGTTCTAAAATGTGCTAACAGGCCATACATGCAAGAGCTGCAGTGTATGTGAAAATCATTGAAATGCTTACCCAGAGATCGCTGGCTTGAACCAAAACGGCTGTATTTGACTGGTTCTGGAGTTGCATGTCAGATCTACAGTTATTGAAAGTATTTATGATAAATTATGATTAATAATTAATAATTAAGTTAATATTAATAGAATATTTCATGTATCCACAGTCCGTTCGAAGTACGGCAAATTAATGACCAACTAATGCAACTGGACAGAGCTTTTCTAGACCCGGCAGGGCTTCCTGGCAGACGATTAAAGAGGTAAAAATCTCATTAACTTGACTTGGTTTAATTTTCTGTAATATACTTAGCTAAAATGTTATTAATCGAACACTATTCAAAACGGGGAACCGTGGGATTTCTGTAAAAAAAAATGGCTCATGTAGCAATCAGAGGTCCCTGGAGTGTTCCGTAAAATAATTTGTAACCGGAAAATTAAAGAAAGACTGCCTGATAAAACGACAAATCATTAATGACATTTAATTTAATAAAATCCAAAGCATGCTGTATGAGTCATAATAAACAAAAACATTTGAAACTATTGTATCAAGAAAACCGAATTGCAATAACAAGTTATGTTTAATGATTCGACAAGCTTTGGCAGGGATGTTTACTTCTGCCAATTTATTTTTAAGCGGTAACAGAGAAAAGAATACAGATAAAAAACAGAACAGTGTTCAGTATTTTTTCCTGTTTAATGAAAACATTGACATTGGGTGTAAGAGCTTTTCTTGTTTACGTTTTACATAACTTATCTTTAAGGAGAAAGTAAAACATTAAGAATATATACCGTACAATACCTCTCTCAGACAAGATAAGACTTCGTTGATGTTGTTATATTTGATAACATTTTTTTTCATAGGCATATTATTTTTGCTGAAAGTTCGATTGACACGTATTCCGGAAGCAGTTTTCCTGGTCTTGCAGACGCTCTTACAGAGATCAGGGTGGGCAACAACATAGAAAAACAGTGGGAGGATGTAAGGAAACACTTCTCTGTCATCCTCTACAGCATTCAGTCGGCCGCCGGTACTCTCAAGGACGTGTCGGACTTTATGTATGAATACTGACCTGTAACTGAGAGCAGTGTTTATACACAGTCTCGTTAATTCCTTTGGAATATTATTTTAGTTTTTCACTATCTATTATGTTTTGCAGTATTTAAGTGCTATCATCCAGGGTCACTCTCTATGTAGTTTATGGGCAGAGAACGAATAGATAGACAGTAGTTATAGATAATTGTTTGTTTGTTAGTATTTTGTCACTTAACTGGGTTGAGATGTATTATAAAAAAAGTAAACTATATATGTTCAAATTATGATAATAAACTTTGATAAAGTCAATTTTTGTTTTGTGAAATAGTCAAGGGAGGCAACTTTTCGCTGAATACTTTTAAACATCGGTTTAGGTTGTATACTCTAGGTAAAGTTCCTTTCGACAGCGAGCGTTGCCAAAATTCGCCTTTTCTATATTCAATGGTAGGATACTACGTCATCGCGCACCTGTTTTATGCTCTCTCGCGGATCAACAATCCGTCGCTTGAGAGGTAAAATGGTCTTTTTCAATAAGAAATCTGTAGAGTTACAAAAATCATGTTGTGCACCGAAGATTGGCTGGTGTGCTTTGTATTTACGTAAGGAATTTTTATAATGTAAAATTCTAGTTTAGGCCTGAAAAAGTTTTTTTTTTTCAATGCATTCTGAAAAAAGCAAAAGATTGTTGACAAAAAAATGGTCCGCGAGAGAGCATAAAACAGGTGCGCGATGACGTAGTATCCTACCATTGAATTGCCTTACGTTCACTTGTCACTTTCAGACAAAGAAAAATGAACAGTGCTATAAAACGTTAATTGCGTAAATAAATATGATTTATACTTACATAAATTTGATTCTATCTTGTTAATAGAAATCTCAATACCGAGGCAAGATGTTTCTTCGTTACGGGATGTCAGCTTGTGAACTTAAATTGTTTATTCGTAAAAAATGAAACTATTAAATCATGGGCCAGTATTGCAAAGATAAACTCTTCTACAGAAAACAACATTTGTTTAAGATTGCAGAAAATTGTGCAACACTAATGCATTCAATCATTATTTAAACATTAGACAGAAATCTTTCTCGAAATCTGTCCATAAAACAGGAAGTCTGGTGAATGTTATGGGCAATTTAGATCCCAAACGGAAATATAAATGTCTAATAAATTATTTTAATACTTCTACTAACAGATCGATGCTTCATTATATACCAGTGTCAACATAAAAAAGGATATTTTGCTTCTTTTTTTTTAATTACAAGTCTGCCTTAGGAAGACTATTATAAAAGTCTGATGTCATTTTCTATTCACTGTCTAAACATTTATGAGAGGCCAAAGACAGGAATATTTTTTTCAAACTTTAATTTTTCTTCTTTATAACTATTTATAACTATCACACAAGAAGACATGGGTGGTCCTCTTTACCGATTCAAATAAGCGAACGAGCAAAAACCTCTTATCTCCTCTTTAATTTTTTTTTCCCAAGGTTTAGCTAGAAAATCACCCCTTTCGTTTGTTAATAAAATGCTTACACGAAGTCAGATCGTGTTATACACAGTACAGTACGGTACGGTACGGTACTGAACGGCACGGTACGATACGATACGGTACAATACGGTTCATTAAAGTACTATACGGTACATTACGGTAAGGGACGGCATAGTTGATGTGGTTGGGTGAAGCAGACATAACTTAAATGTAAAAGTTACAGACATTATCTCATTTCAGATAATTTTGAGATAAAAAGAAATGAGAACAGGAGAAACAGCTATCCGCAAAGGTTTGTTATATTACTTAATAAATTGGTAAATATAAATACCAAAGCTATAAATAAAAAGATTAAGAGTTAAAATACACGGAATATTAATCATCCGACAGTGAACCGTCGTTAAAGATGCTTCGTTACCTTTTTTATCAAATTACAATGGATGTCCCTGAAAATAGTGTTTGTCACAGTTTTATATTCGTTATTTCAGGTCATCAGAATACGTTATTCTTATTTACCGCCCGTCGGAGTGGGTGTAGAATTATGACATCTGTTTAATGGACATATCCTGTGTTTAACCGACGGTATATAACATAATCTTTTTTTATTGGCTCACTCGCTATAGAAAAAGAGGTACACATATTGAAAACAAAATCTTTAGACTTTAAGATACTTAGAAAGTGTTCAGTTGGAATAAATGGCCATCCACCCTTAAAATTATAATAACCAAATCTCTGATCATGAAAGTAGCCTTATCATAAGATAAGTCTGCACTATCTTTATATCAACTGACTGACCCATTCGAAATCAATCAAATTTACATGATTTTCAGAAAGTTTGTCCAAAAAAAGTCATACTGTTGTTGTTGAAGACAAGTTTCTCGCTACTCAAAACCACTGAACTAACTCTATTGCAATCGTCTACTATCTAGTAGATTGTCTTGTTTTTTTTCTAGATTTTATTTTTAGAAGGATGTCTTTAAATGAGCCAGACGTAGAATTACACCTTTAATTCCATATACATGTAGTTCAGACATTTTTTCAAGATTAAACTTTTATTTATGTTGTTTGGAATCCGAGTTTTATATTCCTGTTTCTGCATTACATCTCAATCCCAGACGCAATTGCTATATGCCAGACGTTTTGCGATTCAATTCTTGATTTATGGCAGCTTTTAAGTAAATCACAGCGTCTTCTCTTAGTTTTTAGATGCACAGACACGGTTTTTTATCCATTAGATAACATGTACTTGCGCAAAAAATCTCGCTGGCACGTTTATTGTGTGCAGTATATTCTAATCCCTTTATAGTCGCTTGAACAAAGTAACAGCAAGACAATTTGTGCATAAACGTTTATCTGCAGGTTCGATTCGCGAAAAACTCGTAAACTTGTATGTATTTGTTTTATTTTTAATAATTTGAATGTATCACGTATTCAGATGTATGTATTTTTTAAGTTAAAAGGGTGGCACCAAGTCTTTTTAACATGATACTATACCACAAACGCTTATTCTATCTACGTATTGAACCATTGTTAAAATTTTATACACTAAGGACAATTTTGAATGACTTAGTCGGGATGTTTCGCTAAAGGAAATCTTATTCAACAAAATATTTGTTAAAACAATGAAGTTGTCAATAAAGTTGTGTTTCATATTTCTGTACAGGCAGAATTTGCAAAGAGAAAAAAAATAATATGTATAAATTTATTTATTCATGCCTGAATTTGCTATGAGGAATATATGTAATCGTTGAGATAAATTTGTTTTATCTGATGAAGCTATTGTGTACACATTTGCAAGACAAATGACTGATTGATTTAAATGGTAAAAAAAGGAAACCTTTCCAGCGAAGTTTTATTTGAATTTTCATTTATACACATGCATAGCACTATTACTGGTCAACAGAACAATCATAGGAACGTCAGGTGAGGACAGGGGTGGGGGCGGGGGGACGGGGGCTGGTGACAAATTTCGTTGTGACAACGAAAGTAGTTCCAGCAAAAACAACAATAACAACACATTGTCTTCGTAAAACACAAGGCTGCAGAGAAGGGGCTTGGCATACGATGTTTAAAATTATCGCTTGAGGTCTTAAAACGCAGGCAGTTTATTGCATTGTTAAATCTCGGATAAGAATTTTGATAATACCTACAAACGAGAGATTGCGGCACAGATTGTACATTTTAATGTTGTCTAGCTTACATTGGTGGGCGTTGTTTTCTTAGTTTCCAAGCAATATGGCCAAAGTTTTTATTCTATGTTGATTTCCTCGAAATAATTGTAAATTCGTGAATAAGAACGGAAAAGGAATTAAAGTACAGTTACCGCTAGAGAGACATTTGCTGAAACTAGAGTACAAAATCTAATACATTTTAAAATCATTTCATTTGTTTTAATACTGATTTGATATAAAAGATAGTGTTAATCGAGGGTATAAAGTGAACTGTTTCATATGTCATATTCAGATGCAGACAGATCAGCTTGTATGTGTAACTTGATTAGAGATGTACCTTGTCACAACATCTGACAATTTGAACTGCCACTGGCCACGTCTGGACATACACGATTTGTTCCCAAGCTCAACAAAAAATAAAACACTCGTCACATCTCAGATTGATAGGTTTTCTTAAAACGTTGTCTGAAATTAACGTCTGCAGGTGTTATGCAGAGACACATTGACCGAATTCTACTACAAAGTCTGCACGTAAGCTCGTGCTAATCAGAGATACCACGTGATAATAAACATGACACCCGGAAGAAGAAAGCATTATAGTGACCTCTACCCATTGACTGAACAAAAAATGGTTTTGTTGACATGTGTTCTTGAAATAAAACAGTGCGGTTTTAACCTGACCCCTGCCACTTTGAACATAGGTAAAGGTACTAATGTGGCTCTATTTTTCTCAGTCCAGCATATAGGACAATTTCTGTTGGCGTGAAGAAATGAGCGCGTCTTCATTAATCTATAGAAGCAAGGTCTTCTTTCAGACGATATAAAATAAACTAGTCCGTAAAGGATCTTTTCGCTCTTACAGCTGCCGGTAACCAGATCAAGTTCGGTTCTGTTATGTAATGATATAAACATACATTGCTAAGTAAATACTTTCATATCGCCTTTCAAAACAATAGAAGAGAATGCATTTTAATGGCTAAAACGCCCTGCCTCATTAAGCCAACTATATAGCAGCCTCCGACTGTTTACTAATGTGTGTTACAAACGATTTCTACGATGTTGATTATAAACTTACATACCAACAATGCGCAAGAGAAGTTTTACAAGTTTATGCAGAAAAAAATAAAGGACAAACAAATCTTGAGGCACGTGCAGCAAATTTAAAGGTTTTAGATGAAAGAAATATCATCTCAAAAAGTTAAATGACCCTTGCTGAAGTATTGAACAGGAACTATAACTGATTGCTTCTATAAAACAAAACTTCAGCATATTGAAAGTTTCACAATTCTGATAATTATACGTTCTTGAACAAAGGGGAAAAAACATCCAAAAATCGAATATCAGCGTCAAGGCCGAACTCAAGTCCCCTTTCCCCTGCCTCTATACAACAACATGAAATGCATCACTTTTAAATTACACGTTGCTTTAATTGCATATAATTTTTATTCTAACGTTACAAAACAGATTTCATACAGTCTGTATTCATGTATAACGAACTGACACGTAAAAATATATTTCATTTCACTCTGGGCACATTGTTAACTAAAGACAGACCGTATTATCTCATCTTCAAATTACGCATGGCGTATCTGGTATCTGGCCTTTATAAATAACACAACACTGAAGCCAGGGTTTTATCAAAACACATCGCTGATTGTACTAACGGCTTCTGGCGAGAGTGAAAGAAAGCGCTATTTCAATACAGTGTACTTGGATGCTATGAATGGATAAAGCATTTATAAATTTTATATCCAGGGATACATTAAAACAGGTGAGTATTATTTTTTTATCATGAATTAGTATCATGTAGTAATATTTGGATTTATTGAACTGTGCGTATTCAGTACATAAAATTTAATGAGTTCATTAAAACATAATTAAAAGAGTTTCATAATCAGCGTGAAAATACTTATTTAGAAGTTAATAACATTTTAATGGCCATGTATTCTTTACAGTGGTCAGCACTGTGCATGAAAGAATATAGATTTCTCAATTATGGACAATATTGTAGAAATTATCGTTCCCATAATATTATATCAAATGAAATTGGACACTGAAAACACGGTATAAAAAGGAGTTGATAGAAAATTATTTCATACATGTACAGCTCTCGTACGGAAAGTTAAAATCATATTTATAACATTATCTATAAAAACATAAATTTAAAATGTTTTGTTTTTGTTATGCGCGGTTTATTTTTTTCGTAGTTTTTAAATATAATAAACAAAAAACGGGCATATAATTTCAACTGAATGAGTTTAAACCGCTTCGCCCATTATTACAATTTATGGTGACCTTTTCAGAGTTAGATATAAATTATGACATATTCAATTACAAAACGATAAATGAAAAAAAAATGTCACCTTGAGCAACTGATTTCTAGTCACTTTGACTCCCTTTTTTTCCCTGACAGCTATAAAACTTCAACAGCTGTATAATTTTATAGTGATATTAATTAAGAACAGTATTTTGATGCAGCCATTAATCTACTGTGGTGATTCACTGACAAAAAAAACGAGAAACAGAGACAAAATTCCCATGTCAACAAAAAAGTATTAATTTACATAACACCGCGTAACAAAATACATCCAGGTTTATGAGATTTTATGTCTGACGAATATTTCACGTGCGGTGCCTATATTTGTCCGTTAGTCCGTCACGGATATAAGCATTATTATCTAGGGGAATTGACGTTTCTTTTTCTCTTTGACATATTTTGTTAATATCGGTAGTTTAAGGTCATATAGTAACTTAGGTCAATTTACCTGCTTCTTAGACTTGATACATGTGTATTTCATTTTTTTTTTTTTTTTTTTTTTTTTTTTTTTGTAATTAGGATTTTTGTTAATACTTCTGGTTTATGTCTTGGCCATATTTGTTGTATTTCTATGTGAATGGCCAAAGGCAAGCAATTGCCGATTTGCTTAATAAAAACTGAACTGAACTGAACTTAAGACAGTTAAAACAGCTGACCAAGAAAACTGAATGTGTTTGTACTTTCGCATTGCGACGATACAGAAGTTTTAAACGCGATCATTTTTTTTTCTCATAAAAGTTTATAATGAATAAAGATGATACCGGACTTGACGTTTAAACTACTAAAATGCATATATGTTTAAAACATATTTAAACATATTTAAATGTTTAGCCACTAGTCGTTATTAACATAATCGGGGGCATTATATGTATAATGAAATTAACTTTATTTCTGAATACTTTTGTATATAAATAAGTGTATAAGTTACATTATGTATGAAATTGTATACAACACACCGAGGAAAAGCCTGCCATAACGTCTATTTTTGTGACATGTCTGATGGGTTTATTATCTCAAATTTCGAGTAAACTATGCGGATTTTTTATGTTTTCAAGATTAACTGCATATGTGAAAAGAGAAAGATTTCAGTTTTATTAGTCATGCATCGTATTAAAAGCTGAAAGCTTTAAGGCCTGTGGTGTTAAATATGTGTACTGTAATAATTGTTTTTTCTACAAACTAGTCTTATAAGAACTAGAAGAAACTATATCTTTTTTTACATTTTCATCTTTCTTTCTTTCTTGCATTATTTGTACTTTCTTTCTTTCTTTCTTTCTTTCTTTCTTTCTTTCTTTTTCTTGCATTATTTGTACCTTCTTTCTTTCTTTCTTTTCCTTGCATTATTTGTACCTTCTTTCTTTCTTTCGTTCTTGCATTATTTGTACCGTCTTTCTTTCTTTCTTTCGTTCTAGCATTATTTTGTACCTTCTTTCTTTCTTTAGTTCTTGCATTATTTGTACCTTCTTTCTTTCTTTTGTTCTTGCATTATTTGTACCTTCTTTCCTTCTTTCGTTTTTGCATTATTTGTATTTTCTTTCCTTCTTTCGTTCTTGTATTATTTGTTCTTCCTTTCCTTCTTTCGTTCTTGCATTATTTGTTCCTTCTTTCTTTCTTTCTTTCTTTTTCTTGCATTATTTGTACCTTCTTTCTTTCTATCGTTCTAGCATTATTTTGTACCTTCTTTCTTTCTTTCGTTCTTTCGTTCTTGCATTATTTGTACCTTCTTTCTTTCTTTTGTTCTTGCATTATTTGTACCCTCTTTCCTTCTTTCGTTCTCGCATAATTTGTACAATCTTTCTTTCTTTCTTTCGTTCTAGCATTATTTTGTACCTTCTTTCTTTCTTTCTTTCTTTCGTTCTCGCATTATTTGTACCTTCTTTCTTTCTTTCGTTCTCGCATTATTTGTACCTTCTTTCTTTCTTTCTTTCGTTCTAGCATTATTTTGTACCTTCTTTCTTTCGTTCGTTCTTTCGTTCTTGCATTATTTGTACCTTCTTTCTTTCTTTTGTTCTTGCATTATTTGTACCTTCTTTCCTTCTTTCGTTCTCGCATTATTTGGACTTTCTTTCCTTCTTTCGTTCTTGTATTATTTGTTCTTCCTTTCCTTCTTTCGTTCTTGCATTATTTGTACCTTCTTTCTTTCTTTCTTTTTCTTGCATTATTTGTACCTTCTTTCATTCTTGCATTATTTGTACCTTCTTTCTTTCTTTCGTTCTTGCATTATTTGTACTTTCTTTCGATCTTTCGTTCTTGCATTATTTGTACCTTCTTTCCTTCTTTCGTTCTTGCATTATTTGTACCTTTTTTCTTTCTTTCGTTTTTGCATTATTTGTACCTTCTTTCTTTCTTTCGTTCTTGCATTATTTGTTGCATTATTTGTACCTTCTTTCTTTCTTTCGTTCTTGCATTATTTGTACTTTCTTTCGATCTTTCGTTCTTGCATTATTTGTACTTTCTTTCGATCTTTCGTTCTTGCATTATTTGTACCTTCTTTCCTTCTTTCGTTTTTGCATTATTTGTACCTTCTTTCCTTCTTTCGTTCTTGCATTATTTGTACTTTCTTTCGATCTTTCGTTCTTGCATTATTTGTACTTTCTTTCCTTCTTTCGTTCTTGCATTATTTGTACTTTCTTTCTTTCGTTCTTGCATTATTTGTACCTTTTTTCTTTCTTATGTTCTTGCATTATTTGTTGCATTATTTGCACCTTCTTTCGTTCTTTCGTTCTTGCATTATTTGTACTTTCTTTCTTTCTTTCGTTCTTGCATTATCTGACTTTCTTTCCCAATTTTTATTAGTTAAGTGTTTGTAAAAAGAACTCAGCACATTATGCAGATAAACTAGGAAATCAAGGATTTAGTTAAAAGCTTTAAACCCTATCTGTATAGTAATAATAATAATATAAAATATTTCGGTTACAAAGAAATCTGCTGCAGTTTATTTCTACACGGTATCATATTGACATCTTTTCGGTTAAGCACAGCCTCGATCGTCTAAATAAACATATTCCTTTATATGACATTTTGCATTAAGATGTGTTCTCTACTTTTTTCTTTTTATATGATATGAGATGTATGAGGGAAAAAGCAAATAAACTGTGTGGTTTAAATAAAAGATACAAGAATTAGAATAAAAACAATCGCTTGGAAATTGTCTGCGCTTATACAGTTTTATAATATACAAAGTTAGAGGTTAAATGAAATATGCACATGCAAACTTGTAAAACTGTGTACTTATATTTGAAAACTGCATAAAATTTATGATTTATTGTAAACACCTTGACATGTTATATAATAAAATGCTATAAAAGTTTTATGCTATCAACGGCACCTGAATACAATAATTTCTTAATGTCTACATAAATACCTATTTATGTAGCTTAATGTCTCCTTTTTCAGCGACAAAAGTTTCAAGTTTTGATATTTTACAGTCTTCTAACCGGATTTTACACACACACAAAATAAATTAATTTAAAAAAATAATAATAACAACAATAGATGATTGTTGTTGTTTTTGTTTTCGAATATTGAAAATATCAGAACAGAACAGAACAGAACTGAACATATGTTCTTTTTTTTATTCCCGACGGAAAAAAATAACATAGCTTGTCAGGCGGAGGTCTGCTCTTTGTGAATCTAACCTTATAAAACTCGGCAAAAAGTTGCAGAACCGTAACTATGTGCACGCAGCGAGAAAATAAATTGCACATGTGCACACTGCATTTTTTGCGCTTTAAAAGCATATTTATGTAGCTATAAAGAAAATGCCCATTTCTGATGTTAATCATATTTCGCGATCAAATTGTAGATTGAAATGAATGTCTTTTTTTGGTTGAAACAAGGGCTTATTTCTTCCGTTATAGCACCCATTTTCCATTCAGAAGAGTAAAAATGAAGTGAAATTGAAGCTAGCTTTTCACTTTACATGAGAAAATCGAAAAACAAATGTTTAAAGAGGATCACATTTGGATTGGTAAATATGAAATGTCCGATTGATTAAAATTTTACGGACTAAAGGTGTAAATATAGCTGAAGATATTCTGTAGTCGGCGCTGCTCGATGTTTATCTATTTCCCATGAAAGGTTTCACTATTTAAAGTTAAAATCATTTTTACCTCCTTTTAGTAATGTGTTAATGGTGGAATAAAATGTTTGTAAATCACATATGGGGCGAACTGTTGAACAGAGACACTAGTTAATCTTTCTAACACATACATTAGTACACACTGTTTTTAAGTGAATTTAAAAAAAAAAAAAGAATCAAATTTTTGTATATCTGAAAGTGAAAACATTGTTTGTTTGTTCTCATAAAATTATAAACCCAAATGCAACGGTAAACATGGACAATAAAGAAGGTCTGAAATTATCGGGTGTATACCTTTAAAACCTTGCATTTGTGTCACCCGAACCTATTGATAAAGGGGTGATTTGAGGATAACTTTTATCAAAATATTTCTATGTTTATTGTGTTACATGGAGATTTATGAATGTGCGTGGTTTAAAGAAAGGATTTATACATTATTGTGCGGCATCTGTTAAATTTGCGGAACAAAAAATAGAGAATTAAATCGGTAAGTGTCTTAATATATGACGTGATTTGCACGCATCTTACTTCAATTATTTCAGCAATAACTGTTGTCAAACGTCTTGATTTAGTAAATCAGTGAACGCCAAAGACATTTACAGAAATAGTCTGTAACTTTCAAATGTTTGTGATGAAAAATATGCAAGACCTGTACATAACAAACGTCTAGTGTTTCAATCAGATTATTTCATTTTTCGCTATATTCCATAGAAAAATATTATCTTTAGGAACCCTAAAATTTTAGATTTCTAAGTTGTTTCTTTAAATTTGAAGAAACACATTAAATGCTGACAGTCAGACGGACGGATGGACTTTTTTATTATTAGGGCATTCAAGCACATAGGGACAATAGTTTCAAAATATTTTTTTTCTGTTTTCTCCCTGAACTGATATGTTGGACTGAGGTTAAAAAGTAAAAGCATTGTGAAAACGTTAGCTTCCATAGGCTATGTATGATACCTATAATTGGACGTTAGTTTCACGCGTGACATTATCGGATGAGTGTTACCAAACATTTAGCTTTACCTTCAAGACATTCAATAATAGATACAGAACCGACTTTACAGAAAAGATATCGGCCATATAAACCGACAGCCATGCATTGGCGTTATATGCTAGGCGTGTAGAAGAGCCAGAAGTGTCTGTGGTATGGGATGCTTCATGGAAGAAAAAGCTTCACACATACATAAGCTTCACACACCGTAAATATTACAATCTATTACAAGCACTTTGGTTTCCCACAGATGTGAATGATAAATACATATATATGTACAAGTATATGTAAGCGTCAAACATCTGTAAATGTTACGAACAAAAATATTAGCTTCATACATATGTGAGTGTTACGTACAAATATATAAGCTTCTAACATCTGTTATTTTACATACAAATATATGTTAGCGTTGTACATCTGTGAATTTAATGTTTTAAGTTAGCTTTATACATATATGAATATAACGTACAAATATATTAGCTTCATACATCTGTGATTGCTACGTACAAGTATATATTAGGTTCATATATCTGTGATTATTACGTACAAATCTATCAAACGTTCATACGCATGTGATTATAACGTGCAAATACATGTAAGCTTCATACATCGGTGATTATTACGTACAAATATATGTTAGTTTCATACATCTGTGATTGTTACGTACAAATATATGTAAGCGTCATATATCTGTGATTATTACGTACAAATATATATAAGCGTCATACATCTGTGATTATTATGTACAAATATATGTAAGCTTCATAAATATGTGAATGTTACTTACAAATATATATTAGCTTCATACATTTGTGAATATTACGAACAAATATATGTAAGCTTTATACATCTGTGAATATAACGTACAAATATATTTAAGCTTCATACATCTGTGATAATTACGTACAAATATATGTAAGCTTCATACATCTGTGGTTATTACGTACAAATATATATTAGCTTCATACATCTGTGATTATTACGTACAAATATATTTTACCTTCATACATCTGTGAATATTAAGGACAAATATATGTAACCTTCATACATCTGTGATTGTTACATAAGCTTCATACGACTGTAAATATTACATACAGATATATATTAGCTTCATACATATGTAATTATTACGTTCACATATATTTTACCTTCATACATCTGTGAATATTACGGACAGATATATGTAACCTTCATACATCTGTGATTATTACGTACAAATATATGCAAGCTTCATTAATCTGTGAATGTTACGTACAAATATATGTAAGCTTTATGCATCTGTAAATATTACGTACAATTATTTGTAAGCTTTAAACATCTGTGAATGTTATGTACAAATATATTAGCTTCATACACATACATCTATGAATGTTACGTAGAAATATGTTAGCTTCTTACATCTGTTCATACATCTGTAATTTCTATATAGAAGTATATGTTAGCGATGCACATCTGTGAATGTAACGTGCATATATGTTAGTTTTATACACCTATGAATATTACGTACACATTAGCTGCATACATCTGTTATTATTACGTACAAATAAATGTAAGCTTCATACATCTGTGAATGCAACGTACATATATATGTTAGCTTCATAGATCTGTGATTGTTACGTACAAATATATACATCTGTTGGCGTTGCACATACGTGAATGTAACGTGCATATAAAGTTAGCTTTATACATATGTGATTGCTACGTACAAGGATATCTGTAAGTCTGTTATGTACAAATATTATGTTAACTTCGCATATCTGTGAATGTTACATACACATATTATGTTACCCTTGCACATCTGTGATTGTTACGTACAAAGATATGTTAGCTATGCACATCTCTTAATGTTACATACACATATTATGTTAGCTTTGCACATCTGTGAATGTTACGTACAAAGATATGTTAGCTTTGCACATCTGCCATTGTTACGCACAAAGATATGTTAGCTTTGCACATCTGTGAATGATTTGTTCAAATATTATGTTAGCTTCATACATCTGTGAAAGTTATGTACAAATATATGTTAGCTTTGCACACCTGTGAATGTTATGTACAAATATTATGTTAGCTTCATACATGTGTGAATGATACGTACATTTATATGTTAGCTTTCAACATCTGTGAATATTACGTACATCTTTCGTAAAAGCCAGACATTGTCATCAAGATAATTCAAGGTAGGTAACATTTCTAGGTGAAACGGGTGATGACTGAGTGATCAACTGTGTTTTTAATATGCCATTGATGCTTAAAAACTCAAGTTCGGGTTCAAATTGATTGGTTCTTTTGGCAAATTACGTAAAAATGAGGTATGATAGCGAATTGAAAAGTGTAAATGTTCTCTGTTCGGTATCTGATTCAGGATCAATGTAACTGGTCCTATTAACAAGTTTTCTCTTGTTAATTTTTCATAGGGTTTTCTGTCTATTTTGAAGTAAGAACATGTGATTTTTCTTACAGTGAATCTTTACAAAATTCGGTATGTAGCACTTATCTGTAAATGTCACTTGTAAAGCTAACGTGCAAATGTGTGAAGATTACGCCTTTATTATGTCTTCTGTACCATGCAATGTTAAAATACTGAAATATCTAAACAATTTCAGGGCGTTGGGATTTATGAAATAATAGATTCGGAGTACTAATAGGTGAAACTGTTAGGGTTTTTTTTTCTGTAAGAACTAATGATAAATGTGCAGTTCAATGTCTGGTTTTTGAACTCATGTCTGCATATATTATGTACTTAATTTTGCACATGCTATTGAATACTAATGTGCCTCTGTTTACCTAACTCATTAATGCCTTATGGGTTATGCCATCCTTGTTAGTTGGACTAGTACATTTTCAATTTAAAGGGTTTCTGGTATAAATTTTCAATTTCATTCTATTAAAGGGTACAACGTCCTTAATTCAAACAGTGTAGACCCTGAGCAGACGCCACATCTTGGGTCAATATGCGGCGTCTGATCTGGGTTTGCACTGTTTGTCTATGTCTAATTGTGTGGACGCTAGGATTCATGGGTTCATATACGTGATATTTACCCAAAATATTCCACTAATTCTAACTTATATATCAGGATTATTGGGAAATAACTACGTAAAGGATTTATGATAATTTGTGACGTAACTATTGATTAAGATATTAATTTGTTCGAAAAAGAGAAATAAGATCTGCAAATTCTTCACGCGCCAAACAAACGACTGTCATTAGATAACAGAAAAAAAAGAAAAATAAAACGATTGACAGCAAAACCATTCGCTGTTAATAGTATCGATTTTGTCAGTTTTCACACCTTCCATTAATTACAATTACTGTTTCTTGAATTACAGCAAAAACATCATGCCTAAATCAAATTAATTTTCCTTTTTGAATTAACTTTAGATTGCAATTTTATCGAGCGCAAAATAATGCTTATTTTTTCCGTTTTAATAGCTACTTTTTAAATGTCAAAATGCTTTTGAAATAGCACAAAGCGGCGAAGTATGAACTTTGAGATTTTTACCAAGATAGTTTTGTGACATAAATCAGTTTAAAAGAAAAAATGTTTATCTCGATTATAAAACACTAAGGTACTTGTCAGAAAAGATTGCGCTGTTGAATTGACGGGGCAGGGCATTTCAGTGGCAGTGGAAAGAGTTTATTGTCTAGCAAGATTTAAAGCGGCTGTTTCACATATTGTATAAAAATTGCTTTCAGGAACAATTTTTGAATGTTTTACTCCATATCAGGTAAAAATACGTATTATGTTTTTAGTGGATAAAACATACAGAGATAAGTCTTTTAAAATAACTAGAGTTTTAGAGTACGTGCATAAGTCATTTAGAATCATCTAATTACTGCCTTGGTATGCTTAAAACTAATTCAGCTTTGAACTATTTTAGCTGTATTTTGAGTCGGCTTGTTGTGGTTCAAAAGTGTATTCAAAAATACTTTTCTGCCCTGCAGTTGGAGAAACAAATTTACCAGAAGTGTGTTTCTAAATGAGCATTCGAATCCCCAGCTACATCCCGGAAGTGAATTTTCGAACGTGCCTTTTAATCCCCAACTGCCAGCCAGAAAAAAAATTCGATTACACATTTGAATCCCCAAATACTAGCCAACTTCACAGACCTTTTCAATTTCAACTGACTTATTTTTCCACAAATGTTTTTATCCTGTATAATCATTCATCGACTAAATGTTATTTTCTGTGTCTTCTGTTTAATCTCCACACTCAACAAGAACACGTCGCATTATTCAAAGCAAACATACACGACAGATGCTTTAAATTGGATGGTATTATTTTTCGCTGTTGACACTTGAATAGAATGCATTAATTGTTGTGTTAAGCCAGCGGGGTAGGATACAAATAATAGACCAAGCGAGTGCAAGTAAAGAACACGGATATTAAAGAAAGGTTAGCTAAATACTTATCATTACTTAAGTATTTTGCACTTCATAAACATGGTTGTTTAAATAGAAAACAAAATACATGTAAATATTTCAGAATACGACTTGACTGGGTTTAAGCATTTGTTGCCTGCATGATATTGTAGACAGTATTGTAATTACAATTAGTAATTACGGTGAAAATGATACAACGAAACATTCAATTATATCTTTCATTTCTCGAAACTGATTAGGGAAAACGTATCTGTGCCATTTTCGTTGCACTGTAGTCTTTAGAATTTTCTTGGTTAAAAAATAAAATGTCTATGAAGTTTCTGCCAATAACAAAATGAATTAAGGCTAATTTTTGCCTTATCCATTGCAGAGCATGTGAAGATAATTTCTGACATTCGAAGGTTGATTTTCCTGGATATGTTATGTCGAATTTATCTAGCCAAGAAAATAATTGGGATTACTAGCCGCCGAGTGACACATCCAATTAGTCTCATCCAGGATGTAACAGTATTATTGGAAAAGACATCCACTATACACTCCCTTATCCATTGTTTCTCGAAGAAACGAAAATAAAATATGCTTGTAAAATGTTATCATTCAGGATCTAAACTGTTACTGTGGCGGTAACAGTCCGGATGGTATGGATAAATACCCGTAACCCGGACCCCTTTAAGTGTAGACTACCAAAATATACCTGCAGATCATTGTAAAGATAAGAAAGGCTTTAGAGAAAGAATCCTGGCAATATCTTACGTGTAGTGTCAAAGACTGCACAAATTGTTTCAACAAGACAGTTAAATGTCTTATTGTATGTATTAACTAAATACCTTGTATTTGTTTCTAGCAAATTTGCAAAGTTTGCAGAGAGGTATAATTTAAAAGTTTAAAATCGGGTATACATTAACCTTAACACTCACGAGAAAAAAAATAATCTGCACATGAAAATAGCCGGAAAAAACACTTTTATTCAAAATATCCAAATACCGTTCACCGCGACAAAACTGCGTTTGTAAAAAGTTTTCCCTAACAAGATTTGAAGTAACAAGATATCTCACAGCATTCCAGTGACATCAATTGTGAAGACAAGATAATTAGCCAAATTTTCCCCCAGTTAATAGGACGCACGCTGAGGTTTTCAGTGTCAACATTAACACTACCAAATAGAGAATAATGACTTGTAAATACAGGGGAGATAATTTAGGTCGGTTCTTTCTCATACTGCCTTTTGCACTGTTTCAGGTGAACAGATTGGTGTCCCTTTATCTCCCTTATTTCGATCGTCTAATAATGTAAAAGGCCAGTACAGCAAGGCTTGACACCGTGTCTCTCAATCAATGAAAGGTTACAGTGCTGCATGAGACAGAGGGCAGATAGACTGATAAACAATTTTCTTTCAATCTTAATTCTGACATTATAAATATAACGTTAGAACATCTGTAAACTACACAGCCATTTTTATTTTTATTTTATTTTTTATTTATTTTTATTATTATTTTTATAAGCATTGTTGTTGTTCTTTCTTCTTCTTTTCTCCTTTTACATTAATTTACTGCAAAGAACTCATAAAGACGTAAGGACAGAACACGCTGGGGAACATTTAATTGCTTTTCTTTGTTTTTCTTCTTTTTTTTTAATTTCAACTGCAAGTACATACAATGCGTATGTAATTTCTGTAGACATTAACTGTGTATGGGGCTCTTTTTGTCAATATTGTATTAGTCTTAGAAATGATATTGATTGCATAACCTATAGAATTACCGCCAACAGTTTATAAGAGTTCTTGCTGTCGTCTGCTTTTCTACGAAATAGACATTTTGGCAGCGTTGAGGGTTTTCAATCTTGCATAGATGTAAACCATGTTGCTGGATTTGGCAGACGTCAGAATTCATTATTATTTCCTTTATAAAACAGAAAAGCGTATTTTTTGGATTCAGAACTTGTAGTTTTTGGCAGGTTTTCAGTATATTGACTAAATTGTGTAATATGTACATCCTCCTGCAGCTTCACAGAGAAAATAATTTGAGTACGTAATACCAGTGACGTTGTTTGGTATCTACATGTCGTAGGTTCGAATCTGTTCAGAAACAGCGTATGCAAAGTCTATCGCTTTGCGTCGTGACTCGGCTCCGAGGTTGCATCGAGATGTTTTGTCTTTTTATTCGGTCAGTAATAGATGAAAAAAATAAAGAAAGAAATAAATAAAACGAAAGAACAGTTTTAATAAGCTTATATATTTTTCAGCATCATCATTTAGTTAAATACACGTAAAAGTAGAATAGAAACAGGATAATGTGTTATAAATCAATAGTTATCAATATAAATGGTCATAGACAATCTGACAAAAAAAAGACGAACAACTGCATGGCTATTCAAATGTTGTTTCGTCGCAGAAAGCACGCGTTTGTGCATAAAGAACTCTAATGTAGTTATATAATTACTGTAAGATTTTATCGACTGGTACATTCTCTCTAGCACACTTGTAATAACCTCGTCGAAGATGGCACGGTACACACTGAGAATAAACTCCGCTATGATAATAGACAATCAATTTCCTAGCTTAATCTTTTGTCATACTTAGTTCTTATACTTAGTACAGATAATCGCCTTATATAGACATCTCTGTATGGAAAGCGATTGTATTTGAAGGAATAATTGTTGTTTCGAGGTAAAGAAAGTTGACATTTTTGTTATTTTCTTGAAAAGATATTTTGATATATTTACAATGCTAGATGTAGTTGTCGTTGTATTATTTCCTGAATTTTGAAACTCATTATCAATCCATTAATTTCTACTCAAATGTAATTCTAAATCTAGGGTTTTAAAACGAATGAAAAATCTATTTGAAACGGTCAACAGTGAAAGTTAACACATTTTAATCAGAATTTCGAAAAAAAGCAGTATTTTCTTATATTTCAAACGACATTTAAAAATAAACATAGTGAAGATTTGGTCTATTTTCACATGTTTGAATAATTATTTTATTCAGTTTTTGACGTTTTCATTGTACAAAAAAAACATAGGGGAGAAAATTAAATGTGTAAAATCTGCCTTAACAGATTTAAAAAAGAAAAGCGTAGAGGAATGTTTTCAAGTTTAATTGCTTTGGTAATTATCTTTTGCATGTTTCATGCAATAAAAGTGAATTAGCTTTTAGCATTAAGCTGGAAGCTCCGTCAGTTCATAAGATTTTTTTTCTACAAATAGTTTCTACTGTCTCTGTGAGTCATGCCAAAACTTTAGACACAGATTTGAGTTTATTTTCGCCTATTTTTTAACTTGTCGCCCGACTGTCTTTCTACCGTCTCTGTGAGTCATGCCAAAACTTTAGACACAGATTTGAGTTTATTTTCGCCCGTTTTTTAACTTGTCGCCCGACTGTCTCTGTGAGTCATGCCAAAACTTTAGACACAGATTTGAGTTTCTTTTCGCCTATTTTTTAACTTGTCGCCCGATTGTCTTTCTGAAGCTTGCGTTTTACTAAAAAGTTCTTGTAATTACTTTTAACACCATCTATCTCTTTAGTACTGTTTAAGTTGCTTTCCGACCCAAGTTAAAAAGTTGCTCAATTATGACTTGTTCTGTTATGCATTTTTGTCCATTTCTGTCCTTGTCTAACCAGCATGAGTCAGTTCAGTTCAGTGTAGCACATGCCAGTGTAGAGCAGTTCAGTTCAGTGTAGCACATGTCAGTGTACAGCAGTTCAGTTCAGTGTAGCACATGTCAGTGTACAGCAGTTCAGTTCAGTGTAGCACATGTCAGTGTAGAGCAGTTCAGTTCAGTGTAGCACATGTCAGTGTAGAACAGTTCAGTTCAGTGTAGCACATGTCAGTGTAGAGTAGTTCAGTTCAGTGTAGCACATGTCAGTGTAGAGCAGTTCAGCTCAGTGTAGCAAATGTCAGTGTAGAGCAGTTCAGTTCAGTGTAGCACATGTCAGTGTAGAGCAGTTCAGTTCAGATGAGTTCCTTTATGTGCAGTGTAGTGCAGTGCCGCTAACCTATACTAAACTTCGTTCAGCTCAGCTCAACTCAGATCTGCTCAGGTCAGCTCAGCTCTGCTCTCTTCTGCTCAGCTCTGATCTGCTATGCTCTGCTCTGATCTGCTCAGCTCAGCTCTGTTCTGCTCAGCTCTGATCTGCTATGTTCTGCTCTGATCTGCTCAGCTCAGCTCAGCTCTGATCTGCTATTTTCTGCTCTGATCTGCTTAGCTCAGATCTGCTCAGCCCAGCTCCGCTCTGCTTTGTTCTGCTCAGCTCTGATCTGTTAACTTCTGCTCTGATATGCTCAACTCAGATCTGCTCAGCTCAACTCAGCTCTGCTCTGATCTGCTATGTTCTACTCTGGTCTGCTCAGCTCAGCTCCGCTCAGCTCTGTTCTGTTCTGCTTTGCTTTGCTGTGCTTTGATCTGATCTGCTTCGTTCTTCTCTGTTCTTTAATGTTTGGTTCCGTTCATTTCTCATTTGATCTACAATTATCTGTAGTGCCAAGTTCTGCTCGAATCAGTATTCTTACATTAGTTCACTAGATACATTGAAAAGTAGCCAAGACCGTGTAAAGTAAATTTAGATAAAGGGGCTGAAAAAGTAATAGTATTAGCTCGTACATTATTTTTGTTGTACTGCATACCTAGTCGTTTTAATATAAAATGCCACAACAGATATAATTGATGTCGGGTGCACCTATCAGTCACTGTTCATCTTGACAAAACTGTTTTTTCAAAGAATTTTCAAGGCTGCAAAATTGACAATTATAATTATGAAAAGAGTGAATGAAAATATTGTGAAAAAAAAGAAAATGTTTCAAAACGTTAAAAACAGGTTTACTTAAATCATGAATAACACCAGCATTGTTGTTGTTGTTGTTCTTGTTGTTGTTGTTCATTTTCGAATTTAGCTGACGTTAGAAAAATGATAACATCATACATTTACATGATCATCACCTTAACTAAGTTATAAATAATTTATAAGTGTTATATTTCAAAGTCAAAGTAATGCATCTTATCACTGATATCACCATTATCATCATTGTCATTATCTGAATTTCACGTAATTGTTCTAAATATGTTATCTTCTTTAAATAGTTATTGTAATTATTTAATAATCATTTTCATATTTATTTCTTTATTATTATTATCATCATCGTTATCATCGGTATTGTTGTTGTTAGCAAATTTAGGCGTCAGGCGAGGAAAACATATTATATTTATCTTTTTAGCTCACCTGAGCACTATGTGCTCAAATTGCGCTTGTGTGATTGCCCTGTGTCCGTTGTGCGTCGTACGCTGTGAATTGTGGGTCGTGCGCCGTCAACTTTTTAAAACAACATCTTTTCATAAACCATAAGGTGAGAGTTGATAATACTTTGCAGTAATGCTCCTTGCTTGAAGTTTTACCAATGTTGCTCCAAGAATTCTATTCCATGCAGAACTCTGGTTGCAATGGCAAAAAAGGATGAAAAACTTTAAAAAATCTTCTTGTCTAAAACTGCTGAGATCTGAAATTTGGTGTGTAGCATTGTTAGCATTGTCTAGTGGACCTCTACCAAGTTTGTAAAAATGTTGTCCCTAGGGTCACTATTTATCCCGCCAGAGGGACCTCATGTTTTACATAGAAATATAAAGAAAAATATCTAAAGAGCTGCTTGTCAGAAACCACAAGGACCTAAGTTCTGATATTTGGCATGAATCATCTATAAAGTTTAATCAAATTATGTCCCTCGGGTCACTATTAGCCGCAAAATAGGGGTCACATGTTTTACATAGAAATGCTGAGGGAAATCTTTAAGGTTCTCCTTCTACAAAACCACAAGGCCCAACGTTCTGAAATTTAAAATGAAGCACTGTCTAGTGGACCCCTACCAAAACTGCTTAAACTTCCCCCCTGTGGTCATTTTTGCTCTGCCTCGGGTAGCAGATATTTTATATTGACAAATACAGGGAAATTTAAACTTTAAAAATCTCCTTGTCAGAAACAGTAAGGGTGAGACTTTTGAAATTTGATGGAAAGCATTATTGAGAGGACGTCTACCAGGTTTGCTCAAATTATGTACCTGAGGTTATTGGCCCTGCCAGCGAGTCACATGTTTTACATAGAATATAGACGAAACTCTTAAATTTTCCTTCTGAAACTACATGGCCCAGAGTTCTGAAAGTTTGCATGAAGCCTTCTTACATTTGCGAGATTATTATTTTTTCACGTACTCATAAGCAAAATACAAGAAATAAACAAGAAATTCAAAGCCAGACGCATACGTAAGGCTGTTGATATCAAATCATGTATATAGATATATCATGAAACATTTTTGCTAAAGATTGTTAGATATGGTTTCTTTTATTAATTTTGATTATTGTAATACAGATCTATATATATTTTCTTCTCTTTTCGTTACAGAAAGTTACAGTAATTGCACCTGCGTATACCTACGTGACTTTGCATGAAAACATGCAATTGACAGCGGGAGGTGTGTCAAGTTTATGATGACAAATAAATAACCAGTGTACAGCTACAGTTGTATAATTTGAAATCCTTCAGTTCAACATGTTTTGGAAGTTTAAAAGACGGCATAAAAATGGTATATGGAAACATGGGTTATATTATTTTAGTGTTCTAGTAGTGTTATTTCTTTTTATAAATATTATGACGTTTCACAGAAATTTCGCAGCTCTCGAAGGCGAAAATAATGTGGACCCTGGGGGCATGCCATTTTCTTCTAATGTAGGAGACGCTGGTTTAAAATACGATGTCTTTCAGGAGAGAAAATTGAAATTTCGCAGAAACCAGCGTTATGTGTTTCAAAGTAAATTAAGAAAACTCCTTGACATTATGGAAAGTAATTTAGAGAACACTGCCGCTTTTGGCACTCCAGAAAATGAAATTCCATTTGAGAGATATTTTCCAGATCGTCTGCTTTACTGTGATGATATTTTGAATATAACGGATATGACATATATGGCTTCCGGTTGGACGAAAGCTGTATATAAGGGGACGTTTAAGGGTTCTCCAGTTGCCATAAAGACGGTAGACGCCAAGGGACAGGACGTTACAACGTGCATGGAATCCGGAAGGACGCGTACATTCTGTTTTCTGAAAGCTGCCAAAAAGATTGTTAAAGAAATTGTTGTTCTAGAGGCTTTGGCCGGTGAAAATGTATTAAAGGTAAAATATAACAAACTATAGAAATGCAATGTTACTGGCATTTTAATTGCACAATTGCATTTTTTAAAGACGTCATTTACATCGTTTCATGCTTCATGTACAATTATGTTGTTAATAGAAAATAGAACAAATGTAAAGACTTTATATTAACAGATGATAAGTGTGTTATCGATCCATTATTTTCCTGTCGTCAGTTGTATGTCACATACGCCACTACATATATTTTAATCTGTATCGCGCAGGTGCTTGGCTTCTGTCTTCCGCGCAATGCAGACGACAATCTGTGGGTTGCCATGGTAACGGAATTAGGAGAAGCCGTGGATTTAATAAAACTGCTTCAAATGTCATGGGAAGACAGGCTTAAAGTAAGTATAATTAGGTGTTATCTCTAGCCTCCCTTATATGGATAAATCATCGACCAGCAATTCTAGGAAACTCACGATATGAAACGCTCGCTGTTGAAACAAGCAAGTGTAATAAAGTTTGCGGAATTCCCGAGAGTGATGAATTTACGGATCTGAGCACGAGATATCGTGTTTATTTAAACTTTCAATGATTTCGTATGAATATAGAGGCTAAAAAAGAAACAAATAAAACATAATTCTACTGACATTAAGATGCCATGCATGGAGATTCGGAAACAACTGCCATCACTTTTTCTGTTTTTACTTTGATACATTACGTTAAACACCCAAGACCCCACTCAGAAGGGTCTTACTTGCACTTACCAGAAAAGTTTTAATTTATTGCAAAAGTCAATAACAATTAAGTTATTAAACAAAAAAAGGTTTCCATACAAAGCGCGTGATAAGGGCGTACACGAGTAATTTGATATTTCTCATTTTCAAAGCTGCATTAGTAGAACGAAATTGGACTGGTTATTAATTACACGTATTTTGAAATTTAATGTAACACAATTTTGCGATAGGAAAGAAAAATGTATTTAATTGATACAACTGAATCTAATTAGGTTATTTCTATTTAAAAACAATTGTCTTATTTTCCTCAAATACAAAAAAAAAATAATTGTACTATTAACTATATGAAAGAATTCCAGGGGAAAAATAACAAACGCTGGAATTAGAGAGCGAAATATCTGCGTAATGAAGATTAATGTTAGGGCGAGAATCCGACAGATTGTAGCAATCATTCCTGATATTTTCTGTATTTTTGTTTCTTCTACGTCAGGTTAGACCTGATAAACACACCGGAACCGGTGCATACTCACATAAATCACTGATAAAAAGAGCAGGCATGCTAATATTTTAGAATTCCTTTGATAAATTAGCCGTCTTCTTTCCGTATGTAACCGCTAGTGTTACCGACAATTAATTGATCAGGAACACTTTTTGGGGTTAGTTTATTTGTTTTTATTCCGTTTAATGGAGTATGTCAAGATATTTTGATGAAATAAAACGCGATAAATTTTGAATGCGGGTTGATAAGGAACTTTTTGTACCCAGCGTCTAGAGTCAGTATTCCTGTATGCACGCGGGATCTAGATTACAATCTAACAGACAGATTAAGTCGAATGATTTCGGTGCTTCTTTCAGATTTTGACAGTCAAAGCAGACTATTTTGGGAGAATTGTGAAGGTGTTAGCTTCACAGCTACGTTAGCTTCACACGGTGTGAATTAAACTTGTGCGTGACAGGTGACTTTTCACACCTCATTCGATAAATTTACATTTAGATCTATTTGCCTTTATTGGATAAGGAATGGCGACAAGTCCGTGAAAAAAGCAATATCAGAAATCAATCAGCTCGACATTCGTACCTAAAAATATTGAATGTAGAGCCGAATGTCCAGCTGGCTCAACATTCAGGTCGACTTTTTTACCTTTGTTTTTCAGATTTGACTAAAGTTTTCCACATGTCGAGCGAAATGTCGATCTGAGACAATATTCAGCTCGATATTTCATTTGAGCATTTTTTCTTGTTTTCTAAATGTGTATACGAACGTCAAGATGGCTTTTTTATCTTTGAGTTTTAGTTTTCTATCGAGCTAGCTCAGCACTCAAACGAAAAAACACTGAATATCGAGCTCGACATTCAGAAAACGAGAAAAAACAACAGCAAAGAATATCGAGCTAAAGGTTGAGTCATGTAGACCTTCGGCTCGACATTCAGGAAAAAAGGGGGGGAAAACAAAAGAAATGTCGAGCCGAATGATGATTAATGATCTCAGAACCAACTTCTCGGACCTGATGACGACGAAATATGATTACGTTTTTCTTTATCCTTATTTGCTTCAGTCCGTCTGACTTTCTAGCCTTGAAATACCACTGTCAGTTTTCGATGGTCACATTTATCTTCTGTCTCTGTGTGAATCATGTCTATGATCTGTATCATTTGATACTATTCAGTCTTTTGGGATAATCTTCCTGTATTTATTCAAGTTATTCTTCCAATTCTAACCCAAAAGTGATAGTTCTCTGTCAATTAGAATCTGTGAGATTTACAAAAGGTTCATAAGGTATTTATATGATACGTAAACTTAAAAAAAAATCCAATGTGTGATTTTTCGTACATTTACATATACATATGTGAAGCTACCGTGCATGACTTACACACATATGTTACGTTTATATGCAAATATACATAACTTACACACATATGTTAAGCTTGCCTGTCATTGTACATAACTTACACACATATGTGAAGCTATCGTGCATAACTTACATACACATATGTTAAGCTTATGTTCAAATATACATAACTTACACACATATTGAAGCTTGCATGTCTTTGTACATAACGCACACATATGTCAAGCTTACGTGCAATTATGAATAACTTACACACACATATGTGAAGCTTTAGTGCAAAAATATATAACTTACACACATATGTGAAGGTTGCGTGTAATTGAACGTACCTTACACACATCTGTTAATGTTGCGTGCAATTGTACATAACTTACACATATATGTGAAGCTTTCATGTAATTGTATATAACCTACACACATATGTTGAACTTACGTGCAATTGTACATAACTTACACACATATGTGAAGATTACGTGTAGTTAGCACACATAGGCACATGCAACTTTACATTCGAAGTTTGTGTGCAATTATACATAAGTTATATGTATGTGCAATTATACATATCATAACTTACACATAATTTATAATTATGTGAAGCTTGCGTGCAATTATACATAACTTACACACAAAAATTGCTAACAAAGGTTTGATGCTTTCGTCATCACATTACTTGTTTATTTATATCTACCGGTATATATTAGATTTTCTGTCCTTAACCTATGTTACATACTTTGATGTAACATGCCATAAGTCAACCATTACCGTACAGTTCTACTGAATAATATGTTAGATTTTTCGTTTGGCCGTTCGTTCGTTCATCTTTCGTTTCTTCGTGCTTGCTGTCTTCTAAAAACCATGTAACATTTCCTTATTCAACTTTTAATTGAATTACAATTTTACAAAACAGAGGCGGGGAATTATAATGAGATAGGAACTAGAAGTAACACGGAACTAGTGAGATATATCTCGTGCTGCAGTTTTCTCTAACGAGCACGTGTGTGCATGGCAAAAATAACAGATTTCTTTCATTATCTTAGCTCCATCTTGCATCAACATGGAGAAAGGAAAGAAATATTGCTGTCAGGTTCGTTTATCTACACAGTAAATAACTAATAAGCCAAATTGACATTTGTTTCACTCACTTGAAAATAACTCAACGTTTTAATTGTAAGATAGATGCATTTTTTTTCTCCCAGGGAGTTCCTGGAGCGACAGAAATTCGCAACATTTACAAAACTTGGCGTCAGAGATACCGTGCGCAAGATTTTTGGGGAGAAAATTGCTGTTACATAACAGAAAAATAAAAGGTTTATCGTAATTGCGCTATTTACCACCGGTCTTTACTTAGAATTCACTTTTATTTTATACCAAAACTTTATCAAAACTCTATGGAATACTCTCTAGTCCTAACAATTAATAAACTGAATGCTGCAGTTCGTTACTGTACGGAAATTTGAACAGGTTTCATAAACAGTAGCCTGGCTGCAGGCTATATGATTTTTTTTATATTGTTGCATAGATATATTAAATGTTTGTTATCTCTCTAATAGCAGCATTTTTTCCTCTGCTAGCAGTTATAATTCCAGCCAAGAAAAAATAACTCTGTAGTTAGAAAGGCACTTAATAGTCATTTAGGTTATCATTATTAAGGAATAGCATTAATTGCTTGGTCTGAAACAAGGCTACATTAACAGCCATAAATAAATAAATAAATAAATAAATAAATAAATAAATAAATAAAAACACTCTATAACTTCTTGTACATATGTTTGTTGTTTTACCTCGGAATTTTTAGTATATTCCGATTTGCACTTCTATTGATCGAAAATGTATTTATAGGATAGACCATATATCACTGCTACGTTTGATTTATACATGTAAGAACATCATTTTTATGCCCCGAAGGGAGGCATATAATAATGTACTGTTTGTCCGTCCGTCTGTCCAGTAAAATCTTTTCCTCGCTTCATCTCCAAAACCGCTGGAGGGATTTCATTGAAGTTATAGGCACTTAGTCATTTTTTACTCTAACTTCTATATTAAAATCTTGTCCACGCTTCCTTTTTTAATATATAATTGTCTGTTGTGATAAAGTATTTTTCTATATTGTATTTATGTTATAATGTAATACATGTATCAATATTTAATATAAACATCTATGTGTAAGGTCAATGAGGGATTGATCCCCGACCCTCATTTGTACCTATGACGGGGTTAGATAAATGGGGTTACCTCAAATGAGGACCTGGAAAAAAAAGAAATCTTGTCAACGCTTCATCTCCAGAACCACTGGAGGATTTCATTGAAACTACACAGGAATGTTTGTCACCAAACCTAGCTGTGCATATCGTCAGGAGTTTCTGGTCGGATTATTTTTGGCAGTGTTATGGGCCCTTAATCATTTTTACTATAACTTCTTTATTTAAATCTTGTCCAAGCTACATCTCCAAAACCACTAGGGGGTTTTTATTATATATAAAACATCAGTAGGGGTTGGGAATAAAATCATATTGTTCGTATTCAAGGCCAAACTCACAGCTTTCTATTTCATTGATTAATTATGTCTTCAACCTTCATATAAGAATCTGAAGCAGAAAAACATTACTTTACCATTTACCTTCAGTTCATGCTCTATTTTTTGTTTGATCTCTTTTCCACAGGCATATTCAATTATAATTTATATTTACACCAGTTTCACTTCAAAGCCATATTTCGGGGGCATATGTCAATTTCCAGTGACAGCTCTTGTTTTATCTAATGACAGTCGTTTGTTTGGCACGTGCAGAATCTGCAGATTTTATTTCTATTTTTTTCACAAATTAATACCTCAATCAATAGTTACTTCAAAAATTATCATATCATTTATACAAATCCTTAATGTAATTATTTTCCCATATTCCTGATATATAAGTTAGCATTAGTAGAATATTTTGGATAAATATTTCATACATGAATGGACAGGGTTAGTTTTGTTTCTGTTTCTCAAATTTCTTCACCCCGTTACCCGTGCTTGCCGATCAAAAAGAAACACTCTTTATATGAAAATCTAGGTGACTGAGCTCACAGGCCGCTACGGTTAGGACCCTAGGCCGTTGGGTCGCCATTTTTATGAACATGATAAACTCTCATTTTTGGAGGCTTCCTTTTTCAGATCCGATAGAAAGTTTCTGTTGTTATTTGTTCCGTTTTTTTTTTCTTATTTCATTCGTCCATTCATGGGTTTATGGTAAATTGTTATTCGAAAATTTCAGTTGAGCAATTGCGGCGGCTGTTATTTGTCTGCTGTCAAGTTCATGTTGAGTGAAAAACAAGTTTTAGTTTTCTATTAGGAAATCCTTTTAAGTCTTACATAATATACTCTAAGACTAACGTTGTGCTGTTGAAATAAACATCTGTCAATCATGTAGTCGAGAGGTAGCACCTGTGTTTTGAAAGGCGTCTATAATGTTTACATTTCACCAGGATGTTTATGATTATCCAACTGCCTCTGTCTGTTCTGCTATGCAGATACAAAACACGTTAGCTCGCATGCTTCATTACGTATTTTTTTCGCGTGTCATGCAAAGAATCTCAATGCTTCAGGTCTTAAATCTTAAGTTATAGATAAAGTGGCTAATACAGTTCAAGTTATACATGCGGTAATAAAGTCTGGGAAAGGGAGGGATCTAGCATTCTTTACATCAAAAACTTCCATCGTTTAAATGATTTATTGCTTTGTAACTGTAAACAATGAAGGGATTTTGTTGTAAAAAACAATAATGTTTACTTTTAAGACTTTTATAACTTATGTTTAACAATGACAATATGTGTAAGGAAAATTGACAGTAAGTTGTAGGAACAACGACAGGCTTATGAGGAAGGAACAATGACAATATGAGGTAGGAACAATGACAATATGAGGTAGGAACAATGACAATATGAGGTAAGAACAATGACAATATAAGGTAGGAACAATGACAATATGAGATAGGAACTATGACAATATGAGTCTGTAGGAACAATAACAATATGAAGTAGGAACAATATCAATATGAAGTAGGAACAATAACAATATGTAACAATGGCAATATGAGGTAGGAACAATGACAATATGAGATAGGAACAATGACAATATGATGTAGGAACAATGACAATATGAGGTAGGAACAATATCAATATGAGGTAGGAACAATGACAATATGAGATAGGAACAATGACAATATGATGTAGGAACAATGACAATATGAGGTAGGAACAATATCAATATGAGGTAAGAACAATGACAATATGAGATAGGAACAATGACAATATGAGATAGGAACAATGACAATATGAGATAGGAACAATGACAATATGAGGTAGGAACAATGACAATATGAGGTAGGAACAATATCAATATGAGGTAAGAACAATGACAATATGAGATAGGAACAATGACAATATGAGATAGGAACAATGACAATATGAGGTAGGAACAATGACAATATGAGGTAAGAACAATGACAATATGAGGTAAGAACAATGACAATATAAGGTAGGAACAATACCATTTGAAGTAGGAACAATAACAATATGAGGTATAAACAATGACAATATGAGGTAGGAACAATATCAATATGAAGTAGGAACAATAACAATATGTAACAATGGCAATATGAGGTAGGAACAATGACAATATGAGGTATGAACAATAACAATATGAAGTAGGAACAATAACAATATGAGGTAGAAACAATGAAAATATGGTAGGAACAATGAAAATATATGACTTTGGTATCTGACACCATCAAAATTTTTATTCAAGGCTTAACATTTATCAATGAACAAAAGCACTCATGAACAATTGATCGCAGAGATGGATAGAAGAACAGACAGGCAGGTTGACAGGCAGTTGAGCAAACAATTGATAAAGAACCGATATCAGGTTATTCTTTTAGACATTTAGAAACTGGAATTATTGTCTATACACGATTTAACTCAAGACGTAGAATATAAAAATGTATTTTTTTCTTCAGGTTTGTCTGGATATAACAAAAATTGTCCACATCATGAGTAATACACCATACGGTTCCATGTCAATGAATGACTTCCGCCGACAGCAGTTTGTCCTTGTTGGTGGTACATTGAAACTGTCTGATGTTGACGACGCCGGATTTGAGGATCCTGCTTGTGTTTCTATTGGCGAATGTGACGTCACTTTTTCTAGCGCGAACTTCTCTCAAAGGTGCGTCCTAACACGTCACTATGGTCTCTTTAAACGTATGTGAAAACAGAATACTAGTATCTTTAACAAAAATATGTTGTTGACAGTGCAATACGCAGAGCTTTAACATCACTGTCATCATTATTTTTTTCGACCTCACTTCAACCCCTTACCCGCGCTTCCCTTGATTTTTCCCTTCAAAACCGATGTCACGGAAATAAGCAGAATTTACCGACGTAATGTCTTGTAGTATATAATGATGAAATCTGAATTAAGGGCCAGAAAAAAGGGTGATGAGATTTTTTGTACTGTACACTTTATGACATTTTTTTCTAGTTACACACAACAATATACTTTTTTGTCGTACAAAAAGCTAAAAAAAATACGAGGAGATGTTATCAAAAGAAACCGTCATATCTCATAAAGGAACTAAGAACACCAGTGAAGTAGTAACTATAAAAGTACAACTACATTTTTTAGAACTGTTGAGAATATTTTGTCTGTAAACGACTTTCAACTGTAGCAAACTTTATTTGTCTGCAAGCAGAATAAACATTTCCGCCATATGGCTATTCCTTTACGTCTGAATTAAAACTAATGATTCTATTCATTGTAGCAAACTGACAAAATGCGTTTGTCTTGCGCTTAATAACTTGGAATGACGTTTGATTTTTAAAAAAGGCAATAAGTACAGGCAGTAAAGAAATATGTATTTCTCATTTGTGCTGTCTTTGCAAAGTTCGCCATAAATTGTTAAATGTATTGTCAAATTATTTTCAATACTAATTAAGTAATAATTAAGCAAAGTCTTTTTGTGCAATGATTGGCAAATGTGGGCAAGACTCCGCTTCATGAGGGCCTTTTGTAAATCGAATTTCAAGTTTGATAATAGGTATGGAATATTTCAGAGACATGTACAATTAATAAATGGTTTTAAATTACTTTAGAACCCAGTGTCTACACGGAAGATGTGTGCAATACAATGAAAAGAAAAATCTGTTCAACGCAGGCCGCCATTTTGTTACATTCCTTCTACCCCATGGTGCGCCCCAACGTCTTCAGCCAATCATCACCAATGTTGTTGACGGGTATTCTAACCTTACAATGACGTCAGGGCAACTTCTGGATCAAATCAATAAGATTGTGACACTGTACCAGTCAGGATGGTATTTAGACAGAACAAATTCTACGCAGTATATATCCAGTAAGTTTTGTGACATACAATTTTAGTTCTAGTGTCTAGTACAGTTCAGTACAGAAGATATATAGGAGCGTAAGTAAAAGACAAAGACACATACAAAAATATAGTACTACGTCAAGGGACTGTATTCAGGAAATGATGAATGAAAATACTGAGCATGAGAACCACAATGTTTCCATGAACAAATACCGGTGTCTGTCTTAGTTTAACGAGATCTTTATTTAATTGCTGTCTTACAAGCTTGACAGTGCTCGAACAGCGATGAACTACAATGTACTTAGAATATAAATATAATATAATATTACAAAATTATCATTAAAAATATTACAAAATATTACGAAAAGTTTGCACTTCAGTTAAACAAAATATGAGTACTTTCAAGAAACACTGTATACAAATGCCTAAAGGAGGACATATCTAAAGGCCTTTCTAGAAGTTTAATGATTATTTTACACGTTTACATTTGTTGTTGATTTGTATCCATTCTGAACATTTCAACATTTACACTGATAATAAATGCTTGGTAAGTTTAAGTAGCAGTTATTTTAAGTTGGAAGGTACATTTAGCACACTGTATACAATACATTTAGTTTCACTAGGAAGTGTCTGTTTATTCCAAAATCTGTTCTCTAGATTACAAGTGCCTGGAGCAATCAGATTTACCAGGACAACATGACTACCGGTGTCGTCTGTCACTCTCCATGGCAACATGCACGGTGTCTGTGTTCGATATCCAGGAAGCCGTGGAAACATGCAATATGGATGCTGATTGCCAGGGTTTTGTCTTGTCAAAGCAGAAAACCTGGACTGGTAAAATAGTTAAAATTTGTACAAATTATTGAAGTTGGGCATTTGTGGTCAATGAGTCCGCTTTCAGCGAGTGTCTGAAAACCATCATGAAAATTTAATTGTAAATTTACTGAAAGTTTATTAAAGAACAATTTTAGTTCGTATTCTTTCAAATATCGATGGTAAACATCTCCGTTTGCTGCGTTGTCTGATATTTAAGTATCCAAGCTAATGTTTCTTGCTATGAGGTACAGACCTTGAACAGGTTGGTTGATTCATTGTCTGCTTTAAGTCTGTTGTGGCCCAAATCATGCTCAAGAAGGTGAAATGCTAAAACTGAGCTTCATTGCTCAAACTATCTTGATTCTAAAACAAGTGACTGTCACCTAAATATCATACAAAAATGTTTGCTTACACCAAGAATTTCTGTCCTTAAACATGCCAGTCAATTAAACTTTGTTAAAGAAATATCTATCAAAACATGGAGCTTAAAACGAATAAAGCGTATGCGATCACATCAAACCTCTTTTCTGCTGCTGCTGCTGTTTATGTAACTTATTTTTTTCTTATCACGCCTTGACGCTGAAATGGAACCGTGTAATTATTATTGATTTTAATTGTTAAAGAGATTTAGAATAAGACCATTCAATCTTGTAACGGTAACAGTTATTCAGAAACCAAAATAGTTCTAAGGTTTAGAAGTTAAAATATATCTTACCTAGCTTGATTTGTTAAAGTCATTAAGATGCAAAAATACAGGAAGAACTAAAGCCGAACTATTGTATTGGTCTCTTTACAGGTCGGAGGTTAATTCATCTAAAAAGTGCTGTCGGCACGCCCTCTTTCAATCCAAATACAACTTTGTATATGAAACCTCAGATCGAACGCTGAACGACTCAGACCACTATATTTGATGATTAAATCAAAAGATGTGACCAGGATCAACGGCACTCATGTTAGGGTTTCCATGTGGACAAAATGTTGTATGTTCAACTTTCTATTTTCCGCCGAGCATATATTGTTGGCCTGTTTGAACAAAGAGCGAACCGTTTTGAACACCAGATGTCCTTGACAAGCCTTTGACCTGCTGTCAACGTTTCAAGATCCTGAGAGAAATTTCAGTTTTCATATCATTTGTTAAAATTTTAGTTATTTAGTCCTTAACATATCATGTGTAATTGTATGAAGAAAGATGCAATTTTTTCTTACAAAAAACAAAATTCGCCGTATTAATTTCTTGCAAACCTCGCTGTTTTGTCACTGACTTCTTAAACAATGCAAACGGATTTAAGAGAATCATAAAAAGCAATTAAATCAGTATTACAACATATATTTTAACGCTGAACCTGCTGAATTTTTGTAATGGATTTGTCCAGCTTTAAATTTGGAACATTCCATTCAAAGTTTAAGGGATTTCAATATCAAAATACAAAAATGGAGCTACCAACAGTATAGAGCCTGGTCAGACTGCACGGATGTGCAGGCTGGCCTGGCTCTATACTGGTGGCAAAGGTTAATCACTTTCGGTTCCAGCAGGTTAAGGGTTAAAAGAGGCAGCTGGTGATTAGTTTTTGCGTGTTGTTCATGGGTGTCCACTGCCTGTTTCCATAGAAGACGCTTTGCTACTTTATTTTGTCTTGCATGACAGAGAAAATTCACCACATGCGAGGAAAAGACGTTTAGGTATTGAAATCAAGATTATCAAGGAAAGCAGAGAGTAAATTCTATTTATTTGTTACACTCGTTTTTATACGTGACAAACCTTTAATGACTATCTCTAAGATATATTTTAAATTTGGATTGGCGAACCACGTTTATTTGTTCCATGTAATTTCGTGCGTCCATGACGTCATTTTCATCTCCATTCAATATGATTCTGGGCGATGAAAGACAACGATGGTGCAAACTTAGCTGTCTTCTATAAGTGATTTTCATGATGAGTGGTTTTCACGGAGAATCGCAGCTGATGTCAGAGACGCAAACATGTAGGACAATCACATGATTCGCCATTCTGATCATAACATGACCCGAAAATTATGTCTGTATCTTTGTCTTTTTAAGGCAAAGGTGATGTCTACCAAATCAGCATTTCTTGTAGATAAAGCGGTACACTGTGTCATATGCGGCATGTGCACCTTTTATATTTTGTTATATGGATTTATCTGTTTGTTCTATTTAAAGCATTGTTAAGACTATACACTTGATGAATATATTGTTATTACATGTACGTTTTTTTTCTGAGATGGTCCCTCGTTAACTGGACCAGTGTTCGGATAAAGCATTTTCAGTTATATTGAATATTGTATAAAATACATGTTAAAAGTTTTTAAAGGTCAGTTTGAACTGATATATGTGAAGGACTTATATAAGCATTAGAATAAATTGATTGAGAAACTAAAGATCTTCTTGTTCATTTTATTCCTTCTGCATCATTCTTTTTAAAAGGTATCCGTTAAGCCGTCAACTAGGCCTACGTCGACATTTCACACGAGCAGAAAACAAATTAGATTGGAATATTGCCTCCGTTTGAATGTGAAATTATACAAGTATTAGCATTTCCAAAAATGCTTGAAATCGCCGTTCAGCCATGCATTTCGTCTTATCCATAGATGAATGTATTTCATGTTCTTTATTCATTAATTTGATAATCTTACAACATGCTTTGCACTGAAAAGCGAAGTTATATTTGATAATTTTCACACAGAAATTATAAAGTAGACGAAATATACATTGTTATTTTTATTGTAGCTGGACTATTTTTGAAAGCGGACGATTTGGTTTCTTTACGACAACATTCCAATATCTTTATACATCATGTTAAAATTTGCAGCATTAAAGCCTTGTAAATATTGCTTTGTTGTAAACCAGTCTACGCATAATTAATTGACTGTTTGCGTAGTTTTTTAACTTTATTTATTACTAGAAAAATGTATACTTAACAAAAGCTAGATACAGTTCTTCAATACCATAAGAATATTATAAGTACAATTTAAACAGAATAAATTTTAGGTAAAAAATACGATATTGCCCTGACCTAATCAAGCATATATAAAGCACGGAAAAATCCTGATCAAACTCCTCGCACCGGTGACGTCACGCTTTGCTACTTTTACTGTACTAATCAGGGGAAGTAACCCCTGCGGGGAGTTTGTATCCTGATTAGAATCGCCCGAAAGCAAGCATTTATTTTTTTCTTAAAGTGCAAGTTTTGGAAAATAAAAAAAACATACTCTTATTTAGACTACATTCTCTAGTTAAAAATGACATGTAGCAAAAAATATTGCGATTATCCTGTATTTATCCTACACGAGCCGGAAGACTGGTACTGAGATCGTACATTGATGATAGTATTTTTCAGTTGTAAGAATAAGTAACCCGACAAACATGGCGGTTGGGCGAGTCCATTTACGCATCCCTTGCTGAAGAATTTTGACGTCCATTTTGTTATCATGTGATATGAAATGCTTTGCTTTGACTGGCTAAAGGCAGGCGGTGTACAGGCAAAACTGTTCAAATCTTGTTAATTGTATATATCGCCGTCCAGGAACGGCGATAATAACAATGGCGGTGACCCTGAGTATACATGCATATGTCTGGTAATCTGTCAGTCCGACGTTAGACAATAGGTTTTTGACCAGTAACTAAAGACTGTATGAGCCTACATACTTAATACTTAAGTAGATGTGATGGGCAGGACGAGTAAGTGATCCCGGATCTCTGCGTCGGAGGTCAAGGTCAAGGAAGATGCACTTCAAAACCGTTCCGGATCAATTTCTGAAAAAATGCATGGATCTAGTTACGAAAAGTTAATGTAAGTAGGTTGGGCATAATAAATAGATGACCCCTAATGATATAGTGCTCATAGTGTCAAAGGAACCTGCTGTTCGAAAACGGTTTCCGATCAACACACGAATCACTCGACCCAGGGAACCTCAAACCTCCCAGGATGGTCGGGAATGTGAAGACGTTCTTTAGTGCACAGAAAATTGTTTCCAATTTATAACTCAAGAATAGAGGAACCTCACATTGTACAGAATAAATAAGCATGATAAGTAGATGGCTCCAACTGATATTTTGTCTGATGCGTCAACTATCCAAGATAAATGAATTTTAATTAGAAAATTGGAAATAGTTTTCCGATCAACTGAACCAATGACCCTCGAATTTAAGAGTAAGGTTGGCTTTAATAAGTAAATGACATTTTTCATCGATGCCAAGGGCAAAGGGGCATTAACTTCGAAGTAAGTTCCCGTTAATATCCATAGAACAACAGAACAAGAATTTTCAAACTGAATGGGTATTATGAGCAAATAAATCCTACTGATTTAAGGCGAAATATGTCAAGGCCATTGATAAACGATTGCCAGTTACTTCGACACTCTTATATCGCGTTCTTCTTAGGGGGCAGGGGACCCAAAATGAGCCATTTCTAAGGTCCGAGGTTCTAATTATTTCGAACATTCTACACAAGCAACAAACCTGTCACGCTATATTATTCAAGGATATATAACGTACATTTCAGAAAATAACAGTTTCCATTCATTACTCCTGATAATAAAATCTCATAGCAATTTATATTTCACCCACCCACCCAAAACCACAGTGAAAAAAAATTGAATATGGCCAATCTCCATGAAGATCTACAACATTCAAAATTCCCCAATTTTTTTTAATGTTAATATTAGTCTGCAGTACAATTATTCAAAACTTCAAAAATGCTCACGTTTAGAGTTTTCGAAAAATAAAATCAAAGTCCTTCGCCGGTTTTGCAGCAGCAGTCAATGTTTACATTTTCAGTTTTCATACCTCCTTTTGAAGAGTCATAAATACATACAAAATTACCAAATGTTTAGTTTCGTGCACAAATCCAAAAATATGGCTCATTTCCTACACGCAAATGACAAAGAATGACACTGACGAAACAGTCTCAATAATTTTCAATACTTTCAGAGCACTATGTCTGTTTTATTAAGAAATTTAACCAGAGCCAAAGTTCGCCCCCTTAGATTGTACACATGATCCGGCTAGATAACGCTAAAACTGTAGATTGGTTCAGATGACTATATTTCTTTTCAGTGGAAACAATTTCACGGTGTTGGAATGGTGTGCAGATCTTCAACCGAAAATCGAATATTCGAATATTTTCCAATATGGAAAACCAAATTCTCGAATATTGATGTCTGTATTCGTTCTAATCCCTATTTTTTGATAACCTTTTACTAGTATATAATGCATTTAATAATGTATATATTTTTGTTTATGTGTTTCTTTAAACACCTTCATGTCATTATTGATAAGCACAGATATCCAAATATCTTGGTCATAAATGATGTAAGCATAAAAACATTTCAATGAAAATGTTTAGAGTTTCATCATGACCATGTTTACTTAAAATTAATTTCAGGCCAAAATTCCTAAAACAAATAATAAGATCCATGCACGTTTATGCAAGTTTACTTCATGCGAGGTAGGATGTATGTGTTACATTTTATTATACGTCACAAGAGGTTATTCTACATAGACTGTATGTAGGTCTAGGACAAATCTGAGGAGACTGATATCCAAATTACATCTAGTAAAACGTACAGCACTGAATGTTTTGAACATGGCCATGAGTCAAGAATGAGTTTCTGGTAATTACTGTGCTGTCCGTATAATTGCATTTGAGGCCGCAATATATATTTTCAGTATTATTTTTATACATTTCAGGTTATTTATCTACTATTTTCACAACTTAATTATTTGCTTACATAATTTTGTTACTTTTGTATGAACAGTTTACTTACATAAAAATATATATATTTGCTTTCTGTGTCGCTCTTGATTTGGATATAAGCAATTGTCAAGCATTTCAGTTTAATAGAGATCACTGTGGTATTTTCCCTCTTTTTAGCTTATCTGTTTCGGAGAAAAACTCGAGCTATTATGGTCGCTAGGTCGTTTTCGTTGTCGTGCAAAAACTTTCATGTAGCCTGTTACTGAAACACTTAAAAGTATAATCACAAAACTTGGAATACTTGCTTATAATGAAAAGGTGCAGTTGTAGGACAATGGGAATTATTCTGACATATGTTTTTGGAGTTAAGCCCCTTTTTAACTTAGAAATTTTGCCACAGTTGTTTATTATTGTGGAATGATTTCAATTCTATTAAAGGTATCAACAATTCAACATGAAACTTGGAATACTTACTTATTAGGACAGTGCAGAGTTGTAAGACAAGGAGCATTACTCTGAAAGCTGTTTTTTTGCGAAGTTACAAAGAACAGTCTTCACACATTTTAACTTTCCCTTCTGACAGTACTCTCAGTGCTTTGATTCACAATCGCCACTTAAGGTAATAGGAGTGTAATGCTGTACCTCAAAACTAAAGAGATTTGGTTTTGATATGAAAACTTTTCTTTAAAGGCCGTCTGTTCGATCTCAGTTGGAGCTTGTCAGTTATTTTTGTAATTTTTCTTTTGTTTCAAGCTTTATTTACTACTGGAATCAGAGACAATTCCTTTCAGTTTTAATATATTTTGAATATTTATAACGCCTTGAAGAACTTTAACCCTGAACATGCTGAAATTTTTTAATGGATTTGCCCAGCTTTGAATTTGGAACAGCCCATTCAAAGTTTAAGGGATTTCAATATCAAAATACAAAATACGGATGTACAGGCTGGCCTGGCTCTATACTGGTGGCAAAGGCTAATCACTTTCGGTTCCAGCAGGTTAAGTGTTAAATACATAAAAATTGAAAATCGGTGATTCTCAGTATTCTTAATACTTCCTTATACTCGTATATTAAAAAAAAATTGGTATAAGTTTTTTGTATTCTTTTATACTCCTTTATTTAAAAAACGTTTGGTATGAGTTTTTTGCATTCTCTAAATTCTGTTATCTTAAAACAGATTACTAAAACCTTACACCCCACTCCCAACCCTACCTGTAAGCAGTCGCGTCGGATATTTTGAAAACATACGTACAAGTTCAAGAAGTGATACACACCAATTCGGTATATTTTAGGGACTTTTGCTTTGATACTAAATGTACTGTGGATGTCAGACATACAACGGTAATACAGCTGATAAGCATTATTCAGAAACTGTGTACACATGACTTGTATATTTAGAATAATAGCTAAATCTGTACTAAGCTCTTTTAGTTACTGCACTGTCACAGACAGAACATGAATCGTGTTAATGAAGATTTAAATCATTTACATTTGTAAGCAAAAATAGTATGCTTTTCACATATGTATTTCCGTTTGTAGTTGCAAGAGGCATTGCTCCTTGTATTGTTCCATGTCCAGTTTCCAGCTTTATACAAACAGAGAAAATTCTCCAGTTGGATCGTTTCTTTTGAAATTTGAGAAAGTCTTATCTTTTCTCTCTTCAATAGTACTCCAAATACACACTCTTTTTTTCTGATCAGTTCCGTACAGACACACCTCTCACCCACCTACGACTTTTTCCATGGCTAAATTCACCAGAAACGTATTTTTTCTACCAAAGTCTGTTTGCGAATGATGCGTGTGGTGCCGTTATATGTCGCAACGCCGCTAAATGTCGCACTTGCCGTTAAATGTCGCACCATTGCCGCTTAATGTCGCAATCGCCGCTAAATGTCGCAAAACTTTCTACCGTTAAGTGTCGCAATGGTCACGTTAAATGTCGCACGATTTTCCCATACCGTTAAATGTCGCAACTCTACCGCTAAATGTCGCAAGATGTTAATTCATGTTAAACTCAAGGTTTATAGTGGAATGTTATCAATTTTTGCGTTATGTTAATAATCTGGTAGAAACTTTTCGTATACCAAATTTGAATAAGGTCAAGTCTGAAATAATTGGGACTACCGATATATCTGCTAGGGAAAGATTTTCTGTTAATTTTTAAAAATAATTAGCAGAGATTGGAGTTAGCTCATTCGTATTTTAAATTGACGACCATAATTTATGCCAAAGAGGTACCGGGCGATTCAACACATACGTGCTTTCTTTTCTTTCATTTAGTAACCGAAGTGTCGTGGGTTCAAGCTATGATGTAACCGTGACAGAGATAACACACCAGTAAGCGTATTCTAGAAAGATTCAATTGAAGATAGGTTCTTATTTTATTAATTTTGTGTTTCAAGCATGTTTGCCAGCGATGTTAAAGTATTATCAGTACTCAAAATCAAGGATTCGTGGTTCATAATTAAACACTTTTCTTACTGTCCTATCCTGGCGGGCTGATGCTTATAAAAGATGATTCTAAGTTAATTATAAAAAAAATATCACATGTCTGTAGTTAGCTTTCTAGTACTTTGCTTCACGATTGTTTTATTAGTTCAAACAAAGACAACATTAAAGCACTGCCAGTACAGACAAAAAGTCGTGTTAGTACGACAGTCATTCGACGACATACGAAAACAGACGAAGTAAAAGAGCGTTAGATCTAATTAACACTTATTATGTGCCGGAAATTGAGAAAGCAGACGTCAGTTTTAGAAAACATATATGCACAGCCAAATCTGAATGAACGGTCACACCTGAACAGATGCCAATTTGTGAACTGCAGCAACTTTTATGCCTTCTCTTCAGTGGCTGCTGTACACAGATTTTACTGAATATAGTAAATTTTAGCGAATTTTTACATCGTAGACACTTGCAGGGAAAATTATGTCCTAGTTTAGTACATTTAAAATGGGTTACTCCAGCGAATGAATTACGGGAAATCCCATTTTGTGTTTGGTGAAAGAAAAATAAAATTAAGAAACAAAAATCAAATAAATAGGGAATATTACATGAATGTACTATTCCGATAGGTTGTATCGCTCGATTGTAAAAAGTTGTATTCTCACGAGCCCGCAGAGTGAGGTATTAATAGATTTAATACAACTTTATGCAATCGATTGCAAATATACCTTTTAACTATGTATATAATAAATGACAAGATATATAGTTCATTTTACATATATTTATTCTTTTAAATATGTACAAACTGGATGTTTTTGAACGACGTTGTCACCAACTATTGAATTTAAATGTTTCTTTCTGGACCTTCCTTGTGTATTGTGCATTAAACTATGGTCGTCCATTATATGATGTTCTTGACAAAAACGATTTTAGGGTTTTAATCTACTTTATTACTTCATTATTAATCATATTTTATTCGACGAAAGGAAAGTTTAATCTTCATTTACCCTGTATTTGTTGATTAATGGGGCCAATAAGACTTGTAAACACACCCGATATAGTGTGTATCACACGTATAAAATGGTATAGTTTGTACCTCCTGGATAGAATGTGGCGTACGTTGGAAAGCAATTGTAAGTTTGATTGTTTTTAATAAAGATGGATCAAACGTCACATCCAGCTTTCGATCTGGACAAAAACATTCATAATTTAAGTGAAAATGTCTAGATGTATTGGTTGAATAGCAAACAGAGCAGACCGAAATCAGACAGCGCGGATGTGCCGGCTGATCTTGGTCTACACTGGTCGCATACGCGGATTCAGTATCGACCAGCCGTCTAAGGGTTTGTCGTTGACTTGCTTTAGTAGGCGAGTTTAGTTTAATCACGATAGACACAGTTTTAGACACTTTATAGGCAATACACAGCCCGAATTTTTCAAATTTAGGTCTTCTCATTGGACAAAAAAAGTATGGCAAATATTAAATTGTCTTATCAAGACATGTTTGAAGATAGACACTGCGAATGTTAGTATTTATACAAACTTAAGAATTTAAATGCCTAATGCATAACTTCCTTTCTGCAGAGTATTAATGTACAGTAAAGAAACAGAGTTTATATGAGATATGGAATCATTTTGGGACATAAGTTCAATTCCCACAGGAACCCCTTTTTTAAACTTTTGTTCCTTTTTTTCTTCTTTTTGTCTGTTCAGATCATGGTTTTCGTTTCGTTCGAAAATGAAAAACAAATCTTAAACTGTTTTACTAAGAAATATAGGGGCGTCCACGAGTGATTAAGGTCGGTGACATCAAACTACTTGCCCCTCATCACTGTAGGTTTGAATCCCACCAGAGACTTTGGATTATTTCATGTGAGGAAGCTCTCCAGTCAGCTTACGGAACGTCGGTGGTTCTTAAGGTCGTTTATTTCAAACCACTTGCACTTCATCGCTGTAGGTTCGAATCCCGCTAGGGACTTTAGATTCCTTCATGTGAGGAAGCTATCCAGCTTACTAACGGAACGTATTCAGGTGCTCGTTTGTGCCTGAACTAATGCACGGAGGAGTACCTGAGGTCATCCTCCACCAGTAAAGCTGGAAAAGTCGCCATATGACCTTCAGAGTGTTGGTGCGACGTAACACTCCCTCCACCACCCACACCAAGCCCTCCAACCCCCACCCCTCACACAAAAAACAAAAACAAATAAAAACAAAACAAAACAATAAAAAAACTTAAAAAATATTTTCTGAACATTTTATAATACTTTTTTGTAAGACGAGTGAAGATAGGATTAGAAAATCAAGCAACGCTGTTCATTGATCATAACTTGTTTAACTTTATTTTCAATAAACAAAGAACATCATAATAATTATGTTCAGTAAAGCGCAATTATTAGTCTAATTATTTATACAAAGTTTTTCGGAAGTATAATTGATGAATACAAAAAAAAAAATAATAATATGCACTTGTCGTAGTCCGACAATAATCGCGCAACTAAGGAACGTCATAAGAAGATCGTCGCACTTCATGCATTAGACAGTTTGCTCACAATGTTTCTGGATCTATAACAGGAGCTTGTTAGTCAATTAAAAGTTGTGACATATACAGGCATTATTGTAATGCTTTAAAGTGTTTTAAAAATAGCACGAATATATCAGTTGATTTACTCCGTTTGGATAACCATTACATATTATAATACAAGTACTTTTAATTTTGATCAATCAATATACAAGTTTTAAATATGCGTGTGTTGTTACCTATGCTATAAAAGTGGAACCCTGAAATATTTCCACTTAGGAGCTGATGTGGTACAGTGGTAACGCGCTGGACTGGCAAAGCAGGGGTCCTGAGTTCGATCCCCCGCTCCTCCACTAACATTACTAATAGTCTTTCGGATGAGACTTTAAACCGAGGTCCCATGTATCAGTGCTATACACTGAGCATGAAGAAGAACCAGGGGTGTCTCTGGAATGGGATGCTTTCTGTATCTTGCACTACCCCCACAAAATAAAATAACTAATCTCTTCAGGGGGCGTCGGTCATATGGGCAACCGGTACCGACGTTTAATGAGCTCAAATAGATTGATAGATAGATGAGACTTACAAAAAAGGACAAAAATTTACACACACATAAAAACAAAAAGAAACTAAAATAAGAAAAAAATCTATGGGAGTGAACTCTTGTGATTCTACATGTCACGAGGGTAAATAAATCCAACACAAATATGCACACACGCACACGCACACACGCACGCACACACTCATGTGTATTGTAGATGATCGAATTGTTTTGAGAAGTTTTATTGGGCATTGACTTTATTTTTTGAGACAACCAAGCATATTTATGTGTCGGATGAGTTATTCATGCAAATTTATTGATGTGACTTCTTTTTAGAAATAATAAAGTTGATAATGATATCGAATTTAATGATATCGAACGTTACTTACAGCACAATATCAAATTAACAATTTCATACAAAGAGTAGATGGACATACTCGTGTACTTGAATAAGTCGATTTTGCATTTTCATTCCAAACCAAAAAAGACGCATTTAAAAACATGTTCCGTCTTAAGAAGGCAGAGTGAAGGGAAATCCTTTAAGTACTTAATATTTACAAATATTTACTCAACGACTAACAGAATATATTACCCCTATTACCCTTGAGTTTCACATGACTTTACATCTTGCGACATTTAACGGTAGTGTTGCAACATTTAACGGTAAGGGGAAATCGTGCGACATTTAACGTTATTATTGCAACATTTAACGGCAGGAGATTTTGCGACATTTAGCGGCAGTTGCGACATTTAGCGGCAATGGTGCGACAATTAACGGCAAGTGCGACGTTAAGCGGCGTTGCGACATTTAACGGCGCCACAATGCGCATTTTTTTTTAAAAACAGTCCCCCCACCCCCGTTGTAGGTGTCTCTTTTCCAAAGTAATAATATAATTTTCTGTATGAAGTCCATCGTAAGTCTGCACAAATATGTAAACTTAACACATTTAATTTCTTTTGAAGTTCCACAATTTTCAGTGTATCCATCTCTCTGCGTTTTTTTTTATGTTCACATTCAATGAACTACTGATTTTCAAACATTTCTTCCATTTTGTAAAATTCTACAGAATTGATTGGAATCACGTTTTCAAGCTTTTTGTATTTTCTTTGGATTTCACCCCCATATGAGAGAGAAGGTTACTTTGCAATGATTGTAGTATAATGCTGTGTTCTTTTTGCTTATCTTATGTTTTTGTTTGTTTATCTTGATACTAATTTCTGATAATTTCCAATTCTTTCTGTTCTTTATATAAGACACTCCTGATATGCTGTGTTTTTCTTTCATTGATTTTTTCACAATTGTTGAAAATTCATACATCTCCTTTAGGCTAATATGAAGACAAAAATATACATATAATATTATATCAAAATTTACTTTGATATCTTACCCTCATCATAAAATGGCAACATGTTTGTTAAATCATTTCTGTAATTTTCACTATTTGATGTTCTTTTTTATTCATTAGTTTTTTTTTTATTTCTGTGAATTATGTCAGACTGAAAACATCAAAATTGATAACAGTAGCTCAATGATGAACTGAGAAAAAGTTTGATTTTTAAAAGTTTACTTCTTCGCTTGAAAGACATATTTAGTTCGGCGAGAATTTAAGTAAATACGTTTTAAATCTTTAAAATTGTTCTGTTTAAGGTTTTTGTACTGTTTAAATTTTGTCATTTGATAGTGTAATTCTTAAAACAGATGGCTTAAACCGAGGTTTGGAAAAAAAGCTTTTTACAACCCCTTGCCCCTATCACCCCTACCTTAAAGCAGTCGCGTCGGATATTAGGAAAATAAACATACAACTTCAAAAAGTAATAAATATCAATTCCATTATTGGACTTCTACATTGGTACTTAGCAAAATGTGGTTATAGACAAAAAGTAGGATTATTCAAGAACTTTGTGTACGCATGACTTGTATATCTAGACTGCTACTTAAATCAGTATAGTTGTAGTATTAACCTCTATCGATCACAGCACTGACCCAGACTGAACTTAAACCGTGTCAATGAGGTTTGAAATCAGTTGCATTCTTATGCAAAAATAGTTTGTCTTTCACATATGTAGTTCATTTTGTACTTGCAAGGCATGTCGTTCCATGCCCAGTTTCCATCTTTATACAAATGGAGACAATTCTCATTCCTCCCTCCATTTGGTTCGTTTCCTTTGAAATTCGAAAATGTCTCATCTATTCCCTCTTCACTAGTACTCCAAATCCAGACACCTTCTTGTTTCTGATCAGTTCCGCCCAGCCACACCCCGTACCCACCTTCGCCCTTTTCCATTGCTAAATTTACCAGAAACTTATTTTCATTTTCATCGTCTACTTGTGTGAGCTGTGACTCAACTGATGCGCATCTGTCAAATGCTTCTTTCCATGTAAGTGTTTCTCTTCCAACTTTGTAACAGGATTTTCCAAACGAAACCCATCCCGAGTCTGCACAAATCCGTAAACTTAACGTATGCAAACTCTTTTCAAGTTCCACAATTTTCGAATTCAGATGACCCCTCTCTTTGCGATTTTCATTTTCATGATCACTGAATTGATTTTCTATTTTTTGAATGTCTACAGTGTTGTTTGTTATGGTTCTTTCAAGTTTCTTGTAATTTCTTTGCGTTTCAACCAAATAAGAGATGAGGTTACTCTTCAATGTATTCATTATTATACTTTGTTCTTTTTGCTTATCAAATATGTTTGTTTGTATATCCTTAAACTTATTTCTGATAAGTTCCAGGTCTTTCTTCTCTTCGTTTAAGATACTCCTGATGTGCTGTTTTTCTTCTTTCATTGATTTCTTCACAATTCTTGAAAAGTTATCCATTTCTATTTTTGTTCTGTCCTCTTCCGTTTTGTCCTCATTGTCTATTCTTTCTTTATGTGTAACATCTAACCTGTTGTACGAAATGTTATCCAGTTTTTCCAGAATCATATTAATGTCTTCCCTCATTGAAATTTTGTCCTGGAGCATTCTTTGTTCCATTAAATGAAAGCGCCTCTCTAACTGAGACAACCTCGAAGATGCCGTTTTTCCACTTCCTATTAGAATCACAATGAGCAAGCAAAGAAAATATGACGACGAATTCATATTCATGTTTTGTTAATGCAGGTATTTAAATCAACAGAGTTTTACCTTGTCCAGAAAATATTAAACTATCCTTAAAACTTTCGAACGAACTTATATATTTATAAATATAAATATAAACAAGAAAAAGTTTTCGTAGGCTGGTTCTTTTCATGTTTGCTTTTCAGATCGTTGTTTATCAGAGATAAGCGTCTGGCGAGATGTCTCGAAATTCTAAGGTATGTTATGTAGACTGTTGGATCAACTGTACGGATTCTTCTCTGAAGTCATTTCTGACACTGATATATTCATTTCTAAAATGTTTTGCAATCTGTATTTGTTTACTCTCTGTGGTGTAAAGATATTTAAAATGAATGACGTGTTTATTAACAAAAAGAACAAGTTTGCCTAAGTCTTTCAATGCATTTCGTTTTGCCCGATCGCCTAGTTGTTGATACAATGTGGCTGAATTCCAAACTCGACACTGCGATTATGTCACACATGCTGGTAAATGTGTTGATTGAATGTCCTAACTTCATGTTTCTGTACGGAAAATTACCAGTATTATATTCCTATAAGTACAATTGGAGCGGGGTTAGTGTTATCTAATATTATGTAATTCTAAGTTTTGATTGGCTGTTAGAAGATCCGATTATTGCCGAAGCATTACGTATTTTTACGATGTACCTGTCGAATCAATTTGTGAATGCTTGATTCGGCTGTTGTGTTATTCCGGAAATTCTCGGACAGAATCACGTGACTGTCTGGTAATATTGTTTATATACCAATCTGATTAAAATCATATCCTAAATATCGCTATGCTATTAGGATCTGAATTTGACCAATAGAAGGTAACCTCCTCGTGACCTATCCATCAGCCAATCAGAGCAACGCTTCCACTCTCGAGGAAGTAAATGTTCAACTTGTGAAAATCTATTTATATAGCTGGGATCCCAAACAATTATCTGCCATGTATATAAACTGTCACCGAACTCAGTTAAATTTATTTGTCAAAATCTTTTAAAAAATGAGATTTATGTTTGTGATTTATATCATTTTTTCAAAATATCTAAGCACTTTCAATCTCCGCTAATAAACATTGTTATGCTAGAGAAATTTACACGCTGTAAGTGTTTGAACACGCATTGTGTACAGGTAAGATATCGAGACGCGTCATAAGCTGCAGTGTCATTGGCTAAGATATAAATAAAATAGTGGGAATTCCAGGTTATCGAGGAGGAGGCACCGTGGTCCAGGGGTAGAGCGCAGGACTCCGGATCCAAAGGTTGTGGGTTCGAATCCCGTCAGAGGCGAGATTCTCTCACGATCCTCACATTCCTTCATGCTGCGCTAATAATGGTATGGAACCCAGGAAGCAGTCATCGAGCGTGATGAATCTAAGTTGTAAGAACTTGTATCGCAATCGATGTAAAATAAATGAGTCTAAAAAAAACCCAGGTTATCGAGAAGGTTGTCTTCACATCTAACCGTAGGGAGATCGTGAACTTCAGTCTAAATGGTTTATATATCTGCATATATCCACAGGTGCACGGCGCGTTGATTGGTCAGTAAACTGAAGTTTTTTTCATCTAAAATAGGTTTAACTATTTATTATATGACTGTCATACAATTTTCTTCTCTTCCCAAAAAATTTTTTATATGGTACATATATAATAAGGTAAAGGTATACAACTTATTTTACCAAAAACAACTGTCAACATAGTTAACCGATCATTGTCACGTCAATTTTCCACCAATTTTACACTTTTATACACCAATCTGTACAGAATTGACCACTCTCTATGAAAATCGAACTTTCATCCCAAGTGTTTTTACTGTCTGATAAATATTAAACGGCAAACAGGCCGAAAACGTTACTCGTCAGAGATCTGACCGCTGGCACTCTTTGAAAAACACGGTATTTTAGTAAGACGTTTTCTCATTGGTCGCGCTGTGGTTGAAAACTAATGAGAAAACGTGTTATAAAAATACCGGAGCATGCGCGGAGATTTTGCAAATGTCTTCCTGAATAAAACGAAAGTAAACATAATTATCCGGAAATGAGGTTAGCTTCGCTTAGTTATGACCACAGGCGTTTGGCACATACCTATGATAGTATTCAGCAGTACCTAGTCATTCCTGGACATACATTCTCCTCATTTGCAATAATATAGATTAAAAAAAATAAAAGGTAAGTAAGTCCTAAACGGGGCATTTACGAAGCCTTCACTTTTAAGTTTTCTCCCTTAATGTAATCTCAATATTTCGCGATAAATCAAACGGGGATCAGTAGCAGGGTCATTTACCTTCACGAACATCCCATACACTATGTACTGGAATTAAGCATCGAGGCACAGAAGCGGGAAGTTTCAAGATTTAATTGCCGAAACGCTTACTCGGAACAGTAGACGTTAATCGAATGTCTGATATTTCGCCTTTTATTGCAAAAGTCTACGATAAACAGTTAAGTTTTCACGGAAAATGCATTGTCATTTGATAAGTTTACTTAAAACAAATGCATATGTATCCATTCACATTAACAATACCTTTTCACAAGTAGATAATCAGTTTAATTCTTCACTCTACTACCTCCCCGGTGTAGCGTGAGACTTGTAAGACCCGTGAAAATCGTAAGATCTTACGATTCTCACAGAACCCCCGTGAAAAATGTAAGACGTGAGAAGTGTAAGACTTTTTATTGCTGTCCGATTATGAACTAATATTGAATGGAAAAATATCAATTAAAAAGCAGTTTTGAAAGTGAAATAAAATCTAATTGATGAAAATAATGATGAAAGCATATGATACTCTGTCTTCGAATAAAATATCGTGACGTAAAGCTATAACACCAAGACATAATCGGAATTGATTGTTTGGTTATACAGTAGATGTAGTTGTCATGAATGATGGTTTAATCAAAACTTTGTTAAAGAATTGTTGTAATTAAAATTTGAATACTTCTTAAACCTAAAATTTAATTTTCTGGCAGTTATTTTTATGTTGATACATAGAGAATGAACAAATAAACGAATGACTAATATTGTAATAGAGGCCGTTGCGAGCTATATTTCATATTCATATAAATGGATGAATGAACGAAAATCTGAGAGAATGATTGAATGAAAAAATGAGTGAACAATATAACAAATGATTGTATTAAGTGATAAATGAACAACTGAGTGAATGAATGAATGAATGAATGAAATAAATAAATAAGCAAATGAATGAAGTGACTGACCGACATGACACTAACTTTTTACTTTACAAATGATTACCAAAATTTTATAACCTAGCTTGACAGGCTTCTTTACAACAGCCAATGATGTTGTTATGCACAATAATAAATTACATTACAACTGTCATAGTCTATAATTTGACTTAGATTTTATCCTATATAGTAACAGCCACTTTACATTCTCGTCAAATAACATATTTAACATTCTCCCACTCTGATTATTCGTTGAATATTTATTGGAAACTTTACTAAAGTTTACAACATACATATTTTCACTTCCACTGCATAGAATTCCACTTTGACCTTCCTTTTTAAAACTTATTACTACTGCCGGCTTGAACATATGACTTCTGCACAGCTCCGGATTCTCCTTATTTTATCTTTCATTCAACGTGTTCATGATTTTCATATAATAATTATCACTTATCAGTTGAATTTTTCTTGACAACAGCAGGTTTCTCATGATGACAGTTGGATTTCATTCCAACATGATTCAAGGCTGCATTATTATTACTATGTTAAACTTTGTTTAATAAAACAATATCAGATAGATACTGAACATAATAGAACAGATTCTATCACATCTTTTCTCCTATTCACCTCAATCATGTTAAATTATGTTTAGTAAATCAAGGGGTAAATGCAAAAAAGCTTCAAGTACTATAACATAAAGAAGCAGATAGAATCTTTTTTTTTTTTTTGCATTCACCCCTTGATATACTAAACATAATTTAACATATGTATTCATGCATAAAAAATATATATTGTTTTCTTGTGAAATGGCTTGGACCAACTTGTTAATGAATACTCTAAAGTACTTAAACAAGCATGTGATGTGAGAGTGGTTTGGTTTTTATGGCATGTAATATTAGCACATTATTGTTCTTTTACTGCTTTCCATGACCTTGACCTTATCTTGTTCGTCAGAACAGTGATACTCAGGTGAGTGATACAGAGTGACATTGTCACTCTTGTTTACTATGTACATGTATTGTATTTTATCATTAGGTCTTTCAGCGATTTTTTTTGCCATTATGGGAAAGGGTCCGGTACCAGTGGAATTGGGAAAAATTGCGTCGTTTTTCTCCAATTTGGGAATTTTCAGTAATAACAACAACAGTGTTAATTCTCTGTTGTTTCTTTAAAATTTAAACACAATCACCATCAGAAATTCTAAAACTACATAAAGACTTCATTTTTCGAAAACACTTCACTACTACAATTACATAATTGCATAAATATAATTGTTTGTTATTTACGAGCCTTTTGGGCACCCATTTTCATTTGGACGTTTATAATGTGGTCTAAAGGATTATTGCTAATCAGAGATATATATATCAGTATCCTTAAGCTGAAAGGATACTTGGATAATATAATGACTTTGCATTGGGGATATGTAAAAGTGAACTATTGCAAAGCCTCCTACTCACTCCACCCTAGACTAATGAATATGGCGTTGACAGTTTGACCCATTTTATAGCATTACATTTTTTTATTGTTGGAAAAAGACATTGCCTGTCAAATATTTTCTCGATGTCTCTTCAGCAAGTCTGATTAGTTGGACTAAGTCCACCCAAGAGGACATCGACAAAGTGATAAAAAAATACATGTAGTAAATATACCGTGTTAGTTACATTCAGAGAGTAATTTATATAGTCTGATATTGTCTGATGGTTAATACAGTATCTGGTGTGCCAGAGGGTGGTAATGTCTTGATGATCTTGAGTAAGATGTCATGTATTGTGCAGGTGTTATGTCAGCAAGCCCATCTATAGTGTGTTCAAAGGTAGGGCTTACAATTGATTTGAAGTAGACCCAGTCACTAAAGACTCAACCATGGTAGGATTCAATCTAGTCTCAGTCAATCGAGAGTCACCCCTGGTGGGATTTGAACTAGTATGTCTCAGTCAATCAAGAGTCATCCCTGGTGGGATTTGAACTAGTCTCAGTCAATGGAGAGTCACCCCTTGTGGGATTTGAAGTAGTCTCAGTCAATGGAGAGTCACCCCTGGTGGGATTTGAACTAGTCTCAGTCAATCAAGAGTCACCCCAGGTGGGATTTGAACTAGTCTCAGTCAATCGAGAGTCACCCCTTGTAGGATTTGAACTAGTCTCAGTCAATCGAGAATCACCCCTGGTGGGATTTGAACTAGTCTCAGTCAATCAAGAGTCAGCGATGATGGGATTTGAACTAGTCTCAGTCAATCGAGAGTCAGCGATGGTGGGATTTGAACTAGTCTCAGTCAATCAAGAGTCACCCCTGGTGGGATTTAAACTAGTCTCATTTATAAGCCATTCAGTCATTCATTTTTACTTGAACATCTATTATGTGCCATGAAGAACATGAAGAATACCATACAGTCAGATGTACATTTTTGTATATATCAATATCCTGAAGCAGAAAGGATATCTGGACTAGGATTCAAATTTAATGTCAGCCAATGTATGCATTAATACATAAAAATGTTTGAAAATAGATGACAACGATATGAGAACCTTCTAGGAAGTAAGCTATACCCGTGAAAACCACAATACCATAATTTTACAAGGATTGCACTTTTTACACAACTGCTGACAATTGAAGCACAGAACCATCTAGGAAATAACATACTACATCTTTATATAAAAAGATAAGGAGTGGAAAACTTAAGACAGTAACTTACCACTCTTGCACTTTAAAACAATTCAAAGTCATGAATGAACTATTCAAATTTAGTAACAGCAATTCAATAACAAAGGTTTCATTTAAACATCATTTATAACAATTTAAGAACTTACATTTCATATCATCACGATTTGAGACCATCTGAGAAAATTATTGATATGCGTGTTTTAAAAAAAAAATCCGTTTTAAGGGTCAAGTTTCTTTTTTTTTGTTGTTATTTAAAATTTCCACAAGTAGCTAATCTGAGAAAGTTTTGGCCTATGATTATGATATATAATTTTAAGGTATTTTTTGTGAACAACTACGAAAATAAATACCAGTGTTACAACATATGATTTGCTTCAGCTGAGATTTGAACTCAGACCTCTTTCCATTAAGGAAAGTGTTCTCACCATTGAACTACCAAAGCGTTTTTTTATGGTTTGTAGACACTAGGTATGTTTCACATCTAACTGCTTTATTAAAAAGAGATTGGTATTGATTCCTGTCTTAGCAAGACAACTACGTATTAGTATGTCTTACAATTAACAAGTCAGGTTTCACTTTAACTAAGACATATAATACAATGGTCTTTTAAGAATTTCACTTTAAACTTTTTCCTGGAGTTGTTCGACAGGACGGGGTGTGGGGGGGGGGGCAAATGTCCATTGATACATTTAAAGACTGGAGGGCAGCCATTACTTTCAATACAAGTAAATGATACAAAAGCCTTATTGGGCAGAAATGCAATAAACAAAGGAACTGCAGGAAATTGACTAATAAGACTTACTGAAAACTTTTATTTAGATGGGTAAAGACTAAATAATTTAAAACTTAACACAACGTATTTCCTAACATTACACATATTTTTGATTCACCTCCATATAATCTTGAATACATCCTGACCAATTTGAATTACACTGTCACATTTATCAACAAACTGGATTTCAGTTTCATCATCATTCTCAAAAGCAACTTAATTCACACTTCAAACAATTCATCTTTTTTCACTCAGACATGACATAATTTCCACTTTTATTTCACATAGTTACGATCCTCTGCCATATTATCCTTTGAAAAAAAAATTCCAGTTTCATTTCAGCTATAAATTTTGTTCAGTTTTAACTGTACTGAGCATCACAGATCTCACACTGAAAGTGTTTCTTCTTATCCACAGCCTTAGAAGAGCACAACGTGTGTATCCATCTATAACAGACATCACACATAACCCACTCAATTCTTCGTTTAGGGTCCTTGCAAGTCAAAGAATCACACAGCTGAGTATTTCGGGCGCCATTAATAAGTAAACGCTCTTCAATGTATCTTCGAAACATTGGCACATGTATCTGGCGCAGAATCCATGCAGGTTTCCCATTCACTAGGCATTCAATGGTCTGAAATTGATGAAAATTTTCACATTTAAATAGGTAAAGTAGCCCCCTTTTTTCACTTCAGAAAGAAACTACTTGCGACATACTTGTCTATATTATCAAGGAGAAGACAATTTATTTTTAAATAGATAATGCACACTATATGTTAATTAATTTCAAAAGCTTTTCAATATTAATGGGAGTCAACTTTACCCAGTTCTTATCTGTAATGACAAATAATCAATTAGACATGCCATCATTATCAAACCATACTGTGCACCTTAGAATTTCAACTATATTAACATTGACTTACCATTAACACAAACACTCCACAACTGGATCCATCCGTCTGTTTGTTTGGGGTAGGCCTTACTGGCTCCCATTGATGAAGGGAGTCATTCACAATTTCCGACCTCATTGTCATGAACAAGCTGAAAAAAGGCAATAAAACTAGTTCCTACCTGTGTCCAAAATTCTTTTAATCAATTCTCATGTCAATTATCTTTGTACACTTGCTAGGTTACAAATTTTACTTGAAAGTGGTGCAAAAACAGGCTATTTTTGTTTTTAGTTATCTCATTCGAAGGAACTGATGAATTTATTCAGAAAAGTTTTGGTCTATAATATTCTTACCAAAATTTCTCAATGAGGCTGCTGTTGTCTGCTCCAAGAGAGTCATACACTGTTACAGTTCTTTCATTGGTGAAAGCTACCAGAACTACCCAGTGGTTGTCATTCTTATTCCAAGGTACAACTAACAGGTCATATACAGTGAAGTCTACCTGAAAATACAAGAAAAAGTTATCACATGACTCTTCGAAATAATTATAAGGGTAAACAATAAACCATGTGTTGATCATGTAAGCTGATTCTTAAACAGTATTATAGGAAGGAAATAACTAGTAACATCTACAATGATAAGATTATTTCATAATAACTTTGACCATGATAAACTGCTAAACATGTCATCAAAGTTAATGTGTGTTTTAGTTGTACATATACCCTGTTAAATGTACTTATTGAAAAAGGTAAATTAATGAAATTCTTACATAGTGCCTGATGTCATCAGACATCTTGGGCCACCAGTACCGGGATTTCACTGCACTGTTTGTTTAGTTGAAACCACTATGTCCACCAATGGGACTGCTGTGGAATTCAGTCATAATAGCCTCAGTTGCTCCCTCTTTTATGACACATGCACCATTTGGAGAGCCAGACACTGTTTTGTACAGGACACCATCTAGAAAAGATCAATTCTAGTAAGAAAAACTTTATCGCAAGAAGACACTACCGGCTAGAACCCCACAACACATATGACAGCAATATTTTGGCGATGGCTTTTCAATTACCATTGTAGAATACATAATTCTCTTTGAACCTGTGTTAAGGCCGTGAGAACTGTAAGACCTCCGCTAACTTTTCAATTACTGGTCAACTGTAGACTAAAGTAATCCTTAGTAAGAGTAACTAGACAAAGCACTACTGAAACTGACCAACTCAAACCATTTAAATGCAGATTGGGATGACTAACAAAATATTATAGATATTCTATTTCAACAATCAGCGGTCATATTGCAATTTCTATGGCTTCCTGGATATCGAACACAGGCACCGTGCACGTTGCTATGTAGAGTGACAGACGACACCGCTGGTCATGAAGTCTTGGTAAATCTGACCGCTCTTAGCGAATGTAGTCTACAGGAAAGGTTTTGGAATATACAGAAACTGTTTTCTTAAAACTTTCGAATGATACTCAATATACTGTGCAGTGTGTGCTAAATGTACCTTCAAACTTTAAATAACTGCAACTTAATTTTAAAAGACATTATCAATATACATTTTGAAACGTTCATAATGGACACAAATCTGCAACAAATGTCAACGTGCAATGTAATCATTAACCTGTAGGAAAGCGTTTAGACATTTTCTTCTTTAGATTATTGTACAGTGTTTCATAAAAGTACTCATATTTTCCTAAATACATTTCAGTTTCACCGCTCTTGGAGCACAGTCCAGGAATGAATCATAAACTTGTACGACAACAGGTCAGTTTCAATTTTGAAATACAGAACTCGGTAGATTGAGACAGGAACCGCTATTTAATCTGATCTCATGTGCATAGAAACAATGTAGGTCTCATGTCCATAATTTTCATTTATCATTCCCTGAATATACTAGCACGAACACGTATTATTATATTTGTGTATGTGTCTTCGTGTTTTTCGGGGGTCAAAATTTCCGCTGCCCACACGCCCACAGGGGTCCTATTTGTGTAAACTATAAAATCTTATCTTTGAAAATCTTCTTGAAAGAGACGGTATGCTCTAGATTTTAAATATTTTGTTTGTTGCATTGTCTAGTGGATCTCTACCAACTGAGTTTTGTTCTAAGTAGTCTTAATTGCAGAACCTTACTGTAATTGTGTGTACATACGGTTTGCAGACCCTCTAGGTTTATATAAATGATATAAATGTAGCCTTTTGACAGGAAATACTTATAAAACTCGTAGAAAGGGTGGTTTGGAAGACTTCATTGCAAGTTTTCAGATAACGAAAACTATGCCATTGATACAATTTGTCTTTTTTACTCGTACCTGATTAAAATTAAAAAAAAAAGAATGTCTATTTGTTTGTAATTATAACTTCCTAAAGAAGTGTCTGTTTGTGTGTTTGTCCATATTTTTTCTGTATCTGAACCAATTGAGTTACATGTAAAAGTCAAACAAGGCTTTTGTGGAGAGGTCATCAGACCTCTCCACAGTGTTGGCTTTAATTGCTGGCGGCATCCATTTATGCGTATCAAATTTTAGTGAATGATCTCATAGTAAGCCTAAAATCATGAAAACCACTCTACAAAGATAGTTATGCGCATGCTCCGAATCAAAATACGAATGTATTTAAACGAAACCAAAATTTAACATCGGGTCAAAACGGCCCATTATGAAGAGAACGTACAGAATAATTTTGTATTCCCTTAACTAAACACAAAAAACACAATTATAGGGATGCATTTCATATAATGCATGCTACTTTCTACAAATTTTAAAATGCATTTTTTCTGAGAAACTCATCAGCCTGTTGAACAAATTAATATTTAGCCATGGTCATGAAAAAATGGTAAATTTTTTTTTACGAATTTCAGAGCATTTTTGACAAGTCCATTTCCTCCATTTGGATCAAATTTACGCCCTTTTAATATTTAGTCCAGCTTAACAGATACTATCGCTGATTATTTTGTAAAATATTTGGACTAAGAAAGGTGTAATTAAAGCTTTAAAGGGAAAACAAAACTTATTGAGCCTAAAAAAGCAACAGCTTAACATGGGAGTTCTGGCTTCAACAACTACATGCATTGTTGTAAAAGAGGGGGGGGGGGGGGGGGGAGTAAAGCCTTAGGGGCTTATAAAAAGATCCCCAAGATTCTACAAGATATGAAATACATGAGGTTATCTTAATTTGTTTCATTTATTTAAATGATAGATACGCCACTATAAAAAAACATTTGAAATAACTAAATTATAGTCAGTTTCGGTCATTTTGCCTAATAAGGTATTAACTATTAATAATAGTTAAGTTACTAGATTTTATAATTATTTAAGTCACAAAACGTTTAAAAATTCAAAATGATCTTGGAAACGAGTAAATTCATTCTTTCAGTGACGACAGCTGCTGACCTCTCTCTGGCTTACTTTTTAAAGGAAGCCAACTTAATTGTTACCACTATTGACAAGTAATGGGGGACATTAGTGGATTATCTACTCTGAATACTCTCTGATATTACATTGGTCCTTCTGTTTGGATTCCTCTGCTTTTATCGCTATTTTCTCTTTTGGTATCATGGTGATAATTAAGCCTAATTATTTGCAACAGTGGTAGTCAGATTACACATTAAGTTTAGCAACAAGTTTTCTTAACACCATAATCTTTGTTTTTTTGATAATCCTAACTTTTTATTTAAAATATAAATGACAATATTCACAGCTAAAAGTCAAGTCGATCACAGTAAGAAACAAGGATAAAGTCAGAGGATTCCAACTGAAAGGACCAATGTGCTATTTGGTCTACCTTTGCTGTTATCAGAGTAAGGGAGATAATTTGTTATCAGGAATGTCCTTCATTGTTAGTACATTGGTAATATGAAGCTTTGAATGCAAAGATCTGACTCTGGAAGGTTGAAGCATCAATGAGGTTTACATTTTATCCTTACAATTCTCAATGCTTGGTTTTGCAGATACAATGGCACATTATTTGCCGGCTAAATCCACAGACCTGTTAGCACAGCCATCATATGGAATGCACTGGAAATCGTAGATTTTGCAAACCCCAGAATAATCTTGACAACTGATCAGAGTGTCATTTAATAAGATCAGGATTAGGTGTACACTTCACGTCTAGTTAAGAGCAATGGTACGATATTAGTAAAGTAGGAATACACCTCTCCAATTTAGAACTATTGAATAAATGAGCAGAAAAGAAATATAGCTCTCTAGATAAGCACAAAGTGAATATATTAGAAGAGTAGGCATATAACTATCCAGATAAGCACTATGTAAAGAAATAGTAGAGTATGCATATATTTCACTAGCACTCTGTTAGGAAATAATCACAGTAGGCATATAGGTCTTTAAGTAAGCACTACGTGAAAAGTTTAGTACAATAAGCATACAACTACAAATGTATCTAGATTAGCACTATGTGCATAAATTAATAGGGTAGGTATATAGTTCTCTAGATAAACACTATGTGAATAAATCAGCGTAGAAGCCATACAGTTGTATAGGTAAACACTATGTAAAGAAATAACCAGAGAAGGTATTATGTGTTTTATGATTTATACAAAAGTAACATCAGAATTATAATTAGTTTATAGTATGTTCTTCATTTTAGCCCCACTTTTCGAAAAAAAAATAGTGGAGCTATTGTCATGACCCTCTCGTCGGTGTCGGCTTTGGTTAACCTTTTTGTTAAGGTCCATTTCTCAAAAACTATCAAAGCTATTTACTTCAAATTAAGAATACATGTTCACTATCAAAATGCGACACAATTTCTCAAGGACAGATAATCCTCAAATGTATTTTTGCAAAGTTATGCCCCTATTTCAACTTGCGTCATCCCCACCCACCATTACCAAAATATTTTATTCATTATAACTTTTGTTTAATATGTAGGTACTTGACTCCCCCCTCCCCCCCCCCCCCCCCCAGTCCAAAAAAAAATATAGTTTTTTTCATTTTCTTAAATATAAAGGTAAGTAGGTACTTGGCTCTTCCCCCCCTCCCCCTCTCCATCAACCCTCCCAAAACCAAAAAAAAAAAGAGAAATGTTTTTTTTTTCTCCTGTATAGGAAAAAGTCTTCTTAAGATTTGAAATAAACTTTTAATTTACATGGGATGGATCAGTACTCCTCACCCCCACCCCCGCTTTTTTTTACGCATGAGCAATCAACACCCAGCCCCTAGCCTAGAATTAAACTATATATTTGCATGGCATGGGTAGGTACTTCCCCCACCCTCTGCATGGGATATTACCCCCACCCCCACTCCTCCGCCCATTTTTTTAATACGTAGGTACTTGATTCACCTATCCACCCTCAACCCCCCTACCAGTCACCAGACTCTCCCCCCTCTCCTCCAAAACAAAATATCTTGAATGAGTAACTCCCTCTTGCCCCCCTCCTTCCTTCCCCCAATCCTTCTCAACCTCCCTACCTTCCCCCCCCCCCCCACCAACTTCCCCAAGCCCCCTTGCCAAAAAATTTTTCATCTTACATGAGTAGGTACTTGCCCTCCCCCACTCAAATTGGGCCACTTGTTTGACTTGGCTTATAGTTTATTATCCAGCACTGAGAAAAGTGGAGCGCGCTACCCGCGGACAGGTCTTGTTATTTACATTTTATAGAGATATGAACCATAATGATTCGGATCGATTGGACCTGCTCTGAGAGATTGGTATATAGAATACTTTTAATCAAATTTAATGTGAATAATGACTTTTTGGTCCACCCTAAAAACTTGGTAAACTCTCATTTATACGAGAAACAGTTTAAAAGTTAAACCCTCTGTTCAGCCCCTGCCATATGACTATATTGAATTGTCTAGTTTTACCACATCACAACGACTATTGAAAAGCGCATTGAATTCCACTATAGGTAACAATTCCTACCCTTATTTTATCTAAAAAGACTTGCTTTAAGAATAATTGAGAATGTACTACACATTGCATATATACAGTTGCTCCCCCCGTGTTCATTACACATTAAACATTAATAAAGTTACTTCCCCTGTTTTTTTTTCCGTTACGCCATTTAAAACATAATAGCAGACAACACTATGTGTTTTTCGTTAAAAGCAAATGTTTTAGAGTGAGTTTTTTTATTAGATCTTTATGAAAATGCAATACAAATGCATAATTCGTCATTATGATGAGATCAAACTACCAAGCATTTGTGTGGCGAAATCCATGTTGTCAATTTCCAACTATTCCAAGTCCTGATGGATATGGGTGAAATATTGGTACCGCCGAAGATCTCACATATGCCTGGACAGGGGGTAATATATTACCACCCGAGTTAATTGACATCTTACCTTATAAAAATGCAAGTAAAATGTTAGTAGATGATGAAGATGAAGAATCTGATCTAGAGGAAATCGAGATGGAAAATTATATTAATGTCACTTTTGAAGAAGACCTTGAGTGATATTAAATGTGAAGAGATTTTGGTATCGAATTTGCCTTTAGACTTGTGCATCTCATTCCAAATTAAAGTAACGTAATTATATAGACACAGATGGATATTGTTAAGGTTTTGATTACATAGACTTCTTATAACAAAACACAATATTTTGTTAAAAAATGATATACCTTTGAGGACACATACATATGAAAACCTTCTACAATTTAGACATTTTGGTAATACATATTATTTTGTAACGTATTCTACATTCTGAATAGAATTATTTAACTTTACATACGGAAGGTCTTGTGCTTATATGATTAAACAAATGTCATATATGAATTTTAAATTTGATTGTGAAGTTCAGCGCATTTGTTGGTGTTATTAATCTACACCTAATTAAAAATTAGGGGGGAAAAACAACATAAAATTGGAAAGGTGCATAGTTTATTTTCATTAATAGCATCATATTTATACCATATTTAACTACTACAATATCTATACACACAACTATTTATATATTTAGTATCTATTGCTTTAAAAAAAATGTTTGTTGCAAAATATTAATGAAATAACAAGAAAATGGCGGCGATTTTGAATTTGTTGGCCATTTTGAAAAGTAGAAACATCAGTTTTTAAAAAAAAAAAAACATTTTAGAAACCTTGTATACGATTCAAAACAAAATCGGCCACATAACAATTCAGTTGGTTGAAAAAAATGGTTATTTCAATTACGCTATTCATTAGGAAAATGTGCCAAGGGCATATAATTCACATTGACTTGTGACTTCATGGTGCACGTTTCATTTGGACAACAAGTTGCAAACGTCGTCTTATATGTTTATCGTCAAAACTACATGGGTTCCATAAAATACCCAAGGGGGTAACCTTTTCCATTTCTAGCTCACCACCTAAAAGAGTAAACTCCCTTTATTTGTTCCGCTTTAATATGTATGTTAACAAGTATTAGCATTTCCAAAAATGCTTGAAATCGCCGTTCAGCCATGCATTTCGTCTTATCCATAGATGAATGTATTTCATGTTCTTCATTCATTAATTTGATAATCTTACAGTATGCTTTGTACTGAAAAGCGAAGTTATATTTGATAATTTTCACACAGAAATTACAAAGTAGATTAAATATACATTGTAATTTTTATTGTAGCTGGACTATTTTTGAAAGCGGACGATTTTGCTTCTTAATGAAAAACATCCCAATATCTTTATACATCATGTTAAAATTTGCATTAAAACCTTGTAAATATCGTCGGTTGAAAACCAGAGTATAGTATATACCAAATTTTTCAAAAACGAGGTTTTTACATTTTTTATATTATATATTTGAGACACACAATGTCTCAAAATTTCAGTTCTATATCTTATCTAGTTTTGAAGATATTGATCAGAGATCGAATGTCGTATCTCATATTAAGCAGTGTATCTTCAACCAAAATGTTGCAAAGGCAGATGATATAAAATTTTACCGCCAGAGCAACAAAACGGCATGCCAAATTGTTGCACTTTTAAATGCAAGATTTTGGTTTTTATCAACATGGAAAAAATAAATGTATAAGTTTTTGCCAGAATATAGTATCTGGTGATAATAATGTATGGCTTTCATTAGTAAGTGTAATATTCAGTTTACTAATATGCCATACACTATCATCTGTAAATGCTAAACTTGAGAAAGTTAATTTTTACCATAACTTATCATCCAAACTATGGTGTTTAAAGACACTAGTTTTTGGTTATTTCTTATAAAGTGATAATGTCTTCGTCTGCCTAATGCCAAACTGTATCATTTGAAAATGATATATTATATGAGCTGTAATCTGGTCCAGGATGGTGCTAATTGGTGTTGATAACCTGGTATCTCCAATTACAAACTTAATGTTTGTTGTTGTGGAATGTATTAATTTACAGTGTTCATGAAGATACAGGACAGAAAATGATTAGTGATTAAATCAGAAAAATTTAAGGTATGTTTTCTTTATCGAAAATTATAATTAATACAATAAATACCTATGAAACAGTTTTCAGTAATAAAATATTACCCTTCAAATAATAAAATGATTTGATTTTTTGTTGTGTTGTATTGCTCTGCTACACAAATGCATCATATTAATTATAATGACAGACTTTAATAGTTACTTTGCTCTGCACACCTTTTTTTGGGTGTGTCACAAATAGATAATAGATATTCAATGCTGTCTTAATGATCTCCCTGCAGATATCTGTAAACAATAATGATCTTTTACCTGTCTAATAATAAAGTTTACTTTGAAAATAAGTTAACTGAGATGTGAGGACATCTGTTCACAGGAAGATATTGTATAGTTTGCATCAACTTTGTAAGCCTTTAAATGTAAGCCTAATCGGAAGTATAACAGGCATTTTTATATGCAAGAATATCATTAGTCGAAACATATTTAATTTTTCAGATAGGGTCTGACGATAACTCTGATGATCAAGAATGTATTCGTTTAACAACACAACAATTTATTGACAAAGGATATAAACACAGACCACAGTGAAACTGTTAAATATAAAATAAGGAAGAAGGTGCTAAGACATGGTTAAGAATTAATTAGACATCTAGGTGTGTATGCACTGCAGAAACAAATAGAACAAGTACAGCAGAGAAGTCTGACTACATGTATATAAGTAAACGTGCAAGGAAGAACATGAAAACATACAATAACAATGATGGAAAAAAACTTGTCAAGAAGTAGCAAGATATGAGATGCTATACTTCCATTGACAACAAAGAACAAGTTAGGTTCTGTAAAAAGTTCTTTTTAAAACCATTAAGTGTCAGCAAGGTGACAGTAACACAGGCTCAGTCAAAAAAGGTGTTGGGCCACTTCCAGGGGTGCGATGAACGGGGCAGGCATGTGACACTAAATAAAACAAATGAAAAGGAACTTACTGAAATAATGAACCATATAGAATTGTTTCAACCGTGGAATCACAGTATGTCAGAAAAAAAAACAGTATTTCGTATCTTGCCCCAAACTTGAATGTTAAACGGATGTACGAAGAATATACAGTATATATCAAACTGTAAAGAAAAAGGAACCAAACTTGTGGATAAACCAATATACAAGTTTCTAATGAGAAATATAATATATCATTTCCAAAAAAAAGAGTTCAATGCACCTTTTGTAATAAGTATGTAAATGCAAAAGCAGATGGGACACCAGAGGGAAAGTTACAGGAAGATTATAAGCTACATCAAGGAAGAAAGCAACTTGCAAGAGAACAAAAACACAAGGATTGTAACATTGCAAAACAGAACAACAAAGTGAAAACATGTACATTTGATTAGCTATCCATATTGTATACCCTTTGTTCACTGGTTAGCCTGATGTACTCTATGAGAAAACTCTGCTGTTACAATCTTTCAATCTGTAGTGCAGGTGACAAAAAAGCAACAAGTTATATCTGGTCGGAAACAGACGGCAAGTGTGGGTCAAATGAGATCACAACATGTCTGAATATGTACCTGTCAAGTTTCAAGGCATCAGCAGAACATGTTATTCTTTACTCTGATTCATGTTCAGGGCAAAATAAAAATCAGATTGTTGCATTTTGCCTCCTACATTCAGTTACTATAATACCATACCGGGACTTAAAATAATTGACCATAAGCCACACCCACATGGAGTGTGGCTTGATGCATTCTGCAACTGAGCATGCAAAATCAAAAAGAAAAAATATTCATGCCAACCCAATTGTAAACAGTAATAACAATGGCTCAAAGAGGAAATCAGAATCATGTTGTGACTCTGAAATACTGTGATTTCAAATACTTCAAGTTGGTGAAATCAAAAACACAAAGAGCATCTAAGACAGAGGGTGGAAAGAAGCCCGGATGGAAGCAGATGAAGTGGATGCGCTTTCAAAAAACTGACCCAGAGATATGCTACCTTAAGTTCAATCTTTAAGAAGCAGACGAATTCCAGAGAGTAAAAATTTCAGGAGTTAAGCATTCAAATGAGCAAATGCAGCCTGTATACAAAGGAAAGTTGGCAATATCCAGTGCAAAGAAAAAGTATTGAATTTCCTTAGGCAAGCAACGAGTTATACCTGCTGAATTTCACGAACATTATAAGGGGTTAGCTAGTTAAGTTAGATTTAATGTCTGCCAGAACCGGATATGTAAGAGTGATGATGATACTGACATGGATTAACACTTTTAGAATAAGGGATTATAAGTATGACGATTGGTGGCTAGAAGTGTTATATCAATGAAATTTATGTATGACATCAAATTCCTTGGAGTAAAATAACTTAAAAATCCGTGTATGACTACTGATTGCAGGAAGTATTTAAACCATGAAACTCGTGTATGACTGCTCATTGCTATAAGTAAGATGACTATGGAATTCATGTATGACTACAGATTGCTGGAAGTAAAGTAACCATAAGTTCATGTCTGACCACAGTATGACTACAGATTGAATTTGTTATTTCACTATGAAATTCATGTATGACTACTTTTTACTAGAAGTAAGATAACCATGAAATTCATGTATGACTACTTTTTACTAGAAGTAAGATAACCATGAAATTCATGTATGACTACTGATTGCCTGAGTATGATAACCATGAATATCTATCTACTTTTGCAAGACCAGGATATTCATAGAACTACTAGTACCGATAGCAATGATGTGAAATTCAACGAATACCGATTAACAGTGATTAAACCTATTGAGACAGTGAAGGCTGAAATCAGATGAAATGTTCGGGCCTAAAGTGTTTGTACAATACATTTTAGACGAATCTAGTAAACTGAAGTAAAACAATATCAGTGTTGTTTACTTGTTTATACACATCTTTCTCAAGCCAATAGTTCCACAAAATATCCACCATGCAAGCCTTTCAATAATTACATTCATTTGATAATGGTGTTTTAAAAGATTACAAGAGTACAATTTTTTCACATCTTAAAATACCATGTTTAAGTTCTGATTCTTTAGTTTAAGAAATATTTTGTTGAAACCAGAGTGCTTCATTTCAGTTTACTTTGTTTTTGACACAGATTTGGGGAATGGGTGTCTACATATTGTACTGCCATATAAATGCATGTGCAGTTACCATGATGAAGCGCAACTGGAACGGCAGTCAATTTTTATTTTTATAAATGCCAAACTATCGCTTTCATATATACAATATTCTGACTCACTATTTACAAGCAGTGGGTACATAAGGTCCACAAAACTATACTATGGTACAGTTATTTGCTATTTTCTGGCATTTAATTCCCTTTGATATACTCACTAATCATAAAAGCTAAAGACACTCATCCATAGATGCAACAGTTTGGTCGTCTTAGGTGCAGATCAAAATGAAATTTGCCAAAAAGCCAAAACCTATTATCCAAGGATGAGATGTTATACCTATATACAAATAGTGAAATTTGGGCAAATTTAACATGCCAGAACAAAAACATTGAATTTTGTCCATAATGTAAGAGCTAATGTTTTGAAACATTTACAAATCGATTAAGTGCGCATTTGGCCATCATTGTGCTGGATATGTCTTAAATATTTCAGTTTTCGTATATTTGACAAAGTTTTTTCAACTTCCTGAACATTTTCGAAAAAGGCAGATACTAGGGTCTGGTTTTCAACCGACGATATTGCTTTGTTGTAAACCAGTCTACGCATAATTAATTGACTTTTTGCGTAGTTTTTAACTTTATTTATTACTAAAAAATGTATACTTAACAAAAGCTAGATACAGTTCTTCAATACCATAAGAATATTATATGTACAATTTCAACAGAATAAATTTTAAATAAAAAATACGATATCGCCCTAACCCTAATGAAGCATATATAAAACACGAAAAATCCTGACCAAACTCCTCGCACCGGTTAAGTCACGCTTTGCTACTTTTACTGTACTAATCAGGGGAAGTAACCCCTGCGGGGGGTTTGTATCCTGATTAAAACCGCCCGGAAGCAAGCATTTATTTTTTTTCTTTAAGTGCAAGTTTTGGAAAAAACAAACAAACCATACTCTTATTTAGACTACATTCTCTAGTTAAAAATGACATGTAACATAAAATATTGCGATTATTCTGTGTTTATCCTACACGAGCCTGAAGACTGGTACTGAGATCGTACATTCATGATGGTATTTTTCAGTTGTAAGAATAAGTAACCCGACAAACATGGGCGAGTCCATTTCGCATCCCTTGCAGAAGAATTTTGACGTCCATTTTGTTATCATGTGATATGAAATGCGTTGCTTTGATTGGCTAAAGGCAGGCGGTGTTCAGGCAAAACTGTTCAAATCTTGTTAATTGTATATATCGCCGTCCAGGAACGGCGATAATAAGCATGATAAATCTTCAGCGAGCTGTCTCTATGATATATTTTAAACTTAGACTGGCGAACCGCATGTTTGTTCCATGTAATTACTTGCCTTTTTGACGTCATTTTCATCTTGATTCTTGGCCGTCTTCCACGGATGAAATTGACGATGAGTGGTTTTTACGGAGAATCGAAGCAAAAGGAAGATCACGTGATTCGCCATTCTAAACATGATATAACCGAAAAATAATGACTAATAAAATAATGAAATTAATGTATATTTATCTTTATAGGGCAAAGATGACGTCTACCAAATCAGCATAAAATTTTCTTGTAGATAAATAGAGAATAATAAGTAAGTGTCTTAATATGAGAAAGTTTATCTGGCAAGGCGTAGGAATTTATCGGGTGAGCCGGATCACCCGATAATTTCGCAGCCGAGCCGGATAAACTTTCTCATTTAAGACACTAACCTATTATTCTATTTATCCTGTCACATCTGGCATTTGTCAGTAAATTACTAGGATATTGAAAACCTATCTTCAAAGTGTTTCAAATGTCAAGGTTATCCACCAGGTAAACATATACACAAAAATAGTTCCAAACTTTCGATATTTTTTTCCTTAAATGATCATGCTATATTATAAGATCTAGATATTGAAATATTTTATTTTTATTCATGTAGTCTCTGTTTGTAATAACAACCAATTAATCACTTCCTTCTGATTATAAACACAAAAGTAGTCCATGACGTAGCATGTGCCGTATAAAGCAACATTTATACGACCCCCCTTTATCGGGTCGGATATGAAATAATTGACAGGATAAAGCGGTACACTGTGTCATATTGCATGTTTGTTACATGAATTTATCTGTTTGTTCTATTTAAAGCGTTATTGATGAATATATTGTTTTTACATTTATGGTCCTCTGAGAGTGTCTCGCATTAACTGCACCAGTGTTCGGAGAAAGCATTTGAAATTACATTGAATATTGTATAGAATACATGTAAACAGTTTTTAAAGATCAGTTTAAACTGATATTTGTGAAGAACTAGCAATATAAGTACATGTATTAAAATAAATTGATTGTGACAGTGAATTAACATCTTCCCATTTATATTATTTCTCGATGAAGACAGTTTTTGTATCATTTTTAAAAAAGATCATTTTAGCCGTCAGCCACATCAACATCTTACACGAGCAGAAAACAAGTAAGACTGGAAATATTGCCTCCGTTTGAATGTAAAATCATGTATAACCATAATCACTGTTGTACACCGTTCACCGGAAATAGCCTATCAAAACGCCGAAAACGAAAGTACAATCGCCAACGTCGAGTTCACCCCGGGTAATGTTTCAACTTATTTCTCCATCATAAGTTAATCGATTTCTCCAAACTAAACAATATTGTGAAGCTAAATATGTCTGGTTTTAGAACAGCATTTGCTTTTTCTGCAAGTTGGGTATTTTTTGTGTAATTGGCGATAAATTGTAGCCTCGTTGTTGACTTTTGCGAACAACGTTGATATTTTCCACTAAGTCAAGCCCAAAACGCATTAGCTATATCACAATCCATCTTGAATTACAAAATATAGACTTTCCTTCACTTGTATTAAAGTGGCCATTCACCAACTCGAGCTACCTTTTACAAAATTTGCGAAAAACGGTCATGCCTTGTGTACAGTGTTTAGCACGGTTCTGTACGGGGTGTAGATAAAACAATATTTACGAGTGTACGGGGTATAGTAGGTAAACGAATGCCATTTTCTGCAAATTGCAAATAAACTTCAGTACCAGCGCATACACATAAGCTGATCAATTAGTGTCCGAGGACAGGGAGGTTTGTTACAACGCACTTTGGGGTCAAACGCACTTTGTGGTCCGATCCAACCCCAAAGTGCGTTACACAGGTACATGTGGAATTTTTAACATTTGGGTCATAAAAATAAAAAGAAAAATCACGAACCAAAAAAGACTTTTACAAGCATGCGGCAACTAACCCCACTTGAGTACTTGCGCACACGTCTTTATTGACTAGAATTCGTTACATGATAATGCCATTCTCCCTTTCGTGCGCCGTATCAGAGGTGTTTTAAGCAGTACTCAGTACCCAAACCTCTAGTACGCAGTACTCAAAAATATCAATTATTATTAAGTAGTCACACAATTACCAGCGGGCCTTCATAATAATGTACATTTCTAATTGGGGGGTCCAGAGGGTGGTGGAGGGGTATCGGCCCCCCTGGGATTATGAAAATTACGTTTTCAGTGGAAAATCAATACAAAATTGACGCTCGATCATCCCTGAAAAATCAAGGCGGACCCCTTCGACCCCCTCTGGCGAACCCTCTAAACTGTTGTAACGGAGTTTTCAAAAACTTAAGTTTGTTGATTAACTTAATAATGTATTGGTAAAGATTGTTATTTACAGTCCGGCCGAGAATCCTGATATTTCACCAGAACCTTGCAATAGGGTATAATTATAGTTCTTTTTTCTGTTGAATGTTGTATAAAATACTTTAATTTAGCGGGTGCCATCCTGCCACCACTGGGAAAATGAATCATTTAAGATAGCGCCCAAGATGGATGCCAAATTATAAGAATTCAACATACTAATCAAGATTATAAGTGTATATTTAGATGAAATTCATGTCCATTTATGGCAGGAATTATTCTCAAACACGTATATGGTAATTTTCGGAAAATACGAAATTCATCTCTTTTCTGATATGGCGGACATTTCAAAATGGCAGCATTTCTGGTGGTACATAAAACAGATACATTATGTAAAACCTTACAATAATCCCTAAATAACTTGTAAAATTTCATTGATTCAGAATATAAAATGTCTCATGCTGTAACATAACATTTACATTTCACCCGTGTCATTTCATTTTTGTCTCAAGATGGCATCCAAAATGGCCACAAATTGAAAATAAGTCATTGCGGACATATTAATGTATATTTAAGAATACTTTAAGTTTACTAATGGTAGCAGTTACTTTCATGAAATAACATGATTGATACCTGACAAACGTAAACATCATTACGATTTCAAAACGGCAGCTTTTTACAAGATAGCAACAAAAAAGACATTTACTAATCGAGTGATCATGGTCATTCCGTGTAGATGTAAATTGTTTTGCAAACTATACAAAGTATTTTCGTATTTTCTTCTAAAATTTTAATGATTTTTACATTGTATATGTTTCATTAGCGATGTCATGTAGTCAAAATATTTAGGAAAATCGAAAATTGTTAAATAGGCTTTAAATGAAGTTACAGCAATGAAGTAGCCCTCACGCAACTTTATAATGATGAATGTTTCTTACAAGTCATTTAAACAGAAATTGAATTGCTTGTTAATAAGATGCAATGAGATGATATTAACTACATTTTATAACATCCCCATTATATTTAATTTGAGGTTCAATATGGCACTAAAACTTATCAAGTAAATGGCTAACAGAACAGAATGCTCTTCGAAACATCTGTTATTATTAGGAAAACATTTACAATTTAAATAGTTTTTATGTAGTCACGATTTTCGTAATATTTTAAGGGGTAAAATTCTTAAAACATTTATCAAATAAGCGATAAATACATTTTTTGGAATAACTGCTACTTCAGAATTTAATGGCACTAAGTAAGATTATTTGATTGCACAGTGATGTATCTCGCGTTTGACCCCAAAATGCGTTGTTACATAGCGTAAAGCGAAACATCTTATTAGTTTGCAAAGGATACAAAGTGTTTAATTGAATTATAACATTATAAAAACATGTATTTTAATGATAGTACGCCGTTTCCGCCCGCTTAATTCGCTTCTGATGTGTGATCTAGACGGCTAAAACGGTTTTAAGAAAAAAGACACTTGTTATTGCCGTTGTGTACAAATTGATTTGTATTATATGTTTGTATAATTTGTACACAACCTCTTAAGTGTCTGATAAATTATCGACCTGTCTTGTAAGTGGGTAAGTTTATTTATACTTGCTCTCGGACATTTCCATTCTGCGAGTGGGTCAGAAGACTGTTAGTATTTTTTAGTGACCCATAATGCAAGATACTGACGCGCCCACTATACAGACATCGCCAGGTTTTTTAATCTGCCCGGTGTAAAGCACCAATACATGGGAGATTATTCCTGGGTAGAACCAGTTCTAAAGAGCTCCATCTAGTAATGTTAGTTTTAGAAGCGGGGGAGGTGGGGGTGTCGAACCTGCGACACATGGATTACGAGTCCAGCGCTTTTACCACTAGACCATCGATCTGGTCTTCGACCTGTCTAATAAATACCGACCGACACTATTTAGCTTTTGTTGTGATGGTGCGAATATAAAATATTAAAACGTAGTTCTCATACTTTTGCAATTGTGTGTTAGGCTAAACAAACTAATTATATAAATTATTTACAAAATAACTCTGAGTTTTCTTCTTTTTCTTCCAATTTGTTCATGTTTTGGTCTGAAATGAGAACATTTCAAAATGAAACTAATATAATAAAGACTAAACTTTGAAAAAGATGTGGCTACTAGACACCGTACACATTGTACTAAACCCTGGACATAGAACTACTACACCCCGTTCACTTGAATTTATTTTGCTGCTAGACACTGTACACAAGGCATGACTTTTTCCGCAAATTTTGCCTATTTTTAGAGTTATTCCCCTTTATCAGAATTACTTGATAAATTTTTTCCGGAGCATAACTCCAAAACTACTTGAGGGATTTTATTCAAATTTCATACACTGACAGAGCACATTGGTAGGTAGTGCAGTGTGCAAGAACAATAACTCTACCTTGCCTATTTTAGAGTTATTCCCCTTTATCAGAATTACTTGATAAATTTTGTCCGGAGCATAACTCCAAAACTACTTGAGGGATTTCATTCAAATTTCATACACTGACAGAGCACATTGGTAGGTAGTGCATGTGCAAGAACAATAACTCTACCTTGTCTATTTTTTGAGTTATTCCCCTTTATCAGAATGACTTGATAAATTTTGTCCGGAGCATAACTCCAAAACTACTTGAGGGATTTCATTCAAATTTCATACACTGACAGAGCACATTGGTAGGTAGTGCAGTGTGCAAGTCCAATAACTCTACCTTGCCTTTTTATTAGAGTTATTCCCCTTTATCAGATTTACTTGATAAATTTTGTCCGGAGCATAACTCCAAATCTACTTAAGAGATTTTATTCAAACTTCATACACTGACAGATCACATTGGTAGGTAGTGCAGTGTATAAGAACAATAACTCTACCTTGTTACAATAAGCAACATAATGCTCAACAGCTTCAAGTGACAGTCGCCAGGAGAATCTGTGCATTCCAAGTACAACAACATTCGCTGAATACATTTGGCGTATTCCTTAGAACGCACTCTAGAGACAGAACCACCCCTGCGTGTCTGCAGATAGTTGCAGTAGTCTGATGCCACATTGCAAAGGTTCATGTTACTAAGCCTAGGATGTTCTAAGGGAACAGCCTTGGGCGGTGGATGCTAAGGCAGCAACAACAACATCTGTTCAGATGCCTCAGATGCAGGAGGTGTGAGCTCAGAAGCCTGAACAGCGCTGGTCGCTACTCCTCGAGCAGACTCATCTGAAGATGAGGAAACAAACTCATAATTTTGGATCGGAGGGTACAATAATTATTCATGGTAAAGACTTGACTGCTTTGGCATTCTGCCCTAACTGCCTGTCCTCTTCCCTTGACCGGTTATGTACGTTACTTAGATGTAAGGGCACGTCTGAAATCATGCTAGAACAGGTGTCTACTGGGCAAACTCTATACAAATGCCCCCTGTAATCAGTGGCCCCTTGCAGCTGGACATAATTCGCCCAAAGCTGGCTGGTATATCTGGTGCAGAGCACATTGATGTACAAGTACATGTGCGATGTAAACCACTGTACAAAGATGTCACAGATGGGGCACCTTCACCTGTTCCTGTGCTGCTTAGGCATGACAAAGAAGGAAGTATTCACAAAGAATACAGAAGAAAGAAAGAAAGAAAACATAAAAAACATAAACTGCAGCAATAAAAAAATGAAAAAATAAATGTACTTCAGTAATAATTTATTAATGATAAATTATATCAACTGAATAAACAAAATATGTGAAATAAATCACATCGCAGAGCAACAAAAACACATCTGAGCGCTCTGAGCACTACGATATGACTTAATTTACTACCGTCCTTTGTTTGCAACTGGGTCAAATGACGTAATAAAACTGCTACAAAAACTAAAGAGTAAATAAGTGGCTTCGGAACAATGCCTTGGTAAAACAAAGCTCTTTGGACAGATCAGGAACATGCAGGTAGTATTCAATATCATTATCATTTAAAAACTGCACTGTATGTTCAAGCTCTGCCTGGATGAAGAAGCTAAACCCTGAGACCAGGTTTAATTCCTCCATCTGCACATCCATCTGCTTCATCACAAAACCATCCAACTCTTCAAAATTGCCATTGCAAACAAGCACAAGGCTTACAGGCATTTCATCAGCATCTATAATTGATGAGTCACTTGATGGAAGATAGCAAAGAGAATGCTGTAAACAACTGTAATAAATTGACACTTGGGTTTGGTTACATCAGAATAAACAAGTTTTAAAGGCAAAGGAGATATTAGAAATGGTCTCAGTCCTTGCATCAGACCAAATTTTGTCCGGAGCATAACTCCAAAAGTATTCTTCTTAAAACTTCAGACTCTGACAGAGCACATTGGGAGGAAGTACAATGTTTAAGAACAATAACTCTACCTTGCCTCTTTTCAGCTCACCTGTCACGTAGTGACAGAGTGAGCTTTTCTGATCACCTTTTGTCCGTTGTCCGTCCGTCCGTCCGTCCACAATTAGTTTGTTAACACTCTAGTGGTCACATTTTTGCCTCAATTATCATGAAACTTGGTCAGAATGTTTGTCTCATTAATATCTCGGACGAGTTCGAACATCGGTTTTCAGGGTTGGAAAACTAGGTCACAGAGTCCAAATATAGAAAAACCTTGTTAACACTCTAGAGGCTACTTTTTCAGTCCAAATATCCTGTAAATTTGTCAGAAAGGTTCTATCGATGATATCTAGCTCAGCTTCAAATATGGGTTATCTGGGTTCAAAAACTAGGACACGGAGCCCAAAAATAGAAAAATCTTGTTAACGCTCTAGAGGTTACATTTGCAGTCCAAATAATCTGGAAATTTGTCAGAAAGGTTGCTCTGACAATTTCTAGTTCAAGTTCAAATATGGGTCATCTGGGTTCAAAAACTAGGTCACGGAGCCCAAATATTGAAAAAGCTTGTTAACACTCTAGAGGTAACATTTTTAGACCAAATAATCTGAAAATTTGTCAGGAAGGTTGCTTCTATGATTTCGAGCTCAAGTTTGAATATGGGTCATCTGGGTTGAAAAACTAGGTCACAGAGTCCAAAAATAGAAACATCTTTTTAACACTCTAGAGGTTACATTTTCAGCCCAAATAATCTGGAAATTTGTCAGAAAGGTTGTTTCAATGATTTCTAGCTCAAATTTGGATATGGGTTATCTGGGATCAAAAACTAGGTCACATGGCCCAAATATGTAAAAACCTTTTTAACACTCCCGAGGTTACATTTTCAGTCCAAATATCCTGGAAATTTGTCAGACAGGTTTTTTATGATTTCTAGCTCAAGTTGGAGTATGGGTCATCTTGGGTCAAAAACTAGGTCACAGAGTCCAAATATGGAAAAACCTTGTTAACACAGAGGTAACATTTTAATTCCAAATAACCTGGAAATTTGTCAGAAAGCTTTATTCTATGGTTTCTAGCTCAAGTTTGAATATGGGTCATCTGGAGTCGAAAACTAGGTAACAGAGTCCAAAAATAGAAACATCTTTTTAACACTCTAGAGGCTACATTTTCAGTCCAAATGTCCTGGAAATTTGTCAGAAAGATTGTTTTGATGATTTGTAGCTCAAGTTTGGATATGGATTATCTGAGGTCAAAAACTAGGTCACAGAGCCTAAATATCAAAAAACCTTGTTAACACTCTAGAGGCTACTTTTTCAGTCCAAATATCCTGGAAATTTGTCAAAGAAATTGTTTCGATAATTTCTAGCTCAAGTTCGAATATGGGACATCTAGGTTAAAAAACTAGGTCATAGAGCCAAAATATGGAAAAACCTTGTTAACACTCTAGAGGTAACATTTTCAGTACAAATAACCTTAAAATTTGTCAAAGAGATTGTTTCAATAATTTTTAGGTAAAGTTCGAATATGGGTCATCTGGGGTCAATTAACCAGGTCCGTACTACTTTGTTAAAAGCAGTCATACTCAGGTGAGCGATACAGGGCCATCATGGCCCTCTTGTTTGAGTTATCGCCCTTTATCCGATTTATTTGAAAACATTTTCCGAAGCATAACTCCAAAAGAACTTGAGGGAATTTCTTCAAACTTAATACACTGACATAGGACATTGGTAGGAAGTGCAGTGTGCAAGAAAAATCACTGTGCCTTGCCTATTATTTACAGGGATTTTCCTCAAACTGCATACGCGCATTATTAAATTTAGTTTTTGAAAGTACAACCTCCAGGTAACTTCTTCCCAGCGGGGGGATTAACCATGTGTAACATGGCTCTTGTTTTTCATTCTTTTGTTGTACCAAGGCAGTAACCCCTGGCTTCTCACTTTCATTAATTGTTTGTGTTGTTTTTTTTATTGATCAATATATTCAGTTATTCTTTCTTTTTCCTTTCCACTTTTTGGTTGTGTAGGGAGTTGGTGTATTCTGATCGTGCTTTTTCCTCATACGCGTTTTCCACTCTTTTAAGTGATGCGCCGAACGAATCAAAGGTCAAGGTCACAGGGAGATGCACGTCAAAAAACGTTCTGGAAAAATTACTGTAGAACGCTTGGGTCTTCTCACTCTACATTTAGGTAAACAGGCTGGACATGATTAATAGATGACCCCTAATGATAAAGTGACTCGCAGTGTCAAATGTTAAAAGGAACCTGCTCTTCGATCGAAAACGATTTCCGAACAATAACACACGAATCACTCGACCTAGTAACTCTAAAACTTTTCAGGATGGACTGGAATGATGTTTAGACGATCATAAATGATTTTTGCAAAATGTGTTAAAAGGTTAGGGACCTGGAGTTTGAAAATGGTTTCCGATCAATAACTCAAGAATAAAAGAATAAAGAACCTTACATTGTTCAGACTAAGTTAGCGTGATAAGTAAATGGTGCCAATTGATAATTTGTCCAACACACCATCTTTCAACGTTACATGGACTTTTAATCAGAAAATAGTTTTCGATCAACAACTTTATAAACAACTGTACCCAGGGCTTCAAACATTATATTATAGTTGGACCTAATGACCAGTGACGTTGTGTCCAAGGTCTAAGTCACAGATACGCTGATTGTGAAATAGATTTCTGATCAGCTGAACCAAGGACTCTCGAATATAAGAGAAAAGCTGGCTTAAAATAGTAAACGACATTGTTTTCGATGCGCCAATATCAAGGTCAAAGAGCCATTAAATTCGAAGTAAGATTCCGATTAGTATTTCAAGGACAGCTGAAACTAAATGGGCATGATGTAAAAATGATCATATTGATATTAGGCGAACTATGTCAAAAATCAAGGTCATCGATAAATGGATACTAGTTATCTCGGCACACTTGTAGATTTTCATAGATTATACGCATGTTTCCGCTAAATACGGCTAAAACCGTAAATTGTTTCAGATGATTATATGTCTTTTTATCAATTTTCCAGTGGAAACAATTTCAAGATGTTGGAATCGTGTATAGATGCTCAAGTCTTTTTACTCTAAAAATACATTAAAATGGTCGAAATACTTAAAAGTATTTTAAGAAAACAATCCTACTGCATTCTTTATCAGAAGAATTCAGATGGCCTTTTCTGTTATTTTTCGTTGTATTGTCGTTATTCTTCAATAAACCGAATCCCATGTATGTACTCATAACAAATATCTAAAACTACGTATCTTATTTCTGTTTAAGAAATTTGTGTATAGAAATACCTAACAATGCCTGAATATGTCCCAAGTATTCAATTTATAACATTTAGTTAGTTTCAAATAATAAATAGATCTTCGACTAGTACCTTTTCATTTGATAAACCAGTGTAATAATCATGAAACTAGAGCATTAAAATAAAGTATACCTTAATTTTTAGCCTCTAATAAAGTAGAGTATAAGAACTGTATAAAAATACAAATTATCGATAACAAAAGACATCTCTTAAGGTATTAGATTCCTAATACCCTAGCTCCACTATGACGAGTATTCAATTCCATTAATTTGTGTAGGATTAAGACATTTTCACTGAAGGACAAGGGTTCAAACCCCCTCAGGCCATTTTTTCTCTAGCTTTTTTTTGGTGGGGGGGGGGGGGGGGGGGGGGGCGCAGTTTTACATTTTGTTTTGTTTTACAACATTAACTTTTATGGGATTTAAATTCAATTTCTTTTGTTTTAAATATATGTCAATTGTAACAGATTTTTAACAAGGTAAATTGATGAAAATTGGGTATCTGTGATTTCAGTTATTAATTTCTCCTAAACTGGATGGTAAAAATATTTGATATTTTGCCTATTTGTTCAGAATAGTACAGACATAAAACTAATTGTAGCTAATTTGAAGCCCAAAAGATTTATGTTGAAGTTTACGTTGATAACATCCCCTCATAATGAAGTGGGTGGGGTAAATTCGAGTCACGTTAATAAGCGTATTTCGTTTCTTCTTACTTTCGGCTTTTCATTTTGTTTTCCGTTTGTCAGTAGGCAGTAGGTCTTCATAATGTTAATGAATACATACCAAGTTACACTTTTTTAATGATCAGTAGTAGAAAAAAAACTCTGTGTTTCTCTATACCTTAGAAACTTATTAAATCGGATGAGATTTGAAGTGAATATAACTTATATTAAGTCATTTCTTGAAACTCTCAGGGTAATAGTGTCTTGTATGGTCTATATTTTGTCCTAGGATAGTATATTTTCTTAAAAGAAAAACTCAATTAAATGAGAGCTGACAAAATGTTTGTTAATATTCTAGAACCTTATTGTAGTATGGGTATAAAGCTGTACCTCATTTCTGAAGATAATTTGAATTAATATGAAACCGTTTTATTGAAGGCCATGGGTTCAATCCCCAATGGAGCTATTTTCTAACCTTTGTTATTGCTTTTGTTTTAAAATTGTGGAATATTATAACGCTGGTAAACACTCTAAATACATGAAAATTGATTATCAGTGGTTTCGGTATTTACTTTAATCCCAAACTGCACGGTAAAGCTTTGTTCTACTTATTTTGCTTAAAATGTTCAGAACGATATTGAAATAAAATCTATTTTAGCTACTTTGAAGTCAAACTGATATATTTTGAAATGTACTTGATATCTTTCTCTCATCGTAAAACGATATCATGTTGTAAGATCATTTTAGTGATTTTAACTAATTGACGCACTTTTTTTATTTTATTCTCAACAAACATTAGCTTTATTACTGTGAACTGTAGTTCTAACGGTCAGACTCAGAAAAAAAGTGTGATTTTGAAGTGTTTACTTCTTTGCTTGACAGACTTATTTAGTTCAGAGAGATTCTCATATCTTTTTAATCGTTTGGTAAAATTGTTTTCTATAGTCCATTTTTTTCATTTGGTATGGTAATTCTTAAAACAAATCTCAACTAGAAACGCCTCAATGCGACGAAACCAGGTTTTCAACGTTCATGTTTAACAGAAGCTTCGTCATCAAGGGCCCTGGTGCATATTGTCAGCATTTTGGAATTTGAACATTTTTGGGGGAATTATGGCCTTCTGATTTTTTACATATATTATATACACATTGATGAATATTAATTTGTATCTTTTATGTTTCTACAGATAGGAAATGCTAATTGTATCTAATTAGATGCATATTTTTACAAACAACAAACTTAAGAACAAATTAATTTTATTTATAATACTAGTCTATTCATTAGTTTATGGTAGTATATAATGTTGGTTGGTTATTTTGTTTGCTTTGTACATTTACTTTTATATTATTTACTATATACATGTATCATTTTTTCGTGGGGGGGGTTGTTTATTTAAAAAAAAAAACAATGGGCAACAATTCGGCCAAAAATGCTTGAATCACAAAACCCCGATAATATGCACCAGGACACTTGATGATAAAGCTTCTGTGAAAGTTTAGTCAAAATCGCTTGAGAAATGTAGGAGGAGTTGCGCAAAGACAAAATTGTTTACGCCCGCCCGTCCGCCCGCCCGCCGATATACCCCAATCTAATAACCGGAGGATGAAACAAGTCCATTACTCCCCACTACCTTACAGCAGTTGCGTCGGATGTTTGGAAAACTTACGTACAATTTTCAGTTAGTGATATATATCATCTCCGTTTAGGGACTTTCGCCTTGATACTTAATGTAATGTGGATAAAAGAAAAGCAAAAGTAAAACAGCTGATAAGCATTATTCAAAAACCTTGTTTACAAATGACCTGTATATCTAGATCAAGAGTTAACCAGAAATTGTATTACTCAACTCATACAGTCACTGCATTGACTAAGACTGAACTTAAACCGTGTTTAATGAAGTTTTAAATCAGTTGCATTTCTAAGCAAAAATAGCTTGTTTTTCACATATGTAGTTCATTTTGGTCTGGCAAGACTCATCGTTCCATGCCCAAGATACAACTTTCTTTAAATGGAGACAATTCTCATCCTTCTCTCCATTTGGTTCCTTTCCTTTGAAATTTGAGAAAGTCTCATCTATTCTCTCTTCACTAGAACTCCAGATTCAGACCCCTTCTTGTTTCTGATCAGTTCCGCCCAGCCACGTCCCGTAACCACCAGCCACCCTTTCCCTGGATAAATTTACTAGAAACGTATTTTCTCCATTATCGTCTACTTGAGCAAGGTGTGCTGCAAATGAAGCACATTTGATCAATGCTTCCTCCCATGTTAGTTCTACCATACCAACGTAGTAACATGATTTTTCATACAAAAACCATCCCCAGTCTAGACAACTTAACTTAAGCAAGCTCTTTTCAAGTTCCACAATTTTCGAATTCAGATGATTCCTCTCTCTGCGATTTTCATTTTCTTGTTCACTGAATTGATTTTCAAGCCTTTCTTCCATTTTGTATATGCCTACAGTATAGTTTGCATTGGCACTCTCTAGCTTTTTGTATTTTCTTTCCGTTTCATCCCGGTAAGACATAAAGTTACTTTGCAATGCCTCTAGTATAATGCTTTGTTCTTTTTGCTTCTCAAATATGTTTGTTTGTATATCCTTTAACTCATTTCTGATAAGTTCCAGATCTTTCTTCTCTTCGTTTAGGACATTCCTGATATACTGTTTTTCTTCTTTGATTGATTTCTTCACAATTCTTGATAAGTTATCCATTTCTGTTTTTGTTCTGTCCTGTTCCGTTTTGTTCTCATTTTCTATTCTACCTTTATTTGTAACATCTAACCTGCTGTACGAAATGTTATCCAGTTTTTCTAGAATCATATTAATGTCTTCCCTCATCGCAGTTTTGTCTTCAAACATGCTTTGCTCCATTAAATGAAAGCGCCTCTCTAACCAAGAAACGCGCGAAGATGCCGTTTTCCCACTTCCTGTCAGAATCACAGCGGCCAAGCAAAGAAAATATGACAACGAATTCATTCCTATGCTTTGTTAATGCAGGCACTTAACTGAACAAAACTGTACCTTGTGCAGAAAATAATAAACTATCCTTAAAACATTCGAACGAATTTATATATTTATAAATGTAAATATAAACAAGAACTGGTTCTCCTCACTGTTGTTTATAAGATAAACTTTCAATGAGAGGCATTCTGGCGAGTTGTCTTGAAATTTATAGCTGTGGAATAAACTGTACGAATTCCTCTCAGCAGCTACTTCAAAACTTATATTTTCATAATTATATAAATACCGTAGTTGTAAAAATAACTACCCCTGGTACTATCAATGACGTGTTACTAAGAAAAGAAGACTGGCCTAGACCTCTTAACGGAATCATTTTTGCCCAATCGCCTAGTTGTTGATATGATGTGACACAATCTCGACATTGAAATTATAATGTAAAACATGCTGATAAATGTGCACTCTTACGAATATATGAGCCAACACGGACTTTCCTTGATCCAGCAAAGACGAACAAGATACGTACCGGACTTTATTGACAATAAAAAGTAGTCATGGTTTTATTTATTTCCTTTGGTACTTGACTTATTGGTATACTACATGTGTAGGGACGGTGACACCATTCCTTTGCATGTTAAAACAAGTAAAATGAATTAAAGATAAAAAAAATAGAATGAGTGAGCACAAACGTGAGATTTCTTGCTTCGAAGACCTTAACAATATTAAGGCTGGCAGTTAAAACTTACGTTGCATTGATTTGACATTTAGAAAATACTTTTATACATCCGATCCGTACCTCGCAAACATGTAAGTTATCATATGTTTATAACTCATCCTTGTGGAATATTCAAATTTTGTCGAGCAAAAATACGTATGGGACAAACAGATAAATGTATTTTTGTTTTTTACGATTATATATATATATATATATATATATATATATATATATATCTAGTGAACTAAATGCCTGCTTTGCTTATCTCTTGGCATTGTTCTTATCTAGTGAAATAAATGCCTGCTCTGCTTATCTCTTTGCATTGTACTTATCTAGTGAACTGAATGCCTGCTCTGCTTATCTCTTTGCATTGTACTTTTCTAGTGAACTAAATGCCTGCTCTGCTTATCTCTTTGCATTGTACTTATCTAGTGAACTAAATGCCTGCTCTGCTTATCTCTTTGCATTGTACTTATCTAGTGAAATAAATGCCTGCTCTGCTTATCTCTTTGCATTGTACTTATCTAGTGAAATAAATGCCTACTCTGCTTATCTCTTTGCATTGGACTTATCTAGTGAACTAAATATTTATTCTGCTTATCTCTTGGCATTGTAATTATCTAGGGAACTTAATATTTATTCTCCTTATCTCTTTGCATTGTACTTATCTAGTGAACTAAATGCCTGCTCTGCTTATCTCTTTGCATTGTACTTATCTAGTGAAATAAATGCCTGCTCTGCTTATCTCTTTGCATTGTACTTATCTAGTGAATTAAATGTCTACCCTGCTTATCTCTTGGCATTGTACTTATCTAGTGAACTAAATGCCTGCTCTGCTTATCTCTTTGCATTGTACTTATCTAGTGAAATAAATGCCTGCTCTGCTTATCTCTTTGCATTGTACTTATCTAGTGAAATAAATGCCTGCTCTGCTTATCTCTTTGCATTGTACTTATCTAGTGAATTAAATGTCTACCCTGCTTATCTCTTTGCATTGTACTTATCTAGTGAACTAAATGCCTGCTCTGCTTATCTCTTTGCATTGTACTTATCTAGTGAAATAAATGCCTGCTCTGCTTATCTCTTTGCATTGTACTTATCTAGTGAAATAAATGCCTACTCTGCTTATCTGTTTGCATTGGACTTATCTAGTGAACTAAATATGTATTCTGCTTATCTCTTGGCATTGTACTTTTCTAGTGAAATAAATATTTATTCTGCTTAACCCTTGGCATTGTACTTATCTAGAGAACTTTAATATCTACTCTGCTTTTCTCTTGACATTGTACTCATCTAGTGAACTAAATGCCTGCTAGGCTTATCTATTGGCATTGTACTTATCTAGTGAACTTAATCTCTACTTTGCTTATCTCTTGGCATTGGACTTATCTAGTGAACTAAATGCCTACTCTGCTTATCTCTTGGCATTTTACTTATCTAGTGAACTGAATGTCTACTCTGCTTATTTGTTGGCATTGTATTTATCTAGTGAATTAAATGTCTACCCTGCTTATCTCTTGGCATTGTACTTATCTAGTGAACTAAATGCCTTCTCTGCTTATCTCTTGGCATTGTACTTATCTAGTGAACTAAATGCCTGCTCTGCTTATCTCTTGGCATTGTACTTACCTAGTGAACTAAATATTTATTCTGTTTATCTTTTGGCACTGTTCTTATCTAGTGAACTAAATGCCTGCTCTGCATATCTCTTGGCATTGTACTTATCTAGTGGACTAATTATTTATTCTGCTTATCTCTTGGCATTGGATTTATCTAGTGAACTTAATCTTTACTCCGCTTATCTGTTGGCATTGTACTTATCTAGTGAACTAAATGCCTTCTCTGCTTATCTCTTGGCATTTTACTTATCTAGTGAACTAAATGCCTGCTCTGCTTATCTCTTGGCATTTTACTTATCTAGTGAATTAAATGCATTCTCTGCTTATCTCTTGGCATTGTACTTATCTAGTGAACTAAATGCCTTCTCTGCTTATCTCTTGCCATTGTACTTATCTAGTGAACTAAATGCCTTCTCTGCTTATCTCTTTGCATTGTACTTATCTAGTGAAATAATGCCTGCTCTGCTTATCTCTTGCCATTGTACTTATCTAGTGAACTAAATGCCTTCTCTGCTTATCTCTTGGCATTGTACTTATCTAGTGAACTAAATGCCTTCTCTGCTTATCTCTTGGCATTGTACTTATCTAGTGAACTAAATGCCTACTCTCCTTTTTTCTTTGCATTAAGCTTATCTAGTGAACTGAAAGCCAAATCTGCTAATTTATTCACATAGTGCTTATTTAGTGAAAAAAATATGATTTTAAAGATAAAATGTAAACATCATTGATGCTGCAACCTTCCAGAGTTTAGGTCTGTGATCCGTGATCATGTGACCAAATTGATCAAGATAAATATGGTCAAACATCAGCAAATACTTCTTTAAAAAGTTAATAAATAAAAACAAACTGACATTCTTTTTGAAATTTAATCAAAATTGTACAAGTTGCACATTTTTTTCACTTTTCATTTTTTATCATCAATCAATCAACTTGGTATTTTTATACTAAGCTGCAGGGTAATTCAATATTTTATAGTCAGCTACAGGGTAAAACTAGCATCTTTAACCAGTTAAAAGGGTAATACAAAATTCTACAACCAGTTACAGGATAAAACAAGATTCTATGGCCAGTGACAGGGTATTAGAAGACTCTTTAGCTAGTTACTGGATAAAACAAGATTCTATGGCCAGTGACAGGGTATTAGAAGACTCTTTAGCTAGTTACAGGATAAAACAAGATTCTATGGCCAGTGACAGGGTATTAGAAGACTCTTTAGCTAGTTACAGGATAAAACAAGATTCTATGGCCAGTGACAGGGTATTAGAAGACTCTTTAGCTAGTTCCAGGATAAAACAAGATTCTATGGCCAGTGACAGGGTATTAGAAGACTCTTTAGCTAGTTCAGGATAAAACAAGATTCTATGGCCAGTGACAGGGTATTAGAAGACTCCTTAGCTAGTTACAGGATAAAACAAGATTCTATGGCCAGTGACAGGGTATTAGAAGACTCTTTAGCTAGTTACAGGATAAAACAAGATTCTATGGCCAGTGACAGGTTATTCCAAGTTTTCGTCATGACAACTTGTGAAACTCATTTTTTGTCTACTCTGCTGAGATTATTTCCTTATTTGTCTTTGAAATGTTCTGGAAACTACCTAATTTAAATAAGTTATCAACAACAAACAAAAATAATAATGTTGATATAAAACGTTTATATCTGTAAATTTTAAAAGATATATACAGAACAGGCAACAAACAGACTTTTAATTCATATGCATTTGAATATATGTCATTGTTTCTAGTAAGAACCTAATCAATACTATTTCATAGATTTTTTCTGTCAGAAAAACAGCCATGCATTTGATGTGTTAAGAGTAAAAGCTTTTATGATAAGGGACTACAGTGATTTTTCTTTGGTCAAAGGCAATTTTTGGTCCGTAAAGACATGAGTCTTTCCTTGTGTGGCTGTGACTAAATCTATTTACCAACAGGATCTTACCGCATAAAATTTCATTTAAAAGATTATACATCTATTGTAAATATTGTAAACATTACATTCCTTTTTTGAAGGTTACTTGAAAATACAATCAGCTATGCACCATTATGATCAGTCTCATCTTTGAAACAAATTAATTGTTCTTGTTTTTTTTATAACATTATTTAATTAAAAAATAGTAAACAACATTAAATCATGCAGTTAAGACAGGCTCAAAACCAGTTCAAAACATAAATTAACACTTACTTTTACGCATTTATTTCCCTCGCATTTTTCCCATACTGTAATTTTCTTGTTATTTTTTTCTCAATCTAATTTCTTCTTCTATTTTTTCTCAAACAGACCCTTTTCCCCTCGTCCTCATTCTTTCTCTCGCTACTACCTTGCCCCTTCATTCTTGACCCCTTCAGCGATCTCCTAGCCCTACATTTATTTAATTTACTATTGTTTCTTTACAATCTAGCATAAAAAAGAAGTTGAATAGAAAAGAACATGACTCGTGCTGATTAATTGGGATTAAATTACAGAAATGAGAAGAATACACAATAAATGTAATACAGTGTAATAACATGTTAATCAGAGCAAGACATTTTCAAATATTTTTCTATGAAATTCAGCCCAAATCCAGGATGTTAGTGAGTTTAAGTGTCAACTTCCGGAATATACTTGAGGCTCTTTCAACAAACCTCGTAATATACAACTATACATGTCCTAGTCACGAGCACATATTTATATCTTACGCACTTTTTATTCATAGTTTTTTTCATCCTGTGCTTTGTGAAGTAAAAATCTTACATTTCCTTTTCTTTCTTTACTATCTGGAAGTAAAAACAAAACAAAAGAAACATTTACCATATAATACTGTTTCTAGTTATATACAGCAAAGTATTTATTTTTTCTATTTCTTGTCCTTTTGTACAATATGAATTTCTTTATTGTTCTTTGAGTGTCTGTGTGAAAAATTGCCCTTTATTTAACAGGTTTTCTTTTTATATGCTTGTTTTTTGGGCCTGTAACTACTCTCCTTACAACTGTTTATATGCCCTAACCTTTAACAAAATATGCAACAATGTGACTTCAAGATCATGATTATAATGACCCCTGATGCAAGATGTTGTATTACTGTCAGCAGTTTTAAATACTGACAAGTCGACTGAAAAAGATATAAAAGAAAAAATACATAAAATTCATAATAGCAGATGCATTTATTTCTACGTCTGTGAAGCTGGCTTGTAGCTGGTAGTTGGGATTCAAATGTGCATTCGAAAATGTGCATCTAGCATGTAGTTAAGGATTCAAATGTGCATTCAAAATTGTGCATCCAGCTTGGAGTTAGGGATTCAAATGTGCATTCGAAAATGTGCATCTAGCATGATGTTAGGGATTCAAATGTGCATTCGAAAATGTGCATCTAGCTTGTAGTTAGGGATTCAGATGTGCATTCAAAAATGTGCATCTAGCATGTAGTTAGGGATTCAGATGTGCATTCGAAAATGTGCATCTAGCATGTAGTTAGGGATTCAGATGTGCATTCGAAAATGTGCATCTAGCATGTAGTTAGGGATTCAGATGTGCATTCGAAAATGTGCATCTAGCATGTAGTTAGGGATTCAAATGTGCATTCGAAAATGTGCATCTAGCATGTAGTTAGGGATTCAAATGTGCATTCGAAAATGTGCATCTAGCATGTAGTTAGGGATTCAAATGTGCATTCGAAAATGTGCATCTAGCATGTAGTTAGGGATTCAAATGTGCATTCGAAAATGTGCATCTAGCATGTAGTTAGGGATTCAAATGTGCATTCGAAAATGTGCATCTAGCATGTAGTTAGGGATTCAAATGTGCATTCGAAAATGTGCATCTAGCATGTAGTTAGGGATTCAAATGTGCATTCAAAAATGCGCATCTAGCTTGTAGTTAGGGATTCAGATGTGCATTCGAAAATGCAAATAAAATACACATCTAGCTTGTATTTGGGGACTCAAATATGCTTTTGAACATGCACATCTAGCTTGTAGCTGGTGATTCAAATGTGCATTCGAAAACGAACATGTAGCCTGTAGTTAGGGATTCAGATATGCATTTGAAAATGTAAAGAAAATGCACATCTAGCGTGAAGCTGGTGATCCAAATGAGCATTCAAAATGCACATTAGGCTTGAAGTTGTGGATTCAAATGTGCAGTCGAAATTGCACATATTAGCTTGTAGTTAAGGATTCAAAAATGCAAAGAAAATACACACCTAGTTTGTAGTTTGGGATTTATATGTGCATTCGGAAATGTACATCAAGCATGTAGTTGGGGATTCAGATGTACATTCAAAAATCCAAAGAAAATACACATCTAGCTTGAATTTGGGGATTCAAATTAGCATTTGAAAACACACATCTAACTTGAAATTGGGGATTTAAAAGTGCAATCGAAAATGCATATCTAGTTTGTAGCTAGGAATTCAGATGTGCATTAGAAAGGAATTCTAGCTAGAAGTTGGGAATTCAGATGTGTATTCAAAAATAAACATCTTGCTTGCAGTAGGGGGTTCAGTTGTGCAATCAAGATGTGTTTTTTCCTTGCATTTTCCAATGCACTTATGAATCAAATTTAACTTCAATTTCCATTACACATCTGAATCTTTAACTACAAGCTAGATGTGCATTTTCAAATGCACATCTGAATCCCAAATTCCTAGCTGGAATTGGTTTCTTGAACTGCAAATCTGAATGTCAAGCTAGACTTGCATTTTGAATGCACATCTGAACTGCAAATCTGAATGTTCATCTGTAAGCTAGATGTGCATTCTGAATGCACATCTAACTGCACATAAAAATCTTTAATTTTTTTTCCTCCGAAACCACATGACTTACATGACTTAGAGCTTAGATATTTTGTATGGTGTATCATCTAGAGGTCCTCCACCAAAGTTTTTCAAATTAAGTCCCTCAGGTCAAAATTGGCCACATCCTAGGGGGTCACATGTTTTACACAGGAATGTAAAGAAAAAACTTTAGGGATTATTCTTCTCTGAAACCACAAAGCCCTAAGTTCAAAAATTTTGCACAAAGTATTGTCTAGTGGACCTCTACCATGATTGTTCAAATTATGTCCCTAGGGTCAAAATTGACCCAGCCCCAGGGGTCACTTGTTTAAATAGAGGCATATATAGGGTGAAAAAAAACTTTAAAAATCTTCTTTAAGTCTTTTACCAAGATTGTTCAAATGATACACTTGTGGTCAAAACTGACCGCATCTAAGGGGTCACTTTTTTTTTTTGTAAAAACTTGCATAGAAAATCTCATCAGTATCCAATGCCTAGTGTGAAGATATTTGATGTGTAACATGGCTTAGTAGTCCTCTGCTAAGTTTACTAAGTTTGTTCAAATCTTGGCCCTGGGGTCAAAATTGGCCCTGCCCCTGGGTCCTCATGTCTAAACATAGACTTGTCAAATTTCAGTCACAGAGCTTTAATTTACTGACAGATATCTTAGATATTTGGTATAGACGCACCTTGCATGAATCTCTGCCATTCACTTGGATCAACAGATTTTTTTTACTTTTCCCTTTTAGTCTTCATATTATCTATATGTAGGTAACTTGCAAGAACCTCTACAGTCACTGGGTCAAGGTCAAGGTCACTATGGCTAAAATTGATTTTTCTACTTTTTGTCATAGAACCTTAATTCATTGATTGATATTTTAAATATTTGGTATGTGGACACCTTGCATGAACCTTCATACCTACCCCCCACCAATGTCATTGATAGAAGGTGACTTGGATATTTGAATAGGAAAAGGGAATAACTTTTGTGGCAAAAAATAGTTGTGTTTGATGGAAAAAAAGACAACACTTCACAGGTAATAGTAATGAATAAATTTTGAATCATCAAATCAGGAAACATGTATCAATAACCTTTGATTTTGCAAATTTACAAAACAAAGAAATTATGAGCTAAAATAAAGAATATCATGTATTCAGCCAAGTAAGAAAAAAGTCCTCATCTTAATTTGATTGTCTAATATTTGACTTTCAAGTGTGACCTTGACCATGAGCAAGGGCAACACAAGTTCAACACCAATTCTGCATATCCTCTTCATCAGGGAAACATTTGAGCTAAGTTTGAATAAAATCCTTCAAGGGGTATAGGATTTAAACAGCAGACAAAAAAAATGTCTAACATTCCAGTGTGACCTTGACTTTGAGCTGACACAAGAGCAATATAGGTTATGCATTTGGGCGAAGTTAGAAGAAAATCCTTGTCTTATAATTCATTGTCAAATATTTGATCTTCAAGTATGACCTTGACCTTGAGCTAGTACAAGGTTAACACAGGTTCTGCACATCGCTGTCATGAGGTGAACATTTGAGCCAAGTTTGAAGAAAATCCTTCAAAGGGTATAAAATTTACAGAGCAGACACGAAAACTGTCTGACCTTCCAGTGTGACCTTGACCTGACACATGTGCAACATGGGTTATGCATATTGCCTTGCTGAGTTGAATATTTGAGCCAAGTAATAACAACATCTTTCAAGGGGTAAAGAATTTACATAGTAAACAAGACACATTGTTTTTTTAAATTGTCAGATATTTGATTATCATGGGGTGAACATTTAAGCCAAGTTTGAAGAAAATCCTTCAAAGGGTATACTCCATATCGACAGACCTATCACGTGACCTCAAATAGGTAAACACTCCTCTGTCTTCACTACAGAGAATGCAGTTTACAACTATGCCTGAGATAATAAGCACAGTTAATCAACTGCTTATCACGGCTAATAAATAAACAATTATACTCTCATTAGCACCAAGAATGTACAATCCCAGGTTGTAACTGCATTTGAATATCATTCCTATTAAATAATCTAAAATGGCCACTAGTAGTTCTATGAATTGGAGTTAAAAAATAAGTGGAATTCCTAAGTTGTCTGTAATACAAAGTAATTGCTGGTTATATAAAAGAAAGAGGAAAAACCAGGGCTTTTGAAAAGGGATATATTTTTTATAGAAAGTTAAATACATGGTGCATTTGTCTGTCAAACTGATAAAAAGTTCTAGTAAAATGTTGGCGAAGTCAAAGGAAGGCAGAATCACCACATATATTGTCCGCAAAGATTTGCACAAAGGAATCAAAAGTGCTTGATGGACGATGCAGTTGTATTACAGGGTAAGTAAAATTTTGTGTTTCTATCTAAGTGATCCATTTAAAAGCATAATGTATATTTTTGTATATGTACTAATGTACTATTTACATCTTTTTAATCTTTTTTAAAAACAAACAAACAACCCCAACCCCTCTAAAAAACAAGAACAAAAAAACAGCAGGTATATAAAGATATTACATGTAAAACGTCATGCAGAATGATAATAAATGAGACAATAGTCAGTTGATTTTTTATTTATACTTTTCAGAACTGGAGGAGTCTGCAACCATATAGCACTGCTGTACACTGTAAATCACTAGGTTAGCAAAGAAACATGACAGAGATTCCTGTAGATATGTCATGCACAGTAGTGGGACAAGCCTGGCACAAACTGCTTGGGTACAAAATTGAGCCAGAACCAATGATGAAACTCACCTATGCCAAGGTTACCATGGTCAGACAGTTACGTTAACAAGAACCTGTGAAATATTCCTTATATGACGAATTTGCCAAAAAAGTAAATTGACGCTTACAACATCAAAAGAGGAGATAGCCTCTATACAATAAAGTATGAGTACAAGAAACAGGAACATTCCCATAGTCTATTTCATGGAAGACCACTCAACAAAGTCAAATGACACCTTATTTGGAGATGCACCTACTGGTTCCCCACTCAGCAATCAATAACAAGATTATCAATGCTCAAAAATGGAGTTTTCAACCTATATTCCTAGCAAAGTTGACATTGTTTTGAAAAATAACTTACATTTCTCTGATATACCAATAACACAGTCAAATCTAAACATTGAATGAAAAAAAGGAAAAAATTCTTGCAGTCATTGGACTTTTAAAAAGTAAATCTTAGGCTGAGGAGATTGAACAATCGATTAACCAATCTCTAGTTAAACTATGGTATGAGGTGCATAAAAGTAGACTTACAGTAATCAAAGTCAACGAAAAGAAGCGTTTAAAAAAATATTTAATTCCAAAAACTTAAGAAATGTAGCATCAATTTCACATAGAAGAGACAAGGAGGATACTGCATGAAAATTGTTCACTAAAAAGATGATGAACAAATGTCATCATGATGTGTAAGTATTTCGTACAGAGCTTTCAATAAATCCAGACTGTCAATATCTTGGAGCTTCCCCATACAGCAAACTTTTAGACAGGTCATCATATAACCACTTTGAACTGTTGGAAATTAACAGGTGCCCATATAAATAAAGAAATGCTACATCTACAGAAGCAGCTAGAAATACAGACTTCTGCCTTGAAATAAAGAATGGGGAGCTGCATTAAAAAAACATAATTACCTCTTGTTTTTCATCATTGGGAGATTTATGCAAAGACACATTTTCATCAAAGCCTGAAGCTTTACAATTAGGAACACATCAGTAAAACCCCATAATTTCTGGACAATGTTGATCTAAGTTCATAATATTGTTAATCTAGATGTATACAAGTGCTGTATACATACTGGCAGGGAAACTCTCTGTTTACCTGTTTCGGGTCACGTGATAAAATCTGTCGATACGGTGTATAGGACTTACAGAGCTGACACGAACGTTTTTTGACCTTCCAATGTGACCTTGACCTTGACCTGATACAAGGGCAACATGGGTTCTGCACATTGCCTTGTTGAGTTGAATATTTGAGCCAAGTAAGAACAAAATCCTTCAAGGGGTAAAGAATTTACAGAGCAAACAAGACACATTGTATTTTGTCAGATATTTGATCTTCCAGTGTGACCTTGACCTTGAGCTGACACAAGGGCAATATGGGTTATGCACACTGCCTTGTTCAGATGAACATTTGAGCAACATCAGGAGAAAATCCATGTCTTATAATTCATTGTTAAAAATTTGACCTTCAAGTGTGACCTTGACCTTGAGCTGGTACAAGATCAACACAGGTTCTGCACATCGCTATCATGAGATGAACATTTGAGCCAAGTTTGAAGAAAATCCTTCAAGGAGTATAAGATTTGCAGAGCGGACACAAAAATTATCTGACCTTCCAGTGCGACCTTGAACTTGACCTGACACAAGGGCAACATGGGTTCTGCACATTCCCATGTTGAGGTTAACATCAAAGCCAAGTTTGAAGAAAATTCTTCCATTAGTATATGACTTATTGAGTGGACAATGTGGAGATGGACCGACTGACGCGACAAAGCAATTCCAGTATACACCCCCCACATTCATGGTGGGGGTATAAAAATAGGTATAACAACTTCTAAACCATAAACATCTTTAAGGACCTTTACCTCTATACTTTAGGATGTTACATTTGGTAACATGTTTATTTATGAAGAAGACTTCATTCTAACCATAGCAAAGGAAACCTTTACAGTTAGGAAATGGACCAGATATGGGCACAAACGAAATCAGAAACTTGAATACTTTTCTTGGCAGAACGGACCAAAGACTGTTTTCAGAGTGCACGCAAGTCTCTTTCCTATAATATTTTTTGATTTAGTTTTGACTTCTAAAAGATTCTTAACAAGAATTCCATCACTAATTGCTGAAACCAATGCAATACTGTTAACCAGACACTGGTTGACTTTTGCTGAAAACTTAAGTGACAATGGACCATAGTATGGTTATATCAAAATTGAGTTTGGTTCAACTATAGGGTCTAATGGGATTCACAACACTATGATATTCAAAAGAAAAGGACAATCAAGTCTCTTTCAACAACAAGGAAATTTGAGATCCCTATTATAATAAGGATGGCACTGTATTCCCTACAGAAACAAATGCAATGATGGGTTTTGGAAATATCCCCTTTCCACAGGAGCACATCAGTGTTGCAAGTTATGAAATTTTTTATCAAATTTAATCATTTCTTTCAACTTTCTGTGACAACCATACAGCAAAACTGACAACACAAGAGGACCAAATGGTCCTGGGTCGCTCACCTAAAAAGTGGCAATAAAAAAATGCTAGAGCGTTCACTGAATGTGATTGCAGTAATGTTTTTAATCAGATCACAATAAATTTCATAATTTATATGGAATATCACACAAGAAACACTTGTGCCAAACAACTTACAAATCAGAGCAGGAATTTCTGAGACAAAGAGCATTGAAGTTTTGCCTTTTAGTTGCTGTGACAACCAGAGTTCTCAATGGAATTCCATTATTTATTAAAGTTTTAAAGGGGGCCATCAAAGGCTCATTCCTGTGAAATTTTATTGCAATTGGCCTGAGAGGACAAGATTTTGAAAGCTATTCCTATAAAAATGCTATGCAAAATGAAGTGATCCCTCAGGTGGGGCCAATTCTGACCCTCTAGCCATGATTTTGGTAGAGGTCTACTAAATGATACTACAAAACAAATATCTAAGCTCTAGGCCTTGTGGTTTCAGACAAGAAGATTTTGAAAGTTTTCCTATCAGTTGCCATGCATCCAGAGTTCTAAATGGAATTCCATTTTTTAATATAATTTTGAAAGGGGACTAACCAAGGATCATTCCTGTGAAGTTACATTTCAATTGGTGGTATAGGAGGAGATATCATTTGCAGTTAATTGTGGATGACAGACAGATGGACATCAGACAACCACAAAAGAGCATACTAAGGCTACACCTTACCTTCAGTCAGGAGAGCTAAACACTATTTTCCCTAATTTATTTACAAACCTTTTTCACAATATACTGATGAACCCTTCAAAATACCTTTATGAAGCCTTTTCCTAACTTACTGATATATCTATACCAAACAAGTATCAACTTTGCACTTATGCTTACCAACTGCAAAAAAGCCTAGATGACTGTGTACTGCTGTTCTTAATTTACTACTGTTCAATATTTCAAAATTGAAACGTCATTAGTTAAAGTATAAATACTCTAAAATGTTGGTGTTTAAAAGGAATGGCTAAAATTTCATTTTTAAAATCTCAAACAAAAATAAAAAATAATATATAATTAAAACAAACAAAATCATGCTCTTAAAATTGAACATAAAGTCCTTAAATTAAAATTCTAGAATAAAAAACAAATACATGTACATATCTCAACACCCGTTTGATTAACAATTTAAACTGTCTTCAACACCCTAATTTAGTACCATCAACTTGTAGTTAACTGTTTTCTTCCTGATAACCATCTTACCAGTACAGATGTTCGTAGCCACAATAAGAATTCATATATCTCAATTCTGGCTAATTGTAACTGTGTAACCAGATGTGTGCTTAATGTCTGGAAAAAACCATCACATTGTTGTAATTTTTCACTTCCAACTGCTCGAATACAGCATTTGGACATGTTAATAAATGATGAAGCATTTGCCCTGGTCTGAAGAGCAGCCTCTATGCCACGTAACACGTCGTTGGTTTTCATGATAAGTAACATCTGACGTGGGATACTGTTCAATACCTGAGAAATTTCTATAAAGTAGGTGGCTGCATTATCACGTAACTCCTGGTTCTGAAAGGAAAAATAAAAATATTGTAGAAAACTATCAAGAAAGCTGTGATTAAACCAGAGACTTTCAGAGTGAAAGGTTTGTTATACCCCTACATACTTGTACTTTAATGCAAAATTGATAAAATTCAACGTCATACAATAAAGCCTTTTAGTGAGGTCAATATGAAAATTTATCAACCTTGAAAAAAAGGTAGTAACCGAGGGTATAAGCCAAAGATTGATATCACTTCTAAGAGGTTTAAAAAATTCTCATATCAACCTCTCAGATAAAAAAACATCAATAATGCACCTAGCGATTTTGTGTGTGAATCATTTTGTATGGTAAAATTAATATCTGTTTTGGCCATGCATTTAAGTCAATATGACTTTTTGAAATCATATACTTGTTTTAATACCAACGAATATAAATTTAATAATAAATACAAAATATATTCTGTTCAGTTACAAGTTTGCTGCTCTGATTCAAGAATTTTTGTGTAAAACAATAACAGCTGCTATATGCCATGTGCAAGAGATAGAAAATTAATACTTTGTAGTACAATATTCAAAGAGACCATCTGTCTACAAAAATTTTTTTCAAATAACTGGTTAAATTGTTAACTACATATTATTGTTTGTCAAAAAACAGGGTCCCACATTTTACCACAATCAACCTCAATTAGCTGAATCGAGTCAACAGTTTATGAACAAAAGGAATTCAAGTGGTAAGTTTTTATACATGATCGAAAAACAGGCGATTTGTGGAAAATTTTCGTACATGGAGATACACCAGATATCGAGGTGTGTTTTATAGTAAGATATTTCATTGTATTTTAGTAAAATATCTATGGTATAAATCATTATTTCATTTCATAATTAATTTATTTTCAAAATTATTTCAAGTATCTTCAAATGGTAAGTTTTTACATAAGATAGAAAATCGGAGTTTTGTAGAAAATTATGGAGATACAAGGCAATTGCTCTGTATTTCAAAGAAAACTTGTATTTTAGTAAGGTATATGATATTATTCACTAATCATATAAATCACAAATAATGAATTTATAAAAGGACTTTGAAGTGTCTCCAAGTGGTATGTTTTTATTTTCAGGAAAATTTCTCATACAGAGAAACACAGCAATCGACAAGTATTTCATAGAAAACTTGCATTTTACTAAGATATATATGGTATTACTCATTAATTTACATCACAAAGAAATAAGTTACATAAGGACTTTGAAGTGTCTTCAAGTGGTATGTTTTTTATTTTCAGGAAAATTTCCCATACAGAGAAACACAGCAACCGACAAGTATTTCATAGAAAACTTGTATTTTACTAAGATCTATGGTATTACTCATTAATTTACATCACAAGTAAAGAAGTTACATAAGGACTTTGAAGTGTCTTCAAGTGGTATTTTTTATATGAAACTGAAAACTGGTGATTAGCAGAAAATTTTCACATACTGAGATACACAGAAATTGACATGTATTTCATGGAAAACTAGTATTTTACGCTGAACTGAAATGAAATGAAGCCAGTACTTTAAAATTACAAGGAAAAATATGTTGAGTGTATGATTTAAGTGTTGGTAAGTGCTACATTATACTCAATGGTAAATAAACAAGAGATGTTTGTAAAACACACATGCCCCACTAGCGCCTTATTGCTAGAGGCAGCCATAGAAGTATAGGAAGGTAGAAGGACAGGGACATGTGTCAGTGCATTAAAGGGAGGATGACAGGGGCTTCTGATATCAAAAAGCTATTGGCCATGGCAAGTAGATGAATGACAGGAACTGCAGATTATGTCAATGACACTTCAGTTATAAAACGCATTAATTTCAATTACTGGAGAATATGAAAGAGTACAAGAACTGCATGGGTAGGTAGGTAGGTTAAAAGCTAGGAGGTGGGTAGGTAGGAAGTTTTGAGGCAGCAAGGCCCAAGGGTTCTAGTTATCAATCAGAATCTGTTTTCCTCTTAATGGTCTATTGTCTTGACCTTTAACCTAGTGACCTCAAAGACAATAGGAGTCATTTCCTGAACAGACCAACAGGTCTGCATAGCAAGTCTGAAGAGCCAATGCCCAAAGGTTCTCCAACTATTGATTGGAAACCATTTTTCTGTTAATGGTCACTCTGACCTTGAACTTAGACCAAGTGACCCAAAAAGCAATATGAGTCATCTATGGGTAATTATCAACCTGCCATGCAGGTTGAAGGACCCTAGACTCAAGTATTCTCTAGTTATTCATCAGAAACTATTTTCCAGTTAATGATCAATATGACCTTGACCTTTAATCTAGTGACCCTAAATACTATAAGGGTCATCTACTGGCCATAGCCAACTTGCCTTTGAAGATTTTGAAGGCCTGGGCCCAAGAATTCTAGTAACTGTGACCATGGCCTTTGACCTAGTTACCTGAAAAACTATAGCAGTCATCTACTGGTCATGACCAACCTCCAAACCATGTTTTAGAAGCCTGGACACAAGGATTCTCTAGATATTTAACAAAGAAGGTTTTAGTGACCCTGAAGACAATAGGGGTCAACTACCGGCCATGACCAACATGCCTATAAGTTTTAAGAAGTCTGGGCCCAAGTGTTCTATAGTTATTGATCAGAAACCGCTTTGCTTTTGAAGGTCACTGTGACCTTGCCTTTGACCTAGTGACCTGAAGAACTTTAGGGGTCATCTACTGGTCATGACCAACATGCATACAAAGTTTGAGGAACCTGGATATTCTATATATTTAACAAATTGTTTTGCTTTTCAAGGTCATTGTGACTTTGGCCTTTGACCTAATGACCCAAAAATCTGAAGAGGTCATCTACTGGCCATGGCCAACATGTCTATGAAGTTTTGGGGAGCTTCAGCTGAAGTGTTCTATAGTTTTTGATTGGAAACAGCTTCGCTATTCAAGGCACTATGACCTTGGCCTTTGTCCTAGTGACCTGAAAACTATAGGGGTCATCTTATAGTAATGACTAGCCTACATTTCATGTTTAAGGAACCTGGACCCAAGGAATCTCTCTCCTGGATATTCTATATATTTAACAAATTGTTTTGCTTTTCAAAGTCATTGTGACATAGGCTTTTGACCTAATGACCTGAAAAATATAGGGGTCATCTACTATCTATGACAAACCTGTCTATGAAGTTTGAGGGAGACTGGGCCCAAGCGTTCTATAGTTATTGATTGAAAATTGTTTTGCTTTTCAATGTCACACTGACCATTGACCTAGTGATCTGAAAAACTATAGGCCTCATCTTCTGGTCATGGACAACCTAAATACCAAGTCTGAGGAGCCTGGGCCCAAGGTTTCTACAGTTATTGGTCGGAAACTGTTTTACTTTTCAAGGTTACTGTGACCTTGGCCTTTGCCCTTATGACCTGAAAAACTAAAAGGGTCATCTACTGGTCATGACCAATCTACATACCAAGTTTAAGGAAGGTGGGTCCAAGGCTTCTCTAGATATTGATGCAAAACCAAGTTTCTACCAACCGACATTTGCAAAACAATATTCTCCCTAATCCTTAATGGGTACCAAAATTATGCATTTGACCTAAGTAATCAGTGCAAAGGTATAGGAGATAGTAAGAGGACACAAAATTAAAGACTGTAACAAATGACCTTCAAGTGTGACCTTGACCTTGAACTGACATGGCTGGAATATGTGTTCAGCATATTGTTTCACTAAGTTAAATATTTGAGCAAAGTTTCAAGAAAATCTTATCGAGGGTGTAATAGAATGGAGCGGAAATGAAAATGTTACAGACAGATAGACTGACAAAGGCCATTCCTATAATACCCATCACGCTTAGAGGCAGGTAATGAAAATTCACCAATAAAACCACCCAGCTATTAAGATCACTTTAGAAAAGTCCCACAGGTGGTCTTAATAGAGGGTTTTCACTGTATTTTAGTGAGAAATATGGTATCAATTCTCATAAATAATGTATTTACAAAAAGAATTTGAAGCATCTTCAAGATAATAGTTTTTATACAAGACTTATACATCCGAATCATCCTGACTGCAATAGTGTTGGAATGGCCATTACTCTGCTCTCCCTGAGATGAGGGAGACAAAAAAACCTCAAATGCACATTTCCATTTGTTGATCTACATTCTTCTGAAGTTTCATGACCATAAGTATATTAGTGTTTGATGAATGCATAAAAAACTATTTATTTGGTAGCTATTTTGACTAAATTAGGGACTATAACTCTGCTTTCCCTGGATGTAGGGGGATGAAAAACAGGTGCGCAACTTCACTTGCTGACCTATATCCCTGTGAAGTTTCATGACTCTAAGTGTAAAAGTGCTGGCTGAGCTTCGACACAAACTAATGGGGCACAATGAAAACAATTATTATTATTACCTCTTTATCAGTGACTTCTTTTGTGTCAATACCATGAGTCACTGCTTCCCATGATCGTGCTGTTAGCATACAGGCAAACAATGGGTACAGACGTCCAACATTTAACATCTTTGAATACTTCTCTATACCTTTCAGATCTGTCTGAATAATTGAAATCCACAACTTGCAGTAGTTGATGCGGAAGTCATCTGTCAATGTCTGAAGTAACAGGTACACATTAAAACATACATATAATCATAACTTTCATAAAAATACAATGGAAGTGTAACTGATATTATTCAATGTAAAAGTTAGGGATGTATATTTGAGAAATTTAAGAGAGGGTAAAAACAGAGTATGTCAAACATTTTTTGAATGAGGTCTGAATGTAGTCAGCAAAAATTTCAAGTGATAAAGAACAAAAGTAATATCTATGTGACAAGCCAATCTATTTATAACAGGGCTTTGTTTTGTTTTTTCTTCATTAATTAATACTCAGTTTGCTTTGGTTGTTTACACTATTTGCTTTGGTTGTTTACACTGTTTGCTTTGGTTGTTTGCACTGTTTGCTTTGGTTGTTTACACAGCTTGCTTTGGTTGTTTACACAGTTTGCTTTGGTTGTTTACACAGCTTGCTTTGGTTGTTAACACTGTTGGCTTTGGTTGTTTACACTATTTGCTTTGGTTGTTTACACTATTTGCTTTGGTTGTTTACACAGCTTGCTTTGGTTGTTTACACAGCTTGCTTTGGTTGTTTACACTGTTTGCTTTGGTTGTTTACACTATTTGCTTTGGTTGTTTACACTGTTTGCTTTGGTTGTTAACACTATTTGCTTTGGTTGTTTACACTGTTTGCTTTGGTTGTTAACACTATTTGCTTTGGTTGTTTACACTGTTTGCTTTGGTTGTTTACACTATTTGCTTTGGTTGTTAACACAGCTTGCTTTGGTTGTTTACACAGCTTGCTTTGGTTGTTTACACAGCTTGCTTTGGTTGTTTACACTATTTGCTTTGGCTGTTTACACTGTTTGCTTTGGTTGTTAACACTGTTTGCTTTGGTTGTTTACACAATTTGCTTTGGTTGTTTACACAGCTTGCTTTGGTTGTTTACACAGCTTGCTTTGGTTGTTTACACTATTTGCTTTGGTTGTTTACACTGTTTGCTTTGGTTGTTTACACAGCTTGCTTTGGTTGTTTACACTATTTGCTTTGGTTGTTTACACTGTTTGCTTTGGTTGTTTACACAGCTTGCTTTGGTTGTTTACACTGTTTGCTTTGGTTGTTTACACTGTTTGCTTTGGTTGTTTACACAGCTTGCTTTGGTTGTTTACACAGCTTGCTTTGGTTGTTTACACAGCTTGCTTTGGTTGTTTACACAGCTTGCTTTGGTTGTTAACACTGTTGGCTTTGGTTGTTTACACTATTTGCTTTGGTTGTTTACACTATTTGCTTTGGTTGTTTACACAGCTTGCTTTGGTTGTTTACACTATTTGCTTTGGTTGTTTACACTGTTTGCTTTGGTTGTTTACACTATTTGCTTTGGTTGTTAACACAGCTTGCTTTGGTTGTTTACACAGCTTGCTTTGGTTGTTTACACTATTTGCTTTGGTTGTTTACACTGTTTGCTTTGGTTGTTTACACAGCTTGCTTTGGTTGTTTACACTGTTTGCTTTGGTTGTTTACACTGTTTGCTTTGGTTGTTTACACAGCTTGCTTTGGTTGTTTACACAGCTTGCTTTGGTTGTTTACACTGTTTGCTTTGGTTGTTTACACTGTTTGCTTTGGTTGTTTACACTGTTTGCTTTGGTTGTTTACACAGCTTGCTTTGGTTGTTTACACAGCTTGCTTTGGTTGTTTACACTGTTTGCTTTGGTTGTTTACACAGCTTGCTTTGGTTGTTTACACAGCTTGCTTTGGTTGTTTACACTGTTTGCTTTGGTTGTTTACACAGCTTGCTTTGGTTGTTTACACAGCTTGCTTTGGTTGTTTACACTATTTGCTTTGGTTGTTTACACAGCTTGCTTTGGTTGTTTACACAGCTTGCTTTGGTTGTTTACACTATTTGCTTTGGTTGTTTACACTATTTGCTTTGGTTGTTTACACTGTTTGCTTTGGTTGTTTACACAGCTTGCTTTGGTTGTTTACACTATTTGCTTTGGTTGTTTACACAGCTTGCTTTGGTTGTTTACACAGCTTGCTTTGGTTGTTTACACTATTTGCTTTGGTTGTTTACACAGCTTGCTTTGGTTGTTTACACTGTTTGCTTTGGTTGTTTACACAGCTTGCTTTGGTTGTTTACACAGCTTGCTTTGGTTGTTTACACTGTTTGCTTTGGTTGTTTACACAGCTTGCTTTGGTTGTTTACACAGCTTGCTTTGGTTGTTTTGTGTTTACACAGCTTGCTTTGGTTGTTTACACAGCTTGCTTTGGTTGTTTACACAGCTTGCTTTGGTTGTTTACACAGCTTGCTTTGGCTGTTTACACAGCTTGCTTTGGTTGTTTACACTGTTTGCTTTGGTTGTTTATACAGCTTGCTTTGGTTGTTTACACAGCTTGCTTTGGTTGTTTACACTGTTTGCTTTGGTTGTTTACACTGTCTGCTTTGGTTATTTTCACTGTTAACCATTTTTTATTAAACTTATTACAAAGCATATGTTCATAGATTTCTATGTTGGTCAGTAAAAGGTTAGTTCTTTCTGTACAATGTACGAGTAGATAACAATTTATTACAGAAGGTGTCTAAATTGATGACTTGTGTACATAATACATTTGACATGTCATCTTTTCTCCTTTCATAAAGCAATTACTTTTAAAATAACTTATATCAAACATACCTTTAACAATAACAGAAAAAGATGATAGTTTCATGATCTTTTAAGCAAAATTAAGGGTGACTCTGAGTATATTGTTATGGTTCAGTGCACACCACCCTATACTGTATAAATAGAACCTCTGACAACTGCATCAGGGAATCAATTCTTTGGCTTAGTATAAATATATATTATAGTATGCCCATCTCTGCATTTCCAATAAAATACTTTTATTGCAGGAATTAACTGAAATCTAGGAAATTCTTACTGAATATGTCTAATTAGGCGACTAGAATATAAACACAATGTATAGGAAGCTGCATTCTCTATTACAGGTCATGTTATGTTGGTGCTTTCTTAAAAAACTGCCAGTTTTTTTTTTTTTAATGACACTTTGTATTTATACTGAGTTTACCTATAGTGTGTAGAGTTTTAATCGTTATATGTCTTATCTGTGTGTACTCAAACATGTTTATTTTATATTTACAAAGAAAATGTGTAGTAGTGATTTGAATCTTAAACTTGAGCATAATATATCTTTAAGCTTTGGTTTTCAATGCAGGAGGGCCTGAGTTCGAATCCCGCTCTGGGTGATATTTCTCAAGATGCCTTGCGTTTTTCTGTTAAGAATATTAATGTTTATGAGAAAATGTTTACCTGATACAGCCCATGGTCAAGAAGTACTATCTGTGTACCATGTTTGGTTTTGTTGACAAGTACATTACCGGGATGAGGATCACAGTGTACGTAACCATTGACAAATATCATCTCACTGTACAGCTTACCTAGGTCTCTTGATACCTGAAAAATATACAATGTTGTTGTATTTTTATACACATACAGCATTTGATGATTTTACAGAAAATACCTTTAATGAATTATAAATGTCTGAAAAAGTATTTAAGTAAATGAGAGTTTAAGGTCTAGTTCACACTTACCCGTGTATTTGATGAATTCAATCTCTGTGGTTTAAGTTTCAGTTTACTGGCAAATCAGCATTATCAAACAACAATACAAAGTACATTACAATGGACAATATATAATGCAACACAATACAAGAATACTAAACATTCAAACAATGAATTTATGAATGGAAGGTTGTAAGAGAAAAATATACTATTTTACTGTATCTCATTACAGATTATCACACATGTCACTGAAAACTAGTAACTACACTCCACTACCCTAACCTTAACCAAACAAGGATATCATTGGAAACTATGGATGCCACTCAAACTAATGCAAGAGAGTAAAAAAATGAGCAGTTGAGGAAGGTGTAAAGAGAAAGAGTTATTTTCTGTTTCATGATGAAGAGGTGTGGGTGGGAAATATCATGAAAATATGGTTGAAAATGAATGAAAAGTAATTGGAGGTGTGGGCTCATATAATAGGGGTGGGATTACCTATAAGGCAGTAAGGTAGATGCTGAAACAGAATTTGTTAAATGTTTGGGTTATAATAAAGTTGTATGGCCTTCCAAATCTTTGCAAACGCAACAAATAAGAAGAAATTGTAATGAAACACTTCATAACATATTGGTATGTCAATACAGGAAAAAATAATTTCACGCCATTATAGTTTTTGTTTTCAAAGTATAAATGACGTAACTACATTTCCCCATATGGTCTATGTAAAAAAATGTAAAGCATTGTCACACCAAACTAGGCCTATTTTAGATTACAAATCCATCCACATTTTTGAAGAATTACAGCAGCACTAACAGTGGAAAATGTCCTGGTCATGTATCTTCTAAGACAAATTTGGCCTGTCAGAAGTGCTCATAAGAAATCTTATTACAAAAAATGGGATTATGTATGTATGTTCCGCAAATAAAACTGCTTTAACCTGGTAATACTACTGATATTGGCAGAGAGTTGCACTTCATTAAAATGTCAAAATCCACATAGAAATTTCCACCAAAACTAGACTTTAACTCCAAACATATTGCACTAATTTGTTGAAAGTGAACAAAATGATAGAATACAGTAAGAGAAATACACTTTACAGGGCTGTTTTATGTAACCTTTGGAATTATCTCCCTTAGTTAAATATTACTTGTACACTTCCTATAAAACTTTTGATAAATTCCACTTGGTGGTTGCTTAGAAATACATGTAGTCTGGACAAAAATTACAATTAAAGATGCATGAAACAGGCATACATTTAAGAAAAATCAGGGAACCAGATCATGCACAGCTTCTCTTGGTAGTTAAGGTTCCTATGAAGTTTCCATAAATTCCTGACAGTAGTTGTTGAGATATAGTACGGACAAATTATCAGGGTGGACAGAGGGACGGACTGATGAACAAAGTGCCAACTATATGCATCGCTAATGGGGAACACAAAAACATAAATCTAATGTCTAAGTCAAAATAATGGTCCTTCCATGAAAAATGCTCTAGGAAAGAATTTTGAATATCAACCATTTTCTTTATCAAGAAAGCAACTTCTAGTCTTGAGACTCGGATAAAGAGATTGTGCCAATTCTTTGAAAATGACCTTGCCATTGTTAACATATTAAAACTGCAAATTACTTTGATCGTACAAATTTTGGTAATTAAAAGAAATATTTCTAGTTGTTTGCCATCATAATTTTTGATACATACCAGTAACAAATGTATCTTTTAAAATTCTTTGTTCTTCCTGTGACATTTCATTTCAAATCATACTCAAAATTCATTGTTAGAAAATTCTACCATGTTTCCCACATTTCAAACTACTTATGTATACCTCATTTACATCAATGTTGTGTTTTTTCATGTATTCTCTGTCATCCACCTTACCACCTTCACAATATTCCATGGTTAATACTCTCTCACTGCTCAACTCCCAGTGTATCTTAGGAACCTGCAGTGGGAAAAAAGTATTTTATAGACACACACAATGCCTTAAAGATTGTCTGAGGGCCCTTTTAGTCACTGGCTTTTACCCTTTCAAATACATCCCTATTGAAATAGCCTAAATGAACATTGCATTTTGCCTTTAAACTAAGTGCCTTTAAATCAAGTGCACCCTGCCATTTATATACCCTTGAACAAGAAAATGAGTATATGTGCCATTAAAAATGATCATGGGATAGTGTGTTGTTTCAAGAAAATGTTTTTACTGAATATTTGTAAGATTTTTTTTATTACTTACAACATTTTAAGCTAAGATTTCAATTTTTCTTAACTGTTAGGTTTTCAGTTCAAAAAACATAGAATTACAAATTTTGCTGATACCTTGTTTCGAGGATTTTGTGTTTTGAAGATAATCACTACTAAATCAGATTCAAAAAGACATTTCTTTTACTGTAGTTACCTTCAGAAACTTAAAATGGCTGTACATCTTGGCAACTCTTTCACAATGTTCTCCTTCCTTCACAAAATCCAGCTCCTTAGGAAGGTTTTTCTTAGTTTCCTCTGCTAGCCAAACATACTGAAAATCTGGGAAAATCCAGGCTACTCGATTTATCAGGAACTGAAATATGTAGAGTCTAGTTCATACATTTTTTTTTTGTAAAAACTAAGTACAGATAATGAACAATGTAAAATAAAGTGGGTCTTTCTGTAAAATTCTTCACTGTCTTTTTAAAAGAAAAAAAAGAACGTGGCAAAAGTTTTATTTTTTTCATTTTCACTTTTAGTAACTACTTTTCAACAGTTTGAAAATGTGCACATACAAAATTTACAGGAGAAAAAAAAATCATCAAAATCAATGCTGTGTTTGTACTTGTAGCTATCATATACCATGGCATATATCCCTTAATTATTTATTTGTTTTTACCTCCATTGTTCTTATATCCACATAGGAATGGGCTTTCACTTTTGGGTGTTGAATTTTGACAGCCAAGACCTGCCCATCCTTGGTGGTAGCTTTGTGGACCTGAGCCAGGGATGCTGTACCCAAAGGTTCTGTAGCAAATGTCTCAAACACATCTTCTACCTTAAAAACAAGAAAAAATATTAAGAATTTCAGTTACAGATATGGACGCATTTATACATTTAAGGTCTTCACACTTCACACTATATTGAAATTAGCAAATGTCACCAACTTTTGTTCTTTCTTGTTTCTCATAATCGGGAAATGTCTGAAACAAATGCCATTACATTAAATATATACTTGAGGGAGACAATGCAACAAAGTAACACAGCACAGTATCAAATAAACATTCAAATCAATCATATGTATAACTTATAAAAATAGGGATTTATATCATTTAGTAATCAACAACTTAGCTGGATGGAGTTTAACCTTTCCTCTACAGAAATTTTAGTCTTGTAATTATAAAATATCAGTTGTAAGCATACCAAGTTAAAACTTTCAGAACAAAACAAAACAAATATATGAGAATCTGGTAGCTAAATTGTGTTATGTTTGTACAAAAGTGTCAGTCATTAGCAGATGATCTCCTAGAATTGCCAACAGATAATTATGACTTAATTAAGGTCTCATATATCCTTTTAACTGGAATGAATCTGTTAACAGCCAGTTCTCTTTTACTCATTTAACTTGACATTCACTGAACTACAAAATGAGCAGAACGAAATTTTCTCTTTCAAGAAAACATTGTAGTAATGATTCCTGAAGTTAAAAACAATTACTAATATTTGTTATTTACTGGTACTTACAAATAAATATGTACTTTTCTTTTAGGCAAATACATTTTTATCGACTGAATTATTTTTTATGCAAAAGCTGTTTAATGATTAAGGCCGATTTGAGAGATGCAAAATATGTCCCGAAAATAATCCACTACTTAGTTATAAACATTAATACCTTCAAAATGATATGATTTAGTGTCTAGTATGATACAGAGTCCAATGTTGTCCATTTTGAATTAATTTGTGACCATGCCCATCTGAGTCCGAAAACTTCAAGTAACTTTAAAATGACACAATATCATTATAGTAAAAATTGTTAAATACTCTACTGGCAAAAACAAGTGTAAAACATAATTTATAGATGTTTCAAATTCTTAGCCATTTTTCAGATGCAGTTTTTGTCAGGGTCTGGACAACTTATTTGCATTTAAAAGTGTTAACATATTTCTACGTTTCACTCAAGGTAAACTGATACCAAAAATTAACTTCTACTTCCACATGTAGCTAAAATTTCCAAAAAGTGAAATGGTAGTCAGGATCCCTTTTTTTAAACACATTTAAAAGAAAACGTCCAAAAAAATTATTTTGCCAAATACCTTTTTACCTATATCTTCCTCGAAGACACGGAACAAATCCTGTACGGAGGACTGTGGGGCATCACTATGGAGAACCTTCATTGCTTGTACATATTCCTGTGGTAAGAGGTACTCTAGTGTGCCAAGATGCTGACCAACTTTAATAAATGCCCCACCATTTTTACAACACATTTCTCTCAGTTTAAGAGCTGATCTAGTGTGTATCTAAAAGTTGAAATTATAGTTGAATGATTACATAGCTGATTAATTATTATTTGAAAGAAATCTTTTTTTTTTTGTTCACTTTTTTTAAATCTAAAAATGCTACAATTTTACATCTACCAAACCTAAACACCTTTTCATCAATGATAGGTGACAGCTTCTATTCCATAATTTTTGGACACCTCTAATTCAAGGTTTGTTCAACCAGACAGCCTCTATTCCCTAATTTTCAGATACATTAAGTCAATGTTAGGTCAATGAGACAGCAAATATTTCACATTTCTCACAGTAACTGCAGGTTCCACTTAAAAGTTTGGCAGACTACACATGTAATGAAATGGCTACAGATATGGAACAATAAAAGGTGAAAGAAACATGATAATTACCTCAGATTTTATAATTTCATATTCTTTTGATTCTGGGTCGACATTTCTCAAATTCCATTTGTAGTCTGCTACAACTTTGACAGCCTGTTATATATATATAGAAAATAAATAAATAAGAAATACATGGAGGTACATGTACAATAAAATGAATGTGAAAAATGGTAGGATTAACAATAAAAGATCATAAAGATAAAATCATAATGATTTAAGATGAAGTTTTGAAGAACAAAAAGTATAAGATGATTTAGAGTACCCCTGTGACTATTACTGAGGATACGGTTACAGTGGTGTACCATCATAGATTACCCCTGTGACTATTACTGAGGATACGGTTACAGTGGTGTACCATCATAGATTACCCCTGTGACTATTACTGAGGATACGGTTACAGTGGTGTACCATCGAAAATCAATGCGGAACCAGTACCAGTACTAGAATAGTTTTGTCGTCCTTTTTACATTGCTATGCAGGAAGCAGGACTCAAAACCAAAGCTCTCAATAAGTGAGAGGTTAACTTTTTAATTTTTTTTTTAAACCTTTCCACACAAAACCTAAACTGGACAAATGCATCATTCATTTAATATATTATGCATATTAATATATATCTTTGCTTTATTGTAAAACTTCATGGAAGTTCATGTTCTGTCCTGGCTGCAAGGGTAAAAAAGAGACTAGTGTTGCCAGTAGGCTTAAAGCAACATGACAGTCACTACACAAATACTTACAGCGACAGCTGCTCTACCAAATCTGACAACGCCTACAGTTGACATTTCCCAGTCATTTTTCCGAAGCAGATACACAGACCCTCCCACCAGTCCACCAAGACTTCCATACTTCAGAACTTGTTTCACCCTCTGAACAATCATTGTTACCGTTTACGCATTAAAAAGAACTTGTCATCCACCTACAAAAATAGATTTTCACTTATCTTAGGCATTATGGTCTTCACATTCGGAAACAATATAGAATATACATAAAAGAATTATATATATTTGAATGTCAATATTTTTACACATTTGACATTTCAATGACACCTGTCAAAAGAGTAATAGGAAAATCATTTTCAGTAGCTACACTGAGAAGAACTGCTGCAGGGATGTCTATTTGAAGTCCAAGGGTGCGTGCACCATTACTTAACTTTCACATTACTTCTAATTTGAGTAATTTTCTAATGTCTAATGATGATCAATCAATCAATCCAAAAAGCTTTCTTTATGAAAATACTCGGGAAATTAAGATTAACAAAAATAATTTATCATATCTAAATCTTTCGGGCATTTAAATGCCCCTTTCTTTTATGCCCAGATTGCACTATGAAGCTGCTCGTAATATCATATATTGATATCTGATTGGACCCCTTTACATTTTGATCAATGGAGAAAACAATAAATAATCACATCATTGATGATTTAGGGCCATTCTGGAATAACATGTTCCAAATTTGTGAACAAAATCTCACTGGAATATTAAAAAATATCTGATACCACGCTGACATTAAGGCAGTGATTAGGGCACTGGAAGTACTACTCTAGACAAAAACTTGATGAGTCTAGAATTGGTTCACTAGCCTATACACTAGCTTTTGTCTATGAACTGGGATTTTTCCTTGACATTCTTTAGTATGTAGTAAATCAATGTGTTTAAATGCTGTATACTCTTGTTTTATATAGCTAACGAAAATACATTAATATAACAGGTTTTACATTATTCTTCTAGAAGCATCTTTTCTTCTAGAAGCATCTTAAGTTATGACAGGTATTGTTCAATCATAATGTTTTTAAAACAACAAGATCTACTTGAGGTCTTGTGACTAACCACGTGACCATATGATAGCTAATTTGCATACAGTTTTATGACTTACCACATGACCATATGATAGCTAATTTGCATACAGTTTTATGAATTACCATGTGACCATATGATAGCTAATTTGCATACAGTTTATGACTTACCATATGACCATATGATAGCTAATTTGCATACAGTTTTATGACTTACCATATGATAGCTAATTTGCATACAGTTTTATGACTTACCACATGATCATATGATAGCTAATTTGCATACAGTTTTATGACTTACCACATGACCATATGATAGCTAATTTGCATACAGTTTTGTGACTTACCACATGACCATATGATAGCTAATTTGCATACAGTTTTATGACTTACCACATGACCATATGATAGCTAATTTGCATGTAGTTTTATGATTTACCGCGTGACCATATGATAGCTAATTTGCATACAGTTTTGTGATTTACCACATGACCATATGATAGCTAATTTGCATATAGTTTTGTGACTTACCACGTGACCATATGATAGCTAATTTGCATATAGTTTTGTGACTTACCATGTGACCATATGATAGCTAATTTGCATATAGTTAGATAATCTTTTAGTGAAACCACTGGCATTTTCTGTAGATTTGCTGATGTCGGGTTGTATATTTAAGCTGTATAAATACTGGCAATACATGTATTTGTTATTAGCACAGTTGTAACACACAATGTAAATCCTCTAATTTCAGTATATTTTATCTTCGAAACTGACATTAGGTCTTTATTGTTGTCAGATTATATTTTACCTTTAACCTTTGTTAACAGACTGACTTGATTCAAGATCACGATCAAGTGAAACCGAATCAGTTCTTAGTATTTTTTTTTTTTATACTCTTGTAAAGATGTAGTAAAAGACTTATATTCTTGTACCACAATCTGATTCAGTAACGTGTTTGTTGTCAGTTCAATTCTTTCATGCTATACACTGAGCATGCAAAAGAACCAAGGGTGTCTCTGGAATGGGATGCTTTCCGTATCTTGCACTTCTCCCACATAAAATAACTAATCTCTTCAGGGAGCGTTTGTCATATGGGCAACCGTTACCGACGATAAATAAGCTCAAATAGATGTTTCTCATTTACATACATGTATAACAAAACCTCCGATTAATCATTATTCTACACATAATTTGAAAGACCCTGTTCTCCATGAATTACAGTCAAATCGGCCCCAAGGCAAATCAGCCCCAAGTCAAAATGGCCTCAAAAAAGTTAAATCGGGTCCAAGCCAAATCAGCCTCATTTTTTTATATGAAAAAGTTATACTTTACATTGAAAATATCTGAAACCATATTATTGCCGTTGGCCAACAGTTTATAAATTTGCAAATTTAATGTCGACAACAAATACACATATATTGAAAAACTTATCTAAAAATTTTAATTTTCTTTTCCTATTAGTTGAAGTATTTGGAGTTTTAAATAAAGACTTAGGTGTTGAAGTTGTGAAGCTTGAATTAATCTTTGCCCTATCACGGGACATTTACAAATTTGTTCATCATCAAGACAATGATAAACCACTATCAATTATTTATTATTAATCGCTTTGATCTTATGTCACGGATTAAATCACTTTCCAGGTGCTGGTACTGTTTCATGACACATTAAATAAACAATATCCAATCAACACCTACATAAATGACATGATTATATAGCCGCACTCTAAATACTGTTCCTCTGATCTTACGTCGTGGATTAAGCACCCTAGCGGGCATTTCTTTTGTGATATTTCTGGAGTAATAAACATAAAGTACTGTAAAATACAATACCAATCTACACCTATATAAATGACACGATTATTTGATTAACTCCACTAATCCCGTCAAAGCAAAATGGTATCATCATTATTATAATTATACTGTTTTTTATGTTAATAACAATTATCACTACCATTAAAGCTAATTTAATTTAAAAATAGTTTGTTTTTGTTTGTCATGTTGATAATCAAACAGCAATTATCACATGCGTGTAAAATTATGTTAATAAAAAATTATTATCATTAACATTAAAGCTTATTTTTATTTAACAATACGTTATTTTCAGTTTTTCATGTTGAATATTTCAACGCAATTATATTTTATCATCTTCTTCTAAAAAATTGAGGCAGATCTGACATATTTTGGGTGACTTACAAAAAAAGCAATGGGGCGGATCTGACTGTTTTGGGGGCCGATTTGACTTGGGGCCGATTTGACTTGCTTGCTTCTACATAACCTACATGTATTAGATTATCTGATAAAATTATAATTTTCACTGTGGTCCAATCAACAGCTCATGCTTTAAGCTCCCAAGAGCTCCTAAAAATTGCTTCTGAAATTGAAATTCATTGGACAATATAAGTCAGGCCAAATTAATAAAACCTTTAGCAAAGGAAAGCTTGCTTATAGCAGTTATGCAACACCCACAAATCTCATTTTCAAAAGATCAACTGTCCCACTGACAAACTATATAATATCGGATCAGGAATTGAACAGTATAAGTTATTTTTGGAAAATTGACTTGCTTCTCCTTTAGACAGTAATAAAATATTCCCTGAAACATACACTAATTTACATACTCTGTGTACTGACAACACAACTCGTTTGCTGATGCGTATCCCAGAGAAATTTATTGATACGATTAACTGAAAATACATACAAAAATGATATTCAATACAAAACATTATGATCGTTTGACTAGACTCACAAAATGCACAGAAAATAAGAATACAAGTGAAAGCTGCTTTATATCATCTAACATAGTCTTAACTTTCTTTTAACATAAACATTTGTAACTTAAATTTACTTCTTATCACCTTAAACTTGTTGTAAACAAAGCTACTCTTATACATATTCTACAAAATGTCTTAAATTCAACAATCATGACAATTCGCGATATAATGTAAATACGTATAGTAAACGTTTTTTCTGCAGACAAGGGAAGGAACTCTGTATGCACTCATGACTGCCGAATAAATCAGTTAATATCACTTTAAATTCACGGACAACCGTGCTGACATTAAAGATGCGTATTCTAAACATAAACTTGAATTGATGCTTACCAAATTTGAAGTATGACAAGTATTCTCAGTACAGAAAACGACAAAACCTCTGGGAATTCATTTTCCCCCTAGAAAATCAGACGTACTCTCCACACAAGGAGATTCGTTTTTTCGTACATAGATATTTTCGAATCTTACGCATATTCGCACCAGAGAATACTTAAACCTCAATAACCTGAATAATATAAACCGCTAGATGGCGGTTACACCAGCCCCTTAATTGTGGCGCATAAACCAGAGACACAATTACAAAGTCCTTTAACATACAAATTACTTAAACAAAACAAATGATTGTCAACTTTTAAAAGCAGAGTCATTTATCCTGCATATTGTTCTTAGTATTCAATAATCATGTGGTATTGTCAAACAGCTCTGAAATTTACTCATCCATTTCCAAAAGAACACATAGTTTATCAATTGGACGGACCAGAATGTTTGTCGCAGTTTTAACCTTAACTTGTCGCACTAAACCATTTCTGTCTGGGATTGTCTCTTTAACTATTCCCATAGGCCACGAATTTCTTGGCGCACTCGTGTCAACAATCAACACAATATCTCCTGTTTTTAAATTTCTTTTTACGTCACACCACTTTTGCCGCTCTTGAAGAAGCGGCAAGTACTCCTTAGACCACCTTTTCCAGAACAGCTCCGCCATATATTGTATCTGCCTCCATCTACGTACACTATAATTGTCTGACCTATTGAAAAGCCCTGGAGGTAAGTTTGGTAGTAACTTTAATGTCAGTAAATGATTAGGAGTAAGCGCTTCTAAGTCACCGAATTGATCAGAAATCCTTGTAATTGGACGGCTATTTAAAATTGCTTCAATTTCACACATGAGTGTTAGAAGGCCTTCGTCGTCTAGAATTTGCTCTTTCAAAGTACTATTCATTGCACTTCTAACTGATTTGATAAGTCTTTCCCAAACGCCGCCATGATGAGATCCAGCCGGGGGGTTAAACTGCCATTCGATACCCCTTTGTAACATGGCTTCATGAATCTGGGCAACATTCCATTCAGATATTGATTCTCTTAGTTCCCTTTCGGCCCCAACAAAATTCGTTCCATTGTCCGAGCGCATTTTAGAAACCTGTCCTCTGCGTGCTATGAACCTACGTAGGGCGTTAATATATGAACTAGTGTCCAATGAATATGCTACTTCTATATGAACCGCTCTACTTGCTAAGCAGGTGAAAATAACACCATAACGTTTGACGCGGCTGCGCCTCAATTTCACCTCGAACGGCCCGAAGTAGTCCACGCCAACTCTGGTAAACGGTGGCTCGTCAGGCTTCACACGATCCTCTGGTAAGTTTGACATTTTCTGTTCTCCTACCTTGGACTTCTGTCTGCGACACATAACACACTTTGATATTACGCTTCTTACGGCCGATGGTGCATTGATCAGCCAGTAGTTTTGTCTCAGAACAGAAAGCATGTGGTTTCTACCGCTGTGTTTCAAGCTGTTATGAATATGTTGAAGTATTAGCATTGATAAGTGATGTCCCTTTGGCAAAATAATTGGATGTTTACTTTCAGCAGGTAAACTAGACTCATGTAAACGACCTCCAACCCGCAGCAATCCATCATCCAAATAGGGGTCGAGTTTCCTGATACTACTTTTCCGACTCACTTGGGTTTCACCTTTCTCCAGTAATTTAATTTCTTCTTTGAAGACTGTTCTTTGAACATACATCACAATAGCTCTTTCAGCTTCTAATAAATCATCAACTGATAGTCTGACTGACCCTTCTGGTTTAACGACCTCATTTTGAACTCTTTGACGCACACGCTTACGAAGCTCACGACGACATTTTAAGATCCAGGCAAGTCCCTTTTTTAACTTATACCAGGACGAATAGTAATTGATCAATTTCTCCATTTCCGCAATTTCTGATTCACTGTCTTCTTCACTCTTAACACTAGTGAGGTTTGTCTTTATTTTCTTAACTTCGGGATCATCCTCATGCAGCTCGAGGTTCTTCTCCTGAAGTGACGGCCAGTTTTCTTCTGTCAAATTTAAGAATTTAGGTGCTTCAATCCACCTTTCTGTCCAAAGTGAGTTTTCTACAGACAGTCCTCTGGAAGCAATGTCTGCGGGGTTCAACTTAGTGTTAATATATCGCCAATCACTGACGTTTGAGCCCTCGTGTATTATCATCAGGCGATTTGCTACGAATGTATGAAACCTAGAAGTCGTGTCTCGCACATACCTTAATACTGACATACTATCAGTCCAAAACACTGACCTGTCGATTTTCATTTCTAGCTCATCATTTAGCATTTTGTTTGTACGCACTGCTACTGTCGCTGCTGTTAATTCCAGGCGCGGTACAGTAACCTTCTTCAAAGGTGCTACACGTGATTTGCCGATGACAAATGAACAGTGAATCTTATCGTCTGTGTTCGTCATTCGCAAGTAAGATACGATGCCATAACCACTTTCGCTAGCGTCAGAAAAGTGGTGAAGCTCTGTGTGCTTGATATCACCAAACCCAGGGAACTTGAAACATCTGTTCACTTTAAACTCAGACACCTTCTCGATATCGCACAGTATCATGCGCCATCGCTCGACAAATTTTGGTGGTACTGGGTCATCCCAACCTAACTGTAGCCTACAAAGCTCCTGTAGTAGTAGTTTGGCGTTCAGCATAACCGGAGCTAAGAATCCGAGGGGATCGTAGACGCTACTAACAACTGATAAGATGCCTCTTCGAGTCAGCGGCTGATCTTTAATCGCCAAGACAAAGCGAAATGTGTCTGTTTCCGCACACCAACTTAAACCCAACGCTCTGTCAATAGGTAAACTGTCTTGATCTAGGTCTAAATCCTTGGCAAGGGCAGCTCTTTCGGTAATTGGTATGGAATTCATTACATCTTTACTGTTGCTTATCCACTTGGAAATGTTGAAACCTCCACGACTCAACAGAACCTTCAAGTCATGCAGCAAAGAAACTGCTATTTTACTTGTTGAAACAGACTTCAGGCAGTCGTCAACATAGAAATTATTTAGAACAGTGTTTACAACATCTTCATTAAACTGTCCCCGACAGTCCGTGGCAGTTTTCTTCAGCGCGTAGTTCGCACAGCTCGGCGAAGAGGTTGAGCCAAATAAGTGTACGGTCATTTGATACTCAATAACAGGTTTACTTGTGTCCCCTTCTTCCCACCATAGAAATCTCAAAAGCTTCTGTCTTCTACTGGAACAAGAACTTGATAGAACATGCTGTCTATGTCTCCCATTATGGCTATTTCTTCCTGTCGAAACTTAAGAAGCGTTCCTGCTAGTGTGTTTGTAAGATTTGGTCCCTGTAATAATTGGTCGTTTAATGACGTACCATGAAATCTTGCTGCGCAGTCGAATACTACTCTCAGCTTTTCCTTTTTTGGGTGGAATACACCATGATGGGGTAAATACCACACACGACCATCAGACTGTTTTAGATGTTCCTTTGGAACTCTTTCTGCATACCCTTCTTTAAATACTTTGCTCATGAAGTCTTGATATTGCGTACAAAATTTGGTGTCTCGCTTAAATCTTTTGGCTAGCAATATTAGTCTCTGTTCAGCTTGCTTTCGATTATTTGGCATAGCAACATCTGGATTCTTTAATGGTAAATTTACTGTATAGTGTCCATTTTCCAAACTAATAGACTCTGATACAAATTTGAGGAAGTGTTGGTCCTCCACCGAAGGTTCGAGTTTGTCGTCGATAGCACGTTCGTTAAAGTCATGATTGAACTGATTTAGTACTTGGTCTTCCAAACTTGTTCTAGAGTCAATTCTAATGAAGTTTGCCGTCACCAACTCATCGTCCCTTTCTGACTTCGAGCCTAAAGGCCCATTAATCACCCAGCCGCATGCTGTTTTTACTGCGAATGGTCCGCCGTTAACACTTGGAATTACTTCCCATGGCTCCATCGCCTTTGGAACGTTGATACCGATTAATAGGTCGATGTCACTATTGATTCTCTGTAGGGGTAAGTCCTTCAAATGCGGCCATTCCTGCAAACTTGCAATTGGTACTATGTCCGTCTTTGACACTGGTAAAGTCCTTTGTGTAAATACTGGACCAAGCTCGATGGAGTGTTCCCCGTTTAACGCACTTATTTCTAGCCCAGCGATTTCATGTATATTTTGGACACTTTCCTGACCCATAGTTATCATGTTAATTCTTTTCCTTTTTCCTTCGATATTCAGTTTGTTGATCAACCTTTCTGTACAGAAGGATGCTGTACTTCCTGAATCCAGAAACGCATAAGTTTCAACATAATTGCTGCTGTTCTTTAGTTTTAGGCGAACCGGCACGATTGGCAGAGCTTGCTGTATTTCACTTCCAGCCCCCGTATGAGTTGCAGTTGATTTTGTGTTGATAGGGGAGTCCTGATGTGGTTCAACATGTAATATTGTTAAATGAACCTTGTTACAAATCTTACAGTTCGCTTTTCTTTTGCAATTTGATTTTTGATGTCCAGACCTCAAGCAGGCAAAACACAGACCTTTGTCTTTCAGAAAGGCATACCTCTCTTTCAGGGATAGGTTCGTAATGCCCTTGCAATTTTCTAACCCATGAGATTCTCCACAAAACAAACAAGGAGTGGTAAATGCTGAAACAGATCTATGCCGAACTTCTGCTTCACGTTTGATGTGATGACTTTCCGTAGCACCGCTGTCTGAAACATTTGTGATAAGTGTTTTGCTTATCCCAACTTGTCTGTTCACTCTTGTAGACGATGACAGTTTATCCCGTGAATTTGTACTTTTAGACGTGCTTAAAACTTCTTTGCCATAAATGGGATCTGTTGCCTTTTTTGCCTCCTTTCTGACAAAGTCAACCAAATTTTCAAATTTCACCACTTCTCGTTTGCTCTTAATGTCATAAACTATATTCCGCCACCTTTCATGTAAATAATACGGAAGTTTTTGTACTAGCAGCCTTAAGTTTTCGGAGTATTCTAAGACTCTAACTGAATCTAAACTTTCCACAGCGAACTGGCATTCCCTTAGAAATATCCCAAACTTATCCAAATCTTGCGCCTTATCCGGTTTGATAGGCGGCCACTCAAGTGCCCTTTTCACGTATGCTCTTGCAATAATGTCAGGGTCTCCATACCGTTCTTGAAATTCAACTAACGCTGCCTTGTATCCACATTCAGAGTTCATATGAGAGTATCCAAGAACAATTTTATGTGCTTCATCTTCTGTATATTGTAATAGAAAGTTGAGACGTTCCTCGTACGAATCCGTGTATGCACACACTCTAGCATTGAACTGTCTAAGAAAGGTATTGTAATCGATTGGATTGCCTTTGAAACTTTGAATTTCAGCCTTTGGTTTGTTCATTATTTTTGTTACAGAGTTCATGTCACAATTCACCATGCTTGATGTTTGTGGAACAGGTATTTCATTAATCTGAGATTGAACATTGACTAATCGTGAAGCAGTTGTTGTTTTATCTATCGTAACATTATTGTCTGTATTATGTTGATACAAGCCATGTCCATAGAATGATTCATCATTTTTTATTTCCCTTTGCGCAGTAGCAGAAGACATGTAACGTTTAGGAATCCACTCAGGAGAGCTTGGATTCAGCACATATTTATTTTGAATGACTCGAGATTCTGTAGGCGGTTCTTCCTTTATTTTGATGTCAGGTAACTTTATTGTCTCCTCGAGAATTTGATCATCCACCATGCTCCTTTCTAAGTCTTCTAAAATCTTAGCACGTGCATCGCTTACTTGTAATTCTGTTTTAATTTCAAGCTCCTTTTCTTTCATTTGAAGACTTAATTTAGCTTCTTCTAACTTCTGTTGCTCCTTAAGAGCAGATGCTCTGGCAAGCAATTCTGCCTTCCTTTGATTCTCTTTCAGTCTGGCAATTGATATGTTACTTGAAATAGTTGAATGTTTACTTGATAGTCTAGAGACGCCACTGCGGTGAGATTTTGTTTCTAACTGTTCATGTGTTTCACTTACAGTTACACTACAGTTATTCAGGAACCATTGTTCTGCCTCGTATTTTACATCTGCATAGTCACTGGTTTTATTTTCAAATTGACTACTATCATTATCCAATTCTGTTTCACTCAATAATTGTTGATACTGTTCATGTATTACCAGCAACTGTTCGTAATTGTTCAACCAGTCTGAATACACGTTTTTTACAGTTCCTTTGTCACTTGTCTCATGTTGCAATAACCCTTTCAACTCTTCGGTTTTAATATCAAGAGCCTTAATCCGTTGTACTCTTGCCTTTGATTTTATTTCTTTGTTGTACTCTAGCCCTTTCTTGGTCAAAGTTCTATTTCTCTCAGTCTCTTCCCCGAGATCTTCTTCCTTTGGATCTTTCCCGTCCATGGTTTCAAATTTGTTAATGATGTACTGACAACACAACTCGTTTGCTGATGCGTATCCCAGAGAAATTTATTGATACGATTAACTGAAAATACATACAAAAATGATATTCAATACAAAACATTATGATCGTTTGACTAGACTCACAAAATGCACAGAAAATAAGAATACAAGTGAAAGCTGCTTTATATCATCTAACATAGTCTTAACTTTCTTTTAACATAAACATTTGTAACTTAAATTTACTTCTTATCACCTTAAACTTGTTGTAAACAAAGCTACTCTTATACATATTCTACAAAATGTCTTAAATTCAACAATCATGACAATTCGCGATATAATGTAAATACGTATAGTAAACGTTTTTTCTGCAGACAAGGGAAGGAACTCTGTATGCACTCATGACTGCCGAATAAATCAGTTAATATCACTTTAAATTCACGGACAACCGTGCTGACATTAAAGATGCGTATTCTAAACATAAACTTGAATTGATGCTTACCAAATTTGAAGTATGACAAGTATTCTCAGTACAGAAAACGACAAAACCTCTGGGAATTCATTTTCCCCCTAGAAAATCAGACGTACTCTCCACACAAGGAGATTCGTTTTTTCGTACATAGATATTTTCGAATCTTACGCATATTCGCACCAGAGAATACTTAAACCTCAATAACCTGAATAATATAAACCGCTAGATGGCGGTTACACTCTGAGCTTACTAACGGATATTCCTTTTACATGGGCGCAGCCATTTTTGTCCGTGATTGTAAGATTTGACAGGTGAAATTCCGTGAAGGTATGCAGGCCAATGAAATCTTCAGAAAGGCAGTCTCGGCCATTTCCGAGAGCGGAAGCGTGGACTAGAAGTATTCCAAATATAAAACGAAAACATCATGGCGATGAAAATCTCCGAGTAAAAATCTTTTCATTACTTTTATACTTGTAACTAAGATAATTAAAACTCTTTTCTTTTAGGTCGAGTTTATGAATAATTGTTTAGCAATATAAGGCCAGTGTCTATGTTTGCAATGAACATTGTTGCAAGGAATTAAATGTACTTCTGTCCCCACTATGACTATCGTTCGTAAACGATAGATTTTTAAAAATCTGAATTTGGTCCTAAATTCGGGTTTACTGTTATACTTACATAGTTTCTGTTCAGTTATATTTCTTCAGTTTACTGAAATTGTACGTTAGACTCTAGTCATAATTGTTAACGATTGTTAAGCATTATCGTTAGGTCTTTGTATAAAGCTTGAATCTAAACTGAAATTTATCTGAGCTTTGCAAATAAGGTTACTCACATCATAGGAAGAGTATTAAACAGCAGAATTGTATTGGATTTTAATGCATTTATTGAGTATATGTAGCAGGGGTATAATACAGCACTTGTACTCCCTTGCCCATCAGCTAGCTTTTATGGCGACGTGGTGGAGTGTCCGCTTAGGAATCGAAGGTACCCGAGTTCAAACCCAGCTCAGGGAAGGTGGATTTTTCCGGGTTACATTTGGCACCCAATGAAAATAACTCAAGAGTTTAGATGTGATGGCATCCTTAGAAAGTCCCACAGACATTCAGTGCTCCAGGAATTCGAGGACGAATTCTAAGAAGGGGGTGTATGAAGCAGGGCTATAATACGGCACTTGTACTCCCTTGCCTATATGCTAGCTTTTACAGTACATGCTAGGAGGAAGTCTCGTTTTCCTTACCCATTCCTTAGAACGCAACCAAATTTGCCGCATTTTGAGGATCACCGCCGCGGACATGTCACATTGTCACCAAATATCGCGGCGGATGTCCACTTAATGGTTCCGCGAACTTTTTCACAGGTAAGAATTGACATATCGAGGCTCAAAATGTTCCTGATTTCACGCATTTCGGCAAATTTTACGCATTACAATATCATTTAAATGTATAAAACACTCAATCTGATGCATTTGTTTACGAATGCTCGTATTTGTTAACGGAAGGAATGACAATTCAAAACTGAAAATAATTGCTTCTCGGAACAGCTGACCCTATTTTCAGAAAATAAATTGACTGGTTTTCGATTTACACGTGTTAAAACTGTTTTCCTATATTTAAAGAAAACATACAATATGTAAACCCTACTGCAACATCTGTATTGACAAAATTACTAATCGATTTTGGTATACAATAACAAGCTTTTTCCAATGACGGAAGTACACATAAACCTACACAGCAAATGTATTTGGTTTTAATTTTACCAAATGTCACATAATTGGCAGATGTAAAATGCACAGTTTGATTATGGTCATTTCATTAAATGTTCAGCTAAGCCAGGTGAGTTATGACTCAAATTATTTTTGCGCTGGTCATCAAATATCGCCGAGATATTTCGCGATGTCGAGACATTGAGGAAATCCGTTTATTCCTCGATGTCGCGGCGGATGTTTTTTCCGCGTCCGGGGAATAAGGCGGAAAATGTGAGTTCCTCCTGGCGCATACTGTATAGCGACGTGGTAGAGTGTCCGCTTAGTAATTGGAGGAACCCAAGTTCAAGCCCAGCTTGGGGAAGGTGGATTTTTCCGGGTTACATTTAGAAATCATTCTTAAGACCTGGACCATTTTCCTTTAAAGATAATACATTTACAAAACAGGATCCGGGTGCGTCTTACAAACCTTACAAAATGATTTGCACAACCTTGAAGTATGGGATGGAATTCAACCCTGACATGTGTGAAGTACTCAGAATACACAGGAAAAAGAAATCGGTCATCTTTCCCTACACTCTACAAAACACTATACTGAAAGCACAGAAAATGCAAAATACTTAGGAGTTATAATAAATAGTAACCTAAACTGGTCATTCCATATAAACAATATCACAAACAAAGCAAAAAAACAGCTTAAGGTTCATCAGACGAAATGTCAAAACACAAAACAACTCAGAGAAGCAGCATAAACATATGAAGACCACAGGTTGAATACTGCTCAACCATATGGCATCCATGGCAAAAATATCTCACTCACAGAATAGAAATGGTACAGATGTCAGCTGCAAGGTACGTCCATAATGATAACCACTATACAAGCAGTGTAACAAACATGATCAAGGAACTAAAATGGTCAACTTTAGAATAAAGGCCGAACCATGCCAGCCTGGTCATGCTACACAATATAAAAAACAAACAGGTCAATGTCGATCACAATCACCTTACAAACACAAGAAACAGCAAATTCCTCATCCCACAATCAAAAACACAACATCACATGAACTCATTCTTCCCAAGGACTATACGACTCTGGAACGAATTACCGACTGAGATTAAGGCTACCCCAAACTGTGCCAGCTTTTATCAGTGGATTAAACAAGTTTATAGATTTTAAGTATTTAAAATAAATGATTAAGTAAGCTCTTCAGTTTAATCTTGTTTTCTTTGTTATTATCTTTTATAATTTTAATGTTCCTGACACGCGCTTGCCTAGCATAGTCAGTATTGACTTTTGGCAGTAATAAGTTGAAGTTAAAGCAGTGTTTTCGGAAGGTTCCTGAAAAACGGCATTTTCTAAATATGCCTGTGGTGATCAATGAGTTCCTCCAACTTGGTTTCATTTATGAAACTTCTGATACCTGTGCTTCCATGTTCTAGGAACATAACTTTGATCCTAAGTATATGTGAGAAATGAGAATCACTTTTTTATCTTATTTTCGGACCATACAACTTCGTGTTTGTAAGAAGGTTAACAGCTGTGTTTTCAAACCATCCCAGTTTCCAAGTCTAAAATTGCCTGTTTCAAACTGTTTTTTTTTTTTTTATTGTTTTGTTGTTTTGAAAGAAAAACTACTTGATCTTGTTTAAAGGCCTTAATTGAAAGGATAAAATTAAAATTCTGAAATTTGCTGTTGGGCACATGCACAGACAGAACTATATAAAAACTGTTGCTTTTAAAATGACGGAAGTATGTACCAAGTTCTTGTTTTCTGGTCAACTTCCGGGGGGTAATCAGATGAAAATGGAGTGATGAAATTAACAGGAGTTGGCTGTTTGCTTAGTGGACTTTATAAAGCTGTGGCAACAGTATATTTTGTTGCTGTATCTAGGTTTGTTCATGAATTAAAGCGCCGTAAAATAGCAGGTTGTTAAAATAAAATTATCGGTGGTAAACACTGAACCGAATTGTGGATGTAATTTGTGCGAATACTTAATAGACTTAATAGACACTAAACATGAATTTCAGCAAACGCCATTTGGTCTATATTGTGGTCTGGTTATAAAGTTTGTGACAATCCTCAGATATAAGCTTCAAAATGGATGGTTAAATATTCTGCTATTTTCAGCACTTTGTTGACCAAATGTTGTGTTTGAAAATACTTACCTTTTACTCATCAGCATGCAATAAAAAACTTAAGCTGTTGAAATGAAAGATATTGTTAAAGGTCAGTGTTTCTTAGAAATTCTTAATTTTGAAAATTGGCTAATTATTGACAAAACTGACCAATTATTTTTTTTTTGGTAAACTGGGTGTAAGCATTTCATGTTAACTTACTGCCATACAACAATAAAGTATTAATGATTGATTTATTTTCCATTATGCGATATACATGAGAGTGTGCGGCAACCTATTTTGGTTATTCCTTTGATAGAGGGTGTCGGTTCACTTCAGTTAAGGCCCTGCTTGTATACAACAGGTTTTATTGTTTAATACATATGCATGATAAAATTAACCATGATTTTAATACCCAACTCATAAGCTGTAGCAGTTAAAACTTAAGATTTGTAGTTCATACATATGCTTAGAGTCCAATAATGTTCCTACTACCTGCCGTTGAAGTACAGTCCATGCAATTCTGTATCATAGGTACTAATGCAAAATATCATCAGGGAACTCCTTGACAAATTACTGTTGGCAAGATAGTTGAAATATTTCAACTTAGACAGATCTTGAATAGTTTTGATTTAGGCAAAATTTGATACCATTGAAAATTGAAAGGATCAAAATAAGGGAGGAAAGTCCACAGCACTATTGAAATTTCAGTTTTATCTTCATTTCACTCGGTGAAAAGTTAGTGTGTGATTTTCTACTATTTGAATACTGTAGGTTTTAATCGCCTGAAAAATGGATAATTTTCTACATGCCACTCTGTATTTTACATATTTTGAAAGATAAATGACCGCTCTTTCAAGCCATTTATTTTTATCCCGTTTGATATTAATTAATTTTGACAAAAACCTTTCACAACAGTCTTCCCTTACTTGGGTCAGATACTTTAGATTAACCCTCATGAAGTATTATGAACTCACACATTGAATAGTTGTGTTACAAGCAAATCATTCTGTTATTGTTGGAAAAAAGTAGAACCAAAACATTGGAAGAAAATCAGCAATGTATTGTGTTGAATTTTTCAGTTCAGTACACAGAGCAGCAAAAAAGAGTTTGTAATTATTAATATACATTGTGACAAAGTTTAAATGGCAAGGCAATGGATTGTTTTGAATTGGTTAAATACTTATATTTAAACATGTTTGGAAACATTGATGATTTCTACTTCAGCCCATATCAGTTACATGTAAACTTAGTTTTATTGATCATCATGACATGGTCGTGTGAACTTGTGGAGAAAATCTTTTCAGAACCATGCTGCATAATGTTTTCTTCAGAATATTTTGCCAGTAGAGAAAATTTCATACACAAATTTCACAAGTTTGGGTTAGAAAAAAATGTGTTCAGGGTTACAGACAGTAAAGAAAATTTTGTAAGTTATCTTTTCCACATGATTATCTTTTCAGCATATATAAATACAATTCTTTTTCAGTAAGTAGAAGTTTGTTTTACACACCATATTCATATAGAAAAATAACGATGGTTTAAAAAATATTTTCAGTATTTTACCTGCACCTGCTCAGAGGGTGTATGATCGTGATGATGAAGAAAGACAGATTAGATCCCAGATGCAGGTTTGATACATTTGATATTTTAAATCCAATTTATCAGTTGGGTTTGTCTTATTGAACTTGTTTGGTTCAGGTACATTGTAATATTTGTAAAGACACTTTGAGATTCAGTTACTGGGGAGTAAAGTTTTTTATCATTCTTTGCAATTATTAAATCAAGGTCAATATTTGTTTGGTTTGCACACCAAGTAACAGTATTTGCAATAAATATTCAATAAATTTTGGTACTTCGGTAGTTACCGACAGTGTAAATGTGAAAAATATGTCTTCTTATGCTCACCAAATCCAAGTTAGGGGGAGTGAAGGGTGAGAAAATATATACAGCTTTGTCCATCTTTCTGTCCACCCAGCACATTCTTATAAGGGCTATTTCTCAGCAATGTTTTGTTGGAATTAAATGAAAGCCAGCTCCATTACATTTTAAAGAAACTTTAAAAAATATATACAATCCTACCATTCTTTATTTACAAAAAGAGCCATGTCTTAAACCAGCATGTGCTTTTGGAAGCATCCATCATTTCAAACATTTTTTTGTTGTCATCCAGGTACTGGTCACTGGAAAAGACATTCTTGCGGATTAAATGTCAGATTTTCTGTGACCTGAAGTTTTAGATTTTAAAACTTACACTTTTGCAAATATTTCAGTTGGCACCTGTGATAAGCAACAGGACAGCACCACCATATGGACACAGAAAAGGTTGGGTTCCCAGATATCAAGAGGTGACTGAACTTAATTGATCTCTTATTTTAGAATGGATACATTGAAATCTTGTAATGTATGATATAAAAAATTTGTCACATTGTTTAAGAGGTTAATTGTATTGAAATACAAGTTTGACCTTCATAAATGAAATTTCTGTAAGGATGAAAACTGTACTTAAATTGGAACCCATCTGTAAGTACAGTATAAACTAGTTTTAAGTTGTAAGAACTTCCTTGACATTTTTCCTTTTAATTTTTTTGACATTTTGTTTTGAAAACAAAACATGGAGTTAAAGATTCAAAATATAATCATTTCAGTAGATCATATATAGAGTTAATATATTAACCCTTACCGTGCTAAATATAAGAAATCGACATGTCCATCTTTCAATTTGGACAGATCCATTAACTGATTATGGGGGTGCTTATTGAAAATTTACTGACTGAATGGCGATCTTCATCTGCACTAGTCGGAAAGGCAAAGTCAGTTGCTGCCAGCAGGGTGAGGGTTAAGTGATAATTGTTATGGGCAGTCATTCATTTTCAGGACTTTGGTGATGGTGGAGCTTTCCCAGAGATTGCTGTTGCCCAGTATCCACTGGGTATGGGACAGAAGAAGAGTTCCTCAAATGCCCTGGCTGTGCAGTTAGATGCAGAGGGCAAAATCAAATATGATGCTATTGCCAAACATGGACATGGCAAGGATAAGGTAAAGACATTTTAGTTAATAGTAAAAATGCTGTCTTTTGTTGAGCGGCATTAACATGTAATTATGCTGTTTCTTTTGTAGTGATAGTGTTTGATAATGATATGGGCCCCTTTAATGTGTGGCTCCTGTTGCTAACTATAAATTTATCATAACTGTCTTATACTAAGGGGGGACTTGGGTGAAGTTTTGCTTTCTACTTGACTGTTAGAAAAATGGTAGTTTATGGAGAATAAGTTCTTGAGCTGCTGAATTACTGTTCAGGTTATGTATACAGAAAGACACAGAGATACTCTCACAGAAAGACCACAAAAAAATATGTGTGATTGCATCTGGTATATGCACATTGCTCACAGATTTTAAATGATATCCTCTTACTGTTGCATGTCAAGTTAAGGCACTGATAAAATGTCTGCAAAATTACATAATTGTAACTAATTGTTTTCCTTGCAGTATTCATATCCACTAGGATACATGTATGTAAAACGAGATATACATGGATGGATTTCCTATCACTAAGATAGTTTTTGAAGCCATGATTAATGAAAACTGCAAATAATTCACTGAGAACTTTAATATGAGATTTCATTTGTTTTCAAGGTTGTCCACTCAAAATTCCAAGATCTTGTTCCAAAACAAATAGATGAAGATGACCCGAGTTTTGAGCGGCCGGATGAAGAAAGTATCCAAGATAACACAGAGAAAACCAGACTAGCTCTGGAAAAGCTTGTCTCTGGGAAGATAGCAGCTGCTATGCCAGTTAAGGCAGCTGAAAAACAGGCACCTGCACAGTATATCAGGTGTGTTACACTTAAGGCCCAATATACAAACTAAAATATTGCAAACTTCAAAAAAAGAATTAACTGGTTTATCAGTTGACCATATATAGAAAGTCTTGTAAAATTGTTTTTAACAAGAAGAAGTTTTCATTTAGGGGTTGAATGTATTCATAAATTGTTTTCAAGCCCAATTAAAGCATTAACCTCTCTTCTTGGCTGTTGACAATTGTTTTGGCTTTTTTAACCAGGAATCCATGCTTTCCATGCAGTCTCCTTATAATCTATGCTATATGCACTTAAGTCTGTAAGTTTTTTTTATAAGTTACTCGATAAATGATAAGTTCATTCTAGAATTTTACAGGTTAAATGTTTGTTTGGCTGTTTAGTGCTGTGGGTTAAATCATTTAAAGAGTCTGCTGAACAGTCAGGAAAGAGTCAATTATTTTATGTGTTATAAAGTGGCTTAAATTTGCAGATACACTCCCTCACAACAAGGGGTAGCTTATAATTCAGGGGCTAAACAGAGGATTATACGAATGGTAGAAGCACAAAAAGACCCTATGGAACCTCCAAAATTTAAGTAAGTTTTATTCAGTAGTGGTTTTACCTCTTAAATTGGTAAAGAATCACTTTAGGTTTATGTTTTATAAAGTTATTGTTGCTTTGCAGAGAAGATAATTATATTCCTGTTCTGCAAGAGATTTTACCAAGTTCATAGCTTTAGGTCTGGATAGTAAATGTGCTCTCATAATTGAGAGTGATTTTGATTTCCCATCTCAGATTTTTAACAGAACAATGAATCTGTTTATGGCCATGTAATAACCTCCTTTGTATATTAATGGGGCTCTTTATAATATTTTTAAGAGTCAACAAGAAGATCCCAAGAGGACCACCTTCACCCCCTGCACCTGTCATGCATTCACCAAATAGAAAGGTAATAACTTCTTAGAAATATGTATTGTTTCCATTCCTTTCAATATTTTCCATGTAGTTTCTTTTTTAACTAAGTTATACTTTTGAATCATATAAATATTGTTTTTGTATCCAAACATTCATAATTTTTGCTTTCCAAAGACTGAGAAGCCCTAGTTCTCCAAGCTAACAAGCCAACATTTGATTCCTAACCACAGCTATCAGCTGGGCAATAGAAAAACCTTTTGGCATTTTACACTCCTACTTCATACACTTACTGTATATTTCCTATACTTAAGTGAACTCTGATATGTTCTTGGATTGAATTCTAAAATGGGGCATGATGTTCTCTCTGATTTCTAGGTCACTGTGAAGGAACAGCAGGAATGGAAGATCCCACCATGTATATCTAACTGGAAGAACGTGAAGGGATATACTATACCTCTTGATAAGCGTCTGGCTGCAGATGGCAGAGGTCTACAGGGGGTCCACATCAATGAAAACTTTGCTAAGCTTGCTGAATCTCTATACATTGCTGACAGAAAAGTAAGTCTAGGCTACAGCCAAACAGTATTTACATTTCTTTTGCGGAATAAAATGAGATGTCATTGAATAGATTGTAAAGATCTATAAAATTCCTGGATGTATGTCAAAATTGAGCTGATAATGTATTTCAAATTGATACTGCAATTTTTTTTACTAAAAACAAAATGTTCTTACAAGAATAAGTGTAGTCATTCCTGAAGGAGCATACCCTTAAATTTGCCATGATTTATGTGTGTGTGTGTTCAGTTGGCTTATGAACTAAAAAACTCACTATATGAAGATGAATATTAATGCATTCAGTGTTGTAATTAAAAGTATGTTTATAATACATTGACAGTGGCCCACTGTGGGTAATGAATTGCTCAATATCATAATTTCATTTTCCTTATTATGTAATTTATACCATATATGTTTCAATTCAGTAAGATAAATTCTGGGTAAGGTTTCACCCTTTAGAAAGACAGATTATGGACAATGATTCCACCAGTTTGCAAAACTAATATGACAGTGCAAATAACATATTGTTACATATCTAATATTGAACATTTTTCATATATTTTGGGTCTGTTTAGATTAAATTTATTTTAAGGCACGTGAAGCTGTTGAGACTCGTGCTCAGACAGAACAGAAAATGATGCAGAAAGAGAAGGAAAAGAAAGAAGAACATTTACGACAGCTGGCTATGAAAGCACGTGAGGAACGGGCAGGAATACGTAGAGCTGATGGTTTGTTGCTTTGAGTTGTTTCATATTTGCCCAAATCAACATTTTCTGATCTGGTAAACTGTCAGTGTTCAGGCGTCAAAGATTGACAGACTTGCAATTTTTGTAAGATACTGAAAAAGTGAAATTGATTGCACTTAAAGTTTATTGATTTAGATTTTCTAAGAAGTAGAACCTTTGATAGTACGCTAATTCTGTTGTATCGGAACTTTCGATACTGATCTGTCCTGTCACTGTTTAATCTTGATAATAAGAGTTGAAATGACTAAATAAATCAGATGTGAGTCTCTTCGTTTATAATGATTATGTTAAATTCTAGACAAAGATGATGATATAGCTGACAGAGAAGAGATCAGACGTGAAAGACACAAAGAAAGACAAAGGGAGAGAAATCTAGCAAGAGCTGCCCCTGATAAGAGGTACAACAGCAGGGAAATAAGTAGTATTACGTATTATGTATTGAATTGATTGTCTTTGAAGTTGGCGTATTTGTTTCTAGTGAATTTCAATATAAATTTCCATTTAATAGTGTAATTGGTAACAGTTGCAAGAGAATTTCCAACAAGGAAATTCTAAATTGATCAGCCTTAAACTTTCAAAGATTAATTTTGAACATTATAATGAATTCTACACATTGGGTTCACTAATCTCTATTTCACTTGCTTAATTAGCTTTTTTTTCTACATGTACACAGAATTGTTCATTTTTAAAAAATTAGGTGATTATTTTCACAAACAGTTTGTATTTGTTTAATTTCAGATCACGTCTACAGAAGGATAGAGAGAGGGATATTAGTGAGAAGATTGCTTTGGGACTGCCCAATACAGGTGGTGGACAGCAAGAGCAGTTTGATTCTAGGCTTTTCAATCAGTCAAAGGTTGGCTCCTGTTTTTATACATCATTATTCATTCATTTTTTATATAACCTTTTTCTATGACCTTCAGGTTTTGAAATAAATAGAACAGTCAACAGCCATAAGCTGTAATGTATAGAAGAAAATAAATATGAAAATAAGCTATTTTTCCTATTAAGATCAAAAAGTTGGGCTACAGGTTCTCAGTATTAATTTATATGACTGTTAAATAAAGAATAATATAGTGTCAGATGTTGTTAGTTGATGTTTGATATGTACTGTATGACATAATGCCATATATCACAAACATATTTTGTCGAAGTTTCAACAATCAGTATACGTGTCTCTATTTACAGGGTATGGACAGTGGTTTTGGTGATGATGAAGGTTACAATGTATATGACAAGCCATGGCGAGCAGACAAGGATGCTGCAGGACACATTTACCGACCATCCAGAAATAAGGATAGGGACACATACGGCGATGACCTTGATGAACTCATTAAAACAAACAGGTTAGATGCATTTGTTTGTATGTATGTATTGATGTGCAAGTTGTAGACTTTGCATCAGTAGAATTGTAATTAGGCTTACTCTAATACTTTTTAACACTCGGAGGTTATTTTTCAGTCAGTAAAAGGACAAATTTGAGATAAAGTTTTCACAAACCTGGTCAGATTCTTGAAAGTCAGAACTTAAATGAAATGCTGTTTTCAGAAACATTGATATGTTTGAAAAACCCCGTTTGCCAATACAATATACCTTTCAACAATATTGTTATTTTGAAAATAATGCTATACATAAATAGAATAAAGGATTTTACATATAATGTCAATTTGTTTACTTAATTATACAAATTTTCAAGTTTTCATGTCTATTGATTTCTTTGTCAGGTTCGTTCCAGACAAAGGTTTTACGGGTGCTGACTCAAGTCGTCGGCGGGAGGGACCTGTGCAGTTTGAGAGACACGAGGAAGAAGATCCCTTCGGTTTAGATAAGTTCTTGAAGGAAGCTAAAACTGGACAGAAACGTGGAATTGATGATTCACGATCAAGTCGAGATTATGATAGAAAGAAAAGACGGGAATAGCTGTAACAGCAAAATGATGGCAAAGTTCATTGTTAAAAGAATATAGACATTATCAAAATCTGTTATGATTTAAGGTATTTATACCTCAGGTATTCACAGTGGTAACCAAGTGGCAGCAAAGATAGAAATGTTGTTTTTCTTTTGGACTTTCCTCAACAAGTACTGTAAATCAATGAGCAGTGTCCACTTGTGGGCCTTAAATATCCCTTTGTAGGCATTTTTGTCTAAGGGAAGTGTCATCTCCTTTGTTGAATCAACTGGAATCACTGCTTATGATTTTGACAGTTATTTACAATCACAAGAACGAAACATTAACAGTGTGGAAGCTATCCCCAGTCAAATTAGTATAACTGTACCTAGCAGATGCTACAATCAAATACAAATGCTGAAAGATAATGTATATGTGTCGGGACAGTTGATTAGAAAGAATCGAGTCGGGAGGAACAGAGCAAAAAACAGAAGTAACTTTGGTCATAATTATGACAGAAGTTCTTGTTATCATATTTATCATGTACATGTAAATATTTGAAAAGAATGTTGTTTCCATTTTATCATCATACTCTTTGATTACTTCTGCAGTCTTCATTCTTTGTTCAAGCATTAGAAAGGAAACTTCTTTCAAAATCCTCTTTTGTATCTTGCTCAGATATTTTTTTCAGTGTGATTTTTGTGTCGACTGCTACAAAGTATCTGCGACATATAGGGATCACTTATCATGGTCACTTATTTCTTACTTTTTGCTTAAATGAAGGAATAATTGTGTGATTTTTAAATCGTAATCAAGTCAGACTTATTTGTCAGATTATTATTATTTATCATTATTTGTCAGACTGAAGTTACATACTTATTATTGCTGCAGCTCATTTTTAGGTTTGTATCTCAATTGATTGAAACATTTCATGTCATATTTTGTATGTAAATGAATTGAAATTGTGCTAATTATGTCAGATTACATAATTCAATAAAAAGAAATCACATTATGAAAAAATGTAATAGATTTGTGTTTTTGTAATGGATGCAAAGTTTGTCTCTATTCAGTAGTCTTCTGAAGCCAGTTGTAACATTCTTACCATGCTTTATGCAACTAGGGCCACAGTTGATTTTAGAGGTCAATAGGACAAAGGTCACTGTCTGTAGAACAGACCTTGTCTGATCAGTAACTCTAGTACCATTTGGCTTTCAAACTCCATAGAGTGGTTGCTCTTGTTAACTAGAAGACCCTTATAATTTTTGGGGTCAGTAGGTGAAAGGTCAAAATCACTGTCACCTTGAAAACCATATCCGCTCAGTAACTCCAGCACCATTTGGCCTACAGCCTTCAAATTTCATAGGGTGATTGCTCTTACTAAGTAGAAGACCGATATTGTTTTGGAGCCAGTAGGTCAAGATCACAACTACCTTCAATCAGTAACTAGAGAACGCTTTTGCCTGTCCTCAGACATGCTGGGGAGGTTGGACATGACCAGTAAATGAGCCGTTTTGATTTTGAGGTTAAGTAGGCCAAAGGTCAAGGTCACTGACCTTGAATAAGGGAATCTTGCCCTAAGAATAACTAGAGAATGCTTTGGTTTACAGTCCTCAGATATGTTGGGGAGGGAGGTCATGACCTGTAGATGATCTCTATTGATTTTAAGATCAGTAGGTCAAAAGTCTGACCTTGACGACTTAAAGGCTGTCTGATCAATAACTAATAATTGCTTTTGCCTACAGTCCTGATATTTGGAGTGGAGGTAGGTAATGACTGGTAGATGGTCCATTTGATTTTTGATTTTAAGTTCAGTAGGTAAAAGGTCATGGGACACAAATATTTGACCTCGAAATTTTCATATGAGCGTAAAATATATATCTAAGACAGTTTTACAAAATTCCGCACGTAATTTTCATCTTAAAGATGTTTTTATAGCAAATTAAAATCCATATTTTACGCACTTGGTTGCGCGCACCTGTCGCCCGCGAAAACGGAAGTGAGGCACATTTATCACTTGACACAGCTACCTGGACTATAAACAAAAACTTAAAAAATATGGTGGAAAGTGAAAATGAATACTGAAAATAGTAAAAAAAAAATAATAATGGACATGCCATATTATTATTTTTCAAACAATATCCCAACGTAAAATAATACATTATAGTGTGAATTTCCATTCCAGTGAAACAAATGTTCACACATTAGGTCACCTAAATTCACTTCAATTTTACAACACTTAAATGACAAAGAATTTGTTTATGACGTAGTCGTCAAGTGAGGAAGTGTTACACAACATGTTAAAAAGTGGAGGACACAGTTTTATTTAGAACCACAACATCGAAGAAATTGGAATATTTATTAATCACATTCTCTGCTAAGGTAAAATTACAACTTGTTCTCCCTGCATAAAGTTTGAATTTACTTATAAAAATCGAGAAGTAATCACATTATTTTTTAATATATAATTTATAGCATGTTATTTTTATGTGTGCCTTTATTGTGTTTCTTGCACTTGTGGTTTAGTGTTATTTTTGCATTTTAAAACGGATGCGTTATGAGCTGTGTAATTCTGCACTACTGCCTCGTACAGTAGGGATAAATCTACGTCACAGCCAAAAATTGCAGCGGAAACTACCGATGTCGAAACGGAAACAGCCGATCATCAAAAACAAGTTTTTTATCAAAAGCAATATTTTCATAGTTTCGTAATTAAACCAATTAAATCAGTACATTATTATCATTATTTTGAATAGAAAAAGTTGCTATAGTCGTGTCCCATGACCTTTAAGGTCACTGTGACCTTCTTCACAAAAAGCTTGTCCGATCAATAAGTAGAGAACGCTTTGGCATACAGTCATCAGATTTGGTGGGGAGGTTGGTCATGACCGGTTGATGACCTCTTTTGAGGTCAATGGTCAAGGTCATATTTGGAAGTTCATGTAACATGAATAATTGATTGCCGTTAGGGGGCATTCATGCTCTGATATTTAATTTTCAGGTTTATTAAGGTTATTAGTATTGCATTATTTTAAGAGAATTACGAATGGCAATCTTCCTACCTCAGCTGAAAATTTTGTATAAACAATTTCCTTCGTTACAAATAAAGGTCAAAGTCAATTCTAATATTGCTACGCCGAAAAACGTGGACGTATTGCATATGCGACGTCTTTTTAGGAGAGGAGCATAAACCACAGACGTCGGTATCCGACGATGAACCGCCAAAGGCTCGTTTTATTGTACTTTTCCACTTCTCGATAAAGCTAGTAACCGTACCTGACTACTTTCATAAGAAGCATTTTTACTTTATTGCCAACTTCAGAACGTCGATCGTTTCTTTATAAACATTATCTCCCCTGCAACGACATGTTTACAATTCCATTATGACCCACTTTCCTTGTCCCGTTGTCCTTTATTTCTGAGTGAAATATATCTTTTGTTAATTACTTATCGGCTCATTCATCTGATAAAATATTTTATCTCACAATAGTGTCAAATGTCGCCGTTTACTGAATAATTCGTTTTGGGTTACAAATATTGCCTAGTCATATCAGGACAATTTTCTCGTAGTCTAGAACTCACCTGGGGACACATTTTGATTTAAGATTTCTTGATTAACTGATTGCTGATTGATAACTGTTTGTTAATGATTTAACATTTTGTTAAGTGACCCACACCTTAAGATCAATGCGTCTTTGTCGGCTTAAAGTTCAAAATCCAGAGTCATTGGCTAGAAACAACGTATTACGTGACCCGCCAATAAATCTCTTTTTTTTGATAGGTAAAGGTAACAGAAGAACGAATGAAAGACTAAAAACAAAAGTCGTATGCGGCTTATTTATAGAATAATACAATTGTCTGTTGACCGTGAAAAAAAAATCTTACCTCTTACATGGGATCCTGTAAAAGAACAGACTCGTGACCAGACTCGCCCCGCTTATGTAAACATAAAAAGGGACGTTAAAAATTTAATTGGTTAAATAATGTTGAATTGATCATAGTAGCTACTGTCGTTGAGTAGTTTTCCTGGGGGCTATGTTATGAGAAACATAAGTAATTGTAACACTAATGTTTACAGTAACGTTTAGCTGAAGTGTCCTTAAAATTACCATGGATACAACCTAATCTGGTTGCAGTTTCCTATATGCTCACACATTTGACCACCCTTCTTCAATTCTTGTAAATGGCAAAAAACTGGTAGTGTTTTAATCAATAAAAGATCAAACAAACGTTAATGTATGCGTGTGTGTGTGTGTGTGAGTGTGTGCGCACGTGCGCGTGAGTGCGTGTGTGTGTGTGGCTGAGGGTGAGTTGGGGTTGGGTCGAGGGATTGAGGAGTCAATCTGTATCCAGAAGAGATATATGTATTTCAACCTTTGCGCTGTTGCGTTTTAGATCGAAGCCTTTGATTGAATATTTTATCGGTTAAATTTACCTGATCTGATGACGTGCTCTTGGAAAAGTACTGACTCTTAACTTGCTTTTACAGAGGTTTCTCAAAGCAAAATCATCGAGACAATAGACTAATGTTCACCATCTCCATTAATCAATAAAATCAGTCCTCATTGCTGTATGAATAATAAATAATCAACTTTATTTTGACAATATTAAAATAACCACTACATGAACACTCACTAAAATATAGGGTCTACCTATAAGTATTAATTAACTCTAACCTAAATATTGTAAGACAATAGCGCAATACAAAAACATATCAGTGCCTGTTATTAGTTTGTTTTTCTTTTAATTTGCTTCTCTTCTAAAGATACTTAAAAAATCTTGTTTATTTAGTTTCTATTACAAGAAAAACTTGTTTTAAGGACGACATTTTTATTTCCCATAAATCTGATACGTCGACGATTGGAAATTTGTCGATGACGATTAATCAGATACATTTTTGTTAATCAAGCAGCAGATTAATCAGCCCAAATCTAATGAACATATATTAATCGTATCAACACATACCTTCCCAACAAAACATGTCTCCTTTATACATGAGTGATAAGTAAATGCAACAGACGCAGGAAAAAAGAGAAATTACGGTTACACCATCTTAGGCTCATTTTGATCGTTACAGAACAGAACAGATAAACTGCACTTGTTTATCACTAGTGCACCTACAGATGATGTTACTTTTTTAATCGATTATTGTTACCAGTTTTTATTTCAGCGGTGTAAACCAAATTATGAAGAATATTTTGATTGAAGGATATGTTGCATTTTCTTTACTTTGTTGAATAATTTTGATGTTGTAGCCATTTAGTATAAAGTGTAACAGCGTATTTTTTCCTAACTTGTAACTTTGTAAGGTTAGCACATGATGGCTCTCCTACCTCTGCTCAACCTTTGACGGGGACAGTAAACAGAGTAACCTGTCTGGGCCTCAAAAAGATATTAATGACACCAACACATATTTTCCCAACAAAACAAGCTTTCTTTATACACGAGAGGGATAAATAAAAGGCAAAAGACGCAGAAAAAAAGGAAATAATAACAGGTTTACCGTCTTAACCTTACTTTTATTCTTACAACTATTTTACATTGTCAAATTTATATACTAGCAAGAACAACACATTAATAAATGCATTTCGACTTGAACAAAAACATATGCGAACAATTTTTAAAACCCGAAGATGGGATATAACAAGACTCGTTTGTCGTTCAAATTTCAGGGCTGTATTACAAATGTTTTTAGACTTTTGAAAATGTTAACATCTATGAATTCCCGCGCGCAAACCAGTCATTTTACACAATACAATATACATTAGAAGAATGCGAAAGATAAAATCAAAACAGAACTTACTGGCATTGAACAAGAGAATGAACTTTTTTAAAGATTTCTTTTTGAATGCCTTTTAAATGCTCGAATTCCCAAATAATCCAAGCATGTATATTCTGAAGCATATAGATGTAATTCTCCTTTACATACATATTTTGATGTTCAGACGACTAAATTTTGAAAATAAGAGAATTTAAAATCTGATGCGGCTGCGATTTATTTTCGCCGAAAAGAAAAATGTAAAACACCTTGATTAGAATCCTAACTAATGTATTTATAAATTTATATGTTTATATTCGGCGAATTATATGTTCAGATACTATCACTATTAAACATGTAAGTTTTTGTTTTTAGAAAAAAAATCACAATATGGTTTGCTTCAAGCAAATTAGTTATCAATGGCCTGACACTAACAATTTTCGTTTTACACACTGTCTTGCCGGATATTTCGTAGTTCATTAACGAATTCCACACCCTTCACTTCTTCGCTCGACAAAACTCATTATCGTTTCCAGTGGTTGTCCTGTTAAAAAAATCTCCTGTTTTCATCTTGGAATCCTAAATGAACCACCTTTGAGTGCGTGTTTTAGTTTTGAGGCAGCCTGTTGTTTTCTTGTTGGTTGTAGGTCGGACAAACTGTACATAGAGTCCGAAGTACTCATTGTTTTTATTGGGCGTTTCAAACTGCTGTGGCGGGAAAGACCTCGTTTACTTGCGACTATATCACCCAGTCGAGGGGTGGGTGGTTCTTCATCATCAAGATATAAATTCATTTTAGACGTTGGTTTTAGGCTCCCTCTCTGATACATGTATCCATTTATTTGGTCATAGTTATTACTAATCTCTTGAGCGTGTCCGTTTCGGTGTGGTGAGGAAGAGCGATCATTTGGAACAGAAATTCCGTTGCGAACACCATTTTGTTCGGAATATGGAGAAAATTTTGACATTTCCTTCTTTATAGGGAAAGATTTTTTAACATCGTTCCATGGGTTTTCTTCTGTAGAATCACTCGGAGTACTATTTTTAGGAGTACTACTCGGGGTAGCGCGTGGTGTTATCATTACCCTCGGAGTGCTGCTCTCGTCGCTTCGGTTTGAGTTAGGTACCGACGCTGGTAGAGAGGCCGATTGATGCTGGTTAATCATTCCTCTGTTCTTCGGCGCAATAAGTGGCAAGCGTGATGTATCGAGTGTTCGTGTAACTCGATCATACATGGACCGCGGCTTAGCGAGTATTTCCGGGTCTACTTCCGGTACGGTGGCAAGGCTGGGTTCACTGAGGACACCGGCTAACCGTTCCTCGTGTACGTGGTTTAATTGACTTGTTGCACGTATTCTTCCACTCGTTACTTCAAAGTAGTTCTTCAATACCTGGAGCGTGGCCTTGTGTCTACGTTCCTCCATTTCCTCGGCAGACTGCTGCGTATCCTCAATCTGTTTTTTCAACTTTGATCTCTGGTCTTGCATTCTGGTGTCTATAAAGTCCAGCAACTTCTGAAGCCGCCCCTCCTCAACTCTCTTCGTCGCGGCGTTATTCCTCCTTGACATGCCGCGAAATTTGGGTTCCAAATGACTCATTCCGGACATTGTCAATTCTTTGACAAAAATCAACTCGATGCACCGGGTCCTTTATTCACTTTTAAGTTCTAAATTAATAATCAGAATAAAGGAGGTTCTTTGTTTTTCTTGACCTTTGTCCGCTGTGTCACTATGAACAAAGTTTCACCTGTTATGATTTCATGTAATCATTGTAAAATGTTATGATTGTTCCTTTCCTTTTGAATTAAATAAAATCAATTTTCACAGTATTACAACTTTGTCAAGGCGATAACGTTAGCACGCTTATTTCATAACTGTTTTCCACTGGAATATAAATTTCCGTATAATCTTCTTTTCCAGTCTGTAATGTAAGTCTTAATTCCCCTTAAAACTACACGATAGAAAAAAAATCTGAAGTAAACACTTACTCATTGAAAAATCTTTTTCTATTCACCATGGCACTCGAATCGGTTGGTCTCACTTCAAGAGTTCTACATAATCGAACATGAAAATCGAACTATATTTTTGTGCTTGTTAATTCATAAACAGGGGATTCTCAGGTTACAGAAGGGTAACGACACAGCAACTTCGCCTTTTATTGTCTGCAGTGGTTATTATTCGCCTGATCGCAAATCGTTTTTCAAGATTTATGATATGTGAAATCGTTTTTAAAGATATGGACTTTTTTTAAGAGATTTGCAAATGTGATATACCTCCATGTGCATTAATAGTCGGTTTGACCTAATAATTGATTTTAATAATAGTTTTTTTTCTGTGATGACTGACACAGATTTCATCATAGTGAAGTTTTATATTTGTGTTCGAACTAATATAGATCAAATAATAGAATAAAATCTCATAAAAGATATCAAAGTTGATAAATGTTCGTTCGTTCGTTCGTTCGTTCGTTCGTTCATTCATTCATTCATTCATTCATTCAGTTTATGTTGGAGACTTGCTCATAAATGTGTTCGTTCGAAATTGTTGTCCATTTCATAATTTGCTTCTTTTTCCTTTTTGTCATTTCAAAAATAATAAGATATTTTTCTTTCTCTTTTTCGTTTTTTTTGTTTGTTTCTTTTTTCAATCATTTATCTTCCATTTCTATGGAATGCGGGTCGGGACATGCTACTTGCTATTTGCCACTTGCTATATGCTACTTGCCAGTTGCCACTTGCCAGTTGCTACTTGCAAAGTGCCAGTTGCTACTTGCCAGTTGCCACTTGCTACTTGCTAGTTGCCAGTTGCTACTTGCCACTTGCTACTTGCCACTTGCCATTTGCCACTTGCCATATCAAGCGTCTGAATGACTCTCAAGTAGCAAGTGGCAACTGGCAAGTGGCATGTCTCAACCCGCAAACCATACATTTCCCTTATCATCCAATGTTATAATCTACAAATTTCTCGGCTTTAAAATCTAATTCTTAAACTAGTGTTTGTTTGAGAAAACAACTTCATAAAAAACGGGGGAAGAAAGAGAGAGCTGAATCATTGCAGAGGTAATTTTTGGAGAGGTCATCAGACCTCACCAAAGTCTTCGGGGTAGTTGCAGGAGGCGTCTATTTTTGCGTATCGAACTGAAGTTGAACCTCAAGATTTGAAGTCCATATCTTTAGAACCAGTCTTCAATAATCTGTGTGCGGATGTACTTCTTGTTCATGAAAACGAAACACTATCATTACAAGTCACAATTTTCGTCTATGTGACCTTTCACCTGTTTAACCTTTGCAATCTGCATATTAAAGTAGCTGCAATTGGAACAAAACATTCAAAATATTTGGGATGCATGACATGACTACTTGAAATATTGTCGCCACAGTGTTGGACAAATTATCGATTTAAAAAAAAAACTGATATACTGAATAAGATAGACATTATTTTTCAGAGCACGCTGATAAACCTCTCTTATGCTTCTTTTTAAAGAAGCTTACTTGTTTTTAAATACACCTGAACCGAGACCAGACTGTTTTAACTCCTGGTATGATGGTATGAACCCAGGAATTACGCAGTCATCATATAAGTTGCAAGAACTCGCCTGCCTAAAATAGTCAGTATTTACTGTTGGCAGTAATAAGTTGAACTTAAACTTGCGGTTGAACTATGAATTCCAATCGCTAGAGATAGACGAAAATATAGGCAGATCATGCATCGGTCATATATCTTTTTCCAGTGACAGTTTGTGTTTGTTTTACAATAAACACAAGGAACATCATGATTTATGTATGTATGTCCTTCTTTCTTTGTCCTATTTTTACAAATTCAGAGACAATAATTAACTCACCAGAAAAAAAACATACACATGTAAAAGAATGGTGTAATATTTTACAGTAGATAGTCCTTTTTGCACTGAAATCAGTTCACTGTTTTCAATTTCAACTTCAACTTATTACTGCCAAAAGTCAATATACTAGGCAGGCGCGTGTCATTTAGCTGATGCAACCCAAATTTTTAGTGCCCGGGGCATGTGCGCATTTCATTCCTTTTGTTTTTATATACAGAACAGAAGCTAGAAATACAGTTTCGAGTCTTGGATGACAAAAAAATCAATTTCAAGCTTCTGTTGTTAGACTATAGTGAAAATCTTTTGGATGATAGAAGGAAGACTGTGCAACTTTGGCTACCTACTTGTTCAACAAAAAATGTTACACTGTACTCAGTTTTCCTGAGTACAGTGTAACATTTAAATCTCTTAGTGTTTAGTCACCTAGTACAATGCTTTTTTGTTCGAGAATCGAAAATTAATTTTTTTAAATGTGCTCAAAATCGTGAAGATTTAGCAATCTGTACGGATAAGTACGGGGAATAGCAGGGTTTTATCCAGATTTGATGATGTAACTCCGAAGGTAGCCGACTGAATGTTTCGATTGTGATAGACTTGCATCTCGATATTTAAGTTTAAATTAGTCTTTGAGAATGATTTGCAAGTTTAACGCGATAACAAACTTGTGTTTCTGTATATTCAATGATTGAGATGGCCACCGAGTCTTACAAGGAACGTCAAGATGACGAATTACAGGTGTTGCAGGCAATACTTCTGGAAGATTTTAAAGATCTGCGTCAGGGAGACGCATGGAGAGTATGATTTTTCCGTTTTAATTATCATCAAACATATTAAATTGCAGAAGAGGAAAATATTCTAAGTGATGCCAACTTAATGTTTTTTTTGAACAAGTAGTTTGCCAAAGTTGCACAGTCTTCTTTCTATCTAGCCCAACAATTTGTGCGCCAGGGCTTTTTACGGAACCGTAACCCTAGCCTCCGAGTCTAGGATTACGGAAGTCCCGTAATCCTAGACAAAACCACTGGAATAGGCTACGGTTATGGAAGTTTTTTAAAGAATGGTTACATACCCAAAATCGAGTGATAAACCGTTAATTGTCTCAAATATTACATTTTCTCCAAAATGAGTCGACACTAATGTTTTGATACGCCGTCTTGGTTGTTGTTGTATTGACTAACATTAAATGGTTAAATCAATGTTAAATTCACAAAACAATGACAAAAAGAAAGGAAAAGAACAAAGTAAAACAATGAAATAACATGTCTGTAAGAAAAAAAAACAAGAGCTAACAATTTCGATGGAAAAAGCTTGTAAAAATACAAATTTTTGCTGGTTTGAGCGCCTCCTCGTGGTGTGGCCTGAGTGTAGATGGACAAGTAAAAGTGATGTACACGATTATAAATTACAACATTTTATTTTCAAAAATTTTTTTAATACTTGTCCAACTACAACTTAACGCTCAATTGACAGTGTAAAGATGACAACTATGTTTAACGTTAGTTCATTACTAAAACAACAACAATCAAAATGTCGTCCAAAATGACATTTTGATATTGCAAATTTGGCAAAATGGTTTTTTTAATGAATAAAAATTAAACTGGCATGCTATTTGATATTTAACAGTTGAAAATACGCTTCTTTAAAAAAAACTTCCGTAACCGTAGCCTATTCCAGTGGTTTTGTCTAGGATTACGGGACTTCCGTAATCCTAGACTCGAAGGCTAGGATTACGGTTCCGTAACCGTAGCCACTGCCTTTTATTATATAGACGATGGTCGCCCTTCGCACACAACCCTCTTACTATTCAAAACAATGCAGAATGTTGTTTTCTATGGGTATATGTCAGCGACCAGAATCTCGTCGCTAACTTTGACGTCTTCAAATATATAATTACACTCAATATTTCTTGAAAAAAAAAATACCTGTAAAGCTTATTCCAAACTGAATCAATATAAGAGATAATAGATAAGAAAATTTTATGTTTATTATGCATTTCAGTTATAAACTCTACACATGTCAACATGTTTTTGTTGGACACCGCTAAAACTCGACCTAACGGCAGTTTATCGATCAGTTATATTTTTAAACCTCGATTTCCGACACAGTTTTGAATCTAACTGGTTGAGATGTAAAGGCCAACATCTATGTAATATCAGTTTTTAAATCGGTCGGTCTTGCAGTCGAAATATTGAGACTACCTTCTATCATGCAAATGAATTTCACCAGAGTCTAAGAACAGGAGCTTGAAATTGTATTTTTAGTCATTCAAGATTTGAAACTGTATTTCTAGCTTCTATTCTGTATATAAAAGCAAAAGGAATGAAATGCGCACTTGTCCCAGGCACTAAGAATTTGGGTCGCATCAGCTAAAATGCGCCCAGGTGCAGATATCAGTCAGTCCTGTCACTCACTAGACAACTGAACCTTACCAAAAAAATCATTAATTTCGTCAATACCCTACACACTGGTAGAAAACTGCTGCTTTCCATGGATTTCCAACAAAATTTGCTTGTCGCCGAAGCCATTGCATGACTTCATTGCTTGGACTGTCCAAAATATTTCTTGATCAGAAGCAGTTTTGAACCGAAGAAACTTTTCTGTAGTATATTTTTAGGCTTCCCAAAAATAATTGTTAAGTATATTTTACTGTTATTTCTTTATAACAAATATATGTAGTGCGATTTTGCATTTATTCTTTCTATTTATTAAATCCAGAAACAGATTTTCCTGAGAAACCGCCAGAATTTTTGGGAATTCAGTGATGTCATGCAGTGGCTTCGGCAACAAACTGATTTTGTTAAAAAATGCATGAAAACCAGCGGTTTTCTTCTACTGTGTAGTATACTGAAAAAATTAAGTGATTTGTTTTGGTAAGTTTTAGTGCCTGCTTAGTGACAGGACTGGTAGATATCTGAACCTGGGTGCATTTTAGCTGATGCAAACTGAATTCTTAGTGGGCGGGGCAGGTGCACATTTCATTCCTTGTATTTTTATATCCAGAAAAGAAGCTAGATTAACATTTTCAACTTTTGAATGACTAAAAGACAATTTCAAGCTCCTGTGGTCTAACTCATCAGTGTCATTACAGTGACACTGTACCTTGGGCTGCATATTTGTGTAAATAATGTCTACAAAATGGGTCAAACTGTCAAGGCCAAATTTATAAGGCTCTCCACACTCCTGCATTAAAATTGAAAACTGATGATCGGATCGTTGTGTACCCTAGTTAATGCAATTAATATGCATGTAAGTACATGTGTACTGAAAACTGTCTTTGAATTTGCATGAAATGATTTTATTTCACAAGAAGAAATGGAAAGTGCTTTAAGCCTAGAATTAAGAGGCTAGCTTTTTTATGTTGTTGTTTTTTTTCCCCGTAGGTCTGTCAGTTCTAGGACATTGTCGAGCATGGCAAACAAGATAATTTTTGTTATGAAAAAAATTTAAAAAAAACATGAAATTGCTGCATTTTTTCTGACTTTGTGGCACATCTATTGATACTCTTGATAGTTCAAAAGTAACAGACAAGTTCTTCTATGCCTTTTAGTCTGAAAAATGTATCTTTTTATGATTACAATTAAAACGGCCCCAAGTCAAAACAGCCGCAAATGAAGACTGTTCTTAGAAATAAGCTGAATTGTAATGTTGGAACCTTCTGTGTCCAAAACTATGTAATGTAAAACATGTCTATAATTGATTCTCAAAAACTGAACAGTGATTGTCCTGATGATGAGTGGGAACTCTTATTATTCAGGCAGTATGTACCTAGAAAAATTTCTAAAACAGATCTGATTCCCTTTTCTTATAATATTGACAAATGAAATCAAAATCAAAATTATTTCCACTAAATATACATTATATGCAGTCCTAAACATAGTTAGTACAAATAATTGAATAATAAATTATATTAATATAACAAAATTACAAGTTATGATCATCATTTATGACCTTTTGCTGGATGTTATACACAAATATATAAATAAGAACTTATAAAATTTTGAATAATGCCCTACAGCCCTGGTTGTTTTAAGTATTGTTTCGTTTTTGACATTGTTAAATGAATGTCAGCAGGCATCTGTGAATCAGCTTTTGTCTGCATTGCAGGTGAATAGACCACCGGAAGTGTGTTTGACTTTGAGACCACAGGAAAGTGTTGGTGACCATGGGGAAGTTTACGTCCAGCTTGATCTTATCTTTAACTGTCATGTCAAATATCCTGATGTGTAAGACCAGCTTTTCCTTCCTGGGTGTCATCGTAAATTTAAGAAAGAGATAATATGAATAATTGAATTATATGGTTCTACATTCACATATTTTATTTGATTCAAACCATTTAATTGACAACCATGGGTAAGTACAAATGTAGTTAGGACTTGTAGATCTGGTATAACTCTACTGTTAGAGAATCACTGATTTGTGTGCAAGTGTGGAACTGTACATGTTATGTGTTTTATGGAGGTTTAGAGACTTACATATGTATATGTACTTCTGTAAACAGTAGTTACTTAGCTATTAATGACTGAATTGAATTGAATAAGTTTTGGATTTTCTCCATAGTAATGTAAATAATTAATGGAACTTTTTGAAAAGGTTTGACTATTGCAGTTTAACAAGTAATTTTTTGTGGAACTGCTTAAATTTCCTAGCAGACCTTTTTGAATGTTTGATCCCAGTTTTTATAACTATTGCAGAGTACCAGAGATCAGAATTGAAAACTCGAAAGGTCTGTCTGACAAACAACTATCAGTTCTGAAATGTGATTTGGAAAAAGAAGCGGAGAAGTTAAAAGGACAGGTGAATAGTAATAATGAATCATTGGTATTCTTGGGGAGTGAAGCAATAAGTATTTGTATAAAATTATCCAGGGGTAGCTAAATACTATGTATCTATGTCAGATCCATACTGTAAAGCTCCTAAAAATGATATGTCAGCAGATTAGGTACCATGGGAGTCTGAAAGTGGCTGAATGTGTGAAGTGTCAACAGATTAGGTACCATGGGAGTCGTACAGTGGCTGGATGTGTGGAATTAAGAAGTTTATAAGCAGATAGATTTATTTGAAATTTTGTATGTTCTTTCTGTAATACATATGTACATCAGTATCATTGCCCTTTTGTTCGTGTAAGAGGTACCTTCTTCAGCCAGATTTTTTTCATGGTTGAAAATGTATACTGAGGCGAAGAAAGGAAATTCTTACTTTAGTAGTCAAGTAGTCAAATAGCATTTGAAAGACCCTGGTTTCAGTAAATATAATTATTTACTCCTAGCGATGTTAATTGTTTGATCTTGGAAAAACCTGGCAAATTGCCAACTTGTTTTGTTATGAAGGAGATGATGTTAGAACTGTCCCAGTTTGTCAAAGACTTCCTGTATGCGAACAACAAGCCCCCACCCAAGTCATTCTACGATGAGATGATGTCAAACAAGAAAAAACTGGAGGAGAAACAAGCAGAAGAAATTAAGAAAAAACAAGAACAACTAAGGAAGAAAGAAGAGAAGGAGGTTTGTAGCATATATATACTGCATCAAAGGACATAAATTTCAAAGAATGCATGTTATATTAATAAGCTTTAACAGAAAATTTCTTAAAGTAAGTAACTACCTACAGTATTCTTTTCCTTGAAAGTTCTATATGGCTCTGTTATTTGTATCATATACGGAGTATGATGTGGGCAGGTGTTCTTTTTGTTTATCAGATGTTGTTGATTGAGGATCAGATACAGAAGAGAAAAGAGGCCCTGAAAGAAGAAACACGAAGAATGAAAGAGGAGGCCAGGCAGGTGAGATATAAACTGGATAAGTTGCTTTGGTATAAACTTGATAAAATGCATTGATATAAACTTGATAAAATGCATTGATATAAATGGGTAAGTTGCTTGGTTATAAACTGGATAAGTTGCTTTGATATAAACTTGATAAAATGCATTGATATAAAATGGATAAAGTGCTTGGTGATTAACTAGATAAGTTGCTTTGATATATAACTTGATAAAATGCATTGATATAAAATGGATAAGTTGCTTGGATATAAACTGGATAAGTTATGATGTAATCTTGATAAAATGCATTGATATAAACTGGATAAGTAGCATTGATATGAACTAGATTAGTTGTTTGGATATAAACTGGATAGGTTGCTTGGATATAAACTTGATAAGTTGCTGGAATATTTACTGGATAAGTTTGTAGGAAGTGTCTATACTACATGTAGGTATGTTTTGAGAACTGTTACGGCAGTTTTAAGTGTTCTCATGCTTCAACACTTGAAGATAATCAAAATTGCTATAGGATACTTGAATTGGAAGACAGGTCACTAAATTGAAGAAAAGAAAATTGGTATGAAATAGGCAGATAAAATAGAACTTAAACTCATAAAATTTGCCAGTGCAGCACATCATTGAATGATTTTAGCAGTAGTAATTTTTATACTGTTACATTCCTAGGCTACTGGAGAGAAGTTAAGTCCAGTGAAGTCCCCAGTAGGTTCTCCGTCTGATGCTCAGTCAGTACCTAATGTACAGGATACCAAACACTCTAGAAGATCTGTGTCACCAGCTGTACATAATTACAACAATGATGAAGATGATAAGAAACAACCTAGGAAGAGGTGTGTGTTATTTTATCCTGTCAATTATTTCATATCCGACCGGATAAAGGGGGGTCGTATAAATTTTGCTTTATACGGCACATGCTACGTCATCACCAGTGACGTCATAGACTACTTTTGTGTTTATAATCAGAATGAAGTGATTAAATGGTTGTTATTACAAACAGACTACTTGAATAAAAATTAAATATTTCAATATCTATTCTTATAATATAGCATGATCATTTAAGGAAAAAATATATCGAAATTTAGGAACTATTTTTTGTGTATATGTTCACTTGGCGGATAACCTTGACATTTGAAACACTTTAAAGTTAGGTTTTCAATATCCTAGTAAATTGACAAATGCCAGCTGTGACAGGATAAATAGAATAATAGGTTAGTGTCTTAAATGAGAAAGTTTATCCGGCTCGGCTGCGGAATTTATCAGGTTCGCCTATTATTCTCTATTTAGCTCACAAGAGAGTACAAGATGCTCATTTTTCTGAAGACTATATTTTTGGAGTTATGTCCCTTTTTAACTTACAATTTTTGTCAAAATTGCTTATTAAGGTGAATGATCAAAGGTATCAGTATGAACAATATCAACATCTTGACATGAAACGTCAGAGGTATTAATCCTGTCACTAGTAACATTTTCGAACTGATAACAAGGTGCCTGATATTTTTCTTTATCTACAGCAGTTGGTCATGTGACGTTGATATACGGCACATGATATGTCATGGACTACTTTAATCAGAAGGAAGTGATAAAATTGATGTTATTACAAACAGAGACTACTTGAAAAAAAAATTAGATATTTCAATATGTAAATCTTACAATATAATGATCATTTAAGGAAATAAAGTGACTGAAACTTTGGAACTATTTTTTTGTGTGCAAATGTACCACTGCCGGATAACCTTGACATTAGCCTAAATTGAAACACTTTAAAGATAGATTTTCAATATCTTAAGTAAATTCAATATCTTAAGTAAATTATTTCCAAATGCCAGATGTGACAGGATAAATAGAATAATAGGTTAGTGTCTTAATTGAGAAAGTTTATCTGGCCCGGCTGCGGAATTTATCGGGTTTGCCTGCTGCATACCCGATAAATTCCTACACCTTGCCAGATAAACTTTCTCATATTAAGACACTAACCTATTATTCTCTATATAGACCTCCTTCAGGAGTAGTGCACGAAAACCATAACTATAGCCCACATTGTCGACATGTAAAACAGACAAGCGTTAGCACTGCTCCGCGGAGCTCTTGTTTCATGTAGAACTTTCTTCATTTTTCTTTAATCAATACTCTTGCTTTTAAGGATATTTAAGATGATATTTGAACTTCTATTTGTATGTTTTATCCTGTCACAAGGGCAAGCAGTCTATATCTGGGAAGGCCATGTTCTATAAATTTGTTTGTGCTGGGGGTGCAGGGGGTTGCTAGGTATATGTAGCCCACTAACTATCAAAACAATAGCTGTTTGATTTTTAAGAACTGATCACAGACATGTTCTACATTACATAGTTCTGGACACAAAATGTTCCAAAATTACAATTCAGTTTATTTCTTAGAACAGTCTTGTGTTGGGGTGTGGTGGTGGGGTGTGCAAGGCATTATAAAAAATTATGTTCTGAAATTAATAAAAAGATTTAGTTGAGGGAAGTTTGAAAAAAAGTCATCTATGTACTACATGTAGTATTATAGGTATTATACAGTATGTGTATTTAAGCTGAATGTAAATATCTACCTGTGTATTGCAGAGGTGTGAGTTGGAGCTGTTCAGAGGACAATCATAAGTATTGTAAACATCATACAGGTGGGATAGTGGTGCTTGCCTTCAACACAAAGTCAGAGAGAATAGTTCACAGAGGAAGATGTCTTGGTATCCTGGCAATTTCTGTATTTTCTTTGAATATTATGTCATTTAATGAATGTGTAATCATTGAAATTGTGTAATTAAAATCATAGGAAAGCATTTTTGAAAGAAAAGTTTTTAATGACTTGTTGAGTTACATCTTACATCCTTTTGAAAATCTATTTAGCCCTTCTCTACATGGCCATATATGGGGTCTAAAACATAAAAACAGTTCAGGGAGAGTCACATTTAAAGATACTGGTTCACTTGCAATGATAGGAATATACAAAAATAATAGGATCTTGTGACCACCCATTTGACTGTAGCTAATTTGCATTTAGTTGCTGTATCATCCAGTTAGTGAAATTGTTGTTTCTTGCAGATTTGTAGACATGGCATTGTTTGTAGCTGTTTAAATTATGGGAGTATTTGTTAGAAGGATAGTTGTTACACATTAATCCTGTTATTTCAGTATACTTTGTTACTGTGCCTTTCAAGTTAGGATTGCTTTGTAAAAGAAGTAAAAACATTTACATGAAACTTGGTTGTGAAATTTTTAAAGCATTTTCTCTGATCTATTTGAGTTTATTTATCATTGGTATCGGTTGCCCATATGACCGACACCCCCTGCAGAGATTAGTTATTTTATGTTGTGGGGGATTGTGCAGAATACAGTAAACATCCTATTCCAGAGCCACACCTTGTTCTTTTGCATGCTCACTGTACAGCACTGATACATGGGTTTCTAGGTTTAATGTCTCATCCAAAAGACAATTAGTAATGTTAGTGGATTTTTTTTCTCTGATATTTGATTAGACTTAAGCTGACAAGAAGTGTACACATGAAATTTACATTTCAATCAGTCACTCATTGACACTCTAGGCCATGGTGTACATGGAAGTACTGTGTACGCTGGTATCGATACAAAGACAGGAGACTTAGTAGCAATATCAGAATGGGTACTGAAATGGAGACATTTAGGAAAGAAATCTGCTAGTGATAAAGACACAGACAAAGAAGGGGAGACTTATATGAAACAGGTAAAGGACTTATGTTTGTATATAAGATTTTTTTACATGTCAAGCTTTTATTCAAGACCTTTTTTTAGGTGTTTTGTTTTATATATAAAGTGTTGTAGAATTAAAAGTCAAATTTTGGGAATGAAGTGAAAGGGCTGGCTTTGTATTAATTTTTGCTGTTAGGCTTTTCTTACAATACTGTCTCTGTGGTTAAGATACCAGCTTACAGGAGATTGTAGATTCGAGTCCCTTAAGTCCCTGAAAGGACTCAAACCTTTGAACTCCCACTCCGTAAACAGACGCCTTAACCACTAGGTCAAGGAGACGGTTCATAGACTAAGAGCATCTTTAACTACTTGATAAAAATTAATTAATCATATGATCGTAGTATAGAGCCAGACTGTTTGTTTGAATTAAGTCATGGAAAATCATTGGAAAAGGAAGAAAGGTAATGTTCCGTGTTTCCACAGGTAATAACAATGGAACAGGAGATGTCTTCCTTACTGAAGTTGAGTCATAGACACTTGCTGCATTATCTTGCCTTCAAATATGAAGAGGAACCAGGGAAGATAACCATTTATGTAAGTAACAGTGCTCCCCCCTCCCCCACTTAAAAAAAGAACCATTCTGTTGTATTTTATCATCCCAGTGCAACATCTAACTTAGTACCCCCCCCTCCCCCCAACTTAACAAAAAAAGAACCATTCTGTTGTATTTTATCATCCCAGCGCAAATATCTAACTTGGTACTATACAAAAACAAGGTAGTGAGATTGGAAGGGATTTTTAATAGCCTTGATCCGGTGACCTCTTCTAGGCTGTACTACACCTTACTAGACTTTGACCTCATGATTAATCCTTACATCTTTGCAGTTAATTTTTATGTCAGGTACTGATGGAATATTCAGGAGGTCAGAATCTGGACATATACTTGACAAGGAAGACATTGACCATGGCTGCATTAAGATTATACTGTGAAGAAATGCTCCTAGCCCTAGAATATCTCCACAATAAAGATGTTACACACAAGAATCTCAGGGTAAACTTTATTTTATAAAGAGACAAAGAACTTTGTAAATAATCTACAGGTAGCATCTCCTAGTATTTAAGACTGCTTACTGTCTGTAATGGTGTTTTTCATTTATCAACTTTTTAATCAAAGGTGAAATGTTTTATTAGAAAAATGAATATAGTTATTCATAAAATTTCTTTTACACATTTTCAGATGAAGGTCGTAAGACTATCCAGCATATTTTAGACAGGTTCAGGCCTCTCCCCAGGTCGTTTTAGCTTTGCGGTAGCACAATGCTTAAATTTCAAATCACAGTTTACCGCATACCTTAAGAGCATTCGCAATGCATAAAATCGTCAGCACAATCCTTTAGTAATTGAAAGATCACTGTTAACAAACCAGTCTAATCCGGTTTACATTGAACACCTGCGTCTGGCACATGTTAGGAAAATCAATAATTGTATACCCATAAGCCTGTAAAGTGTCTGTGTTTTGTCTTGGAGTAAAACAAAACAAGTTGGGGGTTTGATGTGTATAACATGTCACTAATCAAAATCGAATTAAGTTTTATTACTAATGTACAGAGTTGAACTTCTGGAGAGAATGTTTGATAGCAGCTGTTTGGAATGAGGAAGGTAGCCATATGAATAGAATCATAAGCCCTTAAAGGGGCTGTGCTCCAGATGACAAAAAATGAAAGTTTTCTTGTATTATAAATTTCTTGTAATATTTATGACTAATGCTTAAAAAATAACTTACTGACAAAAAATAAGTCAAATAATTACATTATAAATTGATTTTTTTCCCTTTCAAAGTGCTATACCGTAACGCGACGATATAACTACATCGTATAAGATATAAAGTAAATATCTGTAATATCACATGCGGCGATGGTGTTGACAGTAAAAGAGTTGGAAATATTTTGTTAACATGAGAGTCCAGAGTTCAAATCAGGCTGGAGCGAAAATATTTTTTTTAATTCTATTTTGACTTTTAAAATCAGTTTTGAAGTAAAATATGATGTTGTTATAATCTCACAGCATCTTTTTTATGAAAAAATAATTTTTATATCCAATCTGGAGTACAGCCTCTTTAATGAAAATGTGCCAATTTTAGTGAAGTATCCTTAAGTTTATTACAGATGGCTTGATGTAATTAGGCCAAATGACAACAAAATCTAGTATAAATTGTGAGGTGTTGAATGCTCTTCTGACTGTATGCAAAGCCAGTCTACAGACACTTTGACTTTGACAGTTGTGTAGAAGAGTGGTGGAAAGGAAGGCCAAGAAAAACAAACATTCATTAATATCATAGACAAAAAGTGATAGATAACCTTCTGCTACCAGCTTTCTTAATAAAGACAGTTCCTTACAACTTGATGTGTGTTAAGATTATATTAGTATTTTTTTCATGGTTGTCCAAGTTTTGCTGAATATTTCTTAAAATAAAGCAGAAGTAGAGTAAATTATAGATATTTTGCTTGTTACTTCAATCCATACTTGGCAGTAGAAAGTAACAGAAATTAATGAAAATGCGTAAACACATGCTACAACAGTTTATGTGTTCATAACACTGTGTCGCGTGAATTGAGCACAATGCTTTCCAAGATTTCTGGGGAGGGACCTGTTGTTAATCTATGTCTGTACAAAGAACCTGGGATCGAAATAGGCAACTAATGCCTTTGTCTTGAATTTATTCTTTTGATATTAAAATTTGTATCTTGTTGACAGTAAGAATAACAGTAAGAAGATCATGTTTTATCATTTCAGGCATCCAGTGTGTTTATTGACATGAATGCACGAGTTAGATTAGCCGATTACAGTATCAACAAAAAGTAAGCTTTTTTTAACATGATGTTTGTATGAAAGGTAATAATATGTGATGGTTTAAGAATACTCATTTGAGAAAAAAACAAAAACAAAATTACATTTGAGACTTGTCTCTTTAAATTTGAGGCAAATCTGATTTTTTGGGTTGTTAAATCACATTTTGATTACCTCTCATCATTCGTATATATTAATACCTACTGATGGGACCAAAGTATATTAAGGACGGGCACGTGCAACAGACCAAAGCCTTAAGGCTATGGTGCGTGAAGTCCTTATAAACTTACTTTTAAAAAAAAAAAAACCAAAGTATATTTTTGAAGTACACAACGACTTTGTTCTGTCGCCGTATGTTCCATTGCATTTCGACTATCCTTACTTGTATTCTGTCTTAAAACAGTATTACAAGAAAAGATTTTTTTATAAAAGTGTGAACAATTTGATGGTTGTGAAATCTTATGAAATGTTTTGTAGGGAAAATAAAATGTAGCAAAAGTGGAGTTTTACCAGATTTTTATTCTTTCAACATTTTTACAGCAGGAAAAGTAATCTGCAAAGATTCATCTTTACTTAAAAATGATTTAGAAATTCAGTGTCTTTTCCTTTTGCAATAGAAAGACATTGATTACTGTTAAAATGCATTTATTGTAATAATCATGGTACAGTAAACTTCGGCTATTAAGACTTCTTATTTCAAAATCACATAAAAATTAATTTTAAGGACCCAGAGTCTAAAATTATGAAACAAAAAAGGCCCCCTATTATGACACATTCTTTATTCTGACCACTTCTTGACTCATCTAGCAGAACTTTACTGTAACCATGTCCTATATTCCTTTATAATCCTATATTTGCCTAGTTTTTCCATCTGAAAAAGTCCTATATTGTCATATATATTTTCAAAATCTAGTTGACAGTCTTTAGTAATAAAATGTTGCATTGAAAAGACACTCAGTGACATTGCTATACTTGAAAGAGGCTCTTTTTAATGTACAGTGTTCTTTGTTTTATAGGTTATGTGATCTGTATCAGTCGGTTGAAGATGCCAAACCAGGGGTGAAATTCTCTAAGCAGTCGACTTACACTGGAAAAGGGAACAAGAAAGAGGACGTCTTTCAACTGGTAAAATATACTTTTTTCAACAACAGTACTAGAATAAATCAACTCAGTACTAGAATATATCAACTCAGTACTAGAATAAATCCACTCAGTACTAGAATAAATTAACCCAGAAGCTGATTTTACTGTCAGTGTTGGTTTATGAAGCAGAATGTGGAATAAGTTTATAAGCTTTTAATACAGAAAATATTATTTTCCCTTCATGGAGAGAAGTAGCTTTAAGCTTAAATGTACATTTGTATATGTTTGCCAAATGTATGCATACCATCTTTCTTTTTTGAGATAAGTTAGTTTAGGTATATGGAGTTTAGTAAGATACAGAGAGCATCCCATGCTAGAGACACTCCTTTTTTAGCTCCACTTTTCAAAGAAAAAAATGGAGCTATTATCATAACCATCTCGTTGGTCAACCTTTGTGTTAAGGTCCATTTCCTTAGACACTATCAAAGCTATTCACTTCAAATTTGGAATACTTGTACACTACCAAAATGTGACACCATTTCTAAAGGGCAGATAACCTTCATAATTTATTTTTGCAAAGTTATGCCTCTTTTTGACTTAGAATTTCTTGGTTAACCTTTTTGTTAAACGTCTTACCCAAAAGACAGTTAGTAGTGTTTGTGAAGGATCAGAATATTAAACTTGTTACCCCAGGATTACAAATCTTGTGCTCTACCACTGGAGCACTGGCCTGCCTTTGTATGTATTTATTCACAACTGCCTTTTCTGTTTGGCCATGTTTTTAGCATTCTTTAAGCTAATTTTTTCTCGAAAATTCATGAACATTTTCTTTGTATATGAAAGCTTAGTAGTAGTGTTGTTAGAATTCAGAATGTCACCGATGTATGTTTGTTTTTTTTTTCTTTATCAGGGGACATTACTTCTGTCACTGTCACAAGGAAGTGCTATTGATGATGTTATACCCACAGTTCCTCATACATTACCCGATGTGTTCCAAGACTTTCTTGCAAAGTTTGTAAATTTGTCATAATATGTCTTTACTTAGTACTTTTAAAAAGAACTAGTCAGGATTTCTTGCTTATTTCTTGAAAGTAGGTATATCTTCCCGTTTGAATATCACTTCACAACACAAATCAAGTTTAGTGATGCATCTTTCGAAATTTGCTGCTTTTATCAAAACTTCATTTGCTTGGTCACATGATTCAATTGTATTTAAGTCTATATAATTTCTTTCAAGTGGTAAATGTGTTCAGAATTTTGTTGTCATACTGTTTGAAAGTTGGTTGTTCAAGCATTTTTGTTGACAGAAATTTTTAGTGCAAACCATCTAAACAGCATTACCTTGACTGATCAGAAACTTACTACTCATTCTTGCCTTGATGGGAACTTGTGTAGTTAAGGGCTTATATTCCCTTAACATGATGGAGGTATTGAACAGTTTCAGTTATGGTGAAATTTGACCAAATATTTGGAGTCTCTTAATTTAACAAAAAAGTTTTTTGTAGAGTCTTTGGCATGTCAGTTTATGAACATTGTAGGTGTTTAATGCGTGATGACAAACTACGTTGGTCGTGCTCTCAACTGTTAGACCATCAGTTTGTGAAAGAACCACTACCTCGACTTCTGACCATGCATGATAAAGATATGGACAAAAAGGCAGCAGTTGGTAAGAATCTATCAATGGCAATAGTTCTACTTACATGTTGATATTTTGAATATCTCTCTGTTGCCCAAGTAAAGGTCTATTGGGATTGATACAGCTCATGTTTAGTCTGTACATCTGTGCTCATTCATGCCAGTCTGCAGTGATTGTCATTTGATCCATGAAATGTCAGTGAAAACTACCTTTGAAGTATACATGGTTTTGGAGTGGGATGCTTATATCTTGTGCTATCCACCACAACCTAAAATAACTAAACTTTGGTGCTGGTCATATGGCTGATGAATAAATTCAAATAGATAGATAGATGCTGTCAACCAGTACAGGTGTTGCAGCCTGTTGATCCTTACAGTCTCCACAATCTGTTCACTATTCTGTCAATAAATTTAATATGAAAATTCCTTTCATCCATCAATGGTTTAGCTTGAAAGAAATGCTAGTCTTTCTCAGAAATTGTGAGCTAATTGTTAGCTTACACAAATTAAAAAAAAAAAAATCATATTTCTTGTTTGTAGAAGACAAGGATGACAACTCTGTGGAAGATGAAGAAGAATTATCTCCCCTTATAACTGCCTGGGAGGCGAGTGGTCAGTCAAGACTTACAAATGAGTTTGATGTACTGAAGTCACTGGGAAAGGGAGGTTTCGGGGATGTTATAAAGGTCAGAGCATTTGAAATGCCCTTATACAGAATCATATATTATGGGTGACTTGAGTTGTTGCATTTAAGATAAAAATAGAATGTTTTTTCCAGGAACCTTAAGCATATACATATATCCAAATATTCAAACAAATCAGTTCATTAAAGCAACATGCATTTATCACAACTGTTATCACTTTTTAGTTTAACATTTTGATTCTTGTACAAATATATATGTATTAGTGATAGAATTCTATGTGCCTTCTGTATGATAGAACAAGATGTAATCCATTACAAAGGACAAGAAAATTTGAAATTGCAGATATTTATGTATAAATCTAACAGGAAATAGGATAACCATTCAAGCAAACTTATGAATACTTTTAAAAATGTGGTATTTGTTGGCATCCCTAGAAGGAATGCATGAACTGAATGGTCATCACTTCCATGCTTTAATTATACAAATTTATGGAGTAAGATATACATTAATGTTTGTTGCAAGAAAAACATATTGCTACATCCCAATTGTAACAAAAAAAAAAAGACAGAATCACTTCATAGATATCCATGTGAGATCATGATGAATTCAAACTTGAATTGAAAATGGCCCATACTGCCTGAAATAGTCATGGGGTATTAATCGACTTCAGTGATAGTGTATTTATATCTTTCTGTAGGTAAAGAACAAGCTAGATGGAAGGCTTTATGCCATAAAAAGAATTCCACTGAATCCTAAGAGTCAGCAGTTTAATAGGAAAATAACCAGAGAAGTCAAGCTTCTGTCCCGACTCAACCATGAAAATGTTGTCAGGTAATATGCCAATGTTTTAAACTGTTTCAGAAGTGGTTTTAAGATTGATATACTATCATTTAAGACTAAGAGTGTGTATTCTTTATACTGTTGTGCAGTGGGCTTCGAAATTTTAATAATAAAGCTTGTAGAAATTTGCCGTTCCCCTTCGCTGGCTGTTGAAGTTGGGTTTGATTGTATGATAAATCTACCCCCAGAACTACAACAGCTAAGTCAAGCTGGTATGGGTGATAGATTTAGACCCTGCTCACTTTGGATTTATATTTTCTTGTTGAATTTGACAGGTATTACAATTCTTGGATAGAAACAAGTGATGAACCTGCAGAAAGCAGTTCTTCATCATCACTCATTCTTACAGACACACCCAAAACTTCAGACCTTGAAAAGAAAATTGGAATTCCAGGTGGTTTTAACAAAGACATGTTGGATGTCACGGATGATTTAGAAAAGTTTGCTCCACAAATAAATTCCCAGTCAGTAGATTTCAGTATTTCATTTGAGCCATCAAGGTCAAGGTCACATGGTTTCCATGGCACTGACTCAGATACATCCAGTGATGAGGATGATGAGGAACCAGAAGATGTATTTGGCCTGTCCTTCATGTAAGTTTATTTAATAGTCATCATTTATTGAACCATAAAGCCTACCTCGGCTTAATTTCTGAATGCACTAGTCCATCTTTTAAGTCTGACCTTCTGTAGGTTGTTACTGATAATAGAAAGAGAACTGATTAATGTGTAGGTAGCTTGTATGAAATTATAGCATGAGATTGTAGCTTGTATGAAATTATAGCATGGGATTGTATTTAAGGTGTCTGCAAATCAAGGTAAAGGTCAGTGTTCCTTTTATGTAGAAAAATGGTTTCCCATCAGTAACTTCAATTCAGAATGTTGTTATGCAGTGAAGCTCGTGTAAATAGTTTGTATGCAGTTGTTTGATTAGGGGAGCATTTTGGATGTCTTATTGTTTTTTTCCTGTGACAAGGCATTTTAGATGTCCTGTTACTTTTATTCCTGTGACATGGCAGAATGTTGGGATATTTATCACTCACCAGTTCAGTTAAAGAATTCTTCATTTACTGCTTGTAGGGGAGAGAAGTCAGAATCTTCTGATGGTATAATATTTGAACATGACTTGGATATTGCAGATGATTCAGTTAGTGTAAGTTACCTTTCCTTTTCAATAATTATCTCCTCTTTAATGTCAAATACTCCCATGTATTTTGATCAGGTGTCTGCAGTAGATTAGATATTTCAGTGTTTTAAAGAAACTCTGACTTAAAACAATATATTCTTTGTACATTGTAGGTATAAGTTTAATGTCAATCTTACAACTGTCTTTTGATAATAAGGTTTCTGTGTAAAATATGAATGTAAACATAATATACAAGGAACTAACACAAATGAGCTGAAGTCAACAGTTTTTTAGTTTAAATAATACCCAAAATTAACGTTTCATTTGCTCCTCAGTAAATATGTTGCCCAATTATGACATTTGCACTTTTATAAACCTCTAGAATAATGATGGTGAACAGAAGAAATCTGGAGATTTGTGCCAAAATACAGTATTTGTACCAAAACAGTATCTGTATATACAAGTAAGTACATGCTTATGCCAAAATACAGTATTTATACCAAAACAGTATCTGTATATACAAGTAAGTACATGCTTATGCCAAAATACAGTATTTGTACCAAAACAGTATCTGTATATACAAGTAAGTACATGCTTATGCCAAAATACAGTATCTATACCAAAACAGTATCTGTATATACAAGTAAGTACATGCTTATGCCAAAATACAGTATTTATACCAAAACAGTATCTGTATATACAAGTAAGTACATGCTTATGCTAAAATACAGTATTTATACCAAAACAGTATCTGTATATACAAGTAAGTTCGTGTTTATGCCAAAATACTAAAGGTGTGTCGATTTTCTCAACAGTCAATAGCAAGTATAGATATTGTAATGAACAGACTGTGGGATAGTCAGACAACTGTGGTATTACAGTTTGGCTGAATACCTACATGTGGGAAATTTTAAAGAGCAAAGTCAGTTTAAATCTAAATAATGTTAACTTATACATTACTCCCCTTCACAAATATTTGTTGATGGGAGCACTGAAACATTGGGTCAAAAGTTTTTAATCTGCTGAGATTTAAAGATCCAAGATAAAATATGCTAAAATAAATTATTTTTTTATTTGCTAAAACTTTTTTTATTATGCCCCTGGCAAATTGAACCATACGCCTGTATGTCTGTCTGTCCATACAGTTAATCTGTTTCAGCAAGTTGGATATATCTTAAGTTCCTCTTGTACCATTGCCTTCATACTATACACACTTACTTACCAATATAAAGGCCATGATCCTGGCCAGTTACATAACTATGGCATCGATTTTTCTTCAGTTCTCTCCCCTTAATGTACTATTAAAATGGGTACAGTTAACCTATTTCCGCAAGTTAGATACATCTAGATTTGTAATGGTACCGATGGTTTCATACTGTTCACAAATGACCAGTACAAAAGCCATGATTCTGGCAAGTTACATAACTGTGGCATCCATTTTTCCCAAGTAAAGTCCCTCCCCTTTATGCAGTTTAAAAGTAGGTATGGTTAACCTTTTTTTGGCAAGTTGGATTTTTTTTAAACTTCAGCAGATAGCAATGAATAGGCACAATACACTTTTACTAACAATTACGAAAGGTTATGACACTGATGCATAACTGTGTCAACCATTTTTCTGCAGTAATCTCCCCTTCCTGAACTTAGTGAATAATTAAACTTTTTTTGGGGGTAAGTTGGTTATTTTTCAGCTTCTACAAATAGCAGACAGTTTGGTAGGAAATGGGTATTGTTTATACATCTAAGATTATTCAGACTTTTATAAGTCATGGAGTCATCGTGTCCTCATGCATTTCATATCTTACCTCATCGTCGGAGACCCACGGTTGTTGATCTCCATTGTGTATGGAGATCAACAACCGTGGGTCTCCGACGATGATCTTACCTGTAAATATAAAAAAAACTGACTTACTGTGTTGGTATCATTCATTTTTGAAACTAATTTCATTCAGACCTTGAATATGATAAAGATACAATTGTGTTATAATGTAATACCCCTTGATATACAGTGTGTGGTCCCTAAATTTTTTAGTAGACAGCCCAGTTGCTGAATTTTGATTAAGGCCTAAAATGCAGAATAGAATGCAGACTGCATTGCGTTTTACACCTAACCGAATTTAGTTTATAACGTGTTAACAATAGGAGTCTGGCTGTGCCATGATCTTAAGTTTGGTTCCTGACAAGAATGCTTCCAAGGGCATGTGTGTTTACCAGCGTGTATCCTAATTTATGACAGATGTTGTTTTAGATTAATTTAAACCTGCCTCTCTTTTTGACCTAACATAGCTAATTTGCATTTAGGTGATGTATCATCAAGTTACTGAAACCATTGATGTTTCTTGCAGATTTGTAGATAAAGGGTTGTATTTAAACTGTTTAAATTATGTGCAATGTTCGTTCAGTATTCATTATAGTTTTAACACGTACGTACATAAATCCAGTTAACTTCTCATGATTTATTTTGGAGAGTCAAACTGGTACATTTTTCAGTCACATGAGTTCTATAAAACTCATGATGTCTCACATTTTTGTTGTTGTTTTATTTTGTTAGCTGTGTAATGTTTGCTACATGGTTTAATTCCAGATGGAATATTGTGAGAAATCCACATTACGGAATTGTATTGATGCTGGGCTATATTTAGATATGGACAGGGTTTGGAGATTATTCAGGGAGATTGTAGAGGGACTAGTACATATACATGAACAGGTAAATTGGTTACAGTAATGTATGAATGCCACTTATATTAGTTGCTTAGTCACAGATTAGGCAAAACGGCAAAGCTTTTAAAATAGCATAAAACTTTGTAGCCTTAAACTTCACAGTGTTATGCTAAAATCAAGTGTTATTATAAATTTACAAAGTATTTGCAAAAACATATCAAATATATGACAGAATTATGTTTTGATTTGAGCAGTTTGCATTGTTTTTAAACCACATGCAGCATATGATTTCAAGGTTGAATTATAAAAAAGACCAAGAGTATTTATGCTTATGCATAAAATGGTTTCTTTCAATGCCTCTCCAAACATCAGTTATCTGTTAAATTTGTGCAAATTTCAAACACGTAACTCAAATAAGTGTATTGATTTTGTCTTCAAGGGCATGATTCACAGGGATTTAAAGCCGGTAAACATTTTCTTGGACTCGAATGACCATGTCAAGATTGGTGACTTTGGATTGGCTACATCTGATATTATCTCAAAGGTACGCTATTGCAGAGAAGATGAAAGCATTGGAATTTTGTTTCAGTAAGCGAAGTATTGACTACAGGAATATTCTGACTACATTGTTTTTCTAGAGTTTACCATGTAACAATGCAGTCATATTCTGACTACTTATGTTCTTGAGTTTACGATGCAAACTCAATGCAGGAATATTCTGACTACTTATGTTCTTGAGTTTACGATGCAGACTCAATGCAGGAATATTCTGACTACTTATGTTCTTGTGTTTACGATGCAAACTCAATGCAGGAATATTCTGAGTACATTTTTTTCAGGAGTTAACCATGCAAACTCAGTGCAAGAATATTCTGACTACCTTTGTTTTTACTATGTAAACTATGAAAGATTATTGTGCATAATTTTGAATGCTTTTACGTATTTCTTAAGTTGTGTATATGCAAAATTAAGTAGACATTGTATGCACTTATAGTAAAAGTTAATTTTCTTCATGGCCTGGAACAAATATTGATTAGTTTTCCAGTAAATTCGTATTAGTAAATGTGACAGTACATTTTTTGAGGCTTAACAAGACTTCATTATTTATAAAACCATGAAAGGGTTTCAAGAGTTGTAGCATATGTCAATTTTTTTCAATTTAAAAGGGTTTTAAAAACCATTTTCATTTTCTATATTATAGAACAGTTTAAAAGAAGGTGTATTAATGAATGTCAGTGTTGATATTCATGACATGTCTTCAAGATCTGGAAGCCTTGGTGATGGGAATCTTACTGGTCAGGTCGGCACTGCGCTGTACGTCAGTCCAGAAATGATGAGCAAACAAAGCAGGGGCACATACAGTCAGGTTGATATTAAAATATTTGTAAACAAAGAATCTGTTTCTTCTGAACCTATAAACTGTTTGAAAAGATTGATGTATAATTAAGATGCTTATTGAAGATTTTCAGATTTGATTTTAATGGACAAATGTTTTCATTCTTTCGTTAGTGTATGGACTTGTAATGTAGTGTTTTAAGTAAATGCTACTTATAAAACTTGGGAATATTCAATTTGTTTGTTTGTTTGTTTGTTAAGCACCTAGTGAATTACAGTGAAATTTCATGTTAACGAAAGAGATAACAGAATATACATATTTTCATTTTCATATAACAGAAAGTGGACATCTACAGTTTGGGCATTATATTTTTTGAGATGTGTTACAAGCCGTTGCCCACAGGGATGGAGAGAGTCAAGATACTGGGAGACTTGAGGTCCAAAGATATTACACTTCCTGATGATTTTGATCAGACAGAAAATATGGAAAACCAGGTACTCTAAGGTTTTCTTGTATATGCTGGACTGAGTTGTAATACATAGAATAACAAAATGTGTTACTGCTGTCAGTAATGAGACTTTTGTTGTTGTTGTATTTGTTGTTTAACAGACTGGTAGTACTGATACATTAGTTAACAAGGTATTATTGCTACATTATATATAAATGCGAGAGCAGGGAATTTATTTTAAAAAACTGAAACCTTTTCAGTTGTAGCCATATGTTTGCTACAAGTTTGCCCGATAGTGATAGGTCAATAAAAACGAATTTAGCGTTATTTTGCCATTTAAAGTCTGAATCTTAATACCGTAAACGCTCGAATATTGTACGCTAGCGTATATAAAACGCACCCCTGGTCTGGCCTCAAGATCTGGGAAAAAAAGGTTGCATTGGAATATAATACGCACACAAATTTCGTCTGGAAATAGAGTTACCATTTGTCCATGTTTTTCCTTCAGGAAGCAGCCATTGTCGGTGCGCGTAACAATTACATCGCGTGAATATCACTACGGTTGCATTTAACTATTTTATTTCATTAAGGACAATTAGCGCTAGAAACTTTTCTTTCGGGAAATATCGAATAAACATGGCATTACCTCAAAGTGTCAACACCTTCTCAATACCTTTTGGATGTGTTAACAAACATCTCGTCATTATTGCGACATCAAACGACACTAATTATTATGTTGGTTTAACAATATATGGACGACTCCTTTATCAAATTAATTGGTCGATAATTGTGAGTGCGAATATTGATGGGCATGATACCGGTAAGCACTGGTTATATGATTGAATCTTAAGCAGTTATACATTTAGAGAAAAAAAACGTAAAAAAAAAAACGAAAGAAAAAAAAAAAAACAAAAAAAAAAACACACAGAAACGGCTTTTACAATACCGTACTTTCAGTACTCATGACATTGGTTTTCTCCCCTAAGTAACGCTCTCCAAAAAGAAGGTGCACCAAAAAAGAAAACATGATCATTTGGAAAGAAATTATTGACTTTTGGCCGGTATTTTACAGGTTTTCAAGCTGGAAAAAAAATTGTCTGACGGCCCACCCTCGTGTATAATACGCACCCCTTTGTGGATACTGAAAATTCTTGAAAAAAAGTGCGAATTATATTCGAGCGTTTACGGTATATTCCAGTTAAAGCCCAGACATTCAGTGCAGAAACACTGCTAACGGACACGGGAGGAACACGCATCACGCCACCATCAGTTTATGGACAAAGCCCGGTCACTATTTCATCTGTACCATACGGTCAGTTTAGACTCTTGTACTTGCTCGAAGTATAAATACTTTCACTGACGGTGACTGCCTAATGACTGCCTAATTACTAGATGGAAATGATAACAGTTCTCTAGCTGCTTAGTTTATAACTTTATTTGTAAACACTATTAACACACTGTGGCAGAATACTGGCAGCAGAGAAGAACTTCTCCCTAAATTTTTATACAGTCCCGGGGAGACCCTGACTGCCTACCGTACAGGTATACTGGCAAGCCAGCGACCTAGGTAGAAACCTAGTGTCGAGAGTCCCAACAGTTAGACACCCTGATGTGGACAGTTGTTAACGGGGAGCCTAGTTTTACGTCTAACTCCTGAAAATTTTGTGGTCCCGGACGTAAACCCAGTCCTGGGCCTCCCCTCCATACATGGAGGTGGAAGGGGGTGCCAACGTTAAACAGAAGTGCACCGCACCATAACACATTTTACAACCATACAGTACTGCACCAAGGCTACATGTACTACCACCAACGGACACTGCATGCCTGAAGGCAAGTCAGGTCAGGAGAAGGAGCCAGGCTGATCAACCCGAAACCACCTTATAGTCTCCCCGGGCCGCCCCCAATAAAATGTCTAACTCTGCGCCTTTACAAATTAACTTTATGAACTTGTGACTTCCGATGTTAATATATTTCTATAAAGCAATAATGTGAGATGAATTTAAAATGTTTGTATTTTCTGCGTCCTTGTTATCTACTGTCCGAATGCGACACTAAACACCAATAAATCATTGTAGGAATTGTTCATAACGAATTTGAACTTATGGTAATGATAGTCTGAATTCCGGCATCCTGAAGAATATGGGTCCGAGCAAGCTGAAGGTCATATTAGACATCACTGGAGTACCTGAAATATAGAACAAAAAGGCAGCAAGAAGAAAAACTGGGAGGGAGGGTGGGTTTGTAATATTTTTCCGACTTGTAGTTTTTTGCGCCAAGAAACCGGATATGAATATGACCTTCAATTGAAGAGTATTTGCCGGTAAAAACTCTGAACCGTCCCGTTACGGGCCGGACCAGAAAGACAGATGGGTGCTGTGTTTAAGAAGGATTATCGAATATGAAATTCTAGATAATCCGTATTAAAGCCCAGACATTCAGTGCAGAAACACTGCTAACGGACACGGGAGGAACACGCATCATGCCACCATCAGTTTATGGACAAAGCCCGGTCACTATTTCATCTGTACCATACGGTCAGTTTAGACTCTTGTACTTGCTCGAAGTATAAATACTTTCACTGACGGTGACTGCCTAATGACTGCCTAATTACTAGATGGAAATGATAACAGTTCTCTAGCTGCTTAGTTTATAACTTTATTTGTAAACACTATTAACACACTGTGGCAGAATACTGGCAGCAGAGAAGAACTTCTCCCTAAATTTTTATACAGTCCCGGGGAGACCCTGACTGCCTACCGTACAGGTATACTGGCAAGCCAGCGACCTAGGTAGAAACCTAGTGTCGCGAGTCCCAACAGTTAGACACCCTGATGTGGACAGTTGTTAACGGGGAGCCTAGTTTTACGTCCAACTCCTGAAAATTTTGTGGTCCCGGACGTAAACCCAGTCCTGGGCCTCCCCTCCATACATGGAGGTGGAAGGGGGTGCCAACGTTAAACAGAAGTGCACCGCACCATAACACATTTTACAACCATACAGTACTGCACCAAGGCTACATGTACTACCACCAACGGACACTGCATGCCTGAAGGCAAGTCAGGTCAGGAGAAGGAGCCAGGCTGATCAACCCGAAACCACCTTATAGTCTCCTCGGGCCGCCACAGAAAATTATATTTTCCCCCATATAAAAATTTTATGGAGAACATGTTATTACAAGCAACACTGATATGCAAAAGAATGAAACAAATATATTTAGACAATAAAAATGTACTTTATATGACTTCATGTTCAAACTGAAACTGTCTTATCTTAACATAAAAACAGCCAGTACAGTCCTGCATACCTTGCTATGTGGCAAGTTTAAATGTATTAAGCACATGCATATAAACTTTAAATTCTAACAAAACAATATGAACAAGTTCACTTTTACGTATTCTACACTAAAAATTGTTAGTGTTTCTTAATATTCTAAACCAGTATATGGTTATCATCTTTAAATGCAAATTATAACATTTGTCTCACTGTTCTGTGGTAGAAGAGCAATAGCAACTGGTCGCTGGATCAGAAAGAAATGACTGTAAAGCTGCAAGCCAGTTTCGTAATAATACAGAATTGCCAAGATTGGAGAGATGAGTGCCATCTATGTAGTACAGACTTACATCTTTGACATTAATGTAACTGTCATTGTTAATAAATTTCCCATTATTGGCCAAAATGAAGTTCTTCATAGCCCTGTTAATTCTTGACCGTTTAGACTCTATTTTGGTACCTGTACCAAGTGGCGCAAAGTGCCAATAACGACGCTGTAACATACTTGACCAAATGAGCTTAGCTGTGGAAAACAATGCTTGATAACGCAGCACTGACAATTGTAACCTGTCTAGCACATCCTTGCCAGTGCTTCCTTCTGTTGTGATGTCATTGGAACCACAGTGGATAAGAATCCAGTCTGGTTCGGGAGATTCTTGTGACAAAGAGTCCATTAAACTATCTAACCTGTCTATAGTGAGCCCCTTGCGGCCAAACCACTTAACTGATACCCTCCACATAGACAGATCCAACGGTTCGCTCCTCGCAGCCAGTTCAGCATAATGCACGTAAGACGAGCCAATGATCCACAGCAACTGGTGCTTTTCACCTGAAACGATCTTTAGGATCGTGAACATTTGCGTTAGAAATTACGACTAATTAATATTCCATAGTGATTTATAAGGAAATTGTATGGCCTGTTACTGGTGGGACTGTTTCAACACTTCTCCACCAATTTGGTGACCTACAAAGGCCAGGTTGTCTGCCCCGGAGGAAGGAAACAGCACCTGGAGCAGGTTAAGCAAAGGGGGGGGGGCTAGACATTGACCCTTATAAGATTAAGGAAATTAGGATCATGTGCATAAATTATGGGGATAATCTGATGTAGCGTGCATAGACCCCAGATTTCCACCGCCCCATGACCTTGATCTTATCATCTGGGACCCCCTGGCTTTGAAGATATGTGGCTCCACCTATGAGAAACTGTGTGACCTGAAATGGCCTGGAGCGTTGATGAATTGTAAAGCTTTTTGCAGCACAGATATAAACTGGAATCTAGTAAGTGGACGGGTGTTAAAATGTACAAAAAGATTTTTGCATGACGACTGAGGGCGTTTGACGAGATATTGAGCTAAGTTGTGAACTGGGCAATATATACCACTAGTACCAGCAATCTGAAGGGTAACCGATGACCCATGTTGGTCAGTTTTTGACCACCTAATGCGCAAGTATATCATATTGTGGGACAACTTAACATCACTGACCAATAATAGTTTGTTGCTTTCTGACTTGGAATTAGGTGACGTAAACTCACCAACCCGTAAAAGCCCAAAAAATGCTAATGAAAAAGTTGCTGCAAACAGTGATTGTTCATATGCACTGTAGCAAACATGACTCAGGCTATTAATTAAATTACACAAAAGAGGTAATGTAATAGGTGCACGCAGATCTTGAGGTTGTCCCCCCTGAATACGGCGAAGGCCTTCCAAAGCTTTAAGTACGAGGAAAACAGAACAGGGATCTGGCAGACCCTGCATTTTGTGTTTGTGAGAAATCCCCGACATGTATGTGGAGATCGAGGATGCTGAAAGACCCTGATGGGTGCAATAAGAAATGAAAAGCAGTAAATCATGGGCCGGTGTAGGCCAAGCCTGACTGAGACAATATATTGACCTAAAGCTTTCAAACTTTTGTAGGCCAGTATAGTAAGTTTTACGTGTAGAAAGTGACACAGAATTAGTGACCAGGTGTTCGGCTAAGCTGTTTAAATGTTCCACAGATGGAGTGGAATCTTTGTTGGCAGCCAGTCGGCTTCTGGGGCCACTTGTCTGAACCGGAACCACTGTGAACGAGAAAGGCTGTCTGCAATTACATTCTTACAGGATGGTATATATTTTGCCGTAACAGTTATATTGTTTGACAGCATAACCAAGACCATGTGTCGTACCAAATTCATGCTCTGATCTGCATGTTTGCGACTGGATGACATGAACTACTGCTTGATTATCAATGTGAAACAACACTTTCTTGTTCTGAAAGTTACTTGACCAAGTGACCAGAGCTGCTACCACTGGAAAGAGCTCTAGAAGGGTCATATCTCTAGTTAGACCTTCATCTACCCAATGTTTTGGCCATAGGCCTTGTGCCCAATGTCCCTTAAAATAAATGCCAAACCCACCTAAACTGCCGCCTGCACTATCAGTGAAAAGTTGTAGTGTGTCATTTGTTACCCAGGCAGGGTCTGTAATTAGAGTGACTCCATTGTATGATTCCAGGAATTGTAACCAAAGTGCCAAGTCCTGTTTCATGTTTTTAGACACCCTTATTTTGTAATGAGGTCTCTTTACTCCCACCGTAGAATCAATAAGTCTTCTACAGAAAGCTCTGCCCGGTGCAATAACCCTGCAAGCAAAATTTAGGGAACCAAACAAAGACTGCATTTCCTTTAATGTGACCTTTTTCGCCTGAATAACCAGCCGAATTTTCGACTTGAGCTCAATCAGCTTATCAACAGGTAACCGCATGATCATCAACACTGAGTCAAACTCGACACCTAAGAAAATAAGACATGTTGTTGGAGCATAAGTTTTGTCCAAGGCTACAGGGACACCAAATTTTTTGCAAATGTCTTTAAAGGCTTGTAGTGTATACCCTGGATTGGGATGTCCTGACGGTTCACCAAAAAGAAAATCATCCAGATAGTGCTGAATGTCGGAGTTATGACTCTCCGTAACTACCGCCCAATGGAGAAAGGAAGCAAACTTTTCCCAGACTGCACAGCTTATAGATGACCCAAAAGGTAACATTTTGTCATAAAAATAATATGTAAGAGGGCCGTTGGCAGACTTAATCACAACTTTAAAACCCAGCAGGTCAAAGTCAGAAGGAGATATGGGAAGAAGCCTAAATGCAGACTTAACGTCCGATTTACTTAACAGTGCACCAGGGCCAAGGCGGAATATCATGTGAGCTGCTTGGTCAATGGATGAATGCGAGACTGAGCAGTAGCATTGGTTAATGAAATCATTTATAGACCTGTTTACTGGATATGAGAGATGATGTATTAGCCGGTAATCACCCCCTTTTTTGGGAACAAGACCAACTGGCGAGATCTGTAAAGTTGGAAAAGGTGTGACTAGAAATGGACCCCCTATTCTATTTGCCTGAACTTCTTTGTAAATTTTTTCAAGTAAAACTGTAGGTAGTTGCTTGGCACTAAGCAAATTTGGGGAATCTCTGAAAAGCCGAGAGCCAGAGTAATGCATTGAAAAACCTTTTGAAAGACCAGCCGCAATTTCAGTGGCTGTGTTGACTGGGTAACGTTTTAGTGCCTTAATTATTTCTACGGTTTGCAAAGGAGTGTGGCCCATTTGATACAGTGAAGCTGGCTTAGCGCCGGCCAAGGCGGCAAACTTGTGCACCATGGTTTCCTCCGCAATTTCTGCATGCATGCGTGAACCTGCAATTTGGATTAAAAGGGCATTTAGTACCAGAGTTGAAATAATTACATGTTAAGTTGATGGGCTGGGTGCTCCTCCCAATTGATTGACCAGCCTTAGGTCGGAGAGTTGGGTGAACATTTGATCTGCCAAATGATGGATACTGGCTGACTTGACCCAAACGACTGGCTTGGCCAAAGTGGCGGGCTTGACCTGAATAGCCTTGTGTATATGAAAATTGGGTATCTGAAATAGGCTGGCTATTTACATAGAGCAACCACAACTCCATATTGATTATGCCCCAAGAGTCGGAGGGGCGTGTGGCATGCAGCTGGCGGAACTGCTGATCGTACTTCCACCATTGGGTTGACCTCTGTGCTGCCATGCGCACATCCCGGAGGTACTTTAACATCTCCTGGGATCTGTTTGGAAAATGATCCAAGAATACACTTGTATAAATTATAAATGCAGATGTCCACTGATCTATATTCAGGCGCCTTGAGACCTTTGGTGGCACAATACACAGTTTCCCATCTTTAATTTTAACTTCCCCAGTAAGGTTTTCCTCCTCTAAAGAAGGGAGGAGTAGTTGACCCAAGTCCACGAACTCCCGAGCCCAAATTTTTTCCTTCAATTTTTGACCAACCCGGGTGCCTACACTATCAAATACGCTCTCGGTCTGGTCCAACTGTACGTTTTGTTTCCTCGTTATATTAGAAAGGTTAATGAAATCGTCAAAATCACTAATACCCAACCCTGGAGGGTGGGGAAAGACAACGTTACCTGACCGATTACCACCTGATCCTCCCGGAGTATTTTCGTTTGGATTGTTGTTCATTTCATCGTTTCTTTGCCTTTTGGGTGCCGAAATACTTTTCTCCTGTGATGTTTGTCCTGTCGAACGCCTCTTCCGTGGCATAATGGAAGCAAAATGACCGCTATCTAACCTCGGATGCTTCAGATATTTTAAACAATTTGTAATATTTTTCCGACTTGTAGTTTTTTGCGCCAAGAAACCGGATATGAATATGACCTTCAATTGAAGAGTATTTGCCGGTAAAAACTCTGAACCGTCCCGTTACGGGCCGGACCAGAAAGACAGATGGGTGCTGTGTTTAAGAAGGATTATCGAATATGAAATTCTAGATAATCCGTAATATTTAATTTTGTTTATATAGTGTCACATCCTTCGATGGCTTCTCAACCATGACTACAATGAACGACCAACATCAAAAGAGCTTTTAAAGTCTGACTACATTCCACCGTCACAAATGGAGGAGGCGGAGTTAAATGAGGTGTTGAGGTCAGCGATATCTGACCCGCAGAGTAAATCATACCACCGCATGATCAGTGCACTTTTTTCTCAGACTGTGAGCCTAGCCGATGATCACGTATATGACAGTGATATGCATAAGGTACACTGATACACTAATAGTATTACATGTACATACTTATTCAGCATTGCTGCTAATTTACACAGGTTGCAGACAGTGATTTTTTTTCTTCCTTTTTGATAATCACATAAATTTTGAAATAGGAAGTTAACATCTATATTGTCTTTCAGTGAACAAAATCTTTTTTACCACATTCCTGAGCAAATAAAATAAGTGAAATGAAAAACAACATATTGCCACCAGTAAAGTTTTTTTTATTGATCAACCGGTTTTGGTACAAGCAAAGACGCTCCTCAGGATTAAATGTAGGAGATATTTTCAATCTAAAGATACTAAAAATAGATAAAGTTGTTGCTAAAAATAGAGAAAAGTTGGAACTTAGCCAAAAAGTTTTGGAGGTATGCCAAATAATAATAACAAATAATGATAATAACATTTCAGGGCAGCATAACAATGAAGACGGCGTTAACTCAGCGGTTAGTCGATAATACACTAGTCAAAGTCTTTCAGCTTCATGGTGCAATCAAACTAAATACCCCTCTACTTATGCCAAGGCAGAACTTGTACGAGAATTTAGAACATTATCCGTGTCTCATGGACCACAGCGGGAGACTAGTTGGACTGCCTTTTGATCTCAGGGTGAGTGATAGAACTTATTATATAGTTTGTTTGAGAATGAAGTGATTATGGTCTGCTGGATACAGATATTGATTCCTTATAACTTAATTTTCTACTTATGATGAAGAATACCTCATGCACCAGGGATGTATTGGTGTAAGTCATGCTTATTTCCTGGGTCTTGACTTATATGTTTCACAGAGGGTTTTAGTACTTGTTTGTCTCCCCTACACCTATGACTAAAAATGTTTTATTTTGAAAGTGAATAGATTCAGTCTGCTATAGTAGCATCAGATTTCTGCTGGTTTTGCTACTGAAGAAAATGAAGTAGTATAAAAAATATGTGTTTTCTGAAACTGTCACAAAATTTCAACCTTGACCATAAAACAGAAGTCTTTCCAACTGCAGCCTGCAAACAGGTGCATGCAAATTGATGTGCTCTACCTGCAAGACCCACTTAGAGGTCACGGGGTCAAAGGTCAAGGTCACTGACCCTAAATAGCAAATATTTACTTTGGCCATAAAATAAACATACTTCCATCTAAAGCATTATAACTTCTCATGTGTATGCACCTTGATGAGCTCTATCACCCAGCCCTACTTAGGGTTCCAGGGTTAAAGGTCAAGGTGAACATATTTTATTTTCGCCATAAAATAAACTTGCTTCCATCCAAAGCATTATGACTTTACATGTATAAGTACCTTGATGCACTCTATCTGCAAGAGTCACTTAGAGGTTCCAGGGTCAAAGGTCAAGGTCACCATATTTTACTTAGGCCATAAAATAAATATGCTTTTATCCAAAGCATTATAACTTCCCATGTATATGCACCTTGATGCTTTCTATCCACCAGACCCATTAAAGGTCCCAGGGTCAAAGGTCAAGGTCACCATATTTTACTTCGGCCATAAAATAAACATGCTTCCATCCATAGCATTGTAACTTCACCTGTATATGCACCTTGTTGTGCTCTATCCACCAGACCCACTTAGAGTTCCCAGGGTCAAAGATCAAGGTCACCATATAGCAAATATTAACCTTGGCCATAAAAAAAAACATGCTTCTATCCAAAGCTTTCTAGCTTCACATGTGTGTTCACCTTGTTAAGCTTTATCCAACAGACCCACGTAGAGGTCACAGGGTCAAAGGTCAAGGTCACCATGACCCAAAATAGCAAATATTAATCTTGGCCACAATATGAACATGCTTTTGTCACGGTAGTTGTCGGTAGAGCTAGCAGATTATTTGGGCCGGCGACAATGTCATACGTGCCAACAAATTTGTAATCGTTGGGGTAGAGGGTTCTACCTTCTGGACCGCCAAAAAGGCTGCAAAAAGTAATAATATATCATAGATATATTTATTTGTACAACAATGTAGGACTGTAGTACAGTCTGTAACAATGGCAAGTGCAATGAACCATCGTTAAATTCAGTAAAGTCATTGTTGTATTGTTACGGGTGACAGGTTAGTGAAACATTAGTGAACATATAACGGTATCACGTATAGGACAATATATGAAATTAATCAATCTATATAGGAGTTAAGGTCAAGAGTTGGGATATCTTGGTGCATTTTATTCAAATTTCCTAATAACTTACATCCCCTGAATCAGATGATTACGTTGGCATTAAGTTTCAAGAAGGGATAAAAGTAAAAGAAAACAACAGGCTGAATAAATCTTCTGTTTTAATAGTTTATTCAATATAAGATGGTTAAATATCCAACTTGTACAAATACACTAGTATTTTTCAGTGATACTAATTATTGGACATCAGGCGTGTTAGAAAGGACTTGTTAGTATTTTAACAGTGCATCAGAATATACTGTCACTTATTTTCTTTTATTTTGGCTAAAATCTTTCAGGGTAAACTTATAGACTACCAAACTGTATTTAAATTAACTACCTAATAGGAAAGCTTTCAAAAATTTATTTTTAATTCAAAAATATAACTTTAATTTAAATCTGAATTAAAAAAAAAAACTCTAGGTGATCTCTGTAAACCGTAGAAATTTACTTACTGTATATAATATAATCCAGGTCCAAACTTATTCCATAAGTAATAAATAATAACACTTATCACTAAATTCACATACCAAAACAGGAAAAAAAAACACAATCACTATATTAACACATACACACAAAATTCCCAGTTAAGTGAAAGTCAATTGTTCCTGGCAACTGATTTGTGGCAACGAAGAACTCTGATCTCGATCCTTGAAAACTGCAGTGTTTAAGGCCTTTACGAATTACGTCGACGTATAATGTTCAAGATCTTGAAAGAGAAAGTAGGTGCCTCGTGCACGTGTTGAGGTAAACAAACATTTACCTGTAAACAGGTAAGGTGGATAGGATATCCAATAAATAGATCGCTGACTTATGACGTCACGTTTAAATCCCAATTTTAAAATGGAAGATTATATTTGTAATATTGAAGTCCTTTGGCTTCTGGTACAGAATTCTTGGTTGGGCGCCAGTTGTCACGGTAGTTGTCGGTAGAGCTAGCAGATTATTTGGGCCGGCGACAATGTCATACGTGCCAACAATTTTGTAATCGTTGGGGTAGAGGGTTCTACCTTCTGGACCGCCAAAAAGGCTGCAAAAAGTAATAATATATCATAGATATATTTATTTGTACAACAATGTAGGACTGTAGTACAGTCTGTAACAATGGCAAGTGCAATGAACCATCGTTAAATTCAGTAAAGTCATTGTTGTATTGTTACGGGTGACAGGTTAGTGAAACATTAGTGAACATATAACGGTATCACGTATAGGACAATTTTTGAAATTAATCAATTTATATAGGAGTTAAGGTCAAGAGTTGGGATATCTTGGTGCATTTTATTCAAATTTCCTAATAACTTACTTCCCCTGAATCAGATGATTACGTTGGCATTAAGTTCCAAGAAGGGATAAAAGTAAAAGAAAACAACAGGCTGAATAAATCTTCTGTTTTAATAGTTTATTCAATATAAGATGGTAAAATATCCAACCCTATGACACTTTCATTCATAACCTCACCTATGGTTTGTCACAAAACTTTAACCTTGACACGGAAGTCCTTCGACCTCCAGCCTCCACAGGTGCATGCACCTTGATGAGCTTTATCCGTCAAACCCAATTAGAGATCATGGGGTCAAAGGTCAATGCCCCCCACCCCCTGCCCCCCAGGGGTATGTCATTCATTCAGACAAAGAGCTTGATTTTCATTTTATAGTAAATAAGCCAGTAAAATAGATATACAGTACATTAGCAGTCAATTGTAGAGTAATGTCCCTTTAAACATGGTGAAAAACTTACACTCGACATATTGCTGTTGTAGGTACCTTTTGCCCGTTTCATCACCAGAACAAGTACTAACTATATCAAGAGATACTGTATAGACAGAGTGTATAGGAAGAAGAAAGTGGGAGGATTCCATCCAAGAGAGCTCACAGAGTGTGCATTTGATATTGTCACAGCAAATCCAATATGGTAATACTGTGAGGAAATATACTTAAATATTTTTGAAAGTAGCAGCATTTAAAACATTCTGTTTTTAGTTGGCGAGAGACCTAATGATTTTGTTATAGAATCACATGTTTTGTTGAATCACATCTTTCATTCTTCTCTAGGAATACTCAAGGGACTGTTTGCTAGTAAATTATAATTTTGTTTAATTTTGATTTGTTCACTCGTATTTTGACTGTCTTTTGTAAAGTTATTTTAGCAGTATTAAATGGACAATTATAACCTTTTTTTATGAATAGGTACCAACCAAGTCTTTGAATTTTCCTCACTTATTCAGTATCTTTTAAAGTTACAAGCTGTTTTAGAAAAACAGATTCTGTGATCTGATGTGTCCCAAATTTTTAAAATCCAGATGAATCAGTATGTAGATAGATATTGTACTTGTAAATTTGAAGAGTGCCTGACTGTTTCTCTGATTAATAGAGATCATTTACTATACTATAACTAAAATCATTTCCAGTATTTATTAACATTAGGTCATAGTTACATAACATGTTATTTTTCATTTCTAGTTTAATACCAGATGCCGAAGTGCTTGTTGTTGTACAGGATATTATCAATGAGTTCCCTCCCTTACAGGTAACCATGGTTACACTTGTATCCTTGTTATATAGCAGTTAGGATTTGCTTGGAAAAATCTTGGATTTTAAATAGAAAAAGTTTATACATACAGAAGTTTTAGTTGTATTTGTAAAGAACACATCAAAACATAGTTAGTGGCATTTTTTTTGTCACAGAAAAACATTGAAATAATATACTTTTTCATATTTTTATTAGTAAATATTTCAGCCCATTAGTTAAGAGGGGCATAGACATGAAACTGCACTGCTGTGCGTTTGGTTAGCTTGTTGCATATCATTTTCTTTAATCAAAGGTCAATGGTTTTATCCACCAACGAACATTCTTTTTCCTTCTATTTTCAAGCCATATAGAAGCATAAATTATGTGTTTGAAATGGTATTTCGACTTATTTTTAATTTCAAGAAAGAATATTTTTAAGCTAAAATCCATAGGTCAGTAGCTTTAACAAAGACAGTCTAAGCTCAGTTATTTACAGTGACATCAGCATCTCTTGTATTTCAGCAAAGGAATTATTATGTACGCTTGAATCATACATCTTTACTGAAAGCTGTGTTAATACACTGTGGTATACCAGAGGACCAACATATATCTGCGTTGACGGCTTTGGCAGAAATAAAGGTATTTTGTATATTTTATGCCATCTGCTTCTTTATTTTAAGATAAGAACTCAGAACTTTTACATACTCACTCCTCGATTTTGTCTTGAAAAATCACTTCATGCACATACGGAAAATTTCATATTTGAGATTTATTATATTCTTCGCATGTTAAAATAAAAATAGGTTTGGAATTGAAATTTCCTCGTTTTTACATGGTATACTGATAAAAGTATATTTTATTTTCTATAAAGTGGGCCAGAAACAGTGTTTTAGTTAAGATCTTCTGCATTAAATTTTGTTTAAAAAAGTCACAAAAATCTTTGTGAAAAGCTCAGTAGAAATGACAAGAATACAGTCCAACCTTACTTAAGCAGCCAGCAAAGGGAAACAGTAATTTTGGCTGCTTAAGCAAGGTGACCGCCTATTTAGGGGGTAGTGTTGGCTCACTTTCTTTAGTACTAGTAGGCATGTGGTTACTTTGAACACAGAATCATAACACTTTTTTAATTGTTGTATCTTCATTAAGTTTTTAATATGATAATTCAAGTTCAAAATACAATCCAAATAGTATCTTGCAGTCATTTAAATTCTATTAGATATTATCATTATTATCACTGACTTTCTAATCGCGGCACGAGCGGTCTCATCTTTACTCCAAGAAAGTCAAAACATTTGTTTCTTAAATGCTATCTTAAGTAACGTACGGCTCATTAATAGCATGTTTGAAAATTTTTTGTTATAAGTTTACATTTTATCTTTGAAAGTAACAAAACATTCTTAAAAGACAGAAATTGATATTGATTTGATTTAAGTGCGAATCGCGAAAATTCAATCATTACGTGGTTAAGAGTTCTTTCCCTTCCGCGTAATCGGGATGATTCGCACAAGAAGGTGTTCTCCTAACGAGCCGAGATATAGAATAAAGCATAGTATTACTTAGCTTCGTTTTCTTTTACCCCGTGACAGATTTAAAATAGAATTCAATTAAAAAGCATGTTTGTAAGGTGCTTATATTCATTTTAATTTCCGTTAACCGCCGAAATCAATACCTTTTGTAATTATAAATCAAACTTCTCAACACCTAATGAGATCAAAGGTTAAATCGACCGTTTACTTTATAGCATGCGTAACAAATAGTTGCCGAATTAACACACTGATACATTCAAGCACTGTGTATTGTCAGGTATTTGCCTTCGAGGGTTTATTCTAGGGCTTGTCAAAATATATTCACACCTTCAGCAGACAATACGTGACCGCTAAATCGGGTCGAATTTTGGCAAATTGAATGCAGTTAGTGTGGCCGCTGGCCGCAGACGTAAGGTGACCGTTTAATTAACGTGTTATTTAGAAGGATTTTCGACGGGGGCGTCATGAAATGACCGTTGACACCAGGTGACCGCCGATATAAGGTGACCGTTAGGGCAGGTTATACTGTAATATGTTGAATAAATTTCTTGGTAGTTGAGTGTCAGTTGACAGCTTGCCCCTTTTGAAACAGTTTCATCATAAAGTTTCGACAAGTTTTAGAAGTGTTTTGTCACAGATATGAAGTAACAACCCTATGTGTATCTGTGAGTTACAACCATAGTTGTATCCCATTTCTTTGAATCAACATTGGTCCTGATAGTTTTTTCCAAAGACTGCGTTACAATGTATCAGATTTTTTGTTCATACAGAAATGCATTGCAGGAACTAATAAATTTGATTGTAAGTATTGTCTTTCTGTTTTGAGAATAAGCTGAAATTTCATATATTAATATGCTGTTTCAGAGAGACAGTAAGTCCAAAGGAAAATTATTGTCGGCGTTATCAATATCGGACCAGTCTTTGTCTCTTCTGCTGAACTTAATGGAGACCGAAGGACCGTTCAGTAAAATAAACAGTTTAATGAGAATGATCACAAAAACTAAAGGACAGGTAGGTTTTCTCAATAGACATGGTAAAATATTGAAATATAAGGTGTTTAATATACTGGTATTTCTTGATGAAAGTTGCCATGTGTTACTTTAAAGGACATTTTTACTTATGGTAGGGATAAGACTTCATCAATAGAATAGCTAAGCCTTTCATCAGATTTTTGAATTGCTGTGGTGTTAATAAAAAAAAAAAAAAAAAAAAAAAAGAAAAAAAATCCTGTATGGAGGTAGAGGTATTAGAAAAAACTACAGGTGTTATTATCTCTGGAAACTTTTCTCTTTCCTTAAGTGTTCCTAATGCAAACTGATGTATTCTTTACATTTGTGCTGCAATATCAGGCATAATGTTACCAGAAACTGTATGAAGAGAACCAGTGGTGTTATAAGTTTTATAATAATTTTGTATTTTCTGCAGGCTGGTTCCCTGGCTAAACAAGGCTTGCATGAAATGGAGGCTGTCATAACAAAAGCCGAACATCTTGGTCTAAAACTGCCGGTATGATTGCTGTTATCGAAAAAAAAAATTCTTGAAGTTTTTAATTAAAATTTCCTGTATCTTCCTAAATTTTAAAATATCAGGTATCTTTATGTTGAGCAAAAATAGCAGTCCTTTGAAATGGGTTTTGACATAGCTAAATTTATCATAAATCAGTTTTGTTTTTGTTTTGTTTTCTTCTTCAATAGTATCAGTCAAAAAATTACATTTTCATGTAAAAATGTTGACAGTTGCCTAATAAATGTCTGTTATTCCATTTACAAGCGTTGTAGCTGTTTTACAGCAGGATATTTCAAGCATATACAATATATATTCGCACAAGAGCCCTACGCCTGAGTATGCAGTAAAATCACATGTACTTGAAAAAATGCTGTTAATATTTTAAACCATAAAGTAGTGCCATCAATTTACCTGGCTTATAAGTCAGGAAGCATGTACTGAGCTATATCTGACAAATGTGTCACTCACTATGGTATAAGTCATGCATTGAGGAAAAGATTCTGAAATTCAGATTATATTTTGTTGGTTACTGTTGTAAAATTAAAACTTACATGTTTTATTGATAATGGTATTGAATTAAAGTACATTTTCAATAAATACTGTCAAATTCAAGTTAAATTCATCTTGTATTCATTGTTAAGATTAAACATAACATTTCACTATAGTTTCAGTGTTAAACTACTGCACCATATATGTTTATGTATTGCAGGTGACAGTGAGTGTAGGTTGGGTGTACAGTCTTCAGATGTATGATGGGGTCACATTCCAAGTGGCTGTAGACATAACCAGGAAGAAGAAAACTGTATCTGAGGTGCTGGCCACTGGAGGCAGATATGATATCCTTGTAAGGTCTTACAGTGAACCTTCACTTGATATATTGTTGTATTTGTATGTAAAAGAAAGCTCTCTGAACACCTAGTCTTGAAAATAAACCTCAGAATACTCAATGTTTTGTAAATAAACCACGGAAGAACAGCCTATACCTTGTAAATAGCCCTCATATTGTGTAAATAACCCACAAATGATTCTTAATGTTTTGTTGATATCCCTTATATCTTGTTAATAACCATCTGAAGATACCTAATGCTTTGTAAATAACCCTCTAATTAGCCCCCACATTTTGTAAATACTCTTCAGAAGAAAAAGCTATATTATGTCAGTTACCATGTAAAGGAAACCAACTGGGTAGCATCTTGTTTATAACCATTTTAAGATACCCAATGCTTTGTAAATGTCCTCTAATTAGAACCCATGTTTTGTATATAAAGAAAGAATACACTATATCTTGTCAGTTACCATACATAGGACAACTATCGGTTGTGTCTGTTGAATAACCATTAAAAGAACATGCAGCAACTCCCAGGAAATATTGAATAACTGTATAACTCAACCATTTAATCTACATTGATAGAAAATTAAAAAGCCTTTTTGATGTAGCATTTTACATGATGTGGCTCTGGACATGTAAGTTTATTCAAAGCAATTTAAAAGTTCTGTATTGTTTAAATGTTAATGATGGACAGTCTTGCTTTTCAAATTTTGTTCAAGCACCAACTCTGTACCTCTCTCCTCAAGAAAAAAAAACAGTCAGCTGTTCTTTGGTTTAAACTTAGATTGTCATTGTTAGTCAGTTGTCATGAGAACAGATGGTGGCAAAATTGAACATTGAAAAGTTTTATTCTGAATTTATACAGCAGGTTTAGGTCCAGATATTACTCTAGTAATTTACATTACAGATAAAGAAGTTTGAACCTCGTCACAGTATCCTTACACCAACAGTGTCCAAACAGTCGGGTGTAGGTGTTAGTATAGCATTTGAGAAGATTGTCTCAGCCATGCTAGAACAGGCAGAGGTATGCTATTATCACAAGTTTATCAGTTATTTCCATTTTCAATCTATGAAACAATGGAGCAAAATTTTGAGATGTAAATTACTACCTTAGTTTGTAGAATTTGATATTGTTTTTTCATGATTTAACAGAGCATGTGATTGATTGCCGACCATAACTGAAGTACCAAGTTTTTACAGGTTAAAAAGGTTCTGTAATCTGACAGAAACCTTCATTTCGTGAATTGTATTAGTTCTTTAATTTTAGACAGTGATAAATTTCTGTAAAAATCATTTCCAGAGCTCAGTGTAAAACTGATGTGCTTCCATTTTTTAGATTTTTTTTTTACATGTAATTACAGTATTTTTGCTTTGAGCCTCGATTTTAATCAAATAAAACTCCTTTTATTTCATTTTTTATGTAAAAATGATTTTTTTTAAAGTTCACGTGTCTTTCAACTCTAATCCTTCTAATTTTCAAAATTTGGACACACTATTTATAATACACATAGTTACTGTCTCAGTAGCAGACAGTACAGAACATCAACAAAATGCATGGAATTGCAGGCTAATAATGGTTGGTAATTGTCACAAAGGCAGAAATACAGTCAGTGGGGTAAGAGTAAATAGTGTAAGTTGGTTGGGTAAGAGTAAATGGTGTAAGTCATTGGGGTAAGAGTAAAAAGTGTAGTCAGTGGGATAAGAGTAAATAGTAAAAGTAAGTGGGTGAAGACTAAATAGTGTAAATCAGTGGGATAAGAATCAGTAGTTTGAGTCGTATGTTTTCAGTTCCAGCCTCCGAGTGCCTATGATGTGTTGGTATGTACAATAGGTCATAAACCAATGGAGAAAGAGAGGATGAATCTAGTTAGGGAGCTATGGAGTGCAGGACTTAAAGCTGAAATTTTACATGAAACTCTTGAGGTATATATTTTTATATATACAAAGGCATCGACCATTAAGATATCATTTCCTAGCTTGATTCATTTGGCTGTGAAAATGTGAAATACAAAATCATCAGGTTCAAAAGTTAAGTAATTAAAGTTTTTTTAATAGATTTTTTGTCAGTAACCCTGAGACATATAGAGAATCAAAAGTCTATAAAATATTTTTTTCAGCATGGTGTCATCTTTTTCAGTATTGTAGATTTTAAAATATCTAGCAAATTTTGGATAAGAAGTATTTCTCTGCTAATGGTGTCCCTGCTCTCTCTGGTATGGGCATTAACTCTGTCAGTTTGTAGAATTAGATCGTGAAAAAAGTTTTTATGTAATTGTACAGGGTCAAGAAGAGATCCAGGATTACTGTAGGGTCCATGGTATATCACATCTAGTCATACTGAAAGATTCTGAAGGTTCTAGTGTCAGGGTATGTATTATCTTAATCTCATCCCTCTTCAGTGAGAATTTCCCTGATCTGTTTTGTAATATTTCTCAGATCAGGTAATAGAATGTAAAACAGCCAGAATGGTGTTTAGATTTCCTCACATCAGGATAAACTACACATGGAAAATTATCAGTTGTTAATGGCCCTGTTTAAAATTGTTGCATTGTTGAACAGATAGTATGTGGAAGATAGTGACTTGTTCAGGAAGTGGGGTCTGTTTTAGGGGAACCTTTAGATGGGCATGCCCAAAAATATTGAGTGTTCCATTTTCTTCAGAATCATGTAAATATGAATGATATTAAATGAATGATTACTGATGTCAAAGTGTTAGTTGAAAATTCTTAATAAAGCAGGTAAATGGATAGCACTAAAATTAGTCTTTATACAGAAAGTTGTTTTATCATTTTTGGGTGGATAGCTTTTTTTACAAATGCACACTTACTTTGTTGCTGTATGCCTCAAACATTTTTAACACATGTTCTTCTTTGATTTTTTAATTATTCATTTTAAAATGAATGTACCAATAAAATACATATACAGTGATATCATCAGTAAAGTTTAAGGTATGACAGTTTAATAATACTTTCTATTTGTTATCTCGAGTTATTTCATGTATTAACAGGACTGATTATTTTCCACCTGGTCATGTTTTTGTTGACATTTATAGGTAAGAACTTAGTCACAAAATCTAGAAGTTGTCAAGTAACTTTGTTTTCAATCTTTTTGATTTAAAAGAGAGTGCTTTGTGTTTAATTAGTTAATTGTTAATTAATATTAGAATATTATGCTACAAAATTCAGTATTAATTCAGGTAAGGTCTATAGAAAAGGAAAAGATAACAGAGAAAGTGATGTCAGCATCTTTGCTGGTAGAATTCCTGCAGCAGAAACTTCAAGCTTCAGACATGTAAGTATTCCAGGAAATTTAAAGGATCTGCAGACCTTTTCACAAAAAATCTTATGGCAATTTTTTTTCGTAAGAGAAATCTTACGATTAAACATCCTTTTCACAAAAAATCATAAGAATATCTTAAGTGTAAAATCTGTCTTAACCTAACAATTGATGTTACCCGTTCGTAAGTGTAAAATGTTACATTTACAAGTAAAATGTATTAAAAGTTTTTATCTTGAATAAGAATTATCATAAGATAAATAATTTATCTTACGATTGGTTTTGTGAAAATGACTTAAGATTTCACTTATGATTATCATAAGTCAATATCTTAAGATCAATTGTAAGATTTTTATGCCCCCCATCGAAGATGAGGAGGCATATAGTTTTGCAAATGTCGGTCGGTTGGTCGGTCCGTCGGTAGACACTTCATTTCCGATCAATAACTAGAGAACGCTTTGACCTAGGTTCACCAAACTTGATATGCTGGTTGGTCATCACCAGTAAATGACCCCTATTGATTTTGAGGTCATTAGGTCAAAGGTCAAGCTCACAGGGACCTTCATCCTAAAAACGGTTTCCGATCAATAACTAGAGAATGCTTTGACCTAGGTTCACCAAACTTGGTATGCTGGTTGGTCATCACCAGTAAATGACCCCTATTGATTTTGAGGTCATTAGGTCAAAGGTCAAGCTCACAGGGACCTTCATCCTAAAAACGGTTTCCGATCAATAACTAGAGAACGCTTTGACTTAGGTTCACCAAACTTTGTATGCTGGTTGGTCATCACCAGTAGATAACCCCCTATTGATTTTGAGGTCATTAGGTCAAAGGTCAAGCTCACAGAGACTTTCATCCTGAAAACGGTTTCCGATCAGTAACTAGAGAATGCTTTGACTTAGCTTCACCAAATTTGGTATGCTGGTTGGTCATCACCAGTAGATGACCCCTATTGATTTTGAGGTCATTAGGTCACAGGGACCTTGATCCTAAAAACGGTTTCTGATCAATAACTAGAGAATGCTTTGACCTAGGTTCACCAAACTTGGTATGCTGGTTGGTCATCACCAGTAGATGACCCCCTATTGATTTTGAGGTCATTAGGTCAAAGGTCAAGCTCACAGAGACTTTCATCCTGAAAACGGTTTCCGATCAGTAACTAGAGAATGCTTTGACTTAGCTTCACCAAATTTGGTATGCTGGTTGGTCATCACCAGTAGATGACCCCTATTGATTTTGAGATCATTAGGTCACAGGGACCTTGATCCTAAAAACGGTTTCTGATCAGTAACTAGAGAATGCTTTGACCTAGGTTCACCAAACTTAGTATGCTGGTTGGTCATCACCAGTAGATGACCCCTATCGACTTTGAGGTCATTAGGTCAAAGGTCAAGCTCACAGTGACCTTCATCCTAAAAACGGTTTCCGATCAATAAATAGAGAACGCTTTGACCTAGGTTCACCAAACATGGTACGCTGGTTGGTCATCACCAGTAGATGACCCCCTATTGATTTTGAGGTCATTAGGTCAAAGGTCAAGCTCACAGGGACTTTGAGCCTAAAAACGGTTTCCGATCAATAACTAGAGAATGCTTTGACTTAGCTTCATCAAACTTGGTATGCTGGTTGGTCATCACCAGTAGGTGACCCCTATTGATTTTGAGGTCATTAGGTCACAGGGACCTTGATCCTAAAAACGGTTTCTGATCAATAACTAGAGAACGCTTTGGCCCAACCACAAGCAATTAGGTGCTGCTGGGGGGCATGTATGTTTTACAAACATTTCTTGTTTGTGAAAAGGTCTCCTGGTCGCTTAAAAATGCTTGTAACTGTTTGTAACTGATCTTCCATTGTGTATGTAATTGTGTATTTAACTTTACTTGGACTGCTTTTAGGTTATATGTATTTACATATGTCATGATTATGCCAAGTGATTTCTAGAATCAAGTATGATTCCAGCTTCACTAAATATTTAGATCAAAGTTTACCTTTACAGGGAACCAAAATCAAGCAGTCAGGTGACTGGTAGTAAATTAAACCAGTCCAATATTTCTCACCAGGAGAATGTGTCCCAGTCTGCTTCTTCCGGGGGTAATGTTTCCTGGAACTTTAATTTTGTACATCAAGAAGGGAAAATGGCTTCTAATGTAAGGAGGAAACATGAGGCCCAGGTATGTATGGCCGCCAACAGTCTGTATTGACAAAGATATTTTCAGTCACCACATCTCCTGTTTTACTAATCTTCTAGGAGTAAAATAATAAAAAAAAAATACTTCTATGGCTTTAGTTAAGCTGCAGGAGAGATTTATTTTAGGATATTAAATTCTGGTTTATTTTGTAGTTGGGTACATTACATAAGAAAAAAAAGAAAATAGAAAAAATATTGTGAACTGAAAATCAATGGGTAGTCAGTATTGCTTACAGGAAGACTACTTTACCATTTAAAGTTAACATTTGGCAAGTAGATAAGGTGTAGATTTATTCTGTATGCATTTTATACATGTACATGTATGTAGTAAATTTAATAGCTTTCTGAAAAGTTAACTTATTATGCCCCCACAGAGTGGGGTGCATATAGCGTTGCACTTGTCCGTCCGTCCTTCCGTCTGTCCGTACGTCCCGAATCTTGTGAACGCAACTCCTCTTAAACCGGATGGCAGATTTTGCTTAAACTTCCAGGGATGAACAACCTTAATGTGTAGATGGTGGTAAAGGAAGGAATTTTTGCTGCGACCAAATTTAACAGAATTATGGCCCTTTGTTGATTTTTTCACTAGAAATATTGTGAACGCAACTCCTCTTAAACCGGATGGCAGATTTTGCTTAAACTTCCAGGGATGAACAACCTTAATGTGTAGATGGAAGTAAAGGAAGGAATGTTTGCTTTGACCAAATTTTACAGAATTATGGCCCTTTGTTGATTTTTTCACTATATACCATATTGAAATTTTGTGAACGCAACTCCTCTTAAACCGTATGGCAGATTTTGCTTAAACTTCCAGGGATGAACAGCTTTAATGTGTAGATGGTAGTAAAGGAAGGAATTTTTGCTGTGACCATATTTAACAGAATTATGGCCCTTTGTTGATTTTTTCACTATATACCATATAAATAATTGAACATATAAATTTTACATTTGTAATTTAATTTAACATGTACATAAGGTTACCTGTAGATCATTTTAGGTATATGTACAGAAAAAATCTTACATACAGGATATACATGCTCTTGTTTATGAGCACTTATGCATAGTGGGGGCATCCGTGTCCTATGGACACAGTTCTAGCTTCTGATTGAATAGATTGTGTCACAAGTGAATTCCTGTTTTCCATGGTTAAGTCTGAAGTGTGTAGAAGTCATAGCAGTTGAACTGCCCAGTTCTGCTACCAAAGTTATCTCGGCTTTTCTGGAGGTAATGTATGAGTGATTTTCAGATCATTAAAACAAATTCTTGCTTCAATTATTCTTAACTGCTTTTTACATTTCTGATCAGTTCTCACTTTAAAAGGAGAGCTTCATAATATTGTAGTAAAATTCCACTGATGGTGTTTATATCCACTCCTTCTAGATAAAGTGGTCTCTACACGTTATGTCAATTTTAAGATAGCAGGTGCTTTGTATATGCTATTACTGGTAAAGAATTTCTAAGATTATTTACAAATCTTAAACATATTGTAACTTTATTATTTTCTTAAATCTTTACCAAATTGAAAAAATGTTGATGAAAAATACTTACAGTTACAGTATTATTACTAAAATACTTCGATTTCTGTTATTTAGGTCGATTCATCGGAAAAAGACTTTGAGTCAAGTATAAGTACTGTGATAGAGAAGTGAGTACTGTATATATTCATTTTGAAAGATTAAAAAATTCTTAGAGTTTTTTGTACATTATATGTAACAAATTGTCAGAGCCAGTTAAGATAAGAATTACACTCACAGATGTAACAATCTGTTTTATTTGTTCAACAAAACTAGAGTTCAAATGTCACCATGTATTCATATAGGTTGAACAGGTAATGGGTGCCATATACTGACTGACTGATTAGAGTTGTTTATCCTCGGTACCGGCCTAAGCCATATGACCGAGCGCGACTTATGATAATTATATTTACTTAGCTGAATTTAGTCACGTGTAGGAGTGTTAATTATTTCTTCTCTTACCCTATTCATGGTAGCAACCTCGAGAAGACTTAAAAGTGAATATAATAATATTGTTATATTCCCTTAAGAAATTACTTCATAGTATTTATAGTTTACTTGATATGTGTTATACATATTATTATTAAGTAATATACTGCCTACATTGACACATGTATATACTATATGCCAGGTATTCTGAGATGTTGAAATTAGTCTGAAAGGTGAGAATTTCACGCTTGTCAGTTGTAAATTTCAGACGTTTGCAAAGTCGGAAGTATTTTAAATCATAATGTGATATCTGTAAGACTAGAGTCCATTTCAGGTTTTTGTATAAGACTTACACCAGGTACTGACAAGTCATACTTTAGGTAAAAAATTTGCTTAATTCTTTATTTCAGACTCCCAAGATACAAGAAATATATGAGTAAAATAACTGACCAGATACATACACTTGTGTTCGAAAAGAAGTAAGTATATATTTCCATCGTCAATTATATAGTATTTAAATCTTATATTTAAATTTATTTCATTTTGCTAATGGAGAAAAAACTTCACTATTAATATTCACTAGTGTTAAGAACATTTGATTTTAAAACAGGGTCAAGTGAGTTTATAGAATAAACAAGCGCTACGTTCAAATGAACGCCATGCTCTCGGCGGGACCTCAAAAAGGTTAACGGTTTGTGACAAACAAACACACACAGAGACCAAAAACAATATGCTCCTTCCTGGGGCATAAAAACATTAAGTTAGCTTAGCTGTTTCCTGTGAACAAACATACACATTTCTTCCAATAAAAATGTTCGATAAAAAAAAAAAACCATCCTTTTTTCCCTGCAGGTGCAGTTGTATTGTCATCTACAGTTTGAAAGATGAGAAAGTAAAACTTCTGACCTCATCATAATTAGGGCATTAGAGACAGTCAGTCTATGAACTAAAGACCTTGTGTAGAGAATGTTACATACACAGTCAGGCCAGTTGTGAGAGCCAGTGATGCAGTACTAAGAGAAGTCTTCATTTTCAACAGACACCTTATACATGCATTAAAATAGTGGCCAAGCCTCATGACAGAATATGAAGAATTGACAAACTTTTGGGGACCAGATTTCACAGTTGTTAAATGACCAGACCCAGTTGTTCTGGACATATGGAAAGATAGAATCGTGTACTGATGTAAATAGTGTAAAGGTTTCACCAAGCTAAACAGTGCTGAGCAAAGAAATAAATAATATTTTGATATATATTTTATTCTTAACTGAAATGTAGCAAAATATTTGAGAAGCAGGGTCATATAAAAATTATTCTGTTAATATCTTATAGACAGGACATAGCTTTAAAAGCAGGCATTTGGATCAACATTTGTATTTTGCCCCCCATCGAAGATGAGGCGATATATTGTTTTGCAAATAATGGCAGGTCTAAAGGTTGGTTGTTGGTTGTAGACACTTCGTTTCCGATCAGTGTCTAGAGAACCCCTGGACCCATTTACCTCAAACATGGTATGTAGGTTGATCATGACCAGTAGATGACCTCTACCTCTTTTTGGGTCATAGGTCAATGACCAAGGTCACAGTGACCTTGAAAAGCACAAAAGTTTCTGATAAAAAAAATATAGAATCCTTGGGGCCCAAGTTCCTCAAACATGGTATGTAGGTTGGTAATGACCAGTAGATGACCCCTATAGTTTTTCAGTTCACTTGGTCAAAGGCCAAGATCACAACAACATTGAAAAGGAAAACGGTTTCTGATCAATTACTATAGAATGCTTTGGCCTAGGCCCTCAGAACTTCATTGGCTGATTGGTCATCCCTATAGTTTTTCAGGTCATTAGGTCAAAGGCCAATGTCACTGTGACCTTGAAAAACTAATCCTTTTTTAATAAATATCCAGGGCTAGCGCTGTTGCTCGCCAAAATCGCCGATGACCAAGTTTTGAAAAAAGATAATTCCATATGGCTAAAATTGTGGTGAATCCCTTTTTCGGATAGGAAAAAAAAATGAAACTGAATTTCCATTTCACTGTCTATGATAAAGGTGCATGATCTTGGTAAGAAAAATCAATACACAGTCTACATCTGGGGACTTCGGGTCAAAATATAGAACAATGAAAATACCACAACTGACAGCGAGGTGTGAAATGCTTGTTTATTTATCGTTTATTGCGACACAAGTGACTCAATTTGTTTTTAAATGGACTGTTAAATGGCTCAAACAGAAAAAGGTTTCCAATCAATAACTAGAGAACCCTAGGACATTGGCTCCTCAGACTTGGTATGCAGGTTGGTCTGTTCAGGAGATGACACCTGTTGTCTTTGAGGTCACTAGGTTAAAGGTCAAAGTCACCATGGCCATAAACCATAAAGAGGAAAACAGATTCTGGGTGATAACTAGAGAACCCTTGGGCCTTGCTGCCTCAAAACTTCCTTCATTCCTACCCTCCAACCTATCTATCATCCATGCAGTTCCTGTACTCTTTTGTGTTCTCCAGTAATTGAACTTTATACATTTTATAACCAAAGTGTCAATGACATAATGTATAGTTCCCCCTAATTCATCTACTTGCCATGGCTATTAACTTTTGATATCAGAAGCCTTGGCTTCCTCCGCTTAATGTACTGACACATGTCCCTATCCTTCTACCTTTCTATACTTCTATGGCTGACTCTAGCGATAAGGCACAAGGGAAGCATGTATGTTTTACAAACATCTCTTGTTCAAGATTCAAGAAATATATAAAAGGGAGTGTATATCAGGTATAGGTATTTATCTTTGTTGATCTGACTGAATATAGACAAGTGTGCAAGAAACAGCATCATAGATGCTATGTGGGACTTTTTTTCATTACAGAGTATATGTGATTCATTTTTGTTTATGTTTCTTGGTTTATTATATGCTGCACCATTTTTACCATAACACAAAATGTGTTCAATTCTTTCTGTGATAAAATGTGTTGATGGATTGATAATATACATGTTTTAGTTTGGGAGTGTTTATTTACTTAGACGTGTGGGGTGCCAAGTTACGGTAGATGTAGAAATTTTAGTGGTTGCTGAGATGGTTTTTGTTGTAGTTTCTCCATGTGCCATGTTACAGCCTCTGTTAAAGATCTTGTTAAATATAGGGATAGGAATTGTTTTCACAAACCGCTGGAATATTGTTTTTTGTGTCATCTGCTACACAGTAGCTGCGACATATAGGGATCACTTCTCCATTGTCTGTCTGTCTGTGTGTCTGTCTGTCACAAAACTTGTTCAGACTACTCCTCAAAAATAACTTGTGCAATTTCATCCAAACTTTACAGGAATGATCAGTACCAAGATTAGTTATGCATGTCTTTGGCATTTTCAAGTTCAATTATTTTTGTCAGAGTTATTGCCCTTTAATGATTTTTATTTCTAAAGTTTGTCTGGACTACTTCTCTTATACTACTAATGCAATTTGAATGAAATGTTACAGGATTGATCAGTACCTCAAGTACTTGCGCACATTTAACAGGTTTTTTGGTTGAATGATTTTTGGCTGAGTTATGGCCTGTGAATAAAAAAGGCATTTTGGCCCATTAATGATTTTTGTGTCACTCACTAGACATGCTAGACAGTAGCTGTGACATGCTACAAAGTAGCTGTGACATATAGGGATCACCTCTCTGTCTGTCACAAACCTTGTCTGGACTACTCCTCAAAAACTACCGGTGCAATTTCATCTAAACTTTACAGGAATGATCAGTACCAAGTCTGGATGTTCATATCTTTGGCATTTTCCAGTTCAATTATTTTTGTCAGAGTTTTGGCCCTTTAATGATTTTTATTTTTAAAGTTTGTCCGGACTACTTTGACAGTCAAGTTGAAATAGGGTACATCCACATAACATAACCACTGTGTATCCATGTCTTCTCTGTTTATGCAAAGCCTAATACAAAACTGAAATCCATTACAAAAGATATTAGGTCTGCACTAGAAGGTATTACTGGGTTGGTCATTGTGATGGGAGATTTCAACTGTGAAGGACAAAGGAAACAGCAGTTAGAAACACAGATGGAAACATGGGCTGCAGAAAAAATTCACATGCCTACAACTAACAACAACACCTTGGATCTGGTCTTCACTAATGTACAAGAAACCAATTTCGATATACTTGAAATATACTTCAGCTACCACAAAACTGTGATTCTGACTGTGCCCACCCATGAAACATAATGGTATCCTCCAAAAGTACAATGTTCAGCATCATCAGTTGGGTAATTTTTACTTTCTACACATTACAGAAAACACTCAAACATCCATACAGTCTATTTACATTTCCAACAAACTGTTTAGTCACCCCTCAATACAACTGCTTAATTGGCTATCATCAGGCGATACATGTGATCAGTGATCGCTCTTGTTTTATGAAGCAAACTTAACAAATTTTCTGTAGAGAGACATGATTTTGAATTTCTATAAAACATAGATGTATTTATGAGGAAAATAACCATTAATGAGGAATTACTTTGTTATTCAACAGTTTTATGCAAGAAAAAATAAAGGTTAAATCAGAGTAATTTACTTTTAAAATTATTTTAAAAGATTTTTGATTCATTAAAAAAGGTGGGGTTTTTTTTTTTTTTTTTTTTTTTTGTGGTTTTTTATTTAGAGTCTGGAAAACTGCAAGTCTGGAAGATTGAGTCTCTCTTAGTTTTGAAAATACTTAACATATTTAATCACCACATTTTCAGCAGTCATACCTATGACCAAAAAAGCATATTGCATTTTATTTCATTTTTGTTTTATTTTGTACAACATCCCCTGAAAGTTTTCATGTTCTAACTAAGTATCCAACTAAGTTTAGTTACTGTATTATTGATTGGGAGACTAACAGTATGTTACTTCACTGTCTAGGTAGTACTGAGACTGAGCCTTCTTAACTTCATGTTGGAAGTGAGGTTTGCTCTGAGCTTTCTCACCTTCATATTGCTAGAAAGGCTGATACAGAGCTTTTGTATTTACTGTCATGTTTTTCTCGGTCAAGCTGGGTCTGATTTTACTTATGTTGTATCTGTAGTGAGATGAACACTCTGCCTGCTTATTGTCATGTTGTAAACAAGGGTCAGACTGAGCTTTTTTGTGTCCTTTTGGCCCAGATTTCCCTTACAACTGTCATGCAGTGATGAAATGGAGGCCATGATTAATCTATCTTAGTTACATTAGCTTTTTTGGCTGTCATATGTAAAGTGAAACTCAGAATGTGCTTTTGTTACTTACTGTCAAGCTGGCAGAAAGTCTCAGACTGTGCTTTTGTCACTGTCAAGCTGGGAGTTTGGCTAAGACTAAACTATTGTTCTGTCAAGTTGGCAGTGAGTCTCAGACTAAGCTTTTGTATTGTTAAGTTGGCATTGAGGCTCAGACTGGGCAATTGCACTGTCAAGATGGCAGTGAGCTTCCGACTGAGCATCTATACTGTCAAATTGAAAGTGAGGCTCAGACTGAGCCTTTTTACTGTCAAATTGACAGTGAGTCTCATACTGAGCCTTTTTACAGTCAAATTGACAGTGATGCTCAGACTGAGTTTTTATACTGTCAAATTGACAGTGGTGCTCAGACTGAGCTTTTATACTGTCAAGTTGACAGTGATGCTCAGTCTAAATTTTTATAAAATCAGTATTGAAGGAGGCTAAGACTGAGCTTTTGTACTGTTAAGTTGCCCTTGAGGCTCAGACTGATCTTTAGTACTTATAAGTTGGCAACTGCACAAACTTTAGAGTTTGTGCTGACATGTCAGAATTTAGGTGTTTTTTACCATCACATTTTTTTTATTGGAATCAAGGAACAGAGAGATAGTTGGCCAAGTAACTTTATAACAAAGCATTTGATATTTAGACCAAATTGCTCTTCTGCAGATGTACTGAAATATTCTAGTGTGCAAAAATTTTTGTCACTTGATTTATCTTTCGTCTTGGTCTAAATAGTGTTCATATGTTCATGCCTCATTTTATTTTTGATTGAAATTTGGCAGTCAGTCTGTCGGTATTTATGTATGCATTTACATAATTTTAATGCTGTTGAAGAGAATAAATAAAGAATGTGCTAATTTAAATATTTACATTTTTAATCCATCCAAGTGTCCACCCATACAAACAAGCAGCCATTGACCACTTAAGGTAGTGGTCAGTATCTGAATAATTACAGGGTCCCTATCTGCACCACCTCTCCTGTGCATCGGTCGAATGTTTCACTTCCTACCTCTGTCAAAATACAACTTTCAGAACGATATTTTTATTCTTAGACAAGGAAATCCGCAGTTACTTTTCAGCCAATCAGTGACTAGCCTACAGCGAATCGTCCATACATATACTACTCAAAATTTGATAGGGATCACTTTTTATTTCTTTAATATCTTTTTAATGATAACCTGAAGATAACTGATTTTTTCTCATACATGTAGTTTATTCATATGGCAAAGCCGACCTGTCCTCCAGATTTTGATTGTTTACCTGTACTTGGCTCGAGAAGCACGGGAAAAGCGATTCCCCTGGAAAAATGGTACACCGCGGGCATGTACCTTCATGTACACATCCGTTTTATTCAGACTTGGCTTGTGCATGGTAACGTTTACATCGAACCTAGCACTGGTCATGGCAAATCTACGGCAAAGACGGCGTATTGACGATGAGGAGATGAATAGGGGGTAGGGATGCTTGAGGCTGGGCGTTCCCAACGACAGGTGTCCTTGGGTGTCCCGGAGCACCGTTGCCAGGATGTGGCGACGGTTTCAAACTCACGGGCATGTCATGCATAGGCATAGCGGAGGGCGACAGAGGTCCACAACTCAGCGTGAGGACCGGTTTATTGTCGTTCAAGCGCGACGTCAGCGCTTTGTTACCTCTACTGCCCTCCAAAATGACTTCCAGAATGCCACTGGTGTAAGACTTTCCACTCAGACCATCAGGAACCGTCTTCAGTACAGCTGGCATGAGGGCTAGAAGGCCAGCAATCCGAATCCCATTGGCGCGAAACCACATCCAGGCACGTCTTCAATGAGCCCGCGATCACGCCAGTTGGACGCTGCATGACTGGACCCCAGTGCTGTTCACTGACGAGTCAAGATTTGCACATTGTTCAAAACGGCACATTGACGGCTGTACGATACGTCAATGAGATCTTAGATGTGTACGTTCGTCCGTACGCTGGTGCTATAGGCCCTGAGTTCATTTTAATAGGCGACAACGCCCGGCCTTACGGGGCAAGGGTCACTGACGAGTACCTGGAGGCAGCAGCCATAGAGAGAATGGACTGGCAACCAAGGTCTCCAGACCTCAATCCAATAGAGCACGCCTGGGACTAGTCTCAATATTTCGACTGCAAGACCGACCGATTTACAAACTGATATTACATAGATGTCGGCCTTTACGTCTCAACCAGTTAGATTCAAAACTGTGTCGGAAATCGAACTGATTTAAATTTCATTTTTTTCATTGCAACATGAAAATTTTCACACTGGCATGTTCATTTGTTGATATAAACCATAATTAGTCCTCAAAATATTTATAAAATGACAAATATTAACTTAAATTACCTATTAAACCCAATTAGGTACCGATTGTTTACATGTGGATGTGCAAACGCTGTAACCAATGAAAACGTTTCTTTTAATTTAAACATATTAGTACACTCCGGGAGACTGTACGCGTTAAAATCGCACACAAAGCGCTTTATCGTATAGACGTAATACAAATTTTCTGGGTTTTTTTTTTCTGAAAATATAAATTCGAAACTTTTGTATTTACTCCATTTATTTATTCTACATTAATACATACATCACACATTCTTAACATGTCACAGTTTTGATTTTGTGATTTTTATTGTAAAGATAGGATTTAATAAACTTAAATTGCCACCAGTCAAGGACACGATTCCTAATGTATGTTGTCAACAATTTTGTAATGTCAAGTAAAATTAAAATTTGCTATTCCCTTTGCTGTATATTGTGTTTTTTTTTCTTTAATGAACATTTAAATATAATTTGATTTTCGTAGCGTAGTATTTATTTAGTGTAATCAGGCCTGACATAATAATATTTTGAACCTAGAGCCGTTTATTTCACCTATCCAAATTATATCATCTTTACTTTTCAAGTTTAAACTACAATATCCTATATCATATCATCCATATTGAGTTATAAAGACATTCCATATATGGTTTGTTTCGCTTATCCATAAATAATTTTTCTAAAGATGTTTTGTAATTGCGTGCATGCCTTCAATACAAAAATTACGCACAATACGTATAAGTTATTTGTCATATATCAAATTTTATGGAATTTATTGCGAGCAAAGACCAATAACTTGCTTACAGTTTGTCATGTACGCACGTCGACAACGTCCTCTAAAGTCTTGTTCAGAACGCCCTTTCATTTTGATTGACACCTCTAGCTTCCAAAAAGATGTCGATTGCCTGTCATTCAAGTTGTCACGAGGCTTTTTTCTACATGTACAGTTCAGTTTATAATGCCCGTATGTTATTCTAGATATTTTGCATAACTCCGCCCACATACCACATGTCACGCGCTGTTCATATCAAAGAAAATAAGTCACTTATTTTTTCATACAGATTATTTTATGCGATATATTTTTCAAATTTAAACTGAATATGGCCTCTCTGATTGCAAACTCGATTTAATTTCAATTCCTGCTAAAGTAAAGGTTATTTTGAGGCCAAGTGATAAACATACAGCTTTGCTTTTATCAAATGTTTGAAATTCTGATCGATTTTAAAAATAAATTTTTGAAAGTGCTTGTTTCCTGTGGACAGTTACAAGTAAATTTTACGGAACGTGGAAATAGATAAGGCTTAGCTATTCATACAAGTGACCGAAAAGAGAGGACAAAATATTGAACATTACGTCCTGGAATTATAAGATGTTAAGTCATTTTATTCCAAGTGGTTTACATGCACTACAACATAAACACATTGTACACGCACAAATTGGAAATTCCTTTTATTCACACCGTAACCTAACTCTCGAAAGACACGGAAAACTGACCGGCGGATTGGGGAATGTGATTGACAAGATATATGGCGACCTGACAGATGTGGGGAAACGCCATGGAAAAGAGAAGATCTCAAAAAGATTGGAGAATTTGGAATTCTTTGTAGATTTTCTTCGAGAGGAAAATCTCACGTCCGAGAAAAAAGCCAGGTCGGGCCTTTCAAAGTTTTTCAAAAGCCAACAATAACATTAAAGTAGATATTAAAAAAACTGTGCCAGAAAACCAAACAGTGCTCGAAAAAACTAGACAGGGCAAAGCGTGTTGCACAATGATTGAATGGCGTTGGCTAGAGAAAGAAACAACTTAATTAATATTAACCTAGGACGTTTACTTGCCACTTTCCATGCCTTTTCGGAATATCAGTATGATAATGCGCAAAACCTTTGACGCTATAATAATACAATAAAATGATGTGTATTCTGCAACAAAATTCGCGCGATATAAGGCAGAATGTCACCTTGAAATGTGCTAAAGTTATACAGATTTAAACGGAACTTAAGCATCATAGCGAGGTTTAGCAGTCCTTTAATGGCGGACGGTCACGTGACCTTCGAAATGGGGGCGGTCAATTTATCAATTATGGAACGGTCTATAGTCAGCATTCACAGTATATGGGATCTTATGTGGGTATAACTTGAGTGGAAATATCGTTAATTTTTAGCTCACCTGAGCATGCTCATGTGAGCTTTTAGGATCCTTGATTGTCCGGCGTCCGTCCGTCCGTCCGTCGTCCACAATTCTTTCAAACGACATCTCCTCTGAAACCACTGGGCAAAATTTAATATAACTTGCCTAGAATGTTCCTTGCATGAAGCTCTACCAAGTTTGTTCAAATGGTTCCGGTTCATTGCATTTCTGGGTCACAGGAGCTAAAAACAGATTTGAAAAGTTGGATCTTTAAAAATCTTCTTGTCAGAAACCACAAGGCCTGGAGCTTTGATATTTGGTATAAAGCATCATCTAGTGGACCTCTACCAAGTTTGTTCAAATTATGATCCTGGGGTCAAAAATAGCCCCGCCCCAGGGGTAACTTGTTTTACATAGAGTTATATAGGAAAAACTTTAAAAATCTTCTTGTCAGAAACCGTAAGGCATAGAGCTAAGATATTTGGTGTGCAGCATTGTCTAGTGGACCTCTACCAAGTTTGTTCAAATCATGGCCTCTGGGTCAAAAATGGCCCCGCCCCAGGGGTAACTTGTTTTACATACAGTTATATAGGAAAAACTTTAAAAATCTTCTTGTCAGAAACCGTAAGGCATAGAGCTAAGATATTTGGTGTGCAGCATTGTCTAGTGGACATCTACCAATATTGTTCAAATCATGGCCTCTGGGTCAAAAATGGCCCCGCCCCAGGGGTAACTTGTTTTACATAGAGTTATATAGGAAAAACTTTAAAAATCTTCTTGTCAGAAACCGTAAGGCATAGAGCTTAGATATTTGGTGTGCAGCATTGTCTAGTGGACCTCTACCAAGTTTGTTCAAGTCATGGCCTCTGGGTCAAAAATGGCCCCGCCCCAGGGGTAACTTGTTTTACATAGAGTTATATAGGAAAAACTTCGAAAATCTTCTTGTCTGAAACCACAAGGCCCTGAGCCTTAAGATTTAGTATGTAGCATTGTCTAGTGGACCTCTACCAAGTTTGTTCCAATTATACCCCTGGAGTCAAATTTGGCCCCACCCCGGGGTCATTGGTTTTACATAGGCTTATATAGTGAAAACTTTGAAAATCTTCTTGTAGAAGGAGAAGTAACATTTTCAGTCCAAATAATCTGGAAATTTGTCAGACAGGTTGTTTCTATGATTTCTAGCTCAAGTTCGAATATTGGTCATCTGGGTTCAAAAACTAGGTCACAGAGCCCAAAAATAGAAAAAACCTTGTTAACACTCTAGAGGTTACATTTTCAGTCCAAATATCCTGGAAATTTGTCAGAAAGGTTGTTTTGATGATTTTTAGCTCAAGCTCAAAATTGGGTCATCTGGGGTCAAAAACTAGGTCACAGAGCCCAAATATGGAAAAACCTTGTTAACACTCTAGAGGTAACATTTTCAGTCCAAATAACCTGGAATCTGTCAGAAAGGTTGTTTCAATGATTTCTAGGTTAAATTTGAATATGTGTCATCTGAAATCAAAAACTAGGTCACAGAGCCCAAAAATAGCAAAAAACTTGTTAACACTCTAGAAGCTACTTTTCAGTCCAAATATTCTCGAAATTTGTCAGAAAAAATGTTTTAATGATTTCTAGCTCAGATTCGAATAAAGGTCATCTGGGGTCAAAAACAAGGTCACAGACCCCAAATATGGAAAAACCTTGTAAACACGCATTGAGGTAACATTTTTAGTTCAAATAACCTTGAAATTTGTCAGAAAGATTGTTTTAATGATTTCTAGCTCAGTTTTGAATATGGGTTATGTGGGGTCAAAAACTAGGACACATGGCCAAAAAGTAGAAAATCCTTGTTAATGCTCTAGAGGTTACATTTTCAGTCCAGATGTCCTTGAAATTTGTCAGAAAGGTTGTTTCAATGATTTCTAGCCCGGACTAGGATATGGGTCATCTGGGATCAAAAACTAGGTCACAGAGCCCTAAAAGGTAAAAACCACTTTAACACTCCAGAGGTTACATTTTCAGTGCAAATATCCTGGAAATTTGTCAGACAGGTTGTTTTGATGATTTCTAGCTCAAATACTAATATGGGTCATCTTTGGTCAAAAACTAGGTCACATTGACCAAATATGGAAAAACCTTGTTAACACTCTAGAGTTAAGATTTTAATTCCAAATAACCTGAAAATTTGTCAGAAAGGTTGCTTCTATGATTTCCAGCTCAGCTTTGAATATGGGTCATCTGGATTAAAAAACTAGGTCACAGAGCCTAAATATCGAAAAACTTTGTAAACACTCTAGAGGCTACATTTTCAGTCCAAATGTCCTGGAAATTTGTCAGAAAGGTTGTTTTGATGATTTCTAGCTCAGGTTTGGATATGGATTATCTGGATTAAAAAACTAGGTCACAGAGCCCAAATATCGAAAAACCTTGTTAACACTAGAGGCTACACTTTCAGTCCAAATAACCTTGAAATTTGTCAGAAAGATTGTTTCAATAATTTCTAGGCCAAGTTTGAATATGGGGTCAATTAACCAGGTCCATAGCAACTTTGTTAAAAGCAGTCATATTCAGGTGAGCGATATAGGGCCATCATGGCCCTCTTGTTCAAAGGCGCTTTAATGTTTAAAATTGCAAAAGTTGCAATGGTGCAGTAACGTCGTTTTGCCAAACATAGCTTTTGTTACATTCTTGTTAAAATGTTTCCATTTATGGAGCAGAGTTCTTTGATAATGCAATAAATTAGATTTACAATGTAGTACGGTGTTGTAAATTAAAAAGAGTGCTTTATAAAAAAAATACCTCTGTCCGAAATAACCCACATATGTTGTTCTGAATTGCCATTATGGTATTTTGTTCAGAAATACAAGAGATGTTTTAACATATTGTACTGACTTTTGCCTAGTACAAAAAGAAATTTCCCCATTTACTCTGTGCAATTTCAATATGACGGAACATGGTCTCAGAAAATCTCACAAAAATAATGAACTTGCGGCATAATTAATCGCTGATACAGATTTTAAGTGTATGACGCTTTTATATCTTCCTATAGCTCTATGTGAATATGTATACATTCTTTGTATACAAATAAAGATAATTCTCTTTGAAAATAACATTACTAACGACTCGCATACATGTATTTAGCTATCCAAATATACATAACATGATTAAGTTTCATTCATATCATCCCTTTATGCTAACTAAAAAAAAAATCTTGTAGAAACTACGATAGTCCCCTTTTCAATTGACTGCGTTAACAACGGATTTCCCGCAGTACATATTTCAACCCGTTGAGGTTTAAAAATAAAACCGATCGATAAACTGCCGTCAGGTAGAATTTTAGCGGTGTCCAACAAAAACATGTTGGCATGTGTAGGGTTTATAAGTGTAATGCATAAAAAACATAAATTTTTCTTATCTATTTTCGCTTATATTGATTCAGTTTGGAATAAGCTTTACAGCTATGTATTTTATTTCAAGAAATATTGAGTGTAACTATACATTTGAAGCCGTCAAAGTTAGCGACGAGATTCTGGTCGCTGGCATATACACATAGAAGAAAAACTTTCCGCATTGTTTTGAATCGTAAGTGGGTTGTGCGCGAAGGGCGACCATCGTCTATATAATAAAGAGCCCTGGCGCACAATTTGTTGGGCTAGCCTGGGACATGCTGCAGACTGCAATATCTGCTCGCCCAGTCCAGCCAACCACGTTCCCTGGGCTACAGCAGGCCCATCTGGACGAGTGGGCTCGACTCCCACAACAAAGGAACCGGAGACTCATTAGCAGCATGAGAAGGCGGTGCAGAGCAGTAATCCAATCAAACGGAAACCATAAGAGATATTAAAGCAAAATTCAGGCCATAGACTTGATTTTTCCAAAAAGTTCCATTTCATCTCCTGTCTGTGTTATTCCAAATTCGTGCCCCTCCCACGGCTCAGCCTCTGTCACGCTTCAACAGTTTACAGACTTACTCATTTTTTTGATACCAAACTGTTGTCATATGAACATTTTTTCAGAATCACAACAAAAAAATGTAACCTTTCAACCTTATGTAGTAAATATACGCATTTTCTCATAAGTGAACCCTATCAAATTTTGAGTAGTATACATTTGACAACCTAAAATGTAAACAAACGATGCATGTTTGCATTTTACTTTTGTATTTCACTTTTCAAAGTGTTTTTAATATGTATACGGAAATAAACCAGTAAAAATACGAAACAAAAGTTAAAGTTACGATCGTATGGTTGTTTTTAGACGTCTATTTATAATTTTGATCGTTTCAACCAATGAAATTGGTTTCAAGATTTTTCGGTCGCAGGGATATTGGTGCACTTTCATTGGTTGTTTAAAAGTTCATTGTAAAGGTCAATATCATAAATCTACTCTTATTACAGCAGCGGTGTGAAGTAACGGTAGGAGCGGATCAGTGGTTCAGTGGTAACGCGCTGGGCTGGTAAACCAGGGGTCCCGAGTACGATCCCCCGCTCCTCCACTACCATTACTAATAGTCTTTTGGATGAGACGTTAAACCGAGATCCCATGTATTAGTGCTATACACTGAGCATGCAAAGGAACCAGGAGTGTCTCTGGAATGGGATGCTTTCTGTATCTTGCACTACCCCCACAACATGAAATAACTAATCTCTTCAGGGGCATCGGTCATATGGGCAACCGGTATCGACGATAAATAAGCTCAAATAGAAACGGTCGTGTATTCACATAGCTGAATCAGGAGTGTATCTAGACAAAAAGTACGGATACCTTCTACATACACACCTCACACTATTGCAGAGGTAGACTCACATAACCTTATATACCCCAGTATTGATTGAACTGAATTTGAGGTCTTGATTTAATCATGAACGATTTTGCAAGTATTTGACGGTGCAATATATACTAACTTTTTACCCCAAAGGATGCCCGGTTGAGCTTTTGTGACCCGCAGGTGTACGTGAAGGATTGTCTATCCTCAGCATTTATTTTTCTCATAAATTGGTCAGAATGACTTCCTTGCCCAAACCTTAGATTAAAGAAAATGTAACACCAGCTAACATTAAAGACGCATACCCTTAGATTCAGAACAATAAATTTCCTTCAAAATCATATAAAACTGGATGATACGGTAGGTGTTTGTCAAAAAATTGAAATACAACAGGTAAACTCAATACATGAATACTAGTCTTTAAACAGAGAGTTGTTTTGCACAACCATTGGACTGATAGCTATTTATTATCAGTGAACACTCTTACTGTATATGTGACCTAAGGAGATATTTTTTATTATTAGATAGATTTATTATTCTTACGATTATCAGTTAATTTTCCCTTTGTAGAAAATGAGCCAACAAATCATATATGCAGTATGTCGTTTGCTTTTTATGCCCACGCTTCAAAGAAGTGGGGGTATATTGCTTTGCATTTGTCTGTCTGTCGGTCCGTCGGTCCGTAGACCAAATGGTTTCCGACCAAAAACTAAAGAATGCTCAAGCCTAGGAACTTCAAACTTGGTAGGATGATTGTCCATCACCAGTAGATGACCCCTATTGATTTTGGGGTCAAGGGTCAAAGGTCAAGGTCACATTGACCTTGTAGGTAGAAACGGTTTCCGACCAATAACTAAAGAAAGCTTAGGCCTAGGAACTTCAAACTGGGTAGGATGATTGTCCATCACAAGTAGATGACCCCTATTGATTTAAGGGTCAAGGAGTCAAAGGTCAAGGTCACATTGACCTTGTAGGTAGAAACGGTTTCTGACCAATAACTAGAGAACGCTTTGACCTAGGTTCACCAAACTTGGTATGCTGGTTCGTCATCACCAGTAGATGGCCCCTATTGACTTTGAGGTCATTAGGTCAAAGGTCAAGATCACAGAGACTTTCATCCTTAAAACGGTTTCCGATCAATAACTAGAGAACGCTTTGACCTAGGTTCACCAAACTTGGTATGCTGGTTGGTCATCACCAGTAAATGACCCCTGAGGTCATTTAGTCAAAGGTCAAGCTCACAGGGACCTTCATCCTAAACACGGTTTCTGATCAACAACTAGAGGACGCTTTGACCTAGGTTCACCAAACTTGGTATACTGGTTGGTCATCACCAGTAAATGACCCCTATTGACTTTGAGGTCATTAGGTCAAAGGTCAAGCTCACAGAGACTTTCATCTTAAAAACGGTTTCCGATCAATAACTAGAGAACGCTTTGACCTAGGTTCACCAAACTTGGTGTGCTGGTTGGTCATCACCAGTAGATGACCCCCTTTTGATTTTGAGGTCATTAGGTCAAAGGTCAAGCTCACAGAGACTTTGACTCTAAAAACGGTTTCTGATCAATAACTAGAGAATGCTTTGACCTAGGTTCACCAAACTTGGTATGTTGGTTGGTCATGACCAGTAAATGACTCCTATTGATTTTGACGTCATTAGGTCAAAGGTCAAGGCCACAGGGACCTTGATCCTAAAAACGGTTTCTGATCAATAACTAGAGAACGCTTTGGCCCAACCACAAGCAATTAGGTGCTGCCGGGGGGCATTTATGTTTTACAAACATTTCTTGTTTATGGTGTGTCTCACTTTAAATGAATACTGTGAACCCATTCATTTGTGATACCTGGTCATTGTGAAATCTGGTCATTGTGCAGGCTTGTCATTGTTAAACCCGGTCGTTGTGAAACCTGGTCATTTTGAACCCGGTCATTGTTCAACATAGTCATTATGAACCCGGTTATTGTGAAACCTGGTCATTCTGAAACCTGGTCATTCTGAAAACCTTGTCATTTTGAACCCGGTTATTATGAAACCCGAATTTGAAACCTAGTCATTGTGAACCTGTTATTTTGAAATCTGGTTATTAATAATCCAGTCATTGTGAAACCTGGTCATTGTGATGCCTAGTCAGAATTATTGTCTTCATCACCTCTCTCTTTCAAAATTGAAGCGCTAAATTAAATGGAAACATGACTAGAATGAAAAGAATTCCTTTCTCTGTTTGACAGGACTACATTTAACCATTATTTTATTAGTTAGGACAGTTGTACTCAGTCGATTGATATACGGCCCTCTGGTTTTTATTTCGTGGGTAGGGAAAATATATAAAATAGTCAAACGCTTTATTTGAAATACATGAAATTTCCTGAATTTTTTTCACGGCATAAACCGAATAAATGTTCGCATTAGGAATTTCTTCAATCGTAACAACTCGGCCTGTTCCGACAATTTCCTATAAAGACTTATTGAGGTCGCCCGAGGTGTTCCGAATGGAATTTCTTATGATGGAATTAACATGACGTGTTTTTGTATGGCTGTGATAGAAATCCGATATGTTTACATATTTTTCCAATGTGAATCAGCAAAATTGAAAACTTATTTCTTCAGTTGTCCAGAAAATCGATTTGCCTCAAGCTAGGTTTGAACTCAGATATCCACGATCACTAACGTCGCCATAAAAGCTAGCCGATCAATAAGCGAATAGAAGTTCCGTACTATATATCTTATAAAAGTACAGTAATTATTGTTCAACAATTTGTGTTCATTCTTCTTATGTTTAATGTTTCGCGGTTTTAACTCTGAATTGATTTATTACTAATACAAAAACTTGATGAGCCTTCATTTGAAAATATATCTCTATTCTAAGTATGTTTGATAAAGGCGTTATATCATTAGCATTAAACAAAACATGGGAGCAAAATTTGACTGTCAACAAAATCAAAATTCACGTTCAAAAAAGAGATGATGCAAACCACCTGTGAACAGAAAACGTATTTGAACAAAGATCATCTTTGAACTTGAAAATGTGTAAATTAAGACCTTATGCATTTGCCCGTTCTCCTGGACGGCCAGTGTTCAGAAGTTTAACCGTTATCGTATCGAAGTATGTGAATTTGCTCAAAATCATAAAATGTTACAACACTTGTGATTAACTCAGATCTAGATAACAGCTCGCGACATATTGAAAAAAGCTGACGCGTTTATTACTCGTATATATCAACAGGGATAAATAAACTTTAGTGAACCAAGATTCCTCGGAATGTTGTTGAAGCCAGGGTCATTTGTTGTCATTTATTTTCGGCTCGAGTCCGAAAAAAATCAATTAGTGTTATCTTATCTACTATTCATCGGAGGAAATGAAGAAAAGAGGCTTTTGCCTTTAAGTAATGCCAAACAAATTAAATCTTTGATTTGTCTCAAATTCAGTTTTTAAACCTATTCCAGCAAGCAGTGATAGTAAAAACCCAACTAAAGAAACTTTATTTCATGATGAATACATTGATAATTAACAATAAAACCAATCTAATGACCAGCTTTTCTTAACAAAATAAATGATATAACCATATTCTTGGGTGGGGGATTGACTTTTAAACTAAAAATTCTTAACTTACCAGCCAGACATTTTTTGTTTTACAGAGACAGCTGTCTCAAGAGAGATATGACATAGACTTTTTTTCAACTTTATCGGCTGATAAACTTTGGTATGGCCTAAACTAGATCGCAAACATATCTATCGTCTGCACTGGTCTAAAATTTGTCATTGTACGAAACTGAAGGTCACGTCAAAATGTACAGATTGATTATTCAAGATAAAACAAACAAAAATTAGGAATTAAACGAACATTTTACCAGATTAGGCCATCGTGCCCTCACGCAGGGGAGGAGGATTTGTAGAATTCCTCCACATCCATCTTTCTTTGACTCGCCTTATTACACTTATTCCTAAAGTGGGTCTTGTAAGTGTAAAATATCAATTGAAAATTTCAGCATTCTATTGAGCAAACGGTATCACATTGATGCAGAATTAAAGAAATCAAAATTTTCCTTTCGGACTCCCTCCAACCCCTTTACAACACCTACCTGTACACCTTTTGCCACAGCGAGACTATCTCTATTCTGGGTTTATGATCCGCCCCGACAGCGAGACTTACTCCTGCACCCTTTTTAATCCCTCACCAAACATAGGTTTTTTTTCGAGGGGCGGGGTGAAGGGGGTGGGGGATTGAGGTGTGGGGGCTAAATAGGCATAACTTTATCCTTTCCCGTCCCATGGAGGGGATTAGTCGTCCAGTGACAACCCATGGATTGCTAGATCGATGCCCCGCTTCTCGTCTTTCGGATGAGACGTTTAACCGAGTTCCTATTTAGCTGACTGAGCATGCAAACGAACCAGCGGTTTCTCTGGAATAGGATGCTTTCTGTATCTTGCAGTATTCCCGACAACATAAAATCCCTGCAGGGAGCGTTGGACATATGGGCAACCAATACCTACGATAAATAAACTCAAATAGAGAGAGAGAGAGAGGCCTCATTTTTTGTATAGCTCTGAAACTTAAAATATGAAAGATCACAATGTTACTCTAAGTGCCAAGTTTCATAACTTAAGAGTTGTATTTTAACGTAATTCTGTCCCTTTTCACTAAATTTACATTTTTCTTGAATATCTCTGAAATAAGTATTGCTATTAAATTGAAATAAAAGATCACAATACAGTTCAAGTTTGATAACTTTGACTTTTACTTTGATGAAATTATGCCCCTTGATCACTTAAATTATGTCCCAGAATTTACTCTTTCTTGAATTTCTCTAAAACCAGAATTAAAATATATTTCAAAAGTAACAAGCAAAGTGCATATGCCAAATTTGATAACTCTGACTTGCATTTTGAAATCAATATGCTTCTTTTCGCTTAAAAATGTCCCTGAATAGACATTCTTTACCTGAATTATTTTATGAGTCATACAAAGAAGAATTTTTCTTAACAAAGATGGAGTTCAAGATGGTTAGTATTGGTTTAGTCTAATATTTCTGTATTTGTATTTAACACTTGCGTGCGTATTTATCGTGATAAAATGTGAAGGATATCTCATGGATAATTTCTTATGTAATGGCGGAAAGTGTTAGGATATAGTGTTTATAATATAATAGTAATAATTGCAAGTTCCAATACCTTTCCCAGCCTTCCAAGCCTTTATTCACTCTAAGCATATTAGTAGGGGGTATGATTTGCATTCAGCAATAACTCTGATTTTTTTCCTTGGCAAGACCCTATATTGGTATACTAAAACAAAGCAATATGATATAAAATCCACATTCTATTTAAATCTGAATATGCAATTTGCTTTTTGCTACAGCAACGCAGATTATGTACTAAGCAGAGATTTCGATGAAGGTTTTAAATGATTGTACATTCCCGTGCTTACTTTGGAACCTCTAGAAATACTCTGACGAAATCGAGTTCGTGAAGTATCCATCCATCCATCCATCCATCCATCTATCTATCTATCTATCTATCTATCTATCTATCTATCTATCTATCTATCTATCTATCTTATCCATCCACCCACCCATCCATCCATCCATCTATCTATCTATCTATCTATCTTTTATTTACCATCGGTACCTGTTGCCCATATGAGCGACGCCCCCTGAAGAGACTAGTTATTTTATGTTGTGTGGGTAGTGCAAGATACAGAAAGTATCTCATTCCAGAGACACCCCTGGCTCTTTTGCATGCTTAGTGTACAGCACTGATACATGAGACCTCGTTTCACTCACTCACTCACTTACTCACTCACTCACTATGTTTTGTAGTTTTCTTGTTTGTGTTAATATCAAAATTGTTTTACAACTCTATCGACGTTTATTTGTTTACCCTGGATACCCGTCATAACGACCACTTTATCCTGTAAAAGATTAGGCACTTCACGAGTTAGATGCAACTTGCTAGGTGTTACCCGTTTCAAAAATAAATAAGGTGTGGGGTTTAACTGTAGTAACACACAACATAACGAATTTCACAACGCGCCTTAAAATATGTTTTAATATTTCAAGGGAGCACAAATATTTTATGATAAACTTTAATTGCATGAAACGCCTTGAATAATACATGTACTAGTGACTTTTTTTGCAGGAAAAGGTTTAATTAAGTTTTAACAAAGTCGAAAATGGGTGCAGTTGACAGTTTCAAAGGAGCCGGATTGTTTGCTAAAATTGCCTTAGCGTTGTTGAGCATTTCTGGTCTGTTTGTATGGATAGCGTACACGTGCACGGGCTGGGGAGAAAAAATGACCGGACCTCAAGGAAACAGCTTTCAGAGTAAACACTACGGTCTCTGGCGAATTTGTTCGAACAGCGAAATTAGACTGTGAACCTACGGACGGCTGGGGAAATGGTAATCTGTTTGTTGTCTTCTTAAAAATATAGAAATGTGTTTATTACAAGGAAATCAGCAAATATATCTATTAGTTTTACGTATCAATCTGTTTGTTGTCTTCTTAAAAATACTGAAATGTGTTTATTACAAGGAAATCAGCAAATTTATCTATTAGTATTACGAATCAATCTGTTTGTTGTCATCTTATAAATACTGAAATGTGTTTATTACAAGGAAATCAGCAAATTTATCTAGTAGTATTACAAAAAAAATGGCTCTTGAGTTTTGTCAACGTGTTTCTTCTTATCAGTACACAAAAAGTGATAAATGTCTTCAAAATGAAATTAAAGACATATAAAGGAATACATAAATCGTTTTCCTCTGATCGTCTGTCACAGGTCCCACTTTACATTCGCATTCCGTTCAGTAGAGAATTGTATGAAGATGAAGTATTTTCTTTGAAAATGGTTAATGCAATTTTCAAAATGAAATCAGTAATACATAAATATAAAATGCAGTGTTCTAGACAAAACTCAAAACTCATTCATGTTTGAAGATATTCATGAAAATACCAGCATTTCTAAACGTTTTTAAATTATTAGTCAGAATTATGGTCAGAACTGATGTTCTTATCTGGTCTGTCCACAGATAAAACAGGACACAAAATTAATATGCTTTGTTTCAGATTGGTATGCGGCCTGCCAGGCACTGGTGACGTTCGGTTTCTTTGGTATCAACGTGGCTCTGTTCCTTCTTATACTGTACATGTTTGTACCAAGTTGTCAGAAGAATGGAGAAATAGCCATGGCAACCGCTATCATATGTATTGTTACAGGTAGGAAATGCCTTTAACCATTTGTAATAATCATTACCTTTAACTTCAACGGCAGACACATTGAGGGTGTGGCTGATTTCTGCCCCTAGCGTATCGACGCAATTGTGTTTTCGTCGTCTCTTTGCTAGCGCCGGTGACATCGCGAAAAAAGGAAAGACGCCGATGCGAAAAGACGGTCAGAAGAGGTGCCGAAACTGGCGTGTCGTGTCTTCGTCTGCTTAGATCATTTAGATGGACAAAATAACGCAGAAATAATGCTAAGAACAAGCAAAAACAAGTTCTTTCCCTTCACAGACATTACCCGTGATTCTATGTTGTACGCATATGCTACAGGAACGCGACAACACGAAAATACTCCGGATCGTCTTTTCGCTGGCGCCAGTCCCTGGTGGGTGGTGGCGTGCAGAAATCAGCCGCCATTATTTTTAGTGCTATAGAGTCCTAATGTCTTCCGTGACGAGGTCAAAAGAGCTCTTCAGTGTGCTCTCTAGCAGAGTTTGGATCCTTTTTAAAAGATATGTACATTGCTGAATATTTCAGTGTTAAATCTCAAGAGACATTTTTGGTCTTAGGGGCAGCTGAAGGGCCACTTTACTTGTATAAAATTATAAGTAATAAACAAATTACCACTCACAGAAACATGTCTTTGTAAATTATAGTACACGAACTTATCTGAATCTAAACAGGCCAATTTAATTTCAATTTAATTTCACCCCTAAACTACATAATTTAGCAAATGACTTTAGACAATAAAGAAGTTTTGTATAGTCAGCAAATACCGTACTTTATTGATGCTTTTGTATTTGTAGACAGCGGCGTCTCATTGAACGACTTTACGAAAATTTTGGTCAAAGATAGGAAGGTCTTTGGGATATAAGAGCTATGGTATTGAAAGAATTCTGACTATCTTCTCAGATTCGAACGTGCTCAAAAAGTAGGGCTTACTTGTTTTAATTCGTTCTGTATTACAGGAGTTCTGTACCTTATCGGCGTGATTGTCTTTGGTGCCAAGTTCAAAGAGGACTTCATTGACCCTGCCAACTCGCCTCTTGGCTTGAGAGATCATAAGCTCAGCTACTGCTTTGGTTTGTCAATTGTGGCTTTAATTCTGGAGATTGTGGCGGGAGTTCTAGCGTTCCTGGACTCTAAGAAAGGCGGGACATCGCCGTCTGGTTGATAAAATACCAGTTTTAGTATTTATTTGAAATTACGTAGAACTGAATTGAAAAAAAATGGGTGTATGTGCTTTTGACTGTATGTTGTTCGTCTCAAAATATGTTTTCTCTCTCTCTCTCTCTCTCTCTCTCTGTACTTATAGTTTTTCTATATTATATATAATTATATATACTTTTTGCAGATTGCTTATATACAGAAACGGTGCTTGTCTTGTCGCGTTCAGTGTTAAAAGACCAATGCGTATGTATGGCTTGTACTGGAATGAATTACCATCGTATATTTAATGTGATTGGTGTAGTTTTTTTAACTTAAAATAAATGGTTAATCCACTAAAATGGTTTTCAAATGAATATACTTGTCGATTCTAGATGATTTTTTTTTTGAATTTGGTTTATATTAATTCATATATTCAACAGTAAAAGAATAATGATATAGTTTTATTATTGAATAATCCAGAGCTCTGTTTGATTTCAAAGAAGAAATTTAGTCTATTTGTTTGTTTGTTTGTTGTTGTCTTTTTATAAATAATATGAAAAATATCATTTTTCAGTAGCATATAAATGCAAAAGGAATTTTATTTGAAAAATTATAATAGTTAAAACACATTTGAAAACGCGACAAAAGATGTGAAATTATATCGTATAATCGTAAAGCTATAAATGATATATAATGTAGTAGCTGTAATAGATTTATACAAAAGTAAAAAGCACATAAAGCAGCGTTAACTGCATAATAAATCAGTTGTTTTGTTCAGTTAACTAAAATCTTTTGACTTTTTTTACCGTTACCAAATTTATGATGATCTTGTATGTCGCCGTTATATGTCGCAACGCCGCCAAATGCCGCATGCACTTGCCGTTAAATGTCGCATCATTGCCACTAAATGTCGCAACGCCGCCAAATGTCGCACTTGCCGTTAAATGTCGCACCATTGCCACTAAATGTCGTAACTGCCGCTAAATGTCGCCAAATCTCCTGCCGTTAAATGTCGCAATGGTAACGTTAAATGTTGCATGATTCCCCCCTACCGTTAAATGTCGCAAGATGTAAAGTCTTGTGAAACTCAAGGGTTATAGTGAAAATGTTTTCCGTTAGTCGTTGAGAAAATATTTGTAAATATTAAGTAACTTAAGTACTTAAAGTATTTCCCTTCAATCTGCCTTCTTAAGACGTAACATGTTTTTAAATGTCTTTTTTTTTGTTTGGAATGAAAATGCAAAATCGACTGAGTACTTCAAGTATATATATGTTCATTTACTCTTTGTATGAAATTGTTAATTTGACATTGTGCTGTAAATAACATTCTATAATTCGATATTAATATAAACTTAATTATTGTTAAAAAGAAGACACATCCATAATTTTGCATGAATAACTCATCAGACACATAAATATGCTCTGTGGTCTCAAAAAATGAAGTCAGTGCCCAATAAAACTACTTAAAACAATTTGATCATCTATAATACACGTGTGTGGGCGTGCATGCCAGCGTGCGCGTGTGTGCATGTTTGTGATGTATTTATTTACCCTCGTAACATGTAGAATCACAAGAGTTCCTTCCCGTTGATTTTTTGTTCATTCCTTCGTTCTTTCTTTCTTTGTAAATTATTGTCTTTTTTTTTTTTGTATGTTTTTCATATCTTATCCGTAACTCTGCCATTTATGAATGGATTTCGAAAACGCAAGGCGGAAATCTTCATCAACACGAGACTATGTCTTTCGCAAGACCTATGTCTATATCTCCAAGATCAAAGTCATACTTAGAGGTCAAAGATTGAAAGTTGGGTCTGTTTTTTCGTGTCCATGTTGTACCTCTGTCATTATATCTCCAGTATACTGGAGTCATTACACCCCCACATGAAGAAGTTTGGAGGGTGGTATACTGGTGCCATCTTCTTCTTCCGTGCATGCGTCCGTTCGAAAATAAATCTATTACTCTGCCTTTAATGTGGAAATACTTGGCAGAAATATTCACCTCCTTGAGATGATGTTTCACGCGCAAGACACAGCTCCATACCTCCAAGGTCAATGTCACACTTTGAGTTCAAAGGTAAAAAAGTTGAGTATGTTGTTCGTGTTTGTTCCATAACGCTGTCATTTATGGATGAATTTCAAAATTACTTGGCAGAAATATTCATCAACGTAAGACAATGTGTCATGCAGAAGATCCAGGTCCGTCCCTTAAAGGTCAAGGTAGGACTTAGAGGTCAAATTTCAAAAGTTGGTTCTGTATTGTATGTCTGTTCCATAACTCTGTCATTAATAGATGGAGTTTTGGAAAAACTTGGTAGACATGTTTATCTTCATGAGACGATGTGTCATGCACAAGACCCAGGTAAGAACCGTCAAGGTCATAGAGGTAAAAGGTAAAACAGTAGGGTCTGTTTGTCGTATCTGTTCTATAATTCTGTCATTTATAAATGGATTTCGGAAATTCTTGGCAGAAATGTTAACTAACTTAAGGGAATTGTCATGCGCAGCACCCAGGTTTATACCTCCAAGGTCAAGCTAACATTTAGGGGTCGAAAGGTCAAAAAGTAGGACTTGTTTAAAAAGTTGGGTCTGTTTTTCGTGTCCATTCCATGATCCTGTCACTGTGCCCCCACAAAACAAATTTTGGGGGTATGCTTGGGTCATCTTGTGCGTCCGTGCGTCCATCCGTTCGGAAAAAATATAACTCTGTCATTCATGAATGGTTTTTGGAAATACTTGGCAAAAATATTCAACTACATAAAACAATTGTCATGCACAAGACACAAGTTCGTACCTCTAAAGTCAAAGTCACACATTGAGGTCAAATGTCAATAAGTTGGGTCTGTTTTTCGTTTTCATTCCATTACTCTGCCATTTAAGGAAGAATTTCAGCGTAACTTGGCAGAAATGTTCATGAACTTAAGACAATGTGTCATACACAAGATCCAGGTCCATACCTTTAAGGTCAAGGTAAGATTTACAGGTCAAAGTTCAAATGTTGGGTCTGTTTTGTCTGTTCCACAATTCTGTCATTCATGAATGGATTTCGGAAATACTTCGCTTAAATATTCACCAACATGAGATGATTTGCCACGCACAAGACCCAGGTCTGCACCTCCAAGGTAAAGGTCACACTTTGAATAAAGGTAAAACAGTTTGGCCTGTTGTTCTTGTCTGCTCCATAAACCTGTCAGTTACGGATAGATTTCGGACATACTTGGCAGATCTAGAAATGTTAACCAACGTAAGAGGATTGTCAGGTGCAAGACCCAGGTCTGTACACCCGAGGACAACGTCACATGAAGAGGTTGAATGTTAAAATGTTGGATTTTTTAAATGCTGCGTCTGTTTTTCGTCTCTGTTCCATATATCTGTTATTTTGCTCTCACAAAATAAAGTTTGGTGATAAACTGGAGTTACCTTGTCTGTCCGTGGGTTTGTGCGTCAGTTCGTTCGAAAAACAAAGCTATAACTCTTCCATTCATAGATGGTTTTCAAATTTATTTGACAGAAATGTTCACCAACATAATATAATATGTCAGGCGTAAGACCCAGGTCCGTATCTTTAAGGTCAAGGTCACACATAGAGATCACAAAACAGTCTGTTTAAAAGTTTGGTATATTTTTCGTTTCTTTTCCATAACTCTGTCATTATAGCCCCACAAAACAGACTTTTTTGTCAGATGTGTATGTGTATGTGTGTCTGTGTGGGAGGGTATGCTGCAGTCACCTTGTGAATTAAAGTTGCACACATTGAGTCCATATGTTGCGTACAGGTCTCAGCTGCGTAGTTCAAACCTCAAGGTCACACTCAGAGATTGTCCCTGTTGTGTGTCCACTCTGTAACTGAATCATGTGTTAAGGGATTTTGACGATTTTTAAAATAATTTGACACAAATTTTGCTCCATATTTTTTCTATAGAAAAATAAGAGAAAATTTAGTGAGGTGGTATACAAGACCTATGACTTAACCTTGCTTATTTCGTTCTTACTTGATATTTTCCTTTGACAAGGCGTTTTTTTTGGGAGGGTATTAATCACAGTAAGTGATAACTCTAGTTTTTGTCTACTTCTAACCTCATTCTGCTAGAAAAATAGAAACAAAAAGAAATTGCCATTAAATATCTTTATCCCTGTATAATTTTTACTGTAGAGTAATAGAAAATTTTCTGGCGTTTATAATGCTTGTTCAGCACAAAAACATAAGTTTAAGCATAATTAGCAGATCCCCCTAACTAGCTCATGTGAATTTAGAGGTATGCTTGCCAACTGTTCAATGTTAAATCCTATCTTTAAAATATATATGCTGTTTTGAACCCCCTGATACGAGTGACTTACTAAATATCCATGCGGTGCCCTCGGTGGGCTAATATAGGGTATCGAGATGATACGGGATTAGCATACAATAATCTATAACATCTGTACCATATACTTTCAACAGATCTTACAAAAGGTACACAACTTGAGCACACACAGAATATGAAACGACCTGCTGAAGAATGTACGAGTTATTATTCCTGAAAATAAAGGGAGTCTGTCGGAGTTTCTTTGGGTAATATGACAAAAGAATATTTATCAAAACCAAGAATAGCACCGTGATCTTGTGCTAACGGACAAAACTGATTTCTGTCCCATTTCAGATGTAAACTCAACTTAGGCCTAGTAAAAGTACTAAGACACGATAAATCTAAAAGATATAAAAAAAGTCACCCCACTCAATTTCAAGGAATTGTTTTATCCGTGTCCACATTGTCTTGAAATCCTAAAATGTACTTTTTCAATAGAGAAATGCCTGTTGTTTGTTTTGCGCCGCCAGCTTGCTTTTACGTATTTACGCAAAATATTTAGTGAATATTTTCGTTTTAAGCACCTCACTGGACTGCGAGTTCAATCCTCCGATCTCCATTAATACTACTTACTACCTGTTATTATCTTTCTGATGAGACGACAAGCCGAGAGTCCATGTGTCTGAACCATATAAACTGCGCTTGATTAAGAAGTAAGGGTGATTCGCAGTTAACAAGATAGCTTGTCCTGAAAGAAATAGGACAGGGCCACCATCTTAACTTTTTCCACGCAAATTTTATACCAGAATTTTCATCGGGGTATAAACTATTGAATCTTTAGAGTTAAAATCATATTTCTACACACATACCACCACTATTGTTAGCATATTAACGTCAGTAGTAAAATATGGCGCGTTTTGAAATTAGCACCAAAAAAACCGCCAAAAAAATCATAAAAGACAGTGAAAAAGGAGGGGAAAATGAGTGACCTTACGTCGGTAAAGCATATTCGGAATATACTGCTTATAGACATCGAGAACCTGAAGTCTGTTCCACCCTACTCTGAAACCCCAGCTACAACCCGAACCGACGTTTCTCGAGAAACGAATACCTGTTTGATGATTGAGAAATAAATCCTGTCCCAGATTTTCAACCGTTCTTGTATAAGTTTTCCTCTTTTCTTTTAAAGCTCATTTTCGTCTTCTCTAACCCCTGGACTACATGGACGTCAATGACCTACACTTCTCATTTTTTGCATTTTTTTTCCGGGATAACCCTGGTGATTTTAAAAAAAAAAATACAAGGGATATTATAAAAACTTTTATTTCACGTTTATTTGCAACTCTGAATGATTTTCTACTTTTCAACTTTAATCTTTTTTAAAGATCACACTAGCATTCTAATATTTTCTCATTTTAATCAATATTTCTTAGTTCATGTCTACTAAGACTCTTGAAACTACCAAGTTCACCTTGCAGTACCCCATCAGTGTCGAAAAACTTTTGAAAAAAAAAACGACTTGTTTATTACTACCAATGAAGATTACACAGAGAAATCAAATTAAAGAAACACCACACGCAGATAATTTTCGGCAATTTTCTCGGTGCTTTTATTTTTCGAGAGAGAAAACAAGACGTCTGAATTTCAAATTCTAACGTCTGTTCGCATACGAAATTACTGTTCGAAAATAATTGTCATTGTTAATTATACTGCAATTTAATCTTTTTTAACGCAGATACTTTTGGGATTTTGACACACACACACACTTACACATAAAAACCATTTTTCCCACCGGAATCTAACAGGCTGTCCGTAGCTTTCTTTATATTAAGTGCTGAACCGTCTTCTTACTTGCACGTGGGCATATGCTTCCATTAAGAATTTCACATTCGAAATGTTATGTGTTACGTTCTTGCCCACATCTAAGGCTTAGAAGTACATTGAGTATCAGACTTCCTTTCAATTTCCTACCTTTCTTTACAGATGTGTGTTTTTCATAAGTATTACGTTTCTGCAATATAAGCATGGGGCGTATTTAAGGTTGTCAGTCGTTAGAGCCTTTAGATGTAACTTATCTTTATGCAGTTTACGACTGTTAAGTATAGAATAAAAGTGAGTATTAATTTATGTTTGTTTCTATACCTACGCAAGGAATTCAAATTTTAAAAAGTTAAACGATACCGAAAGTTAAAATTTTCGAATATATATTTTAAATCAACTCCTTGATTTATTTCATAATCAAAGTTATTAAGAAAATCTGCAAATACCAAATTTGACTTTTAGAAAAGAAAATTGAGGCTGTCCGTCGGTTTTTCGACGGCGCCATTGTTGCAAAAACATATCGCGAAAGAAAGCGAGACTGTAGATTTGTGACGTAACAGTGGTCCATTGAAAAAATGGCGGAAATGTACACATTGTGATTCGTAGATTTCATCCAAATAAATTTTTGTATTTATATTTGGATAAAATGTAACTCATCATCTAAAACAAATAAATTTAATGATAAAAGTACGCTTTGGTTAACTAAATTATCTATTCTTTTGAAGCGCTGTCCGTATACAAATCTTAGATCCGCGGAGAGTACAAGGCATGTCTTATAATACAGTTTGATCATTCATAAAAAAAACCGTATTATTATTCAGTTCATGCCCGCTCCCCCACTATCATTACTCACTGTCTTTCGGATGAGATGTTAAACCGAGATCAAATGTACCAGTGTTGTAATCTGGGCATGCAAAAGAACCTGGGTTATCTCTGGAACGCGATGCTTTTGTATCTTGTTCTTTCTCAACAAAACTCAGCAGGAGCCGTCGGTTATATGGGCAACCATTAACGACGAGAAATAAACTCAAATAGAAATTAGCTTTTTTCTAGGTTGCATGACAACATAAGAAAGTCCAACAGACATCGAGGAAGGGTATATGTATAGATTTTTTCTAGGATACAAAAATCTTTTTAAAAATTCGTGGTAAAGTATGTGGATGTTCTCTTATATAACACACAAGCAACCACGCGTTGTCGAACTTCCAAATCAAAAGTTATAACATTTTGGTAAATTAGAAAAAAAAGCCCCATACATTTATAATGAATACAATACTTATTTTGTCACTTGAAAACCCAATATCTTTCACGAAATTATCGCCGTAAACAATGATTGAAACAACGCAGGTCGATAGTTTTAACAAACACCCGACAGGGGCGCAGCCATTTTGAAAAGACGACGTCTTGCCATTGCATTATGCTCTATAGAGAAAACGATAATAATTGATTTTCGACAGAACTGTGAGATAAAAAAGATAGATTGAAAATAGGTATAGAGATATAACTGTATTGGAATGAAAGATGTCTTTTAGCGAATATGCGTAGAATACAGTGACAAATGAGATTTCAAAATTAGGTGAGACAGACTTTAATACATCCACAAGACAATTCTTCGGCAAACCGTGCAGAGGACAGTTTTCTGTCTATAAACTTTCTAGATATGAACCATTGAGACACACACCCTACTCGCCAAACCTTGCTCCATTCGAGTTCGCCTTTTTCCCTCAGCTAAAAGCGTGGCAGAAAATTCACAGATCTATAACCACTGACCACAAAAGTTTTATCGATTATCAAGTTCTACAGTAAGGGATTTTTAATGAAATATACAAAAAGATGAAACGACACAGGAAAAACAAAAGTAAACATGGCGAATACTTTGAGCGGAATGATGTTCAAAAGCTCGACATTGTAACGAAGTTTATAGTGCGCTGTCTCTTGTCATTAGTTAGATATTTTTTGTTCATTATTAGGAATGAGTGGTCTAAAAGTACCCAAAATTTGTAGTTTTATTGGAAAATAAGTAGTCCTAAATTTTATAGCGACAACTGAATGACAGTTCCACTTTTACAACTTGTCCAATTTCTTGTCCTATTACTTTCCGACCAAACCTCATATATAGATAAACAACAAATGTAATTCGACCGTCGTATGTTCTTATTTTTGCGCTGAGAAAGGGGTTATTTCAAGAATAAAAGCTGTTTACTACTCACTCTCAGAATCAGAACATTAGTTCTTATTTTGCAATTCCATTTGAAAATTAGGAGTTCAGTAAAGATTTTGAAGGCGACTGTTGGTCTGGGACATGTCAAATTGTTAACAAATTGTTAGACCATGGACTGTTAAAAATTGAAGCTTGAGTTTTCTTTTTTCATGTGAAACATGGTCTTTACTTGTTCCTGGTTGTGATATGAAATTTAGCATCTATTGCTGTATGCCGGACCTTTTTTTCTATTCTTTATTTCTTGCATTTCGGAAATGTGTTTTTGCAAAATATTGATATGCACAACATGTGAGTTTGTGTATGCAGAGAGAAAACAATAGCTGCAAGGGGGGAACAGACTATAGCAAACTAGGACAAAAGCCCAATGCTTATCAGAAAGATCAAATTTGAACGTTATCGTGATAAGAACTCATTTGGGATTTAAAACAATAGCTTACTTTTTTCACCTTTGAGGTAACTTTCAGTATTTGCCATAAGTAGTAAGGGTACGGTTAAAATTAGATCCTATTATGAAAAAAAAATCTGCCTATCTGAAATGGAGCACTTTTCTGCTTATTTCTACCAGATGTTTAATTGTTTTAATATTTACATCTTTATATTTGCAATACTGATTCAAACTTTTGTCTGTAAACATTAATTTTCATATTAAATTATACAGTATCTTCCAAATAAAACATGTGTTAAAAGTACAGAGCTGGTAATAAAATCCATTGGATTTGGATCTGTTGTTTGTGTAAACAGAAATGTCAGAATTTAAAAAAATGTCTACACAGTTGACTTATATTTTGAACTCATTAAAATACCCAGTTTCTTAATTAAATGCATAATTATGCATATCAGTGGGCTATTGTCCTAGTTGACTATTGTCCTAGTGAGCTATTATCCTAGTGGACTATTGTCCTACTTGGCTATTGTCCAGTGGGCTATTATCCTAGTGGGCTATTGTCCTAGTGGGCTGTTGCCTTACACTCGCTGCAAGGAACACGTTTATAAGATATTGATCTTACAGTAATACGTTTGCTTTCCTTCTTATTTTTAACATAATTGTTGTTGATAGTTCTTGTAATACTGAAAACTATTACTAAAATTATTTTGACACATATATAACTGTACTCTTTTAATCAGCTTTTTAAAAGATAAATACATGTACAAAAGCAGTATTTCGTGAACTTAAGATATGATAAAAAGAATTAACCAACCGGAGAATATTACAAGACTTTTATTTAACAGTTCAACAGATTTAGATATCAGAAAAATCGATTTTTTTTCAGTTAAGACCATTGGATATATCTTTAGTGATAATAAATGCTCCACGTAGTTTATATGAATCTGTTTCTCTACGATACAACCTCAGAATTACATAACAACTATGAAATTGGGACTTTTTCTACGTTCTGCATATAAAACTGCTTCATTCTTAGCTCCTTACTGGCCTACGCAAGGGGGGTAATCAGGGATGTACTAATTTCTGGAACGGCCTATACTTAGTAATGAAATATGAATAAAAGTATCCCATTCTATTTGAAACTGAATATGCCATCTGCAATTCGCCATAGCTGCGATTATTATGTCCTAAACAATTCCAACACGACAACTTTAAGGGAATTCAATAACGAAAATTTAATTCGCGAAGTATTTTGTAGGCTATGTCAATACAAGTTTGATTATTATGCTAAAACGTGTGTACATTTTATATTAAGCCTTAAACCATTGGTGGGTATAGATGATTAAATTCTTACCCCGCCCCCTCCTTCCAACATACATAACATACACGCACACGCACACGAACACACATTGACAAGTTTTATTTTATGCCGCAGCGAACAGTACATATATCAAGGTAGATCATAATGTAAGGTGAAAGAAAAAATAATAAAGATGAAAACCATCGACGGAATAATATATTGGTTAGTCTGTTTCAGCAATGTCAGATATATTGAATGATGAAATTTTTAGGAAAACGTTTTGCATGCATGTTATGAGCTTCAAGTGAAATTTATGACACCTTCTTTTGTCACTATCCGCATCACCAGTTTACTTGTTCATACTATTGCTCACTCACTCACTCACTCACTATGTTTTGTAGTTCTCTTGTTTGTGTAAAGATCAAAATTGTTTTACAACTCTGTCGAGGTTTATTTGTTTACCCTGGAGACCCGTCATAACAACCACTCTGTCATATATAAAGCTAGGCACTTCACGAGTTAGCTGCAACTTGCTAGATGTTACCCGCTTCTTATAAACTAAGTAAATAAGGCGTGGGTTTTAACGGTAGTAACACACAACAGTACGTGTTTCTACCGAGTGCGAGTTCTCTACGAGCCTTTTAATATAATTTCTTAATTTGCGGGATATAAATTTGAAGGGAGCAAAAGTATTTTATGATAAACCTTTTTCAATAAAACGCTTTAAATAAATTTTTTAGCAAATTTTGTGCAGAAAAAAAGTGAAATAAACTTTTCAATAAGTCTAAAATGGGTGTAGTCGACAGTTTCAAAGGAGCCGGATTGTTTGCTAAAATTGCCTTAGCATTGTTGAGCATTTCTGCTCTATTTGTATGGATAGCTTACACGTGCACGGGCTGGGGAGAAGAAAAGATCGCTGCTAAAGCAGAAAGCACTGGGAGTAGTCACTACGGTCTCTGGCGAATTTGTTCGAATAACGTAAACTCTCCAAGCTGCGTCCCTACGGACGGCTGGGGAAATGGTAAGGTGTTCGTCCTCTTCTTAAAAATGCTGACGTGTGTATATTACAAGCAAACACATGTTGTATTTATTAGTATTGGTTGACGTTTGAGTTAACTCGCTTCCTCTTTACAGTGCACAGAAAATAAATGTCTTCAAAATATAACTGATAAGATTTATAGGAATACAATGTACATTTATCGTTTAACTCCGATTCCCTGTCGCAGGTCCTGCTTATACTCGCATTCCTTAAAAGGTTTTCAGAAGAGTTTCTATGCATGGCAAATTTTTGTTTAAAAATGGTTAATGTATTTTTCAAAGAGAATTCAGTGATGCATATATGTCAAATGCAGCGTTCTAGACTAAACTCCACTAGCACATGTATGAAAAACATTCCTGAAAATACAAGTTTTTCAAAATGTTTTGAAAATATTCTATTTCATACAGTCTGATGTACTTTCTAATCTTATCTGTCCACACAGATAAAACAGGACACAAATATATTTTGTTTCAGATTGGTTTGCGGCGTGCCAGGCACTGGTGACGTTCGGTTTCTTTGGTATCAACGTGGCTCTGTTCCTTCTTATACTATACATGTTTGTACCAAGTTGTCAGAAGAATGGGGAAATTGCCATGGCAACCGCAATTATATGTATTGTTACAGGTACACAATATTTTAAATTGTAACAATTGTACCATTATCTAAAAGAGCTCAATGAAAGAATCAGTAGTGTGGTAACCTTGCCTATGAGGTCAATTTGGGACACCCATCCAAGCACTAACCATGGATAACGTTGCTTAACTTGGCAAACGTTCCAGACACTCCAACCATGTCGCTAAAGAGCTAGCCCAACAGCGAGGCTGTTGGAAGTGTCTTATATACCCGGTGTCCACTACACTCCTCCCCTCTTTAACCTTTAGGAGCTGGGCATCTACTGTACAGTTTCCTACAGAGACCCCAATCCACTTTAACTGTGCAAGGGACTCAATTCCCACTGCACTCCCAGTGCACACAGGCACTAACCAAGGTAAAGAGCCGGCGAAGATTCGTGAAATTACCGCTGCCACCAATGTAGTAACCTGGCCTATGAGGTCAATTTGGGACACCCATCCAAGCACTAACCATGGATAACGTTGCTTAACTTGGCAAACGTTACAGACACTCCAACCATGTCGCTAAAGAGCTAGCCCAACAGCGAGGCTGTTGGAAGTGTCTTATATACCCGGTGTCCACTACAGTAGCTACTGAACTTTGGTGGCTTTTTTTTTTTTTTTTTTGGGGGGGGGGGGGGGGGGCGGGGACTGATTCCTAATTCTAGCGTATTGACGCGATAATGCTGATACGAAAAGTCGCCTATCGACATGTTTTCGTCTCGTCTTCTTTTCGCCAGCGCCGCAGCGACAACGCCAGTAAATTAATGTGGAATGGCAGCGATACGAAAAGACGAAAATAAGAAGAAGCGCTAAAAGTGGAGCGGTATATGTGTCGTGTCTTCGTCTCTTTATACCATTGACAAAAAAAATGGACAAAGTAATGCAGTAATAACGCAAAGAACCAGCATAAACAAGCTATCACATGGCACGGACATTATCCGTGATTCTGCGTTGTGCGAATATAACAACACGAAAATATGCCGGCACGTAAAGAGGGAGGGAGCAACTGGGGGGGGGGGGGGGGGGGGGGGGCAGCGTTTTTGTGCTATGGAGACTTCCGTGACGAGTTAAAAGGAGCTCTTCAGCGTGATTTCTATTTCTAGCAAAGTTCAGATACTTTTTTCAAAAATATGTAAAATGCTGAATATTTCAGTGTTAAATCTCTATTTAAGCTTATTTAACGTCGGTACCGGTAGCCCATATGACCGACGCCCCCTGAAGAGATTAGTTATTTTGTGTTGTGGGGATAGTGCAAGATACAGAAAGCATCCTATTTCAGAGAAACCCCTGGTTTTTTTTGCTTGCTTAATGTACAGCACTGATACATGGGACATCGGTTTAAAGTCTCATCCGAAAGACTATTAGCAATGTTAGTGGAGGAGCGGGGGATCGAACTCGGGACCCCTGCTTTACCAGTCCAGCTCGTTACCACTGGACCACATCCGCTCCCTGTTAAATCTCAAAAGACTTTTCATAATTTATAGGGCAGCTGAAGGGCCACTTTTCCGGCATAAAATTGTAAATCATAAACAAATTTCCAGTCACAAAACCATGTCTATGTAAATAATATACACTAACTTATCTGAATCTAAACATGTCAATTTAGTTTCACCCCTGAACTACATAATTTAGCAAATGACTTTAGACAATAAAAAAGTACTTCACGTAAAAGATACCGGTACTTTATTGATCCATTTATATTTGTAAACAGCAGCGTCTCATTTAACGGCACTTTACGAGATTTTAGCCCAAGCTAGGAAAGTTAATTTATGTCTGTGAGCTATGGCGCATGAAGAATTGTTACCATTTCAGATTCGAACGTGATCAACTAGCAGGGCTAACAATTTTTAATTGGTTCTGTATTTCAGGTGTTCTATACCTTATCGGCGTGATTGTCTTTGGCGCCAAGTTCGATGAAGACTTCATTGACCCTGCCAAATCAAATCCGAGCTTTGACTTCGAGCTCAGCTATTGTTTTGGTTTGTCCATCGTGGCTTTAATTCTGGAGATTGTTGCAGGAGTTCTAGCGTTCCTAGACTCTAAGAAAGGCGGTACATCGCCGTCTGCGTGATAAAAACACCCGTTTTAGTATTTATTTTAAATTATGTAGATCTAAATTAAAAAGTGTGTGTGTGATTTTCTTTGGGTCTCTAGGCATGTTTAGTGACACTTTATCTCTCTCTTTTAAGAATAACCATCGTTTTTTTATGTGAAAGGTGCACTTTTTGAAACTTAGATAAATGGTTTCTCCATTGAAATGGTTTTTAAAAGAATATACATGTCGTCTATGTTAGATGTGTTTTTAAATTTCCGTATGTATTAATTCTTATACTGAACAGGTAAAGAATAATGATAATGTTTAACTACTGAATAACACAGAGCTCCTTTTGATTGCAAAGCAGAAATTTAGTCTATTTTTTTAGATAAATAGTATAAAAGTATAGTTTTCAGAAGCATTTAAATTTTAATGGGAATATTATATGAAAAATTATAAAACGTAAAACGCCTGACAAAAGATATGAATATGAATCTTTAAGCAATAAATGATAAATTATGTAGAAGCTCTAATAGATCTATTCAAAAGTAAATAACACAAAACGCAGCGTTAACCGTATAATAAACCTGTCTTTCACAAAAGATGTTTTGAGAAATAAGCCCATTCTTTTTAACTGAATTGATTTCATTACATTCTAATACGTAGAGACGATATGAATATCTAACGACTAAGCACCTGACTTGTTATTAACTTATGCTCATATTTTACAGTATTGTCAATATTTGTTAAGCTCTTAATAGGACAATACCTAGTGCTCATTTATGCATAATTGAAAACTTACTCTGTTCTGATGGAATAAAACAACAATTTAGTATTTAAGATATTAACAGGCCCACAATAAGTCTGAACAGCAAAATAGTTTTTTTCCTTTAGTATATAGCCCTGAAACATGGGACTTTGATTCACTACCTCATCCGAAAGATTATCAGTTTGCAAGTGTAGGATCGAACTTGCGACCACTACATTACCAGTCTAGTGCATTAAGCCTGGACAAACAATTCAGTTTAGCTGTCTGCCCCAACTATTTACCTTCTTTCTAGTGGTCATGGGATAATGCAAAAATTGTATTGTGATTTACGACAATGTATTAAATGTTGACTATGAAAATCAATGTAATAAACAATGCATAGTTTCTGCATTGATTTAAAACTCTAGAATGTAAGTAACTCTATTGATGCATTGCATGCATTATACAGTGCAATGCATATTGTACAAAGTATCAATATAATATCAGAGGAGGATAATATAGTTGATTTCAATATCTAAGGGAAAATAGAAAATATATGCAAATAATAAAATGTATTATACGGAAGGAATCGAAGCAAACATCTAAACATTGTTTTCTGTGTTGAAATATTTAACAGATTTAGACAAAAAATGCGCTATTTTGTTTATGTAAATTTATGTCAATGCATTATGTTCTGCTAGAATTCGACCAATACGATTTGTAGCCTAAATGAATATTCGTTATTATTTCATTGGTAGAAAATTTAGATTTCTCTTTCTCTATCTTCTTACACCTTCATCTCTTCACGGTTATTTATTATGTTTTAAGTTATAAATATTTAATTAGATTTTGTTATCAAAAAGTCGAGCAATTTAGTTCATATATCCCCATTTAATGCAGCTGAAAATAGGATGAAAATAAATAAAACTTTCTTTGCTTCGGATTTCCGGATTTCTTTTTTTTTCAATGATGTCTGTCTTCTCTATTCATCCATGGATGGAAGAGGGTAAGGTCGGGAGGAGAGTGTATACCGAACTGACCTTGTCCGTGCATGCGTTCGTTCGAAAAAAAATCTATAACTCTGTTTATTGGAAATGAATGGCTGACATGTTTATCTACATGAGACGAAGTGTCATGCACAAGACACTGGTTCGTACCTTCAAAATCAAGGCCACAATTATAGGTAAGAGCTCAAATAGTTGGGACTGTTCTTCATATCTGTTCCATAACTCTGTCAAGTAAGGATGACAGAAATGTTCACCAACAAGAGATGATGTGTCTTGTGCAAGACCAAGGTCTGTCGATCCAAGGTCAAAGTCATACTTAGAGGCAATATGTCAAAAGTTTGGTCTTTTTTTCATGTATGTGCGATAACTCGAAGTTTTGAAAATTATTTGTAGTCATTACACCCCACAAAACAAAGTTTTGAGGGTGGAATACTGGTGTCATCTTGTTCGTCCGTGCATGTGTCCGTTTAAAAATAAATTTATTACTCTGTCATTCACGGATTTACTTGGGAAAACTTGGCAGAAATGTTTATTTTTTGAGATGATGCATAATGTACAAAACCCAGGTCCGTAACTCCAAGGTCGAGGTCACACTTTGAGGTCAAACGAATAAAAGTTGAGTATGTGTTTCGTGAACGTTCAACGAAGCTTTCATTTATAGATGAATTTTAGAATTACTTGGCAGAGATCTTTATCAAAGTTAGACAATGTGTCATGCACAAGGTTCAGGTTTGCACCAGGCAAAGTAAAGACTCAAAGGTTCAAAAGTTGGGTCTGTTTTCTATGTTTGTTCCATAATTTTGTTACTTATGAATGGATTTCGGCAATACTTGGCAGATGTATTAACCAAGTAAGGGATTGCCATGCGGAAGACATAGATCCATTTAAGGTTTAGCTCAATATCATAGGTCGAAAAGGTTGGGTCTATTTAAAAAGTTTCGTCTATTTTCGTGTCTGTTCCATAGGAAGAGGGTATACGGGAGTCACCTTATGGATCAAAGTGGCAAAAATATTAACCACATTGAGTTGATGGACTGCGTACGGCTTTCAACGGCGTACTTTAAACGTCAAGGTCACAGACAGAGGTTGTCACCATTTTGTTGCCAATCTGTAACTGAATCATGCGTCAAAAGATTTTTACAAGATTTTGAAACAATTTGGCACAAATTAGCCCCTCTTTTTTATAAAAACAAAAATAATAGAAAATTTAGTGAAATTGTGTAGTGCATACTTGATATTTTCCTTTGACATGGCGGTATTTTTTTGTGAAGATATTAATCACGTTAAGTGATAGATATAGTTTTTGTCGTCTTCTTTTAACTTCATACTTCTGTAAATTGGCATTGTCATTACATGCCTATGTTCTTGTGTAAATTTTACCGTAGAGAGAGAAAACATTCTGGCGTTTAAAATGGTGGTTCAACAAAAAATATTATTCAGATCCCCTAGATAGGCCCATTTGAACGAATAAGGGGTATCCTTGCCCTCTGTTCAATGTTAGATCTAATCTGTAAAGGATACGTGCTGTTTTGATGCCCATGATACGAGTTGTTTACTCAGTATCAATGCGGTCCGCTCGGTGAGCTAATATAAGGTACCGGAATGATATGGGATTAGAATATAATAATCTATAACATCTGTACCGTAAACCTACTGTCTATGGCTTGCAACAGATCTTAAAAGGTACACAACTCGAGCACACACAGAATATGAATCGACATGCTAAAGAAAGTACGAGTTATTATTCCTGGCAGTCTATCGGAGTCTCTTTGGGTATAGTCAGACCAAAGAATATTTAACAAAACCAAGAATAGCTCCGTGATCTTATGCTAACGGACAAAACTGATGTTTTTCCCATTTCAGGTGTAAACTCACATATGACACGATAAATCTAAAAGATAAAAAAGTCTATATATAAAAAAGTCCCCCTTTTCAATTTCAAGGCATTTTTATCTGTGTTCACATTTTCTTGAAATCTTCAAATGTACATTCTCCACAGAGAAATGCCAATTATTTGTTTTGAACCAACAGCTTGCTTGTACGTATTTAAGCAAAATGTTTAGTGAATATCTGAAGCACGTCAATGGACTGCGTGTTCGATCCTAAGCTTTCACAATACAACATAATATAATACTGTAGTTCGAATGAGATGACAATCCGAGAAATCATGTATCAGAACTATGTAAACTGTGCTTGATTAAGAAGTAAGGGTCTTTCGCACTTAACAAAATAGATAAACTCGCAAATATATAGACAGGCAACACATGTAATTCAGCCTTTTTGTGGAACAGTTTGAATGTTGATCAAACATGTTGATTTTTTTTGCGCTGAGATAGGAATCAAATCAAGGATACGTAACTCAGCCGCAGAACCAGAACAGTAGTTCCTATTTTTTGTATTACCATTTGGAAATCAGAAGTTAGTAAACATTTTGAAGGTCACTGTTGGTCTGGAACATGTCAAATTGTAAACGAAATGGCCAAACCTCTTTCTTTCCCATGAAAACAATAACACAGTCAACTGACAAAAAGCCTAAATGTAGCTATTAATTTTTTACCTTGGATACTCTCATAACTGCAATTTGATCCGGTGTAAAATATATGAAGTAAACTAACAACACATGTGATTTAGCGCATGTTACTACGTGATTAATTGACTGTGCATAAAATAATGTGAAGGTGGTAGGCATTTCAAACGGTTGTAATATTTACTTCCATGAGTGACTGAAAAGTTGTATCTTAAAATAAGGAGCAAAATATAATTATTACACAGTTCATAAAAGTAATTAAAAATTAAATTAAATAAAGTTGGCTGCAAGAAGAAAAAAAATAAAAACAGTTGAAAAACATACTAAATAAGAAAACGAGCATTTTACTCTGAAACTCAGAAGAATGGGGGTTGTAGAAGGATTTAAAGTTTCTGGATTATTTGCAAAAATTGCTCTAGCATTACTGCTCATTAGTGCACTGTTTGCCTGGATCGCTTACACGTGCACGGGTTGGGGCGAGGCGACATCAGGGGCCGCTGAAGGCACTCATTTTGGGCTCTGGCGCATTTGTTCGGACGATAAGTACTACCCAAGATGTTCTAGAACAGACGGCTGGGCTAATGGTAAGATTTAAATAATATATATATATATATATATATTTGTTTTAAATATGGCGCTAGATACTGAATTTTGTTAATATAAAGTTTCAGTCAGAGAAACAAAAGACATGAAATGGACGAATTCCGATAAACCCACTTCTTGCGACTTGAAACTGAAATTCCAGATATGTTTCATTTTACTGAAAATAGATCTGCTGAAAGATATTTAGCAGAATATATGGTATGTGTACAAAAGGTACATGAACTGCTGTCGTCTGCTGTAGTGAAATACAGCGAATGTAAAAACTATGAAAAAGATTCAAAAAAGCGAAATTCGATTTGAAACATATTTAGATCCTTCATTAAGCTTATCTTTCTTTTTTGTTTTAATCTTTGTTTGGTTTTGTTTCTGATCTTTAATTAAGAACAATGTGTTTTGTTTCAGATTGGTTCGCGGCGTGCCAGGCGCTGGTGACATTTGGTTTCTTTGGTATCAACGTAGCTCTGTTTCTACTTATTTTGTACATGTTTGTACCCAGTTGTCAGAAGAATGGGGAAATTGCCATGGCAACCTCTATCATATGCACTGTTACTGGTACAAAATTTGATATTTCTTTTAATAACATTGGATAGCAGTATAATCAGACTTGTTTAAATTCGCGCTTAATCACTGGAATTTCATTAAATTAAATTCATTCAAAAATAAACGAGTTAATTCGTAAAACACTAACCCGCGGTTAACAGTTAATACAATGCGACACTTGTTCATAGAAAATAATGCAACATTGTAAAAACGAAGCTGATCGATTCATACATTAATAATTTCGCTGTTAAGTAAATTTAATTGTACATTAAATGTACTCTGCGTTAGTTTTTGCCAAATTTTATGGCTAGTTTTCCCTCATGAAAATAACAACAATTCACATTAAGGACCGGTTCATTTTTCCCACTAAGCTATTAAATAACCCTGTACTAAACTAAACGGGTGATGGTAAAATTTGAATTCAAATATGGCGGTGTATTACGGCACACTTTTAAAATGATAGACGCTTACACAGTATCTCTTTTTTGTACAATGATATTTGATACATTTATAAACTAACTGTAACTATAACATGTATTCACTGTTATCGTCTCACCTACTATACGTATTAATCTTTGCAGAAGAATGGAAACTCAAACCTGAGACCTGTTATCATAAGTAAACCGCGTCATTTCTTAACCACATATTTATTTTCAGTGCGGTCTATCTAAATAGTGTGCGATGAGGGAGTGGATAAAAAGATAAAAGGTCTTTGTTTGTTTCGATGCCATTCGTGTCAAATCTTTCTTTTTTTTCTCTCTGAAGATGCAAAACCTTTAACCAGTACATGTATTTATTTCAGGTCTTCTGTATCTGACCGGGGTGATTGTATTTGCTACAAAGTTCAAGGAGAATTATATTGACCCCGCAGACACAGACCCGAGCTGGAGTGAATACAGACTTAGCTATTGTTACATTCTCTCTGTTGTGGCTTTGATTCTGGAGCTTGTGGTGGGAGTTCTAGCTATCTTGGACTCGAAGAAAGGCGAAACATCACCGTCTGCTTGACTGATATAAATTTTAAGATGACTTTCACGATACATTTTAATTATATTTTTAAGGTACTTCATATAACAATGAGTTATTCTTTCTAAAACTTTTATTTAACCGCAGTTACCCAACTATTGTTCCGGTGGCTGATATCTTATATCTCGTACTTTATACCACAGGAGCCTGAAATTATATCAATAATTAACTTTAAAGCCAAAACAAAAAAATCCCCACTATATATATAAAAAACACGTGTTTTTTATATATATATAGTTGAGATTTTTTTGTTTTGGCTTTTTAAGTTAATTATTGATAGAATTTCAGGCTCCTGTGTTTATACCTATTTATAATCTGATGTGAAAATAAAGACAGCGTATAGTATACCGCTTCGAAATGATATCATTGAAATAAAAACAACAACAAAGAAACCCCACACAAACAAACAAACAAACAAACAAACAAAAACAAACAAACAAAACACATACTCAGAAAAACAGGGTGATGAAGCAGTAATGGCTTACAGTCCGGTTCTTTGTTGAAAATCAAAAACGTGAATTAGGCAGAAACATTTTTGTTGTATCTAACAGAACAGAACCGTATTTTTATATCTTTGAATTTTATCTTTTTTTTCTTCAAATGCAGCATAATTTTCTAACAGATATCTAGTATTTCCTTCTACACATCATTAGCGGAAGAGGCTTCTAAAACAATATTAGACCACTTATTCAACTATTTAGAAGCTTTATTTTTCTGAGAATCTCCTTCATTTTTCACATTGTTCTTTTGCCTCTCAATAAAAGAAGAACTTAATATTAGTAAGTTGTGTTCTGTCGTCATTTCCTGTTTACTCTCTGAGTAAAGAAGCAAGTGTTAGCCTGATTCCTTCTTCTATTCATTTCTTGCATGTCAAAGAGCAGCAACTGACGCAAGACATAAAATAAATATGGATACGCGTTTTGAAAATCAGTTAGATTACACTAGATGTCAGCTTGGGTGAAAATATTAAAAGTCATGATTAAGCTCCACTGACGGATTTTGAACTCGAAATCTCCGGGTTTAGATCTGCCAAGACTTTTGTTTTAAAGCTGAATTTAGTAACTGATTCTAGATAGCAACGTACAATTCCTCGAGAATATGGGCCTCAAAAATCTCAATAACAACAATGAAGACTAGATGGGAAAACGTATAGAAATACGTAATGAAAAATAGTTTAAGTACGCACAGCGTGTTAATGGTTTACCATTCGTTCAAAGAAGCTAACATATCTCATCCGACAATAATATAGTGATGTTTAAAAAAAATCTGATAAAGACCTAAACTTACTCGAGTCAGCTGACAATAATATTAGACTGAAAACAGAACAATAGATAGCTTCTGAATAGACATGTCCACTTGCTGTATCTTAGCGTGATGCGTTGCAGTGACCGGAACGCGCCAACAGGTAACGTTAGTCCTAATGACGTAGCCTTGAACAACAAAGTTTGGGAAGAGGACGCAATGGGTCTGGAATTTGTTGCGCAAAATATAGGATTGTACGACAAACTGGTTTGGGTGCTGTTAACGATTTCGGCGTTATTCGCATGGATAGCGTTCTCATGCACCGGGTGGGGTGAGGCTGTGTCTGGCGCTATGGCAGGAACACACTATGGACTCTGGCGTATATGTACAGATCATACACTGGCACCAAAATGTTTGACTGTCGATGGATGGGGAAAAGGTACGTAAATCTAGACCACTTTTGAAGCATCACAAAGTTTATTATTTGATGTTGATTTCAGTCATGTGGAATTAAATTCACAAAAATAATTAGAACAGGCTATGTCTACAGTAGGAAATTTTACATGTATTACCAGAAATGTGTTGCATATCTTTTTCTGTGCATTCTTGTACCATTTTTGTTTAATATCTAAAACGGAGTTGTGTTTCGATTCAGGTACATGAGTATAATTATTTTGTTAGGCGGGGTACTCTAAAATCTGCGGGGCACTCTCAAATCTGCGTGTCAAACATGCCGATATTTCTGCTACAATATTAAAGAAATATATTTATAAAATGTCAATATTTCTCTGGTTTTATTTAGACTGGTATGCCGCAAGCCAAGCTTTGATAACATTTGGATTCCTTGGTATCAATGCTGCCTTCGTGCTCCAGACGATGTACATGTTCCTACCAAAGTGTATGGGTAGAGGAGAAGTCGCCATTTCAACAGCGCTAGTCTGTTGTATCACAAGTATAGTGCTTAGACAATTAGATTTTTATAATAGGTCGCTCTAGTTATATCAATTTTATTTGGCTGTTCGAGGTCGTATACCTGTCAAGAATCTATATAACTAATATTATAGTGCTTGTGGCTAAAAATAACCTGCTTTAGTGTAAACCCAGTGGTCGATAATCCATCTCTTATTAATCACTTGAGGACTCTTCTGTTTATCGGTGACATATATTGGCTATTGAAAAGGCCATTGGACGTTTCTGGAACTGAGACGCTCACACATCTTTCCTAACACAAAACAGTTCCCAAAGTTTCGGTGCTTATTCCCTGTTCTCCGTTGAAAACTGTCGCCTTCGTGGATGTTCAGGTGGTCTCCAACCAGTATCTCTAAATAACAGTTATCTCTCAATTAAGTGACCGAAACACGAGTTTAGCCTCAGTTACAACACCCTTGTTGTATATAGCCATATTGCATCTATATGTGTATGGAACTATCTGAAATGTATGTTTTGCCTCTATTTTTTTTCTCCCGTCAAAACTTTTCTCCAATTACCTGACAGGCAAGAACAATAAAGAAAAAGCCAAGTAAGGGCTGGCATATCAACACATTTCAGTAAAACTGTTTACTTTATCAATATTTCTTTTTTCGCACGGACTCTTTCTCGGTTGAGATAAGCTGTGTTTCTAGATTCAGTTAGAAAAAAGAATAATAATTTGACTTTCATTGCTAGTGCTAATAGCTTGATCTTAGTTATATTGTGGTATACTGTTCTTTAAAAAAGAAAAAAAAAGAAAAAGAAAAAAAATAAACATCACACTGTCAGTCAAGGTGTAGAAAAGGTGATTTGTTTCTAAAAACCCAATCGACATCGGGTGATCTAATATACACACAGTTTCGAGTGACCTTGTCCAAAGGCACAGCCTTAACTTTAGCCGAGATACTTAAAAGCGCTTTTACATGTTTATACATGTTTAACCATTGCAAGTGACTTTAATTAGCGCATTCAGGCTTTTATAAGTCGCTTTCTTTTTCATTTCCTAGGTTTACTGTATTTGACTGGCGTGATTGTTTTTGGAGCAAAGTTCAAGGAGGACTTTATCAACCTCGGGGATTCAAACCCTGAGGCCGGGAAGTTTAAGCTCAGTTACAGCTTCGCTTTGTCTTGTGTAGCCCTGACACTGGAACTTCTGGCTGGCGTCGTCATAATACTGATCAATTTCAAGGCCACTGGAACAAACCCTGAGGCTCCGCCTGGTACCTGTGTCGCTTAGTTGTGCCCCGATCACTTAGGAATTTAGGAATATTGTGTGAACAATATCAATGAATAAAAAGCTTGTTCAGCTTCAAAATAATCATCGTTTGGAAGAGAAATCAAAATAAAATATGTCTAATTTTACGAAATTCTTTTGATTTATTATCGTTTTATCGATCGTTTTTTTTTCTTTGGTGGGGTGGGGGATGAGTTTATGTCCCTTACGGCATCATCCAGTATAGTTGCGAGTTTTAAAAATGCGACAGAGCGTCTTTTGAAAATGAATATGCAGCAGAGCGTCTGGAGCCGGAGATTTTCTGACATCATTTCTCTTCGACCCTGTAATCCTATATGCGGCCCCGTTTTCGGCCTTAGTTTTAACAATATGACTGGCCAATATGACTGTGTTTTTAGGTAAATGATGTGTTTAAGTTGATTGTAATTTACATATAATTTTCCATTTTTTTAAATAACGACAGCAATAAAATTGAGAATTATTTTACTGCACGTAAAAACAGACTTACAATTCAGAATTTAGCGTTCTTGAACGGTTTTTGCCGTAGAAACATGTTTCACACTTCTAAAAGAATTTGATAAAAGACATAACACTTGATATTTTAAAAATGAAACCTCATTTAAGTAAATGTTCAACGTAAACAATTTGAACAATTCCCCAGAATTCATATAATATAATGCCAACAGGCAATGTGAGCGTTACTAGATTAACTGCATTGCTCCATCTATCCGAGTTAATTTATCGCAGTAGCCAGTTGATCATTTGACCAAGGCCCCATGGAAAGGCTAGATATTTTAAGTTGTTGAGGGTAGTGCAAGACAAGAAAGCACCCCGTTTCAATGACGCCTCTGGTTCTTTTCCTTGCTCAGTGTATAGCACTGATATAAGGGACCTCAGTTTAACGTCTTATCCGAAAAAAGAATAAGTAATGTTAGTGGAGAAACGGGGTGCGAAATCCCCTGGATTAACTGTTCAGCGCGTTACCACTGGACCACTGCTCCTGTAGGATGCCGGCTTAAATAGACAACATGTTGAAATGTGACAATAAAAATGCAAAATACAGTGCTTTCATTTCAAATGCGTAAGTGCATATGATGCACACTGGAAATGTTACTGTTGTAAAATATAAAATTGTTATGGTGTTCTTTTATAAATATTTTCCTGGTTTCTGTCTATTTACGATACTTTATTATTTCTAAAATAGATGATCTCAAAGATTATATTTTATAGTGTATATATTATATTCTATGCTTGTAAAGACTTATAAGATTACTTGCTTTGTTTACAGACTGACAGTATTTACTAATATGGACAGAAACATTGAAGCAAGAAGACAACTACTATCAATATCGCGAGAAATATTGCATCAACGTGTGATCACATGTACACTATCGCGAGAAATATTGCATCAACGTGTGATCACACGTACAATATCGCGAGAAATATTGCATCAACGTGTGATCACATGTACAATATCGCGAGAAATATTGCATCATCGTGTGATCACACGTACAATATCGCGAGAAATATTGCATCAACGTGTGATCACATGTACAATATCGCGAGAAATATTACATCAACGTGTGATCACACTTACAATTCAATTATCTGGCATAACCCATTGGATGCTTTTTAAGCAGCCAACTTGTTTGAAATCATACGAAAGCAGTTATATTACATTTGCAGTACCAGCAAGTCTGTTTGAATGAACATGCAGTGATTCATTTGTTCCGTTAAGAGAAATCTAATACATGAGCCAATAACTTCATCCTTGAAGACAACACATTTATTTAATGCTTACAATTTTATCCAATTACACAAACAACAAATACAAGAAACAAAAAATAAATACACACTCACTAATTCAAATTCACACAACATTAAGTCATTCACGCTTGAAGATACGATCAAAAGATTTAAGGGTCGGAATATATTGCACATGGATACTTTCCATATAATTATTTAGCTGTGTATAGGACTTAGCTTGAGAAGCAAGGGTTGTGCGGTTAGCCCATGTACATAAAAACTACAAACATTAAGTCAAAAGTTGTCATTGTAAACGTGTACTGATGCAAATTTTTATCAACAATAAATATAAAATGGCGATAAATGGGTGAAACGATAATTGTGTATTATAAATAATAAACTCTGTGACAAGAAACCGGAGGAAACCCGACATTGCATGTATAACACCTAAAAAAAATGTTTTGGTCATTGTCACAAAAAAATGAATTGACTGGTTATATAGGCACTGTAAAACCTCTTCATTGATGATAACCTTGTCAATAAAAACCATCTCTTAACTTAAAAAAAAAATGACAATTTCTACGGTGTTATAGTTTATCCGAATGCTGAAACCCAAGCCCTGATATAACAAGGCCGGGCTAAACATTTTCTATTGATATTCATTTCTACCATATTAATGAAAAAACAAAAACAACATCAACAGTGCTTTAATCCCATCGCCGTTACAGAGCCTTCATTTCGTGTTTTAATCAAAATGTATTATTAAAACGAATGATGTCATAAAATCAAATATCAAGAAAATAATAATAATAATAAGGAAAGAAAAACAATAGTAAAAAACGTACAACTAGCACGACTTTCACCATGGTTACGTCACCATACAATATCAAGAACACGCAGAAACATGGCGGTTTTGTCATAGGGTATAAGATAAGTTAAAATCAACCTATTAGGCTTGTATTTTTTTCTCCGGGTCCGAGATTTATCTGTGCAGGTCGACATTAATTGGAAAACCTCGGTTACACCACACTTAACGTTGCTGAACACAAAAACCACTTTAATTTTTTTTCTTGTTTTTGGTGGAGGTCACCATGTTGTTGTTTTCCGAAAATAGTTACAATGGCGGTTTACGTCATACATCCGAGATGTGATCACAAGAATTACCCGAGGTGTTCCGATTGGGGTAATATGTTAAAGTTTATCTTCTTGTGGTAATTCCAACTAGTATTTCAGAAAAGTTTACCTTCGTGTATTTGAAACTATTTCACGTACATACCACTAAACATTTATTCTACTCTCATTTTTCAAAGATGTTGTAAGTATTGTCAAATATAAATATCCTTCTTTTTTGAAGTTTGAAGAAGTAAAATCACGTAAATTCCGTTTCCCATGTGACAGCTTCTCGGATGGTATTTAATCTGCAATATAAAATGACAATAAAAATAATGCGATTACTGAATGTATACATAGACTACTTGAGATAGAGACACCTCCACGGAAGAAAATTATGAGATATCCTTTTCATATTTCAAGTAAAGAAATAAAATTATAACTATTTTTGTTTGGAAAAACAAGTCTGCCACATATTCAAAAGAATGGCGGGAAGAATGTCTTAGATGACACACAAACAGATTTTGTCTGAAGACAAATAGATACATGCAGAACTTGGCATTTATCATTTGGTATGTAAGTTCTAAACGTACAAACCTGACTGAAATTCAAGGGGGGCACGTTGGCCAACATATCCTTCCCCTAGCATCGCTGTCCTTATTGCAAACATAATGGTTAAATACAACCTGTCATACAGAAATAAGACTTCTTGATCAGACAGCCTAGTTTTTCATTCTATGCAACTTAGTTTCAATCTCGAGCCTGCGTCGAGTTCAAGTTTTCCAATGTGAAAATGTTCCGACCAAGACACGCACAAACTGGGTCCAAAATGTTGAGTGTTCATAGGGTTTTCCATTGATCTGAGCTGGTACTTACATGACCAAGATTAAAATTCATTAAAAACTAGAGCTATCACTAAATGTGACTGATACCCCCGCAAGAATGCTTTGGAACTGACGAAGTTATAAGCAACAGAAAACTTTGTAAAAGAATTCAAATAGAGTTATGGTTGTGGGCAATTAAAGAAAGTTGTGGTTCTTGTACATTGCATTTCCTTTCATTGTGGTTGACCATTGCATGAAGTTGCATTGAATTCCAACAATTAGTTTCAAGTTATGCTCTGAATAAGGAAAACCAGCAAAGGGCAATGACTGTGCAAATACTGAAGATGGAGTTATGGCTCTTGAACACTAACTTCCTGTCATTATGCTTGACCATTGTATGAAGCTGCATTAAATTCCAACCATTACTTTTCTAGTTATGCTCCAGACAAGGAAAACCAACAAAGGGCAATTACTGTGCAAATATTGAAGATGGATTTATAGCTCTTGTACAGTGCACTTCCTGTCATTGTGCTTGATCATTGTATGAAGCTGCACTGAATTCCAACCATTAGTTTTCAAGTTATGCTCCTGACAAGGTAAAACCAACAAAGGGCAATAGCTGTGCAAATAGTAAAGAAAGAGTTATGATTCTTAAACATTGCACTTCCTCTCATTGTGCTTGACCACTGTATGATGTTGCACTGAATTCCAAGCATTAGTTTTCAAGTTATGCTCCGGACAAGGAAAACCAACAAAGGGCAGTAACTCTGCAAATTCTGAAGTTGGAGTTATGATTCATGAACACTGCACTTCCTCTCATTGTGCTTGACCATTGTTTGAAGTTGCAATGAATTTAAACCATTAGTTTCCAAGTTCTACTCCAAACAAGGAAATTACAACCGACCTGACCGACCTCCCGCCTGACCGACCAACCACCAGGTGACTCCTTTATACCCCCCCAACCAAACTTTGTTTTAGGAGGTATAAACATAAAGACAAACATTCTGATCAATTTTTAGGTTGAATGGGTAAAAAATGTGACCTCTAGAGTGGTCGTGTATTTTCCTGATCCTAGCTGGTGGTTACTTGACCCCCTCTTATCCTGGGGACCTTCAAAACACCAATTCTTATCAAAATATCATGAAAATTGGATTTCCACCAATCAGAGCTGGTGACTGTATGTGACCCATTTTCAAATTTGTTCTTGAATCAAACATTCTAAACTAGTTTACTGATGATTGGGTCGAAAATATGACCCCTAGAGTGTTCACCAGCTTTTTTTATTGATCCGAGTTGGTCTCTTAGTTGTTAGGCCAATTTCAAATTTATCCATGAGATTTATCAAGACAAACATTCTGAGCAAGTTTCATGATAACTGGGTCAAATTGTGACCTCTAGAGGGTTACACCACAGGTCCCAGTTTTTAACTCATCGGTAAGCTCATCAAGAGTTTGCAAGGTTTTCCGATGATCTCAGTTTGGCCTTGTTTTTGACAAGACATACCCCAATTTCACAATTTTCTGAAAGATCATCATGACATTCTGAGCAAGTTTTATGTGGACTGGGTGAAAATTGTGACCTATAGTGTATTTACAAGGTCTTCCTTTGGATGGTGACATGGTTTTTCCCCTAAAGTCCTTATTACCGTATATCATTTTGAAGTTTGAAGGCGAGTGTTTACCATCTTAGTCAACAGTAAGGTTGACCAGGACCTGTTGCTTAAAGATGGCATTTTTATGTCTTATGTCGACATGTAGTCATGGATCATTTTTGGTGTTATTTTTGTCTGTGTTATTGTTTCATATCAAAGGACACTTTAAATTTTCATAGACTGACCTTCAGTGGCTGTCTACGTGTAGTTCAGTAAGATTCTTGTCCTTGAGAAGCATCCAACAAAAAATGAAAGCAAACTAACGGCACCTGTTGGTGTTCCTAAACAAGTTTCTTAGTGGAGTAGGGTAGGGCCAAGTATGGAATTCAAGAGCCACGACCCCGTATCCTGGTTTATCTCCCCTTATAAATCTTACACAAAGTTCACTATAAAGATGTAAGCAGGTACCAGATGAACAATCTTGACAGGGGTCTTGATGGTGATGGATCTCAATGAAAAGGTTAACCAACACTGATGCCAACAGGAAGGTCATAACAATAGCAACACTTTTTTTCTTTGAAAAGTGTAGCTAAAAAACTACCTACAGTAGCAAAAACAGGCATCACAAATGTCATTGTGGACAAGAATGATCTCACAAAGTCCCTTTATCTTACAAACCTGAAAAATAAATAGCTTCATGTAACACAGTATGAATGGTCTTTTGTTAAAGAAACAGTTCATGAAAATCACAACACTGACACCACGACAAAAGGTAAAATGATGACAACAATTGAGGCAGTTTTAAGTTGTCTATTTTTTGAGTATTCCTCTACATCTTGATATTTTTCTCATTTTAGTTTTCTTATGAAAAAAATATACATATGTATGCAAAATCTTTCACCAAACCATATATGGTAACAATTATCATAAGTGTACAAAAATATAGAACCAGAAGAAGCTAGGCTCACTGTACTGACTAAGACCAAATCAAACGTTTTGTTTTCTTTGTGACGTGTGAAATTAACAATCTTGCTTTTGAACAATCTTGCATTAAATCCCAAAGTAGTTGTTCTTTAACCTTGTAAAATATTCAACTGTTTTCAACACTTGAAGAGCTTCACTTTTTTTCCCTCACCAGCTGGGCATGAAAAAATGCTGCTTAAAAAATATAATACAGATAATGGGCCATTCAGGGCACGGGTCCCTTAACGACCCTAAAACCCCTTAAAACATTCTGTGGTGGTTTCATTATTAAACAAATTTAGGAACAAGAACCCAACTCCCGTGTCCCTTTTAAACTAAAATAATCCCTTTTGAAATTTTATTTGTTTCAGTCTTATTCAGTACAATATACTATCATATTGCAAACAATTAACATTGCCAACTTGATTCAAATTTGTCTGCAAACATTCCAAGCCCAGTTTTTCATTTCATCAACAAAAACTGTTGCACTGCAGACACCGATATCTATAAATCAAGTTTATAATGGAAGAAATTCTTAACATATCTTTATAGAAAAGTGTACAAATATAACAAGGGTAAAATCAATATATAATATTGTTGAAAATACAAATTGATAGATTCTATAAACAGCATGCTGAACAATAAACTTTATAACGAATATAACACGAAAATACATGCCCCTGTTTGCAGTAATAATAATACACACAAAATAGTCTTTTAAAACTGGTACAGCAAAATTATAAAATTTCCCTGCATACAAGACAATGACTTCAAACAAATTTTCTCTTCGCTAGGTTAAACTGAACTAATTTATCTGATTCTGAACAAGTAAGGGATTTTTTTTTTTGTTTTGTTTCAAAATCTCCAAGATGCATTGCAGTCAAGATAAACCCTAAAATGAAGTAAATGTTCAAAAATCATTCAAATTAGAACAAGTGCACTGATTATCATAAAATACACCCGTCAAATGGTTACGGCATCAGATGACGATTGGATGTAAGTGAACCAATGGTCTTAGTTAAAACCTATTTGACCCCTCGTATCAGACATTTATTTCTAGTTCTGATAAAAGCTCTTCTACCGAGAGAAAGGACATGGCTTATTTGGTATCTTTTGTACAAAGGCTGAAACTCTGCAGCGCCAGGAGATATCCAACTGGCCCAAACATATTAACAGCAATTTTAACAGCAGATCTTTACCCTACTCAAGTGTACTGGAGTAAAACTTTTTTCAAAGCAAAAAGATTGGTAATGTCTGGTTTTTTAAATGATACACATTGGTTCAAATTGATATTAAGCACCAATCTCATGTCTAATGTAACTTCAAATATTCTCTAAGTATTACCTATATTTAATATGAATCTGGTATCCCCAGTACCTTCAAACAGTGTTCCATGAAGTTGCCTTGAAGTCCATCTATTGCTAGTCCTGTGACTCTATCAATGCTAGACTTCTTTTCCCATTATAACCTAACTCACTGTCTTATAATGAAGGCTAGGTGTTCAGTATGTATCCCACAATAATCAGTGTAAGCTAACATCTTTCTTTTGAAAGTCAATGGCAACTTAACCACTGAGGCAATCTGTATGAACCATGAAAAATCTTAACTCTTGAGTAGGAAAATAAATAACCATCATTAAAATGGTACCATTATACAGGCAGTATTGTAGAATCCCAATTAAATTATAAAATGGCCCCAATTTATTGTCCAAATTGTACCATTTAGCTCAGAAATGGTCACAGGAACAGTAATATAGCTTACTGAAGCTGGTTTAAGAATAACAAACTTATGGGTTTCTGCTACCGAAATCCAATGCAAGTAAGTGCACAATCTCCAAGTGTTTGTCCTTTACAATACTGACTTTAGCACTACACAAATCTAATATGCAATGATGTATATAAAAAAACCAAACAAACTTGTAAAGCATTCATGTGACTGTTTGCTCCAATTTCGAGGTAACATGTAAAGAAGTAATACAAATGACTAAAATGAATGTATTTTCTTGCTTGCCCCCCCCCCACCCCCTCTAAAAATACTGACTCACTCTATAAAGTTTTGGCATTAACAGTATATCAACATACTACTTTGGTTCTTAGTGTTTTTACAGTCTCGCATGTGCGATATTTTACTTCTAGGACATAAAATGATCAATTAAAAGCACCATAACCTTATACACTAAAATTAACACACCCTTCTTACAAAAAAAAAAGAAATTTCTGTCAATCTGAACCAGTCTTATCTCCTCAATGTTTTGCCGACTAAATCTGAACCGGGTTAACATGATACGAGTGACTGCATACTTGCAGTTTTCTTTTGAAATTAAAAATGACAATACTGGAACAAATATTTCTTAAAAAAATTGGCAATAACATATAAAAAGTTTGGAGCAATATCATTGTAACTATTATGAAATAAAAGAGAAGTCAGGACGATACTGCTCTAAACCCTACATAACAAGATAACTACAATAACAAGAAAATAGAGAGAAAAAAACCAGCAATTTTCCTATAATATATACAGATAAATATAAATGTATGAATTATAAAAATATCAAGACGTATATTATGAAATAGGTCTATTCTTGTACGACTCGGTGCAAAATGTAGCACTTAAAACATATATATAAAAAACATTACAAGTGGGTCATGTTGGCCTAAATTAGTCATCTAAGTCAACAAGAAAACAACTTTACGTCAAGTCTGCCTGATTCATGTTTTGAAGAAATTTTGATAAAAAAAATCTTAATCTGCACAAATCATTTCATAATCATTACCGGTATATAAAAATTGTGAATGTTGGACATAAAGTATGAGTATGAAGTCTAATGCTTTGGTACATATAACCAAGTTCCTCATTTTCCTTTTTGAAAATTAGACTTTTCTTCCATGTCACATTTGACTTTGATAACATAAAGCAAGCATTCTGACTAGTTCAGAAATTGGTCCAAAAAACAAGCTCTTAAGAATGTTCCCAAATTTTACATGTTGTCAGACAAAATGATCTACTTTAGACACCTGACCCAGCCGAGGCTGGCACCCCACAGGGAGTTAGAGAAATGAAATATCATTTTATTTACCTTTCTGGATGAAAAATGTTGTATCCAGTATAATTGTTAAGTAACAAGTAAACCTTCATGGACTATTGACAGGGGGTCATGATAATTTCAACAGGGAGCACACAGTGCTCAGGATAAGTCAAACCTGACAGACCAGTTAATTTCAAAATAACAAAAATCATATTCTGATGTACTGACATGCTCAACTACAGTAAATTTTGCTGACAGTAAAAGTGCGTTGCTGTTTACCTTTGCATGCTGTACTTGTGGCATTTTGCTCCCATTTTACTTTTATAGTAAAATCAAGCTTTGCAAAATTTAGAGCGATGAGAACAATGTGACAGAACATTTGACAAGGCTAAACATTTACAAGACATAACAATGACATGACAACAACGTCAGGGCCTGACAAGTACAGGGTAAACAACAGAACAGAACAGAACTAAGATAGCTAGCATAGTTCATAACTGCCGTTCTAAAATTTCCTGGTAGTTCATATAGTTACAATAAATTCAACAAGATTTGATGACCAAATTAACAGTCTCTCCACTGGTAGGCTAACAGAATAAATATAATATTTCATGTCTCTCACTCACACCTATTCCACCCAAAAACAAGTGCACTTTTTCTGTGTTATTCAGTTCCATATATGAAGAATTTTTTTCTGTAACATTTACTCTGCTAGCATGATGTCACATAGATAATCCCCATAAAAAAGCATTAAATGATACTGGTAAATTTCTCATAAAATCTGGAATCTAAATCAGTGCATATTCTAGATGTGTATCAGATAATTTTGCCAAACCATTATGCTGGTAAAAGAAAAATTGTAACACTGGTTGAGAATACACACACAGAGTATAGGACTGAAAACATAGAAAATAGATGAGACATTGTGTGTCATGAATAATAGGGTAACAGAACACAAGCTGAGACATGTGTGAAGATACTTTAGAAATGGTTTGACAATGAATAGTCCAAAAATGTCACAAAGATGTAACATACACAAACACAAGACCTATGATACGACATACACATGTATGCAGGTAGGTAAAACACTGTGTACAACTGAGAAACAATAACAAAACAGACAGAACATTTAAACATGTGGCTATTCACGGGAAAAATATAATGCATATATAATAAAGAATATCACATTGCCATACATGCCATATTTCTGAAAGGTCTCTCAGAGAAATTTTGGTTTGTAGACAAGGATTTGGGACCCAGCAAGGGAAGTTTAAAAGAAGTGCATTTTATCCTAACACACATTACTAAAACTACTAAAAACATCTTGAAAAGAAGCATTATATGATAAGTGAACATCCTTTTATAAATATGTATGTTTTAATTGTTTGATTATAATAATAAAACTTTGATACATAATTGACATCCTTACCAGTCTAACATTCAATAAACAACTAAAAAGATCCTTAATTGTTGTTCACTCAAATTATCTGACTGAGTTTCTTTGAAATTCTATTTCTTCTAAGGCTCTCACATCAATGGGGTCTCAAACATATGTGAATATCAAATTTCTGATTTTCAATTCACAATTTTACTTTCGAAGGATTGAGTATTTGCTTGAAGCTATATATAAAAATCCTTTAATGGGTTTTTTAATAATACATTTGGATTGGACTTTTTTCTTATGAAATGGGATGTTTAAAGGGTTTCTGTGCCAGGGAAACCCTTTCAGAATCTAAGAAAGCACTGGGTTGTTCCATAACTTTACTATCCATTTTACAAAACTTAAAAGATACAAAAGGTAAGTTCAATACTGTTAATTCAACAGGATCTATAGTGGTATGGCATTGGCTAACATAAACACTTATGATTTATCAGTCCATTAATTCCACTTGAATACACTTTCTGTATTACAATAACACGACAGGTACTCACTCCGTACCCCCTGGACTGACTGCAGTACTGATTAATAACATCATAAAACTTAACAAAACAGTAACTTAACTTTAATATTGCTTTGACCAGCGTAATTGGCAAAGAGAGGTCCTGAAGTGCAGCTGTTTTCCAAAATTTTAGATTCCCCAGGAGTTTTTTACTTAAAGGCACAAGACCACGAGATGGAGCAAATTTCGGTGAGATTTGACCTCCCACAGGGAGACATGGCATGTAGGCACTGCCCACATAAAACAATTTTTTGATTTTGGTGAATACAATCTACATAACCAAGAACATTTTAAATGCTCTGTATGTAACATAATTTCTCAGATATTCCTGGTATTCTAAGATGATATACAATATACAAATATGTAAATAAACTTTTTATAAACAGTAAAAACAAAACTATATTTTTGTTATAAAATCACTTTCTGTCCAAACTTCCTGCAGAAACCACTTAACAAACTTACACTATCATATAATCCTTAAAGTAATAACATATCCTCTTCTACTATTAAAAAATTCTGATGCACATGCATGGTTTTGACCACAAATCATCTATCACAGTCTTTGTTTTTCATTTAAGGAAAACTTCAATCATTTACCATTAACTTACTAAAGAGATTGACTTAACAATTATACTTGAAAAAGAAATTCCTGCCTGGTGCATAATTCTGGTTATACTTTAGCTGGAATTGTTTCTTAAACAGAACACTTACACTGCTGTGAAAAAAAATCTGAGCATGTTCCCGACAAAAGTATGGTCTACAATAATTTTACATAGCGGCACCACAATATCTAACTGAGAAACTTGAGATGTGAGAGTATGGAACACATTTTGTACGAACAAGGTTCACCATGACACCAACATCACGTTTGTCATGACACAGTTGTACCAGAACTAGGGGTGTTACGATCACGAGACTTGCTTAAATTGTACTTTTCATTCACACCTTTTTGACCGACATCCTGCCACACTTTTAAGTTCTTTTCTCGTCTAAAGGTCTCCCATCTCTCATCATCTGAGTCATGAGTCAAGTATCGCTGACCAACAAGCTGCTCCAATTTTCTCAGATCACACCATGTTTGATAATCCTAAAAATAATGACACTGGTCTTATAATTATTCTATTTAACATCATTTTTATTTTCCATGATATATGACACAGTAACTCAAAACATAAAGGCAATAAGCTACCATAAATCATGAAAGCTAAGTAAGATAATTACTTTTTTATGAAACAGAAAAGGTGTGCAAAGATTTAGTAACATGAAAATTAATGTCCATAACATATCACATTCAATCTTGCAACAGTATTCATTTCTGATTAATATCTGCCTGACATGAAAATAAAGTAAATTTATCAAAGCAACATTTCACGAACTTATTACAAGAAACATTAGTTTGCTGAAACATTGTACACTGATCATAGTGTACAGTTTTAAAGAATATCTCATAATTTTCCTATACTGTTACTTCTAAGACTGTATTTGTATTACACTACATGTTGATTTCTTACCTGTAACCAAACATGTGACAATGACTTGTCCACAGTAAGTCTTTTTCTCATCTTCACTTGTAACAAATTACTGATCAAATCAATAGCTGAAAAGTAAAATGGAATTCATGAAATTTTGCCATAGTATGTAAAGAAGATACCACCCAGTCCAACACTGAATGCAACCTAATAAATACATCTTTTTGTACACTAGAGATTACTTTAAAATTATAACATATGCAGTCTTCCATTTCAGGACACCTCTGGGATGACCAAATTGTGTTTAACACATAAACAGCAGCAATAACAAAACTTAGTTATGTCTAGACTTCTAGGATTAGGCAATCTTGACTTTTCCTGTTGGGTATGTTTTGATTTCTTGGGTTACATCCTGAATTTTATTTCGGTATGTTCTGGTAGTGGGTATCTCTTGAACTGACTCCATAAGAAAGGGGCATTTAAACTTTGCAACACCATCAAGCTACACAAAAAAATGTCACTTTTTAGTACACAAAATACTTTGCTATACAAAGTCTCTGGTTAATCCTAGAAAACGTTTTTTGCATCACAAACTTCTTGAAAATGACCGCCTATATGGCCTTTGAAAAAACACACAAGACTCTGATATAAACTGTGTTAACAGCAAGATTAAAACAACTGACAATCAGGAGGAAACATAAGGAGTGGATCAGTGGTCCAGTGGTAATGCAATGGACTGGCAATCCAGGCCCAAGCCCCCCCCCCCCCCCCCCCCCCCTTGCCACACCCCACTCTTCAACTAACATTACTAATTGTCTTTAAGACGAGCCATTAAACCGAGGTCCCATGTATCAGTGCTATATACTGAGCATGGAAAAGAAGCAGAGGTGTTTCTGGAATCACAAACTTTGCACTATGCCCCAAAACAAAAGATAACTCAACTCTGCATGGGGCGTCGGTCATATGAGCAACCAGTGCTGACTAAATTAACTCAGAGAGAAGAAACATGACTGGACACAAGTTACCTTCCTGTGAGATTTCCTTCCATGGTGTAGGTGGGTACATAAATGTTGCATTCTGTATCTGATCACTGATCTCTTCATCTTCATTAAAAGGGAATGTTCCACTTAAACTGTGACAAAAGAAGAAGCTAATATTACGCTGAAAGGATCAAATGTATTTGCAGGTAAAATAAGGAATTCTGATTCTGTACAAAATGTTTGTTAACTAAACATTATCAGTCTTCAAAAATAAATAGAAAAAAATCGGTTAATGACACTCACAAACACAGTAACTGTTTTAAGCTTAAGATTTTTTACATAAGAATTTTTCACACTAATTATAGTTACGTCTTTTTTGTAAAAACAGATATTTTTGACATAATTTTTTCCTCCAAATAGTATGGGTTATAAACCTTTTCTGAAGCTAAATATCTCAATGTTCTTCTCTATCAATTATTTAGTGTGGACATTATTACTTATATCGTTAAATGAAAGCCTTCAGTGACCAGTACCAGATGATAATGATCAATGCTTGTTGCCATGGCAAAAGTGTTTTCTAGATAGACAACATACCTTACATAGACAACAACTCCTACAGACCACATATCCAGGGACCTGTTGTAACCCTTGCTTTTTAATACTTCTGGTGCTGGAAATATTTAACATGTAAAATTGATGGATGAATGCTAAAAAACTATCTGCTTCTTTATCTTATAGTACTTAGAGGTCTTTCACATTCACCACTTGAAATGTGTTATTCTCAAAATGAAACATCCATGATTTTTATATTCTATATGCTTTGGTACAGTAATAAAGAATACTTCTTGTCATACACCATGTGTTCATTAAGTCTTTCATAAATCAAGTTTATGTATGGATCACAGATTAATCAAGTCCCACATCGATCGAGGAAAACTGAGGAGACAGAAAGTCAAGACTGTAAAAGACTGTAAGTATATTTATACTGAAGTTCTAAAATAGCTTTTTCTTGTCTTTTTGATCTCTCATTTTTCTATCACTACTGTTGTACCATTTTGGATGAATAGCCATTTATTCCAAATGAAAACTTTAATAAGTGATCTTATCAAAACATGTTATGGTACCAACAGTTAACGAGTGATTTTACCTAAATATGCTGGGGTACCAACAGTTAACTAGTGACTTTACCTAAATATGCTGGGGTACCAACAGTTAACTAGTTGGGGTACCAACAGTTAACTAGTGATTTTACCTAAATATGCTGGGGTACCAACAGTTAACTAGTGACTTTACCTAAATATGCTGGGGTACCAACAACGGACCTCCTGAAAGACTTTTCACCGATGATTCTTGCAAATCCAAAATCACACAGTTTCACCTGAAAATTAAACAAGAAAGATTCTTCTTTGTTCAAATTCATACAATTTAATCTTTCTAAACTCTTCACGCCAAATATATCATACTACAAATGTATCTGTTAACCTAAATATTTGCAGCACACTGAAATAGCTGCCATGTAACAAATCATGACAACTCAATTCTGTTCAAAAAATGCATACTGGTTCTAATATCCCTAAGACTTCATCAACACCTCCCACAGGTGATGTCATATGGTGACCAGCAAATTTCTTTTTGGTACTACGTATTCAGTCACTCAAATGTAACCATTTGTCAATCCTTTTTCGAAAACATATGCTTTATCTAAAAAACTTCACATCACATTATGCTATATATTGAAATCAAATCAGAATCTTAAACATCTTACAAAAAGGTCTGCAACATTTCTCGGGTTTTCATTATAGTTAAAAAGATCACAAAGCTAATACTATACCTGTGGAAATGCTGTTTCAGATGAAAGTAGTACATTCTCTGGTTTTAGATCACAATGCACAATGTGTTTTGAGTGTAAATGCTTTAAGGCAACCAGTATCTGAAATAGCATGACTTGCATTAATACTTCAAAATGACACAAGGGACAAGGATCAGTCATTTGTATACAATGAAATATAAATATTAGATTATTATGGCAGTGACATATTTTGTATAATAAAACAAATAAATGGTGACTCTGAATAACTTATGCCTACAGCAATATGTAATAGATTCATTTGATATTTGATGCAGAAAACTGTTTGTGTACTTAAAACAAGGACCTGCTATGTTAATTCACTGTTTCTGTGAAAAATTATAGTGGTTTACTGCAAAACGATTTAACCAGGGATGAAAGTTTGTAGAATTCTAAATGGGCATAGTAAAACACCACAGAGACTACTAATTGGCTGAAATTTAATTTTACATTTCAGCATCCCCCAGCCCCACCTCGACACATACTGCTGACTAAAACTAAGAAATATCAATAGTAATTATTTTAATGTACTTGGAACGACCTTAAGAAAGATGAGATAGGGTAATAAAATGACAGCCTGTAAGTATTCATGAGACAATCAGCCACTGTGATGCTTTAAAAGGAAAACTGTTATGTTCAGATGTGTAAGAAGTTGCACAAAACAACTCTAAATAAGGAAACAACTCTAATATCAAAGAGAAATACAACTCTTATATCAAAGAGAAATACCTATCCTAAGTTTTCCCATTTTGTCCTTTTTTTTTCTTTTCTTTTTCTTTTCTTTTTTTTTTTTTTACCAGTATTCTATTTCATTTTAAAGGATTCTTAGAAATATTTCTTCATCCACAGAAAAATAATGACAGTCTTTAGGCATAATGGAAATTTTGTAGTTAATTGAATAAAATAATGTCAAAGACAAAACAATTCTGAAACTGACAGGTTACTGCAAGTTTGAACGATGTATTATTATACATGTATAACCTTTTAAATGATTTCTCACGTGCAGAAATATTGAAAAAAAAAAGAGAACTTGTCCACATAACCAAAACTAACACTCCTAGGGCAATATTTGGACAGGAAACATTTAGATCTCTATTTTTATTTGTAACATGCTGCATACTCTATAGGGACATTAAAACTGTATTTTGTCTCTGTACAGACACATTTTCATGGAACTCTTCCAAGTGTTTCAGGATGCTAAGTTAGAGCATGTATGATTCACCTGTGATACAAGGAATTTAGTGACTCTCTCACTAAGTCGACCACGTGGACTAGATAAAATCATCTCTAACATGTCTCCTTTCAACTTTTCCATGACAACAAAGATCTGAAAATATAGAACAAAATGCAAATTAATTACAGTCTATTTAAATCTCATCAAGGTCATACAGAAGCTCCTTTCATGACAAACAGAAGCTTTCTGAATAATGACATCTTTATGTTCTCATCTTTCTGTGGGAAGGCTAAAGAAATCTAAAACCCTTTAGTTATGTAATCATAGCTTGAAGTTTTTGATAATTGAATTATTTGTCCAAAAGATGCTATTTTATCACAAACTGTTTCAAAACCAATTACCAAGATGTGTCTGTTTGTTTCTACTGGGATTTAATGCCAGATTCATCCTCTTTTTGGTCATATACTGGCGGGCAGTCCAACTACATGTGACAAGTGTTCCTTTGTATCCAACTAGTTAACTAACCAATCTCTCTACAAGAGACTGACTGCTTCCTCACTTAAAATGGAGGTGAAGGACAAATGTCCTTTGGAAGCACTGCATGAGATCAATTATCATGGAGAAATTTAGATGACCCTGACCCTGGTGAGTTTTGAGCTGAGAACCCCTAGATTGCAATCCGATGCTCTACCAACTGAGCTCACCAGGTCAACTAAGCACTGCTGGAGGTTGAAGGTTCAAATCCAGTCAGCAAAACTGACTTTCCTAATTTCTCATTCTGGCTAAGTACACTGGCTCTTGTACATGAAGAGCAGAATTGTCAAAACTATATACCATAAATTTCACGATCCCCTTTACCAAGGCATATTAAAGAATGCTTACCCTTTCTGGTGTTTCAAACATTTTTTCCAGATTCACTACACCAGGATGATGGAGATTCTACAATAACACAATAAAGAGGTTTTACAATCTTTTCTATTTTTTTACAACTTCCTTTTTTATTTTAGTTTCCTGTATCATGCCATTTGTAACTGGACTACTTCCAAACATACTGTATGAAAAACAGAAATATTTAACCTCTTTGCTTTTTCCAATAAATGTACATTTAAAAAAAAAACAACAACAACTAACAGAAAAAATTAAAATGCAAGTGTTTCATTTCTGAGTTAATGAAATATACTGACTTTTACGTATGGTACTTCAGTTTATAATTGTAATGTGGATTTTTTCCAGAAGGGCACTGTGCAATTGTCTAATCTGCCATCAGCAACATTTTTAGGCTTATTCTTACAGATTATTAGATTGTTAAAAGCAATTTTAAAGAAATTTTGCCAACAGCACCAGTTTTGAAGCTAATTCACACAGAATATTAAACTGTCATAAGGCAGTTTTCACAGAAGCAACATTTTTCATGCTAATTCTTACAGAGTATCAAATTGTTAGTTTCACCAACAATTTATCTCCACAGTTTATTTTCATTTATCTGTATGGTAAGTCTCTAAGTAATAATTCAAAACAGTATCTCATTTCCTATTGAACAAGTGCTAAAAAACTGCCTATAGCAAGCCATATAAAATCAATTTGTGCAGACAGGCTACAATCCTACAAAGTGTTACCAATATTTCACCGCTGGAGGAAAGGAAGTAAACAAGAAAAACTGCAAGAAATCTCTAGACTTAAGAGACAATCATCGAAAAATCCATAGATTTAAGAGACAATCATCTATCCACAATAATTTAAAAGCCCTGCCAGAACTGCAGTTTTCTGTAATTAAATGTTCTATGAGGCTTCTTGTTTTTGATACAACACATGTTGTTGTTGTAATATAGAGAAACTGCGTGGAATCTACACTGTTCTGTGGCCACCTGTTTGTATCATTTTTCATTATTCTTATTGATGATCCCTTTTTTTGCCTTTTTCCTTAAAATGCATTTCCTTCACTATAGTTTTAATTTAAGAATAAAGAATATTTATAGTATATAATACAGTTGTTCCTCGATGGCTTGATCTCGCTTCACTCCATTCTCCGATCGCCTGAAGTTGAGGCTAAGTCCCATTTTCCCTTATATTTTTCTATTAAAATTATGCACATGGCTCGATATTTGTGGCTCAAATTTCTTCATTACTTGAAGTATACGTAAGGACCATACTTGTCAATTAGCACTATTTAATGTGTGTATGGGTCGAAGTTAAATTTGGGTGTGAAATTGCACGACCAAATGTCATAACTCAAAGCATTCATGACCTGATCATTGATTATTTGTTTATTGTTTTAATAATACACTGACTTGACAGTATGCTATTTCTTTACTTAGAAGTATAATGTTCGAGTAGTTTATTGATTGCACTACTGATTACACCATTTTAAAGATACTAAGAAAATTGGTCTCAAACTGATGACTTCTCTGACAACCTTAAGTAACCTTCGTATGGCTCGAATTCCACGATGCTCAAAGTTTAGGGCATGGTTCCAATGACGTCGATCCATCGAAGAATGACTGTAGTTATTTTAATTGATATTCAAATTACAAGAGCCTGTTATGAGTGCCTTTCTGCACTTGGTCATTTGATACATTTGATATCGTGATAATACATTTTTAATCGTGATGATAATGATGATGATCTTTTTAAAGTACAGCAAAGATCCACTAGAAAAACCAAGTTGCTTCCTTCAAAACCTATCAAAAGCAACATTCTAAATGAATCAAAGGGTAAAATAAAGTCAAAGATTGAGTCAAAAGCAAAAATTCAGAAGAAACAGGTTCTGTTATTATGATAAAATCATTATAAAGACCACTTTTTGATTGTCGACACTGTACATACTGTTCTACCGACAAAAGCACATTCAGTCTGTCTTAAGACACTCTTTGTCCTTCGTGACTGCATTTGTTAACTTGTGATAAATGTCACTGGAAGGAAGTCTAGACTCAACCTTATCATGCTAGAGTATTGTTCAAACTTCAAATTAAGATTTTAGGATTGTATTATTCTACTAATGTAAGTCTACTTTGTTCAAATTATTTCTATACAAGTTGCATAAGTCTGTAAGACACATCAACCAGAATTGTGGTTTTGTAATGCAAGTACGAACACACTTTCTACAGAGGCCATGGAAGTGCCAACATGTGTATATAAGAATATAAGGGGTGTCTCTGAGGTTTGTGAACTTTTTGTATACTTAATAATACATGGTTTATTGGTTTTGAAGTAAGTTTGGTTATTATATGTTTAAGAAATTAAATAACGTAAAAATTGGTAATGTCTTATATAAAGCTTCTACTGTGTTTCTACAGAGACCAATATATGTTTGTGTAGCACACCCCCCTTGCTCAAAGATCTTTATAACTAATAGCAATTATTCAAAATTTGCCATCTGTCACTTCCTGCCAAATTATGTGTGCTATTGACATCACATTTCTACTAGAGAAACATACACACAACAAACATTGCTGATGAGCTTAGCTGATGCAATCGTGATGTCGAATTGGGGATGAGAAACTCAGGGCTGTGATAAAGTTAAGCCCTGCTGTCGGCTGAAGAAAAGGCCCATCATAGACCTCAGTGACTTTATTCTGCACAAAGACAACACGTTGGCCTATACTGAATTCTCTTCTCAGTTTGACATCAATATCCTTGAGTTCAAGAGGCTCAGCCATCTCCCATATAGCCCCAACCTCATCTCCATAGATTTCATGTAGTTCCTGAGGTCAAGGCTAGCTGCATAGGAATCATTTTCAATCTACTTTTTCAATTTGATAGTACTTGGTATAGGGATACATTCTACAAGTGGGTGGTCTTCCATAGAAAATGTGTTCCTGTTCATGGAGACTATATTGAGAAAGTGTGAATATTTTTATGTTGTACTGTGTGCCACATAGGTTTTAGAAGGTTTTTTTTCTTTACATTGTAGTCAAGCCTTACTTGTCTGCTGTTTTATAATGAAATTTAGCTGAGATACATGTATAACTGATTAATGATTAACTGATTTATCTGATTGCCTGGTTGTCCTTTTTGTTCGAAAATATACAAAAAGTCCATAAACATCTGTGACAACCCTCATTTATCAAAGGCAATATATTTTATTATTTAATACTTGTCAGCAGCTTCGTCTGTTAGGTAGGCAGGTAGCTATTACCTGCTCATAATACCATAGTGAGTGATACATGTAGCAATTTTTTTTGACTGTGTATGTTTCAGATACACTGTGTATTTTTATCAAGCACTGCTGTGTGTGATTCCTGACCTAACCTCAAGTGAAAAAGACATCACTAGTTTTCAAACTCTGGCATAAAACATTTACATCGAGTTTTTACCTCATGAGTAATTAGAAAAACAACTCTTAGAACAGTACTTAAGAAAAATTCATCATTACCTGAAGAATTGAGACTTCATTTTTGAGTTGTGCTTCTTGTTTTGTTGGAAACCTCATTTTATCTATGACCTTAATGGCCACCTCACAGTTGGTCTTTCTATGCTTTCCTGTAAAATGAATAAAAGATCAATTAACTCCATCCCTAGAAACTTTTAATAGGTTTCACATTGACTGAAATTTCAGTAAGCAAATCACTTTTGTATTTGCTTTTCTACTCAACATTCTAATTAAATTGACAGATTTAAACAAGCATTCAAAAACCAATGTGAAAGTTGTAAGTAACTTACAGGAAAGTTCTTACATTTTATCATAGGTTTGCGCCATTTCAACAAATAACAAAAAAAAAAAAACTATTTTTTTTCTTTCACCTACTGATTTATTGTCAAACATGTTTGACCTCTTGTTATTTTTTTTTTTTTTTTTTTTTTACAAAGCAAAGAGTTTCTTTAAACTACCTACCTCCATATACAATACCAAACTGTCCAGACCCTAGCACATCATCAGGGAATATTTGGTATAACTGACTGATATCTGGCTCCTCCGGGGCCCCTGCATTGTTAGCTTGACCATCTGAATAACAGAAAAAAATATTTGCATGTTTTCAGCAAGTAAGTAACAATTTATTATAAGTATTCCTGGAAAATAATTTAGTAAAACCCAGTTTTTGCCTATTTTCCAATGAAATCAAAATGACATTTTGTCTGTAAAATTGTCAGAATTGTTCTAGCTGAGTAACTTGAAAGTAATCAGAGGTATCCATGATTACATACCAAGTTTGGAACTGTAATTGAATAAATTAAATTACACATTATTACATAAAGATCATTAATTGAATATGCTTGATTACTTGTTAAGTAATCAATTACAGGTAATTACATTTAGCTCAAATCCTGCAAAACACATTTCAATAATCTGCATAGAAAATATACATATGGAAATAGTAAATATAAAATAGATAAATAACTGATAATAAAATAAATCCTGAAATAAATTATGCCAAAAATAAGACTGTGTATTAAAAGACAGCAAAAATATTTCATATTTGTAAAGCTGACAGACAACATTGACTGACAGATACGAAGACAATATTACAACACGATCATGAATAAATACGTAATTATAACATGTACATGTATACTGAATAACAAGTTATCTAAATCCACAAACTATCATTAGCCATTATATGTATCTTTTAATTGTTGTAAGTTGATGAAATGTTTTTGACTTTCTTTCAGGCATTTTCAGGGTATTAAAAAATGAAAATGTGGAGATAAAAAGTTGCTAAAAGATGTTTTACATGTATAAAAATAACTTGATTTTCTTACAATTAATAATTTCGTACTGATAAACACACGGCAATTTATATCAAAAGAAATAATACTGAAATATGACTGTGATCTATATTAAGGAAATAATACTGAAATATGACTGTGATCTATATTAAGGAAATAATACTGAAATATGACTGTGATCTATATTAAGGAAATAATACTGAAATATGACTGTAAAATATAAAGGAAGTAATACTAAAATATGACTGTGATATATAAAGTAAATATTATTGAAATTTATCTGTGATCTATAGAGGAAATAACACTGAAATTTGACTGTGAAATGCAAAGTAAATATTACCGTAAAATATGACTGTGAAATATATATATAAAAGAAATAATACTGAACTTTATTATATACTTATAAATGAAATATTGATGAAATAAAATGTGTAATTTCATTTTCCGTATTTTCACTGTAAAAATTTATTTTTCACTGCAGTGAAACATATTTTCCGTATTTTCACTGGAGTCTTGCCGGACTACTTTCTTTTAAATTCAGCCAATACACAAAATTAAAGGGGAATTTTTTCGAATCGTAAGGTCAAAAAAGAGAGAAAGTATATAATAAACAGAAAATTCAAGTTTTTTTTATAAATACGGGATTTCTTGTGGTATGAAAATTATCATATTTCATTCGTGGCTATTGCCACTCGTGAAATATTTATTTTCATACCACTCGATGAAAATAAATCCCGTATTTATAGAAAAAACTTGAATATCCTCTATATGGCTTTCATATATTAAGTAAGCCATACTTTAAAATTACTGTGATATATAAAGGAAACATTACTGAAATATGACTATCATATACAAAGGATATAATACTGAAATATGACTGTGTTATATAAAGAAAATAATACTGAAATATGACTGTGATATACAAAGGATATAATACTGAAATATGACTGTGATATACAAAGGATATAATACTGAAATATGACTGTGATATATAAAGAAAATAATACTGAAATATGACTGTGATATACAAAGGATATAATACTGAAATATGACTGTGATATACAAAGGATATAATACTGAAATATGACTGTGATATATAAAGAAAATAATACTGAAATATGACTGTGATATACAAAGGATATAATACTGAAATATGACTGTGATATATAAAGAAAATAATACTAAAATATGGCTGTGATACATAAATTAGCAGTATATATTAAAATGCAGACGTAATATGTAAAGAAACTGATAACCAATTTCAGATGAACTAAATACTGTAATGCAGCTATAATCAATAGTGTACATGATTCAAGTTGAAGACCCAATGTACATACAGACCCTGGAACTGTCATTCAAAATAACCGTATAAGGTAGAAAGCTTGTGACAACTAGAACTGTGTCCATAGGACACGGATGCCCCCACTATGCATAAGTGCTCATAAACAAGAGCATGTATATTCTGTATAAGATTTAGGTGGGGAAAATTTTTTTTCTGTAGCTGCAAATGAATTGAGGTGTTTTGTATATTATTAATGCTGTCCTTTTATTTCAAAGTTATTTTATACTGAAACAAGGGCTGTCGGATGGACAGCACGCTTGACTATTCTTAGTTCTTGAAGGTATAATAAAAGCCTGAAATTAAAGATTTTTCAAAGTCTTAAAAGGGGAATAACTAATAAAAATGCTTAACAGCGTTATGGGCCTTGATGGAATGACACAGTCTACGGCCAAGTTTGAACCAAATATCTGCAGTAGAAAGGGAAGAAATAGTGAAAATGAGAAGCTTGCCCTAAAACTTTAACCCGATAGCCACGCCGCAAGTACAATAGACCTCCTTATTCTTTGAATAGTTGACATAAAAATGTTGTAAATATTTATGTACTATGAGGAATCACATTAGCCAAGACGAAGAAAGAGACACACAAGTAATTACATGTTGCTGATATTAAAGTAAGCAGGTAAAATTTAAAAAAAAATCAACAAAGGGCCATAATTCTGTTAAATTTGGTCGCAGCAAAAATTCCTTCCTTTACTTCCATCTACACATTAAGGTTGTTCATCCCTGGAAGTTTAAGCAAAATCGGGACGTACGCAGAGACATACGGACAGAAGGACAGACGGACGGACGGACAAGTGCAACGCTATATGCTCCCCACTTTGTGGAGGCATAAAAACTGGGACAGGCCAAATAAACCACTGAGCAAATCATACCTGAAAATCACTTGAAATGTTACTACTATTTTTATACCTGAGAACTACTTCTGACTGACTTTTCTGATAGCTGAAAACTACTTAGAAATCTCTATTCTGACACCTGAAAACTACTATTCTAGTACCTAAAAACTACTTGGAAATGACCATTCTAGTACCTAAAACTACTTGGAATGACTATTCTAGTACCTATAAACTACTTGGAAATGAGTATTCTGACACCTGAAATTTAATTGGAAATGACTTTTATTAAAATATCTGAAAACTACTTTGAAATTCCTATTTTGTTTTTCAAAACTACTTGGAAAGTATGGTATTTATCCTAATTAAGATGTTCAGGAGTAAAGCAGTTTAAGGGTTGGGCACTTCCACTCAAGGATAATTTTCAAACTTTTTTCCCTACGGCATTAAACGTATCTTTTCACAAATGCACCTACTATGCATACTATCACTAAACTTTCACTTATACAGCCAATAAAACAAACAGAAAGTTAGTGCAAACGTACATACATCAGCACTAGACTTCTTGAAAATGACTATTTTGAAACCTGTTTACTCCCTTGAAACAACTTGGAATGAAAATTACTATTTTGATAAACTACATTAAAATCAATATTTTGAAGCCTGAAAACTATTTGACAATTACTTGGATAAGACTATTTTAAATACCTGTAACCTACCTAGAAATGACTTTTTTTAATACCTAAAAATTACTTTGAAATAAGTTTTTGATATCTGAGAATATCCATAAAAAGAAATGACTTTAAATACATGTACCACCTTTATTACTGTTTTGTTCGACTGTACTTTTAAACAACTAACATTTGAGTTACCATTGCTTTTTACTAACAGACCTATCAGGTCTAATATTTCATATAACAATTTTGAACATTATGTTAAGAAGTACTGTAAGTTTTGCTTCACTATTCTTTTGCAAAGCACTACTAGTTTTACCTATCCACTTCTGTCCAGCCAGTTACACTTTCAAGTTTAGGTCCAATATTCTATGCTTTACATATAGGGACCTTACAAAGTTTCTTCATTGGTATATCTTAAACTTCTCTATCATAATACTGAACTAGCTAAATACTTCATTTTTTTGTGCAACAGAGGCAATTCTTTCACTTGAGATGTTTTTAAGACTGTTAAAGATCTCACCTATAAAATGTATGGTGAAATTCTATCAAAAGCACTATCCAGTAAATAACTAAATTTCATGTTGGGCGCCAAATGTAACAGGTGGTGAAAAATCATGGCTTGACCAGGACTCGAACCCAGGGCCTTCCGCTTACAGGTCGGACACTCTACCAACTAAGCTACCAAGCCACACGGTTCGGCCTTATCAATTTATCACCTATAAACCTGTACCCGGCTACATACAGTCAGACAAAAAAAAGACAACGGATTACCTAGAAAAACATTAAAGACTGACTTTGGCCATAACTAGAGACAATATAGTGTCAGTCAATCAGAAAATCAATATAAAATTTATATCAAGGTAAGGAAAATTAATTACAGGGAATTCAAGAGGGCTAATAACACCAGTCACATTAAGGACCATCACCTTTGTTGCCACATGATACTTTAAGAATACAATCATACCTGAAAATTACCATTAACTATTATTGGTACAGTCTATTATATTTTCTTGGAAATTCTCTGAAGGGAGTGCTTAATGACTTTGATATCTAAAAGGCTAAATTTTTGTTCACTTATTTTTGCTGTTTCATTATCTTGTTGTTGTGTATGCTAGTTGTTTTGCAACGAACATTAAATTTATCAAAATATTTTATAAACTGAAAAATAAATAGAATATGAAGTTCCCGGGTCTGTTGTCTATAGAAATACATTTTACATGAAATAAAAGAGGAAAGAAGAAAGCAGTCATGCATACATTTAGGTTGAGTACCCTGGTTAATACTGGATGTTGGTGTTACTGGCATGAGAGCCTGTCGTATCGCATGTTCCCAGTGACGAGCCTGCTCCAGTCCCTTCCCACTCTCCGTTGACACAACAAGGCTGCCCTCCTCTGACCCGTAGAAAGGATCCTCACCAACATAATATATCATGTTCTGAACACGTATTTCAAATACATGTGGTGCTCTTGGAAACTCATTACTTGGGTCCATTTTGAAAGTTTCAATCCCAATTATAGCATTTAAGGGAATTTCCTGAAATAAAATTGACAAACATATTAAGGCTTTTAAGTGAAAACAAGCCTTTTTAGATATAAATGTGTGATCAGACTAGCCACAATACATCTGTAAGAAAATCTTATCAGCTTCAATCTTTTTTGATGATAAAACTGGACAGATTGAACAAACAATTCAAAAATACATATGCTAATATATATTGTAATATTTTCGCTTGTAAAATAAGACTTCCTGAAAAGATTATGGGCCACTCAGGAAATTATCTCACAACTGCCTTCCCATTCCCATGGGAATTATGGCATAGCTGTCTAGGAAGAAGTTTACCAATGAACTTAAAAGAAACTGACATAAAAAATGGCTACCAAAACAATAAAAATATACATTTACATTGACTGATACAAGTGTAAAAGAAATAAACTACAGTAAGACAGTTTGTAAAAAATACACAACTTCTGTGCTAACTGACAGGTAAATAAATAATTTTTATTTGCTGAAAAGACAGAAGTTAGTTTGTTTGGCAGGTAAATGATTTCATATTTAATACGTACCTCAATTTAGCTTAATTAAAAAACAAAGTAAGATAAGGCAGACCTAGAACATCTGTCACTTATTACCCCAATGACAAAACACTCCCCTTTGGCTAAAGCCCTATTATATATTATTACATATTATCATAATTGTATACCCTTACATAAAGCATCTTGTTACTAAACAAACCCGAGGTTCTTCTTTTTTCATACAACTTATCTCATTCAATACACCACGCTGCATTATGTATCAAAGTCTTACAAGAAAATAGCTATTATCGAGATGAATTATTACAAGTCTACACAGGAGAGACATTGTAGCTTATGTCTATTCTCTTAAGTAGCTGCCAAGAAAATTATGACATATACCATTATATGTTTGTCTTTATGAAAGATAGTATTCTTTGTTTCGGACCATCCAGTTTGTCTGTGAATAGAAGTACTTTGATATGCAGATATTGTAGATTATTCACTTTGCATGCCAGCATTATTCCAGAAACATTTATGTTATTTGTATTATGCTACAAAAAGTAAAATGAAGGTTCCGTAAACAATGACAGGTATTGATTTCATACTGAAACTATTTTTGATCTACTGTAATTGTAATTCCCGTTAATCTAAACAAACATATGAAGAAGCATCATCCAATTTTGGAAACAATTCTGTATCCTTGTACATGTACACCCTTAAGGCACTGGCAAACAGCAGATCCTAGGACATTACTAGAGCTATTACTCTTCCAAAATAAGCATGTTAACAATCTTGGGAAAAGAAAACTGTCACAGGTAGCCAGAACAGTAAGAAAGGCATGGAAGACTGCTGACTCTATTTGAATGCATGAAGTTCATTACAACAAGAGCCATGTTACACATGGTTAATCCCCCCGCCGGGAAGAAGCTACCTGAAGGTTGTACTTTCAAACACTCAATGTAATAATGTTTGAAGAAAATCCCACAAAAAATAGGCAAGGTAGAGTTATTGTTCTTGCAAACTGCACTTCCTACCAATGTGCTATGTCAGTGTATTAAGTTTGAAGAAAATCGCTCAAGCACTTTTTGAGTTATGCTTCGGACAAAGTTTTTCAATTAAATCTGATAAAGGGGAATAATTCTAAAAGTAGGCAAGGTAGAGTTATTATTCTTACACACTGCACCTCCTCCAAATGTGCTCTTTCAGTATATGAAGTTTGAAGAAAATCACTCAAGTACTTTTGGAGTTATGATCCCGACAAAACTGGAATGGGTGCACGCATGGACGGACAGAGACCATTTCTAATATCCCCTCCTCCTTTTGCGGGGATAATAAGTTCAAGAATTCAAGAATTAGATAAACATGTATATGCTGGGATTTTTAAAATGTAAACAAGTAAATCTGATAAAGGGGAATAACTCTAAAAAATAGGCAAGGTAGAGTTATTGGACATGCACACTGCACTACCTACCAATGTGCTCTGTCAGTGTATGAAATTTGAATAAAATCCCTCAAGTAGTTTTGGAGTTATGCTCCGGACAAAATTTATTAAGTAAATCTGATAAAGGGGAATAACTCTAAAAAATAGGCAAGGTAGAGTTATTGTTCTTGCACACTGCACTACCTACCAATGTGCTCTGTCAGTGTATGAAGTTTGAATAAAATCCCTCAAGTAGTTTTAGAGTTATGCTCTGGACAAAATTTATCAAGTAATTCTGATAAAGGGGAATAACTCTAAAAATAGGCAAGGTAGAGTTATTGGACTTGCACACTGCACTACCTACCAATGTGCTCTGTCAGTGTACTGAGTTTGAATAAAATCCCTCAAGTAGTTTTGGAGTTATGCTCCGGACAAAATTTATCAAGTAATTCTGATAAAAAGGAAAAACTCTAAAAATAGGCAAGGTAGAGTTATTGGACTTGCACACTGCACTACCTACCAATGTGCTCTGTCAGTGTATGAAGTTTGAATAAAATCCCTCAAGCAGTTTTGGAGTTGTGCTCCGGACAAAAGTTATCAAGTTAATTTGATAAAGCGGTATAACTCTAAAAAAAGGCAAGGTAGAGTTATTGGACTTGCACACTGCACTACCTACCAATGTGCTCTGTCAGTGTATGAAGTTTGAATAAAATCCCTCAAGTAGTTTTGGAGTTATGCTCCAGACAAAAATTGTTTCGGACGGACGCACAGATGCACGGACGGATGAAGGGCATTCCTAATATCCCCTCCGCCTTTGGCGGGGGGATAAATAAAGGCTTTGCTGATGGTCCCATTGTTTGCAGAAGACAAGCATAATTTAAACCTGTTTCAGGGTGACAGTTTGAAGTTCTTTTTTCTTTCAAAACAATGTTTTCATAAACCCTTCCTCAGACAGATGTATCTTTTGGTACTGTCATTTGTATGACGGGACTGTTGCAATTCAAAAGTACTGTTTTACAGGACCTTCTTAGCTCACAATTTGCAGAAGTTGGATGTTTTGCATTTTCTGAGACAAGAAATAAATATATAGGCACCATATAAATCAGTCTTGATTTTCTTTCTGAACAAGTAAATTTGTGAGCTAATGCTCACTAGCGATACCCCCGCTATCAGAAATTTGACTTTCATAATGTAATTTGCATTTGTCATATGTATAAAGAGTGTCAAATTTTTCCGAGTATTTACCTGAATTTAATACAACTTCATCCAAGGCACAGCTAGATGGATATGAAAATGGTCAGAATAATGAACAGGTATTACATCTGTGATTTCTGATTCATCGAAGTCTTTATTCACAAAAACACGATCAAGTGAACCTCCTTTCCTGTGTGTTGGTAACTTCTAAGTATTCGGTAAACAGGAAGTAGATGAGCAAGGAGCATATGATCGCTTTATACCATATGAGAATATAGGATAAAGCAATATGCAAAATATCAGGCTGCTGCATCTTATAGTTGCTGAGAAAACTGTGACGGAAATTGTGAATGTATGTCAACTATGTGTAAAAATCTAACTATTCGGTAAACATGAAGTAGATGAGCAAGGAGCATAAAATCGCTTTACACCATATGGGACTATAGGATAAAGCAATATGCAAAATATCAGGCTGCTGCATCTTATAGTTGCTTAGAAAACTGCGACGGAAAATAAAGATGTTGTTTGGTTGATGTAATGCACCTATATAGTGACAAAATCTAAAAATATTCGGTAAACAGGAAGTAGATGAGCAAGGAGCATAAAATCGCTTTACACCATATGGGACTATAGGGTATAGCAATATGTGAAATATCAGGCTTCTGCATGTTATAGTTGCTGAGAAAACTGCAACGGAAATTTGTTACGGACGGACGGACACACGGACAAGGGTAAAACAGTATACCCCCCACTTCTTCGAAGCGAGGGTATAATAAACTGTTAAAAAGGTCCTAATTTGGTATTAAAGCCACAACTGAGAACATGATAATCCATACTCTACCCTTTCTTATCCAACCCACTTTTTCTGGGAAGGCAATTTTTACTATTCAAATATTCTTAACATCAAAGGCTTATAGGAAATCAGCTGAAATAGAAGATGGTTTGGGACCTTCAATTTCTTAGAATTGTGAGGGTTCATTTCATGGCTTTTCACAAATCACTGACACTAAATGAAAAATCTACTTTTTAGTAATCACATACCTTATAGTATCTTGATGAGTTTTCATTCTGGAACATTGTAAGTGATTTGGTGTCTAGTTTCCAATAGTGTCTCCTTCTCTGTGAATATATGGTAACAAATATATGACCACTAGCAGTTAAAGCTAATTATCTTTCTTGCTACAGAAAAACTTGACTGTCCTTCAGAGCTCTAAATCCAGTTCAGAAATGCCAAGTATACACACTTAATGCAATATATGTTGTATGTATAATAACACCTCTACATGTGAAACCAGCATTCCATCATGGAAACCTGGTATTTATCAACACTTTTCCTGAGCCACAGAATCTTTGTTTTCTTTCTAACTCATGTATTTTGTGAACTGTACACCCCTAAAGCATATTTTGTCACTAATATGTAAGTTCCAACCAATCTAAAGAAATAGGATAGACAACATTTCACAATATTACATAAAATGTAAAACTTGAGACTTTAATGTGTGATGCTTCAGCAAGTGTTCAGGAAAAGTAATGACAGTAAAAAGGTCACAGATTCAAATCTCTTCAGCAAAATTTAAGTATTATTTTAGCAGAATTTCAATATTATCTTAGCAGAATTTGAATGCTATTTCATGTTTTTCCGAGCCAATGCCCAGGTTAAAACTTCATGAAGTGGTCAAAAACAGTACCAAATATAGTAACAAAGAATAAATTTTTCTTTTCATGTAACTGTAAAAAAAAGTTTTTAAAATCTGAAATTCACTTGTATTCACAAACCTGACTATCTTTGTCTGTGCAATGTACCATCCAACCCTCCTTCAAAACCTTAGATCCTGTTCGTTTAGTGTGTTTAACAGACTGGACAATTCTCATCAATGGTATGTTACTGCTCTGTGTGGGGCTGAAAAGCAAAAAAACACTTGAGACTTTATAAGTTTTCTATCACAACTGATGAACAATATTCGTGGGTGTGTTTCCAATGAAAGGTCTGACATCACTAATGTACCAAAGGCCTTAAAAAAGTAAGTGGACCTCCTTTCATAAACATACTGCTACATATCTTAGTATTTACTTCTCTCAGAAGAGTTACCAAGAGGTTCATGATGGGCCTTAAGAGCTCACTTGAGTACATATACAAGCACTTTTACAGTACGAGTAAAAAATCATAACCTTCACTTTCTTTAATTTATTATTTCATGGACTTTTCATTCAAATTAAATAAAAAAACTGCGGACCAAAAACAATCCATACCAGTCACAAAGACAATGACAACTGACTCCTGTAAATTCAGTTAATCAAATAAAATTAAGGTTATGAGGCTGGTGAGGTAAATTTTCCTACAGCGTAAGCTTCAAAACCACACAAAGTAAAATTTGCTGCATATTCATGTAGGGACATCCTTTTAAATTACATTTTACTTCATCCTCTGAGACAAAAGCACTACTTGAAAGGTCTCGTTAAAAGGCTATTGCACTTTTAAGTGATCAAATAAAGGCTCATTTCTTCGAAAAAATAGCTCAGTCAGACATTTTTCCAATTAGTTTACTTACAGACAGGAAGACATTTTTATGACAACTGCATGAGAAAAATCTCTCGAAAAAGAAAGAAGAAGATACATACACTGGGAGAAGCTAAGTGGTGCTTCAACATGTTGATGTGAGAGAAAATATTACCTCAATGGCGGCTTCCTGTCACTGTCATCATTGTCATTATCATTCTCAAGTAGTGACTCGTCTTCTGGAATCTCTGAGACCTCGGTTCCATTTGTGCTCTCGACTTCTGACACGTCACTCTGTTCAAAGTACACTGAAACATAGAAAAGATTTTTATTATGGTACAAGTCTCCTAAAAACAAACCTACATAAAAAGTTTATAATAAAATAATCCCTTGGAAAATCATAGCAGATTAACTTTTTTCATTTTAAAAATCATGACAAATTATCTGACTATTTTGTTGAGTATATATATATATTTTTTCAGCAGCAGCTGTAACTTCTTTATGGAAAAAGCTTTTTGTGTCTGGAGAATATAAACTGTCTCAGGTTAGCTTTTCAGATAGTTTATAACTTGACAAAATATTGAAGACATTCTCATAAATGCACCTTATTTTATAACTATGTTCAAATTCTTGCAACTTCCAGGCATACAATAAGCAATACAGCAGTCTTAGCCTGACAAAGAGGGAAGCCCTTCAATTTGTATTTACATAACTTCAGTAATCCGAGGCAAATAAACTAATTATATAGAAACATAGTGATACCAAATTTTAATGATGGCACCTTCTCACAATTCAGTGAGGAACCTTGAAAAACGTTGAAACAACTCTTTGTCCAAAGACATATTTTGTAACCTTGCTGGATTAACACAATGGAGTAACCGTTTCAAAGGTTAATGATATAACCACTGTGTTATGAAAAAGCCCAGAAAAATTATGATGCTAATAGTTTCCCACTTGAAACTGGAACTGGTTTGATATGTATAAAGAACCTTCACCCCTTACTACTGTTACTATCTGATAATCAAACCTGTTTACCCATGGACAATGGACGATATCTACTTATTGAAAAAAGAATGATTATTATTTCTTTGTGATACCACATACTTTCACCACTGGGTAGCTCCCCAGCACAATCCTTGTGTACTTGTGGTGCACATTTCTTGTGGCAATTGAATTTGCAATCTGAAATATAATATATTTATCTTTCTTAGAAAGGATTAACCACATTTTTTTGTGTATTTGGTCCAAAATGAAAAAAAAAAAAAAAAAAAAAAAAAAAAAAAAAAAAAAAAAAAAAAACTGCCTCACCAGACTTTGCAATAATAAATGTTTTACACTAGCAGCGAACAATTTTGATTTAAATTCATTTAGATATTTTTTGGAGCATCAGTTCAAACTGTGGTAAAAACACACACATATGCAGTTAAGAAGACAAATCAAGGTTATATTTTAAATGAGACTAAGAATAAGATAAATTTAGTAAAATTATTACATGGTCATTTCACGTCCTGAAACATTCAGGCCACTTTTGAGTATATATTAACTGACCTTTGCATTGTACTCCCTGTCTAAAAAGACCTTTAAGGAGTTTTCTGCACCACATGCACACAGTGGGGCGTGTATAGTTGTGAACAATGAATGTGTGTGGCACTTTGATGCGACTTGCAAACTCTCTCTCTAGCCAGATTGGACGACCACTCCATGACTTAGATCGACTGTTACGTCCTTCAAGAATAGGCTGTCCAGGAACAGTCAATGTCTGAAATAGCAAAATGAGACCAAAGTCTTAATAGAAGAAAAGTTTAACTGATTACAGACTGACAAACTCTTTACAAGTTTGTATCAACATACAAAACACGCATGGAGACAATATGCAATGTTCCTAACGTACACAATATTAGAATCTTTTTTAAGCATGAAACTTAATTCTACAAGCACTAAAACAAACTTCGCTGTAAAGTTTCACGGGAGCTGATGAACAATTAAAAAGCAAAATCTTGGATTGACTTCGACATCAGTCAGACAGGAAGTGCCAAGCAGGTATAAGATAATTACATTCTAGTCTTGTGTCTATGTTACACGATCTTACAAGGCAGGTTCAGTCTTGCTATTTTTTTACACAGTAAGACTTGACCATTGAAGACAAGATGCTCTGAAAACTGATGAGGATGTTTGATTTCTTTTCTCTCCATACTTTTCTCTGGATAAATCTCTCAGCTTACCAAGATGAGAGTTTTTTTAAACAAAATTTTTCTCTGGTTTTTAAACTTTCAAACCCTTTAGTGAAACAGCTCCATACAAGTCCCACATTTTTTGAGGGCTTGTCATTATGAAAGAATGTTTACATGTAATACACTAACCTCCAGCATTTTTTACCAAAGGTAAAACACCATGTTAATGCTTTGTAAAGTTGTTAACATTTCGTGATGAAACTCATTACAGTTCAAGCCATTAAACTACTTGAAGCCGAGAAATCAAATTGTAGATGTAATTTTATTTGGACTTCACATGCAACATTGATTTTTGTGTTAACATTGAATGGCATGAATTTTTAATGAACATGCAAAACTTATGTGCTCAAGAGAATCAACTTAGAAATTTTTGGAATATAATAGATTTCCATCATATTATAGAATCATGTGGGTACATCATAAAAGCTCAGCTTGATTTGCACTTCCAACAGCTTCCTTATAAAGGCACACAGTATCTAATAATTCCCAAACACATGCAGCTTTTACTACATCTAATAGTCTATATAATTTGATTTAATACTTGTTATCCATGATATGAAACTTGTTGGCGCTTTTGCAGATTCTGTGGTCTTTTATTTGTGAACAGCTGAACAGCTGATTTTTTTTTAAAATAAAAATATATAATAATAATAATAATATAAAAAAAAATATATATATATATATAAAGTTTCTCCAAAAATAAATTCTGCAAAAACAAATACTGTTTCCCAATCCGACAGTCTGGCTTGAACAATTTTAGTTGGAAATCATCATCACAAGGACTGATATTTGTATCTTAGTTGTCAAGTTTTACAGAAGTGTCACAAAGCAAAGAAAAATAATGAGCTTGAATGATGTATATTATACTAATGGAAGATTGTTGAAATCTGTTTCATTAGTGTTACTTTTTTTTTTTTTTTATCTATGAATTTAAACTGTACAAAAATTGTTTACAAGAGCCGGTCGAACAGGGTGATGCTCCCCGAATAGGTTTTGGACACAGAATAGTGTGTACATAAAGTCTTTGCCAAATTCAGCATAAAGATATTATGTTATTGGTATTTGCTGAAAAAGGTTAAAACTGTTTAAATTTGCAATGAAGAATGTAAGACAGTTACCATTTTATTCTTTATTTTTCTATCAACTCAGAGAGAGAGTGGCAGTCCTATCCAGACAGTGTCATGGTCACTGAAGTAGGCTGGTGACAGCTAAACCAGAGGTTTTTGATACCTCTTGTATTTTCAGAGTTATGTCCCAGACAAAGTTCAAAGTGTAAAAATGAACAAAGGGCAATAACTAAAAAATTAGGCAATGCAGAGTTATGGTTCTTATGCAGTGCACTTCTACTCAATAAGATCTATCTACCTACAAAGTTTCTTGTTGATACTTCTTGTAGTTTCAGAGTTATGTCCCGGACAAGAAAATGCGGACAGACAGATGTACAGACATAGCGGCGACTATATGCTCTCCCTTCGGGAAACATAAAAAATTGAAGACGTTTTTTTGGGCAAAGGTGTCTTGTGGGAAGTTTCATTTTTGATCTCATAAAAATTGAGTTATTGGCACAAGAAATTGCAAACAGACAGATGGACAGACATAACATGAGCCATACCACAGATGACCCATAGGGCTTATAAAAATAAGAATAAAAAACTCCTAAAAAATCCTACAGTATGTTCAATTCTTTTGTAATCTATCTTTATTATCCTGGCCTTTGGAAACCTTAAGGTTGTCTGGCAATTATACTATCTGAGACAACAGGGCATCTCAAGACTACAGCCTAGACAATGTATTGTCTTTGAATAATACAACTATCTGTTTAGAATTCATTACTTTGAATAATGGAAATATCCAATATTCCACTACAATTACTGCCTTAGTTGTGACACAGATATCCCAACAGTGAATACAGAAAGGAAAACTTTTGTGTGACAGAAATTAGAAGCAAACCTTTTTATATATCAGCTACAGAGGTTTTTAAAAGTTTTCTCACAAGAATCACTTAAATGCTAAAACTTTTCGCATTTTAGAAAAAAAAAAAAAGCAATTAAAGACTTTTCACAAACTTATGCCTGTTGAAAGAACATACCCTAAAATTTACTGACAATACACTGCATAAAATATTGGCACATTCTCTTTTAAATAATGACAATAACTCATAATTAAAAGAAGAACGTATGCTCAAAAATGTTTACTTTAGGCAAATAGCAACAAAGAATGTGTGCATCTGTAATAAATGGCTACCCACCAAAAATAATGACAATAACTCACCATATAAAGACTAATATTAATGTATTAAAATTTTGTTTAACCTTTTGTACTTGACATTTTGAAATAATTTATTCAATACCACTCATATTTGCATAATTTTGAAGAAAATCGATTACTTAAATATTAAGGGTATGGCGCTTAAACAGAGAAGCCAGACTTTTTAAACTATACATATTTAACCTGAAGATGCCCTCAGAGAAGTGTTATTTTATATTTTAGGCTTTCAAATTTAATCCCTGCAGTTGAAACATACCATGCATGCTAGCAATCACAAAGGGGAGAGTAACTCACACAATTACTACTGGGCAAACAATAGATCATGCTCTATACATACACTGTACTTGTATTCTGTTCTCCGAGGGTTACTGTCTGTGGAGCCAAAGCTGATTGGTCGAGAGCTCATATGCCGCGGGCTTCTGGGCCCGGGAGAGGGAGGTAGGGAGATGGTGGTACAGTTCTACAACAAACAGGAATGCACAATAATTATACAGCTCCATCCCATAGTTATATGTGTGTGAATATACAAAAAACATTCCAGAGTGAAAAGGGACTATGTAACATCAACTAAAAGTTACTCCATGTGACTGATTTCCCCACAAATAGGACACTCCTGGAAAATTTACAATTTCATTTTATATATGGCTTACTAAATTCATTACACTTGTTATAGAGTACTGCAGCATCCTGCCAAACCAAATAAAATAAACTCTGCTGCATATTTGCATTTTATTTGTACCAATTCAAGCTGGATTTGTTATTTATGTGAAATGTCGGGTGCCATCAGAATAATTTTCCTCATATTTGCATCTAAATGATCTATTTTATTCCAAAAATCTTCCAAAAATTGAAAATCTGTAGATATTGTATCGTTGCTTTCTTACCATAATGACTGACTCTTTCCTTTGTTGTGTATATTTCAGATATGCCATGCAGGTTAATCTAGCTATAACTGCAGAATTCATCAGTTATAGCACTGTATTACCTTCCTATCCTGTATGTCAGCTTAACGAGGCTGTACTCCAGATTTGGCATAAAAATATTTTTTACATAAATTAAATATCTAGATGCCGTGAGATTATAACAACATAATATTTTACTTCAAAACTGATTATAAAAGTCAAAATAGAACCAAAAAAAAATATATACGCTTCAGCCGGATTTGAACTCTGGACCCTCATGTTAACAAAATTTTACCAACGCTTTTACTGTCACCACTATCGCTGCTTGTGTAATTATAGTTATTTACTTTAAATCTTATACAATATAGTTATACTTTCGCGTTACGGTATAGCACTATGATATGAAAAAAATCATTTTATAATGTGATTATCTGACTAATTTTTTGTCAATTAGTTAGTTTTTAAGCATTAGTCATGAATATTACAAGAAATTTGTAATACAAGAAAACTTTCTTTTTTTGTCATCTGGAGGCCAGCCCCTTTAAGTGTTGCATTTGATTTACATTAAGGTATAAAATATTCAAAACAATTTTTCTCGTTTATGCGAAATAAATACGAACAAGAGCTCTGTTGAAGTGGGTAAATATATGCCCAAAGGAAGCTACTGACAGTGAATGTCCCGAGTTTAGGCAAAACCTGTGCTCTGCACATCATCTCAGTATGGTAAAATTTTCTATCAAAAAGTTTCCATTCCCTTCAAGCCATTAAGTGTTACATACTGTGGGCACAAAACATCAAATAGTTTCAACTTCCTTCGAGCAGTTCAAAAGATACAAAGTAAGATGTGTGTCCTGTCAGTGACAGCCAAAACCTGTGCTCTGCACACCATCTTTCTAAAGTAAACATTTCTGCCAAACAGTTTCAATACATGGATAAAGACAGACCGACCAGAAGCATAACATGTTACGTCCCTTCTGGCATATAAAAGCTATTACACTCAGTCACTAGACCCTTTTCACTTTACTTAGTTCAATATTCATTTTTCATGACATGCAAACAAAAAAAATATCTGAAAATAAAGAAGAAATCATACATACGAATAAAATATGAACATATGTGATGAAATAATGTTCAACAGACATTACATATTATGAATAACAACTACACAAAAGCTTCTCACGTAGTAGAACAATGATGCAGGCATCACCTTAAAGCAACAGTCTTCCTTCACCTGTCTAGTCATAATTGTCATAACAATTACATTGAGAAACAACAAAATGAAGGTTGCAAACCATACCATAATTAATTATTTCTTTTATGAGGGTTGCAACTGAGATTTCGCATCACAGATTTTTCATAATGCACATAATAATAGAACAAAAAAAAACAACAGATAACAAGAGCCATGTTACACATGGTTAATCCCCCCGCCGGGAAGAAGCTACCTGAAGGTTGTACTTTCAAACACTCAATGTAATAATGTTTGAAGAAAATCCTACAAAAAATAGGCAAGGTAGAGTTATTGTTCTTGCAAACTGCACTTCCTACCAATGTGCTATGTCAGTGTATTAAGTTTGAAGAAAATCGCTCAAGCACTTTTTGAGTTATGCTTCGGACAAAGTTTTTCAATTAAATCTGATAAAGGGGAATAATTCTAAAAGTAGGCAAGGTAGAGTTATTATTCTTACACGCTGCAACTCCTCCAAATGTGCTCTTTCAGTATATGAAGTTTGAAGAAAATCACTCAAGTACTTTTGGAGTTATGCTCTCGACAAAACTGGAATGGACGCACGCACGGACGGACAGAGACAATTTCTAATATCCCCTCCTCCTTTCGCGGGGAAAATAAGTTCAAGAATTCAAGAATTAGATAAACATGTATATGCTGGGATTTTTAAAATGTAAACAAGTAAATCTGATAAAGGGGAATAACTCTAAAAAATAGGCAAGTTAGAGTTATTGGACTTGCACACTGCACTACCTACCAATGTGCTCTGTCAGTGTATGAAATTTGAATAAAATCCCTCAAGTAGTTTTGGAGTTATGCTCCGGACAAAATTTATTAAGTAATTGTGATAATGGGTAACTCTAAAAATAGGCAAGGTAGAGTTATTGTTCTTGCACAATGCACTACCTACCAATGTGCTCTGTCAGTGTATGAAGTTTGAATAAAATCCCTCAAGTAGTTTTAGAGTTATGCTCTGGACAAAATTTATCAAGTAATTCTGATAAAGGGGAATAACTCTAAAAATAAGCAAGGTAGAGTTATTGGACTTGCACACTGCACTACCTACCAATGTGCTCTGTCAGTGTACTGAGTTTGAATAAAATCCCTCAAGTAGTTTTGGAGTTATGCTCCGGATAAAATTTATCAAGTAATTCTGATAAAAAAGAATAACTCTAAAAAATAGGCAAGTTAGAGTTATTGGACTTGCACACTGCACTACCTACCAATGTGCTCTGTCAGTGTATGAAGTTTGAATAAAATCCCTCTAGCAGTTTTGGAGTTATGCTCCGGACAAAATTTATCAAGTAAATTTGATAAAGCAGAATAACTCTAAAAAAAGGCAAGGTAGAGTTATTGGACTTGCACACTGCACTACCTACCGATGTGCTCTGTCAGAGTATGAAGTTTGAATAAAATCCCTCAAGTAGTTTTGGAGTTACACTCCGTACAAAATTTATCAAGTAAATTTGATAAAGCGGAATAACTCTAAAAAAAGGCAAGGTAGAGTTATTGGACTTGCACACTGCACTACCTACCAATGTGCTCTGTCAGTGTATGAAGTTTGAATAAAATCCCTCAGGTAGTTTTGGAGTTATGCTCCGGACAAAATTGTTTCAGACGGACGCACGGACACACGGACGGACGAAGGGCATTCCTAATATCCCCTCCGCCTTTGGCGGGGGGATAACAAACTGTACAAACTAAACAATACAGAACAACAGACCTCATACATGTAACATTTTAATCTCTTGATCCAATTATTTTTTGCAAAAGTTTTGTCTAAAATTTTCATTCAAATTTGTAAGAAACTGAGAAAAACTGACAACTGTATTGTAAAATGACAGTAACGCCTATATCCAACTTTATCATGCTTTTGTAGACTGAATCTCAGAAAAAAACTCTTGACTTAGGACTGAAGCCAACAAACTGTATGTAATGCCCCCTTCCCTTGCCACAGTTCATAAGTTACTCAGGTTCTTCCAAATCTGCATATTTTTAGAGTGTTTAACTCAATAATTCAACTGTTTTTGAGATCCATTCCCACTGGGGCATAATAATCAATTTTGCTGAATATTGTCTTGTGCCAAGATCAAATAGGAGAAAGGCCAAAAACAGTAAAGGATGTGACAAAGAGTCAGAAAATGCTGTTGCTTTTCTATGATGAAGGCATTTTACATACATGTAAGCCAAGTGTTGAACAATTTCCTTTAACACAAAACATCTGGTGAATCATCATTTAAGTTGCTGTTAGTTACAGGCATGAGTACCAGAGTGTGGATCAATTATTATGTTTAAAACACATCTTTTACATCAAGGAATTCTTGTCAGCAAGAATAAATTTGAATTATTCTCATGTATCTCGCAATATTGTCTTGATAAAGCTACAAACGACTGGCAGAAACAATAACTAAGTATTGTTGCACACCAGATAAATCACCCGATCTGGATTGTTTACTTGTGTAGGAAGCATAACCTTACACCCCATCCCCCCAGTTAAAGTGAGCCAACATTCTAGATGTCACATTGTTTACAGTCACTATATCAGAGCCTCATTCCCAAGAGAATACAGATATTCGCAGGCTGGACCTGTCCGTCATCATCTCAAACACATGAAAGATACTTATAAAGAAGCCCCTTTGTATACACAACATGATTTCTACATCACATTCTCAAACTAACAATAAGTGTCCCAAGTTCTACAACTCATGACTGGTATTTCTACAACACAGACAACAGGAATGACACATATCTTATGAGACAGGGAACAGCATACACCTGACAATTACCTCAGTTGGTGTGGTGGGTTCTGATTTATCCTTCAGGGAATATGAAATGCTGCTAATACTACTGGTAGATGTCCGCCGTTGACGATCATATGAACAATTGTTGGGTATCTTGAAGGCACATCGCTTGTGAAAGTTTAGGCCGCATCCTGTATGTCAATGAAATATGAAACAAACATTGAAATTCACAGTGTCAGGTACATTTTTTTATTTATGAACACTTTAGAGTTCAATTTATTCAAACTGCTAAAACCGAACTGTGCAGTATTAAAATTACATACAGACAAAGAGTTATGAATACTTTGTACAAAAAGTGTAATGATATTATCTTAAGGTACCAATATACAGGTTAGAAAAAAATATCACAGCACTACTTTATATAAATTCAGCAGAACTTGTCAGAATATCTAAGTAAGTTTTGAAGTTACGGAAGTATCAGAAATCCACTCTGTCATGGAAGCAAGGTAAGTCTTGTTAGCTTAAACTACTTACAACTAGAAATGGTTTTTGATTGAACAAAAACATATGTCTCCCCCCAGCCAGTTGCTGCAGGCAGTATTGAATCAGACGATTGTAAAATTTGACATTTAACCTCCAAGTGTGACATTGACCTTGAGACACCACACCTGCAAAGTGGGTTCTGCATGTCGCCTTGATGAGGTGAACATCTGACCCAAGTTTCATAAAAATCCTTCAAGGGCTTTTGAAGATACAGAGCGGACACGATTTTGTGGCATTTGACATTTAACCTCCAAGTGTGACCTTGACCTTGAGACACCACATCCGCAAAGTGGGTTCTGCATGTTGCCTTGATGAGGTGAACATCTGACCCAAGTTTCATAAAAATCCTTCAAGGGCTTTGGTAGATACAGAGCGGACACAATTTTGTGACGGACAGACAGACGGACAGACAGACAACCGGGGAAAAACAATATGTTTCCCCCGATGAGGTGAACATCTGACCCAAGTTTCATAAAAATCCTTCAAGGGCTTTTGAAGATACAGAGCAGACACGATTTTGTGGCATTTGACATTTAACCTCCAAGTGTGACCTTGACCTTGGGACACCACACCCGCAAAGTGGGTTCTGCATGTCGCCTTGATGAGGTGAACATCTGACCCAAGTTTCATAAAAATCCTTCAAGGGCTTTTGAAGATACAGAGCAGACACGATTTTGTGGCATTTGACATTTAACCTCCAAGTGTGACCTTGACCTTGAGACACCACACCCGCAAAGTGGGTTCTGCACGTAGCCTTGATGAAGTGAACATCTGACCCAAGTTTCATAAAAATCCTTCAAGGGCTTTGGAAGATACAGAGCGGACACGATTTTGTGACGGACAGACAGACGGACGCACGCACGGACGGACAACCGGGGGAAAAACAATATGTCTCCCCCATTTTTGGGGGGAGACATAATTCATTTGATCTTTCTAAATCAACACAGTGAGAAAGTGTTTTTGAATATGTTAAGTAAGTTTTATTATAGAAATGCTATTCTTCTTAAGGTTAAAACATCTTTAACTATGATAGTGATTTTTTGTGTGGAAGCCATTACTTTATCAATATTGACCCTGGATGCATGATTTGAACCAACACGATAGAGGTCCACTAGACAATGCTACACACCAAATATCAAACTCTTAGCATTATAGTTTATGAATAATCAGCTACATCAAAGTTTTTGCACGACACCACTGATGTCGAAGATGCCGACTCAGTGACCACAATAGCTCGACTTTTTCCAAAAACAGATGAGCTAAAAATTGGCTTTTATAGCTCCCAACTCAGATTGAAAACCAGGACTCCCTTCTGTAACTGATTCTTTTTTGGCAAGTGAACAAAGGAACTTTCAGAAGCTATCTCTTTTACAGATGACCTGAAACCAATGTGAATAAATAATTAAGCCATCCAAGACAGTCTTTAGCTAACAAGGACCCTCCCTTGTCTAACAGTCAAGAGAATCGTTGGCACATTTGGACTCACACTAGTCTAAGCTTCAGATTGTCCTTGGCTAACAAGGACTCCTGCAAGTCTTAAGCCAATCTAGGGCAGTTCTTGGCTTTCAAGGATCCATTCTATTCAAACAGTCAAGATAATCCTTGGCTTTCAAGTGCTCATTTACCTTCACATTTGATTCCCTGCTTGACGAGTCCAAAGAGCATCTCTCCGCAGAAATCACAGAAATGTGGTGACTTGTAGGAATGCACAAATAACAAATGTGGTCGGATCTGTAACTCCTCCATTGTAGCTTTGGCTGTAAATACACAAAAATATATTAGGGATTGCAAGAAAAAAAATGTGTAATTTCAGTAAGGTTGTTAATTTAACTGTACAGTCAAACCTTTACATAGTCTGCTCCCTTCTAGAAAATACATCTGTAGTCATTCAACAAGCTAGAAATTTTGCAATAAACTTGCTACAAGGCTCAAAAGAACAAAAAAAAACATGTTTTCAGTGACTTAAGTATTTAATGAAATTGCCTATATTTACAGCAGTAAGTATGCTTACCTCTGGTTGGCTAACATCCTGGGTTTAAAACACCCAAAATAAAAAGGTGTATCTTATGGCAAATATACCTAAAGCCAAGGCTATCTAAGTGATAACAGCTTAGAGCAGAGACAAGTACTGACAGTTATTGGTATACTATGCCCTGATTGGTGCTTCAAGACTTTGTTTTATTCATTTTGTAAGTATAAACTATCTATTTTAAATGGACTGAAGAGAAGATCTGGAAACTAATATGAAATTTTCTCTGTTTCCTGGAGTTCTAACAAAAATTGGTGCCAATTTATCAAGAAATGAGGAAAATCACATTTTTATCCTAATCAATGTGATTTGAACAAGACACCTCTTCACTAGAGGTGCGAAATTCTAACTCCATACATGCAATCTTAAGAAATGTTTGACACTAAAGCTAAAAGATTAATCAACAAATACCTATGTTCCTAGACATTGTCAGATCTTACAGAATAATTCTAAAGTATTTATAAGTCTGCGATCCAGAATAAAAACAACTATTTCAGCAGTTTTATCCTGATGGCAATGCTCAGTAGAAATACCAGAAATGAAGTGTGACATTTATTCTACAAAACAGTGATGCAGAACTTTGCCAAAGAACTACTGCCCCTTGTGGGCAACTTGTCTGTTAACCCTGTAAGCACAATATATCACACAGACAAAAAGTCTATTCACCTCAAACACTCCCAGGATTATGCTTTGAACATTAATAATTGAATATAAATGTAGTGAAATGTGACCCATGAGAATTGCTTTATATTCGTAATACAAAAACAGGCATAATTATATGTATACATTTCTGTCAATTCTATTTTTCAACAACAGATTTTTGCACATTTTTAAAACATTGTACACATGTATACAAGAGACTTAGTATATGCTTCAAATGAAAAAACTCTTTCCATTTACAGCTAACGAAGTACATGAACTCGGGACAATGGTGAAAGAAAATGTGACAAAATATTGATGGAAGATAAAGCTCTTCCATACAGATAATTGTGTCTGTAAGCTACAGTATGTATAATTACTGATAATGACCTCCTCATTATTATGAACAACTTGTGCCACTAATCTGGCCAAAGGAATTCATATTTCAGTTGGAATTTGTCTAAACTGTCTCAACCCTTTACTCCATAGATACGTGTTTTAACGCATATGCGACCAGTGCAGATCCAGATCAGCCTGCACATCCGTGCAGTCTGATCAGGATCTCCACTGTTCGCTTTTATATCCATAAAAGTATTTCTGACTGAAAAGCGAACAGTGGAGATCCAGATCAGACTGCACAGATGTGCAGGCTGATCTGGATCTGCACTGGTCGCATATGCAATTTAACACTTAACCATGTGGTAAAGGGTTAAGCTGTACACTAGACTCAGCAGTTTTCTTTTTTCAAATGAAAATATCTCAAAATCCGAAATAATGAAATAAACGTCTGAGGAATGTACCATATGCAAAACATGTTACCGAAAACGGAAGCCGATTAATTCTTTCCATTTGTTTTAGAACCTTTCACTAGTTACATGTAAGAATGTTTAGTAACCATTAGTATTTCAAGTAGAGAAGACCAATGGCATAGCTCAGAGAAATAGCTTTACAAATCTGAGCATGTTGTTGTCATCTCACTTTCACTTGAACATATAAAAGACATTATTGAGAATCTGTATTAAATCCCTACAGAGTAATGCATCAACAGTCTTGAAAAATGACTGTTATAAATCAATGGATAAATCACCAGAGTCCTCTTTTTGTGTGTGTGTGTTTTGTTTTCATATAGATTTTAATACATTTTCATCACTCACAGTTTCAAAGACACAGTGGTATGATAAGGCCTAAAATAAGATATTGTTTGTTTCCCCTCCCGCTACCTACCCACAAAAATCATAGCTACCCAAAAATTTTTATAGCAAAACAAAAAAAAAATTTTTTATTGCACATGGAAGCAAAGTATGTCAATGAGAATCACATCTTTATATTTGACTCATAGTTTTGTAAATATACAAATTGGGATGTATATATTGAATAAAACTTTGAAACTTTGGTTCTAAACTTTGAACAGATGCTAAGCACTCACAATTTCTGTTTCTTTGAAATCCATACAATTCAGATATATAAATTATATAATCAGTAAAAAATATTTTAGATTAAAAAAAAGTATTCGACTTACTTACCTACCCTAGCCAAACTGGCATGGGTCGCGGGAGGGGAAACAAACAATATTTTATGTTAGGCCTATGCATCGGATATATTCTGCTTTCTATAATTACCAGGCCCTTGCTGTATTTACTAAAATTACTTCACCATCAGTTACAAAAAAAAAAAAAAAAAGACAAGGGAAAATATTCTTCATAGAATTAAGATGCCTTCAAGAGACCTTGACCTTAGGAATATAGTCACAAAAGATGAAAACAACTTCAAGTCTACAATGTATGCATTCACCCTTAATGTCAACATTCTGAGCTAAAAATATGACCTTGACCCTTGACCTTAGCTACTGGGAAATGGTAGAAAAACTGCAAAGCTAGCTGTACACTTTGTTATGCCTTAAAAATTTGAGTGTGTCACTCAGTTAGTTCTGAAATATATAATCTAATGCATCGATGTCAAGACTGCAGGATGTCTGTTGCAGCATTACCTCTCAGTCAAACAAATGAAGACATGCCAGGAAGCTGCAAAATGTTGTACTGTGTGATTTCAGCCATCAGAGGCTTATTTCCAAAGACTGCATGATTAAAATTTTTAAATCCTTTGGACAAAACACAATCACATAACCACTATTACTTTCAAAATATGATACCAAATTATCACAATCAGATTTCAGTTAAAGAAAATAAGCACATAATTACTTTATAATAAACACTTTAATAGTATAACAGATGTTTAACAATATTAATTTTATGCTTATAATTAAGGAGAAATAATTCTAATACAGATAATTAGACAAGAAATTAACAGATATTTAACAAACATGTTTCTGAAAACTTGTAACCACACCACTGGCCACAACACGACAAGCAATGCATGTTTGTGGCCATTAATAAATCTAATCCAGTGCCAATCAGTGCTGAAATAATGTATAAAAAAATTTTCTACATCAATGAAGCAGAAAACAAGATATATTGTAACAAACCTGTAGTCCAGCTGTGAAATTTAACAAGCAAAGTTGTTGTACCAAGTTGTTAACAAATATTATTCCATTGTTCTCACACTGTAATGTACATGACCCTGTAGCAGTTTTCAAAGTGTCCAAACATGTTGTCCAGGACAAAAATGAAACTGTGTCATTTGTATGTACAAGCACAATACAGCGAAACTTGAAACATACACAAGACAAAGCTCAGTCATTACAAATTATCAGCACATTTCCTTTCCAAGATACCTTGTACCCATTTTTTTTATCCTTCTATAAATAATGCTGTCTTACTGATGTCAGCTTCATGCTATAGTAAAATCTTATCCCATGCAGCTGAATGTCACATGACATTGTAGAAGTCTACCATATTTGTAATCAAAATATAACTATATTATGCTACATACTACTATAAAATATCAAAAAACAAGTTAACAACACTTCTGTGACAGATAAAGATAGTCTTCTTTATTTCCCAAGAGACCAATTGAACTGTAACTCATATTTTTATATACTTATTGGAAAACAAAGAGTACCTTATATCAGAAACCGTCCCTGGAACTAAATGCATGATGCTTTCTCAGAGGTTCTTGGAATGAAACATTAATTACCATAAAAGCTTGATTTTTTTGAGAGAATTAACTCCTTATTCATCATATAGCCCTAAACTGCCTTCTCTGGAGTAACAAAATAAATCTAAAACCAGTCACCTATCATTATTATCTGAAGAACTTTTTTGCATAGTTAATTAATGCTTAATTTTCACAGTCCATTACATAACATTAACCCTTAACCTGCTGGAACCGAAAGTGATTAGCCTTTGCCACCAGTATAGAGCCAGGCCAGCCTGCACATCCGTGCAGTCTGACCAGGCTCTATACTGTTGGTAGCTCCATTTTTGTATTTTGATATTGAAATCCCTTAAACTTGAATGGACTGTTCCAAATTCAAAGCTGGGCAAATCCATTACAAAATTTCAGCATGTTCAGGGTTAAGACTTTAATGATCATCCTTATAAATAATCTGCATGTTTATACAAAGCATACCAAAAAGGTCAAAATTATAAAAACAAGGTCATATTATTAATGATGGAAATAAGGTGATCTTGATAACATAATACAGTGTCATTATTAGCTGACACATAATCTATCAAAGTTAAATCAAAGATAATATGTTGCTTAAATGTATACAACTACACATATTACTATGTACTTCGGTTACCATAGATCATAATTCTCAGTACAACTGACTAATAACTACTGTTGTTGTGAACTATGGCAAGATGGTATTAACTGATATGAAAAGCTACTAGTATTATTCTTGACCTGTAGGTCCACTTTGGTCAATAACTGAACAGTCTAGATATCTTCAGGCCAATTTAAAACATTGTTTCCAAGATATGAGCAATCAGGGTTGTCACGAGGATTTTGGAAATGGGGGTCCAGGAATCCCATCCTCCAAAAAATGGGGGTCCTCTGGCAAACAGTGGGGGGTCCCTTGATGAAAAGTAAGAGTTTATGCAGTCCGAGCAAGCACATTGCAAACTTAACTCATATCAGTTTTTTTTATTCTACATAAGCAACTAAGATAAATGTCAATGGAAACTGACTGCAATTTTACAAAGCTTTAAAGTTGCTGTTGATTGTGCTGTTATTTTTTACACTTACATGTAGACATTTAACTTGAAGAAAAATATATAACTACTGATACTTTTACTTATTAAATACCAGAACAAACTACATGCATTCACAGAAGACACAATATAAGTTATATATATAAATATATAACTACTGATACTTTTACTTATTAAATACCAGAACAAACTAAATGTATTCACAGAAGACACAATATAAGTTTCTCATCTTTAACAAGAACACCGCTGGGCAGAGCATTATATGCCCAAAGGATGTTTTTTCGAAGTACGATGCGTTTGTGATATAAGGGTTTGACCTTTGACCTACCGACCCCAAAATCAATAGGGGTCATTCATTCAATGTGTGCAACCATTATTATGAATTTTGAAGTCTCTACGAAAAATGGTTGTTGAGTTACAGAGTGTAAATGATTCTAAACATTTAGGTCACTGTGACCCTGACCTTTGACATACTGATCCCAAAATATACAGGGGTCATCCACTCAATGTGTGCAATCATGATATAAAGTATGAAGTCTCTATAACAAATGATTGTCAAGTTACATGGCAGAAATGGTTTTCAATGTTAAGGTCACTGTGACCTTGACCTTTGACCCCAAAATCAATAGGAGTCATTCACTCAATGTGGGCAACCATTACATGAATTTTGAGGTCTCTAGGACAAATGGTTGTCAAGGAACAGAGTGTAAATGATTATAAACATTTAAGTCACTGCAACCTTGACCTTTGATATACTGACCCCAAAATGTAAAGGGGTCATCAACACAAAGTGTACAATTATGATTATAAAGTTTGAAGTCTCTGTTACAAATGATTGTCATGTAAAATGGTGGAAATGGTTTTCAATGTTAAGGTCTATGTGACCTTGCCCTTATACCTACTGACCCCAAAATTAATTGGAAGTCATTCATTCAATGTGTGCAACCATCAAATAAATTTTGAAGTCTCTAAGACAAAATGGTTGTTGAGTTACAGAGTGCAAATGATTCTGAACATTTAGGTCACTGTGACCTTGACCTTTGACATACTGATCCCAAAATATACAGGGGTCATCCACTCAATGTGTGCAATCACGATATAAAGTATGAAGTCTCTATAACAAATGATTGTCAAGGTACATGGCAGAAATGGTTTTCAATGTTAAGGTCACTGTGACCTTGACCTTTGACCCCAAAATCAATAGGAGTCATTCACTCAATGTGGGCAACCATTACATGAATTTTGAGGTCTCTAGGACAAATGGTTGTCAAGTAACAGAGTGTAAATGATTATAAACATTTAAGTCACTGCAACCTTGACCTTTGATATACTGACCCCAAAATGTAAAGGGGTCATCCACACAAAGTGTACAATTATGATTATAAAGTTTGAAGTCTCTGTTACAAATGATTGTCATGTAAAATGGTGGTAATGGTTTTCAATGTTTAGGTCTATGTGACCTTGCCCTTTTACCTACTGACCCCAAAATTAATTGGAAGTCATTCATTCAATGTGTGCAACCATCAAATAAATTTTGAAGTCTCTAAGACAAATGGTTGTTGAGTTACAGAGTGCAAATGATTCTGAACATTTAGGTCACTGTGACCTTGACCTTTGACATACTGACCCCAAAATGTATAAGGGTGATCCACTCAATGAGTGCAATCATGATATGAAGTTTGAAGTCTCTACAGCAAATGATTGTCAAGTTACAGGGCGTAAATGGTTTTCAATGTTAAGGTCTATGTGACTGGCCCCTTCTTCTATTGTTATGGAATGAACTCTATTGTTCTCTATTTTTTGTGTTTACAGTTAGACGGGCCCCTATTTCTTTTCGGTAGCGCGGACATACTGACAGATGGATGGACGCCCTGGACCATAACATAATATGCCCCCTTCGGGCATATAAAAATGGAAAACAAAATACTGAATAACAACAGTCTAAACAATTTAACCCAGAAAGTGTTAATTTTCAGTGGCTTTTTTTTTTTTGCAGGACAGGCCCAAAAATGAGTCCACTGTTGATGGCATTGTGCCAAAATAATATTTATTTTTAGTTTTTCATAATGCAGCAATTTGCTGTTTTCATGCGGCACAATGAAACAAAAACTTGTGACAAGCAAACGTTCGATATTCCGGCATCAATGAAAATCTGACTATCCAATTCCTTGAATCATTTTAGGTCTATTTTAAACAAAATTACATATAGTGGGAATGTCAATTAAATTTTCACACAATTCATAATTAAACACCTCTTGGTAATTTACACACTTTCCAATCACATTTCATGTTAGCCCAGCCTAACTGTCAATCAAAAAAACAACTGTGCAGCAGTGTCAAATGTTAATGCATCTGATTGGTTGAGACACTGACATAATTGGCATATCAAGGTCATGTGGTAAAATGAAGCTAATGATGTGTAACCATTACCAACTGTTTTTGTTTATCAATTAATTAGTTGTCAAACAGGAAGATATGATTGCATTCAGGTTAAAAAATCTCTGCATTCCGGGATTCTCGATACATAATTTTTGTGCATCCTCTGTGAATTTTCTGCGTAATTTAAGCAGAACTCTGTGTTACTGAGAACCCTGAGCAATGATGTTTGCTATCTTCAACATGGATGCATACAAGACACTTTCATTTTAGCTAAGTATTGAAATTCATTAGAAAATCAATGATGCTTTAAGTTCATTTCAAGTACCTTGAGCCAAGGTGAGTTAAAAAATATTGCCATGGATGCACAGACCTTTCATAGTGACAACATTATTTTCCCCATCAACTACAATTTTAATCCAAAGAAAACAGAATTCTAACCACCTACGTCAGACATCTTAGCTTACAAATAATTTACTTCAGTTTTCTTTTTGGTTATTTTAGTGTCTCTGCTGATAAATATTCAATTATTGTCTTAGTTAATAAAAACAGACATGTAATTCTATTAGTCTGTCACCTTAATGTTGAGCATCGATCACAAGGCTGTCCCAGTTAATGGCAAGAATAAAAGCTTCTGCTGACAATGATGACCAAAATCTGGAATTAAAGCTTCCAATTACACTGATGACCAGTCTTTGACGTCAACATGCAGCAATTTTGACTGATTGTCAGCCCTAAATGAGGTGTTATAATTAGACAGCAGCTACATACAAGACTTTTTTCTCTCCGGGACACATTATCATCTAGTTTGGTGTGTGGTTTTCTTTACCAAAAAGCCTCATGATTTTTTTTACTCCATGAGTGAGGGGTTAGAGTCCTACACTTCCAATAAAGAGGAAACTGGATGTAATCCAAGAAGCAGTCATGGCATTGATCGTTAATGTAAGTGACATGAACTTGTTTTACAATCCATGTAAAATAAACAGATTTAATCTAACTAAACTAAAAAGAAATGTAACAGGGACATATTATAACAAGTAGTTCACTTGTTTCAATTATTTTCATCAAAAGATGAGATTTTCACCAGTTAACATGCAACAGAACTAAACTGTTAAGCTAACTGTCAGCGCTTAACTTAGTGGCTAAATTTTCAATTTTATAAAAACAAAGACATATCATTTCCAATTGAGGAACCAGTACAAAAGTATTGTATCTCTGTCTTAATAACTCTATATATATGTAGTTACAATATATACCAAAGATATTTCAATATTAAATATCTATGTAAAGATCATCATAAAAAGCCAAGACCTACCAGTCTTTTTTTCAGTTCTGTTCATTGTCTTTATGCACTTTAATTTCAATAAATACTGGCAGTATAATTAATTGTAATAACTGCCAAGCATGCACATGGGCATAATGTCAAACCTGCAAATGGAAATCTACCAATGAGGATAGGACAGTATGATAGTTGACTGTTATAATATATTAGCTTTGTACAGTGCACTTCTGCCTTAAATGTCCCTTATCATTGTGTGAATTTCCAACAAGGTCTCTCTAAACATCTTTGCGTTATGCTACAGAAAATGAAACAAGAGGGCCATGATGGCCCTGGATCGCTCACCTGAGTACTTAGGTTTGCTGTTAAGCAGTATTTCATTTTTTAATTGAAAATATGTAAGTGCCTACAAACCAAATATGTAAAATATCAGTCTATAAATAAAGGCTCTATGACAGAAAGTAGAAATATCTATTATAAGCTATGGTGACCTTGACCTTGACCCAGTGACCTCAAACCCTACCCATGGGTAGAGGTCCATGCAAGGAACCTCTATACTGAATATCAAAGATATTGGTCCATAAATAAAGGCTCTATGAGGTACAGTAGATAAATCTACTTTTAGCCTCCGTGACCTTTAACCTAATCCAATAATTTAAAAAAACCTGATAAAGCTTGCTTCATGCCAAATTTTAAAATTCTAGGTCTTGTGGTTTCAGACAAGAAGATTTTTAAAGATTTTCTTCTATATTGTTATTTAAAACTTGTGACCCCTCGGGCGGGGCCAGTAGTGACCCCAGGGACATTTTTCTAACAAACTTGGTAGAGGTCCACTAGACAATGCTACACACCAAATATCTAAGCTCTATAACTTACGGTTTCTGACAAGAAGATTTTTTTAGATTTTCTTATATAACTCTATGTAAAACTAGTGGCCCCTGGGGCGGGGCCATTTTTGACTCAGAGGACAGGATTTGAACAAACTTGGTAGAGGTCCACTAGACAATGCTACACACCAAATATCTAAGCTCTATAACTTAAGGTTTCTGACAAGAAGATTTTTTTAAGATTTTCCTATATAACTTTAGTAAAACAGGTGACCCCCCGGGGCAGGGCCATTTTTGACCCAGAGGCCAGGATTTGAACAAACTTGGTAGAGGTCCACTAGACAATGCTACATACCAAATATCTTAACTGTAGGCCTTCTTGTTTATGACAAGAAGATTTTTTAGTTTTTCCTATATAACTCTATGTAAAACAAGTGACCCCCGGGGCGGGGCCATTTTTGACCCAGAGGCCAGGATTTGAACAAATTAGGTAGAGGTCCACTAGACAATGCTTCACACCAAATATCTAAGCTCTATAACTTACGGTTTCTGACAAGAAGATTTTTTAAGATTTTCCTATATAACTCTATGTAAAACTAGTGGCCCCTGGGGCGGGGTCATTTTTGACCCAGAGGCCAGGATTTGAACAAACTTGGTAGAGGTCCACTAGACAATGCTTCACACCAAATATCTAAGCTCTATAACTTACGGTTTCTGACAAGAAGATTTTTTAAGATTTTCCTTTATAACTCTATGTAAAACTAGTGGCCCCTGGGGCGGTGGGCCATTTTTGACCCAGAGGACAGGATTTGAACAAACTTGGTAGAGGTTCACTAGACAATGCTACACACCAAATATCTAAGCTCTATAACTTAAGGTTTCTGACAAGAAGATTTTTTAAGATTTTCCTATATAACTCTATGTAAAACTAGTGGCCCCTGGGGCGGGGTCATTTTTGACCCAGAGGCCAGGATTTGAACAAACTTGGTAGAGGTCCACTAGACAATGCTACACACCAAATATCTAAGCTCTATAACTTACGGTTTCTGACAAGAAGATTTTTTTTAGATTTTCTTATATAACTCTATGTAAAACTAGTGGCCCCTGGGGCGGGGCCATTCTTGACCCAGAGGCCAGGATTTGAACAAACTTGGTAGAGGTCCACTAGACAATGCTTCACACCAAATATCTAAGCTGTATAACTTACGGTTTCTGACAAGAAGATTTTTTAAAGATTTTTCCTATATAACTTTAGTAAAACAGGTGACCCCCGGGGCGGGGCCATTTTTGACCCAGAGGCCATGATTTGAACAAACTTAGTAGAGGTCCACTAGACAATGCTACATACCAAATATCTAAACTCTAGGCCTTGTGGTTTCTGACAAGAAGATTTTCAAGTTTTCCCTATATAACTCTATGTAAAATCAACTGACCCCTGGGGTGGGGTCAGTTTTGTCCCCAGGGACATAATTTGAACAAACTTGGTAGAGGTCCACTAGATGATGCTTCATACCAAATATCAAAGCTCCAGGCCTTGTGGTTTCGGAGAAGAAGATTTTTAAAGATCCAACTTATAAAATCTATTTTTAGCTCCAGTGAACCAGAAATGCAATGGACCAGAACCATTTGAACAATCTTGGTAGAGCTTCATGCAAGGAACATCCCAGGCAAGTTTCATTACATTTGCCCCATTGGTTTCAGAGGAGATGTCGTTTAAATGAAAAGTTGACGACGGACGGACGGACGGACTGACGAACGACGGACAAAGACCGACCAGAAAAGCTCACCCTGAGCACTTTGTGCTCAGATGAGCTAAAAAACAAGAGCTGTCGTAGGACAGCGCGCTCGACTATTCTCAGTACTTGACACTAAAGGGTTATAAAACCTTATAAACTCAAAATTCACACAAAATCCTTGATTAAGTTACCTCCTCTTGTGGCAGTCTAAAGCCATGATAATAAAAAAATGTTTTAAGTTAATCTGCAAGGGAAAGGTGACTTGTGCTACCTTGCAAAAAACTTTAACCTAATTTGTAAGTCCAAAAGGGGCCATAATTCACACAAAATGCTGGACACAATAACCTTCTCTTGTGAGCAGACTAAGCTCTTGATGGTAAACAAGTATTGTGAGTTTCAGGGCTATATCTGCAAGGGAAAGGTGACTAGTGCTACCTTGCCTAAAAATTTAACCTAATTTGTAAGTCCAAAAGGGGCCATAATTCACACAAAATGCTGGACAAAGTTACCTCCTCTTGTGATTAGACTAAGATCTTGAAGGAAAACTAATATTGTATGCTCAAAATCCATACAAAATCCTTGACAAAGTTTTTGGTGGTGGTGGTGGTGGTGGGGGGGGGGGGGGGGGGGGTTTGAGGATGGATGGGGAGTGAAGTACCTATGAATAAATTTTAAAAAAAAAAAAAGAAAAAAAAAAAAATCTAGTCAGAGGGGGAGGTCCCCCCATGCAGAGGGGAGATGCGGGGAGAGTACGTACCCATCTAATGTCAGTTAATATTTTATTTCTAGGTTTAAGAAGTTTTTTTCCTATTTATAAGTATAAGCAAAAACAAGTGACCCCTGGGGTGGGGCTAACTGTGACCTGAGGGACATCGGTACCAAGAATCTTTGCAGGGGTCTTGCTGGTTATCAAGTATTCCAAGTTTGAATGGAATATCTTTGACACTTTTTGAGAAATGGACACAAATTTCTAAGTCGAAAAGGGGCCATAATTCACACAAAATGCTTGACACAGTTATCTCCTGTTGTAAGCATAGTAAGTTCTTGATGGTTAACAAGTATTGTAAGTTTCAGGGCTATATCTGCAAGGGTTAGGTGAATAATGTTACGTTGCCGAAAAACTTTAACCTGAACCAATGCCGACGCCGTGGCGAAAACTATAGCCCTCCTTATTCTTTGAATAGTCGAGCTAAAAATTATATGAAAAAAACTAACAGAGCGTAATTATTCAAAAGCTAAGCCAGGCAGAGTTATGGGTCCTCACCATGCTCTACACTTCCTCTTATTGTCCTTTATCTCTGTGTGAAGTTCAAACAAAATCCCAGATATTTTTACAGCTTAGTTTTGTGGCTTGATCTAAAAGAACCTTAATCTGTCTTCAAGACTGTCAATTATCTGCCATTTTAGAAGCAAATCATTCTAATCTGATACTTCCACAAGACAGAAAACAAAAGTAAGCAGTGGAGCTAATGTTACCGAAATCTCCCAGCATTTTTTTACAGGAGAGTTGAAAGACGTTTAAAAAAAAATCCTGAAACTCTTTAACTGCAATGCATTTGTCTATGACCTTCACCGTAGATGGGAAAAAGCATCTCTAAGGTAGAAAAAACAACATGGTAAGGTTCTCAACTGTAATTAAGCTGATCAAAAGGAGTATTCTTTTTTTTTAAACAGCTTTTTGGTGTATTGTGATCCTGAAAAGTAAAAGCTCAGTGCTTGCATTATCTGTCTGTATACATTACTGTAAACAATCGTTTGACACTCTCAAAACCAAGTGTATGTTACATCACTTCTGAGCACTATTCCTTGTTCATGTTAAGAGAAACAGACAATAACTTTTTAATTTATTGTATCATTATATTATTTTACCCCCTTCCCACCTCTTTAACAGATACCTATTAGCAAGAATGTACGACACGAAACTGCTGTGAAAACACACTTGGCACGTAACATGTAATGTGAAACTTAATTCTTCACAGTAAGTGGTTTTCACACTATACGTGACATGAAATGCTGTCGAAGACTATTGTGCAAGACTCGCTTTTTTTACTCAGGGGCTTTATTGAAGTTAATTTGGTGTACGAGTGTTGACAAAATTGGAAAATCAATACTGACCTGATAGAACGACTTCAACTAGACAGCCCTCTTTCACTTCACAGGCATTGCTGATAATCTGCAATACATTCGGGCTGCTGGATTCATGACGGAACAATAGAATCTTGTCTGCGATACCATAGAAGCCATGTTCAGGATACTGAAACAGAAATGATAAAGAAATAACTTAATAAGAATCAACTCTTTACTAGAGGCTACAAGTTTAAAAAAGAAATAGCAAAAATTATATTTTCTAAGTACATGTAACACCAAATATTATATTGCGTTTGAGCCGTTATTCCAACTTGCCGTCAATTTTGAAACTGGGTAATTAGAATGAGAACATACATACTTTAATTTCTGGGTTATATTTTTTGTGGCTGAATTTTGAGTTACAAAGTCTAAAGAGATTCAAACTTTTGCACTTGGTCACAAAAATTGCTGAATAAAATGACCATTGCTACTTCTGAACTTCAGTAGGTTAATAATGCCTTATAATAGTACTGGTTAATTTCAACATGTCATTTGAATAAAGGAGCGTAGAAGCTAACATCTTTAAAATTGAACAGAAATATACTGTCATTCATAATATGCAAATTTCATGTAAAAACTACCAGTACGGAGGAGTTAATGGCCCTGGAACTAATGTAAATAAACAGATTAAACCAATCTTATTAACTTTGAGCAAACAAGACTGTGAAAACTATCACTTTTTCGGTGACATCACCACTTAAATCCAGCACTCTAAGTGGAATATTTTCTTAGCATTTCTAAACTCATTTATCAGCAGATGTATGGTTAAGTTCTGAGGCAAAAGAAAAATCCTTAACTTAAATGTTCTTTTGTATATTTCCATTTACATTATGTCATATATAGATTAAACTGGATTTTACACTGAAGTTTTACCCACAAAATTTAATTAATTTAATATTAATTTGCCATCTGAAAATATAACAATACATATAAACAGTTTCTTAAACCTGTTTATCCTCACAAAAATTTAAACTGGGCGCACTTATAACTGATGAAATCAGTTTCACAAAACAGGTGAATAGACTCCTTAAAAGGTAGTGAACGTTAAAAAAACAAAAAAAAACAAAACTGAACAAAATATAACATTTAATGTACAATTATTATAACTGTTGAATATTGCACACCAATTACTAGGAGCATAACTAATATCCTAAGCATGGGTGTGAATGCAAAAAATCATAATTCTTAAGTAATTTGTTTATCTTACACTATTCCCTTGTTATAGAAAACCATAACAAAGGGAGGTAATTTTGAAAACAAGGAGTACAGTTCCTTGAAAAGGGTATTTACTTTGTTGTCATCACTGAATTTATCAAGTAAATTTATCAACTATACACTATAAAACCGAATTCAGAAGGATAGAGATAAAAATGTAAGCAAGAAAAGATTAGGAGAAACAAACCTCCGAACAAAACATTTCTGAAAGGAACATTTTAAAATGTAAGTTTACGTTAAAATAATGAGCAAAAAACAAATCAAAAGGGGGAGATAAGGGGGAATATAAGTAAGATAGCTATATAAACTTACATTTAACTTTATTTTTATCAGACTGTATCTAAAAAGGTTTTTATTATGAAAAGACTCCTAAAGCAGATAAAAGGTATAGAAAGTTCATATGCAAAATAAACTTCAAACTCTCTTTTCCAAATAAAACATCATTTTGTGTGTCTTCACATTAAATATTGGGAAAACAGGTCCAGCTATAACCAGTCTTGTTGATCAAAGGTAAAAAGTTTGAGACCTGTTCCACCCCATTTTTGAGTGAGAAAGTTTGCAGTTTAAATTTATAACAGGGATCTTTAACCCTTACCCTGCTGAAGGCAACTGACTCTGCCTTTGCAATCAGGGCAGACCAAAATCAGACTCCAGTCAGTCTGATCATGGTCTGCACTATTCACCATTCAGTCAGCAAATTTTCAATGAGCACCCCCATAAACAGTTAATGGATCTATCCAAATTGAAAGATGGACAAGTCCATTTTAGATATTTAGCATGGTAAGGGTCTAGTTAAGGCTCTTACACAATCAGATATCTATCTCTCTCTTTTACACAACATAAATTTTTAAGGGTCAATATCATATGATGAAATGTGTGTATGACAACACTGCTTAATTAACAAGAGATGTAACTTCTGCCTGATCATCTAGTATTCACTTCAACAGTGTCAAGTATCTCAATGGTGTCAAGTGTCTAATATTTACTCATCACACATACTGGTTAGCTCCTTGAAAGGTAATACTGCAATCGTGATTTCATCTCAATATGTCAGTCATGAAATATTACCAAAAGTGTAAAAAAATACAATCTGATCATGACTTATTTCAAAATACTATGAGCTGTAAAGAACTTTTCAGTTATGTCATAATGCATTTTTCCTGGTCTGTTTTTCTGCACTTAAATTTCTCAAAGTTCAAACTGGTGAATCAATATGCTCGAAATTACGAAATACAGTACTACAAGCAATACGGTTTATATTATAGTAATTTTAAGTCACGTTCAATAAAACTTATGTCATTTCCTATCTGTGACAACTGATTCATCATTAGACAATAAAAAAAGTCCCTAATACTAAGTGGAGAAGTTTATCAAGCAGGTAGAGAGTGTGTAGCAAAGATTGGACAGAAGAACTTCAATTAGAAAAGACCTAACAATTGCTACATGTATATATAATGAGTAACTCTGGAACTCGAAACTATTTAACAAAAGAAACCAAATTTTGAACTGTGAGTAAACCCGGGGCTATTTATAATTCGAAGAGAAATGAATGCTTCTATCAAATGAACCATGTGACTATCTGCCCCTATCTAACAATCTGTTTTAAATATACAATAGACATCTTTTACATAAATGTGCAGACAGTATTGGTATCTAATCAAAGAACTTAAAATTAATTGACTTGACTGTTTAATTAATACATGAAAACATATATTCCACTGTTATAAAGGTGGCTTACACCATTAATGACAATTTAATTAAGTGATGAAAAACTTGTCAGTTGTTTGTATCTTAGCCCACATCTGTAAAACAAAACTTCTTAAACATTTCAAGGCCATATCAAAGGAACCATGTGTTTATCTGCCCCTACCTTGTTATCTGTTTTAAATACGCTGTAACCATTCTATCAAATATATAACTATATTTTATGAAACAAATTAATTGCCTAACATGAAGATGACAATTAAACTTATAAAGAAATTGACCTGTGCATAACAAGTTGAAGAAATAAGTTCTCAATACTCAACAGGTCATATTTAAGTGAATGTCCTTCGGCAAACCTATTTATCATATATATAGAGTTTTTGTTACCTCCTTTTGACCACTTATAACTGATACAATGACAATGTTATTATCAAACCAATCATACATGTTATATGTATGGTATATAGACTATATTAATATGAAAAGAAATCTTCAGCATTAAGAAACTGAAGAAAGGGTGCATTATAAATGACAGCAACCAGGGTTTCTTACAGCTGAAGATTACACTTACATAGCCTCTATCCAACTTCGTGTTTGCCCCTAATTTTCATCTTCACTTTTTTTTGTTGGCTTTCTTAACCATTTGGAACATAACTATGCGTAAGCGAACCACTCTGTCCTGTGCCCTAACACAGCTGCGCAGACAACATGTTTTGGCAGGTACAATGTAAGAACGAACAGAACAGTGCTATTTATGAAGAAGAGCAGAAATCGCAATTCTTCACAGAAAAACCTATCAGAAATTAAAATATCTTTATATTCTGATTAACTAGAGCATGCAGTCTGCCAAATACTGAGATTTGACTTGTCTTAATAATATTGTGATGAGTTAAAAATTACCAGTCTAGAACACTGTGTTTTAGTTCTAAAAGTGTTGGAGTTTGGTGAGGCAGGGGTTATATTCAGACTCAATTTCTTAGAGAGGACAAGAAGTTGAGTCATCTCTGCATCTCAACAAATGCAACCTGTCTTTCTTTATTTAATTCTGACATAAATGGATGCTTCTAATTACCAGCAACATGAAATGTTTTATTAATTCCTGATAGTGCTGTCTCAATGCCATTTTCCATAATATTATATGATTTATAAAGGTTCTGGTATAATATAATTACTATAGAAAATAATCCTGTTACCATGGTAACCAGAAACAATAGTGTCGAATGGCAGTGAACAGACCAGATTAAACACCTAAGTGTCAGAGAAGACAAGAGGAGGGAACTGTTTCTAGTTTCTACACTATTATCTGCCTAATTATATTACAACCTGCTGAATGATTACTGGATAAAGAAACTTCAAGTCAGACTGGATAATTTTCTCTGTGTTAAAAACCTTTGAAGTGATACATTACATATTTCTTCTTAAACAACACTTTGGTTGAACAACTGTAAAATTCTTAAACCATTTCTACAGACAAAATTAAAATCTTAGTTAAATGGCTAAAGATTTTGAAAAATTATCTGAATCATTATATAATATATAAATTGCAATAGGTAGATTTTTTGTAAACAACATCCGCTCTACCTTTTCATTGGAATGAAAATTCATGCATTTTCATGTTCTGGGACTCTATGAAAGGGACAATAAAAAATGTCACAGGGGAAATAAAAAAGATAAACTTTAAGTCAGAGTTACTGTTCTTTAATTGAGTAAAGCATTCCAACTTCTGCTAAAGGTTTCAACAACAGTATTTCATAAAATCTTATATTTCATGTTTAGTAGCTTAAATATACTGAAAAATTGTAAGGGAAACTGCGATATCTCAAACCTAGGAAGGAAATAATGTGAGATTGTTATAAAATACTTAAAAATAGAATCCTAGAAACAGTTTGATCGATCAGCAGTGACACAATGCTCTATTAACTTACTTTTGAATATTTTACATGAAGAGTCTATCAACTGTTTCTTTATTTTCAAAATTACAGCCGTGACTTAGCAACTCAATTTTATAATGAAAAAATATATAAAAGTTAGTTGTTCATATATATATTGTGTTATGCCAGGGCTATCATGTCAAGAATTCTTAAAAAACAGCATTTTACTAATATTTAGGTTTTATGGAAATCCAAAATACAAAGTAAATGTGCAAGAAAATGTATTTCCTTCTCCAAAAATAGGCCCAATGATTAATAATCTGATGTAAAAATACAACCACATAACACATAATGAAAGAAGATAGACAACAGCTGTCATTAAAATACAGACTCAAAACATGTATTAAATGCAGTTTACTAAACTTAGTACAAAACACTTCATACAAAACCTGTCAAATTTTAAACCAGACTGTATACTTAAACATAAGTGTATTACAAAAGAAGTTCATGAGTCATTAGGAAGGAAACATTAATGCTTCTGCTTTTCTGTGAATTACATAAATAGAACCTGACTACCATATATGTTTACAGAATAATAGGTTTTTTCTTTTAGACTACCTCAATGTAAAATAATGCCTGTCTAAAATAGAGTTTGATGGCAATATAACTTTTCAGTATAATGAGTTTTTCTAGATTACTTCCATAAAAATGTCTAGGTGAAACATTAGTTCCATTCCCAAGAAGAATATAAACTATATGCAGAACCATTCAGCTACATGTTACTAACTTGAAATTTTACAATAAAATAACTGTCAATCACACCTTTGTACATGAAGGATAATCTCTGGAACAAATTAATACAACCCCCTGTCAGTTCTGCAGCTCAAATGCTTAGACAGAATTTCAGCAAATGAAATATAATCACCTCAGATCAATGACCACCTGAATTAATTTGGTCAGTGCCTCAGATTGAAAGACATAAATGATATTTTGCTACTTTTTTTCCTAAAGGTGAAATAAGGTTCATAATACAAGGAAGACCTTGACCTTTTAAATAATTTCTTCTGTATGACACTGACCTTATAATAATAATAATAATCATAATAATAATAATAATAATAATAAAATCTTTTTTTTAACATATAAAGTGGACCTTAACAATAGCAATCCCAAGATTATACCCTAACAAGTGAACAGCACACCCAGTTTGTCCTTGACCTTTAGAAACAGTTCCAGTATGACCCTGAACATTTGGAACAATCGCAATCTCGGGTATCAAAACCTCTGCTGAGTAATGTAAAGCATCATCGGCTCTGTGGCCTTCTAATTATCTGAAGCAGTTCTAATCAATGTTGAAGTCGGCAAAATACGATAATAACGATATACTTGCAGGAACCAGACTTAACAGAGGAATCCGAGAGCAGATCTGAGCAAAATATATGCAAGTCATCATTCTCACCTGACAGCCTTTGACACTGAATTAATATATTACATCTGATACATGATACTGACTAACAGATGACTAGTATTCACAAAGACGGGGTTTCACTTTGAGAAAGTACTGAGTTTTGTTACAGCAACATGCAGATTTGTAATTTCTCCGCAGCTACTTTGAGTTTTAACTGAATTGTAAATAATTAATGGAAGTTAAGGTTTAGGAATTTTAACTTTGAGTGTTATTGCTACTTGAGAAAGTCTAATGGAACCTAAATTTGCAAATCAATAAGTGTGGAAAGAATGTACATTGCACTTACACGTACTTTGAGTTAGACTTGAGGTGATTCTGAGGGCTACGTGTAGTCTCCAAATAGAATTGGACAGCTACAACTTCAAACATGAAAATTACGTTTTTTGTACATGTATTTGCACCTACACAAACGCATCCATCAAAAACATGTACACACAAATACAGAGTGACTTTTAAATGTCAAACTTATCTTCTTACATTAATGAACAAACTTGATTTATGACAAAGTGATAGAAGGTGCATTACCATATGTTTTATTTATCAAATAGTAAGAAAACAGTTAACTGTGTATATAATGTATATGCACTGCAATATGCTAATTGCCCAAAAAGACAATGATAATTTAAAGCTTTTAACCTTAAGAGTACATTAAACAACAATACGAGAGAGCCAATATTCTTTCATTAAGGTATAGTTTACAAACACCCCAGGGCTACACTGTCACAACCTATTCCTTCAATAACGAACACTAAATGACTTATAAATGGTAAAACATTACAACAAATAGAAGGTCAAAGGTCAAGTGAGTGAGGCAAAGATAACGATGTCAAATAGGGCATTAACCATTATTACCAAAATGAATGTAAGTCTAATTAAAAATATTTGACCAAACTGCATAATATATGATTAAAATGACTTTTTTTTGGTCCTGGAAATACTAATATACATGTCCTGAGTACCAGACTGATTTGGAAATTAACATACATTAAAGAACACACCCTACAATTAACTGAAGATAAATTGTATATCTATTGTGTCTATCAATTTAGAAATAACTGATAATTCAAAGAAGATGTTCAAAAATGTCTCCTATAGACATTATTAAAGACTCATGAAAATGTTCATATGGAATGGTTATTCGCCTAAAAATGGTTCAACAACAACTCTCTATACAAAAGACAAATATTAATGCATTCAGTTACTCCTGTTGTTTACTGATACCTAGACATCAGATAATTCATTCAGTTTCATTCATATTTACATGAATTTTATAAGAAAACTGTACACTATAAATTTTAGGGTAGGTCTCATTAAATGAGAGAAAACGTAGCCTGAAATCCTGTGTGTTAGAAAATTAATAAAATAAATAAAAATAATATAAACAAATAAATGAAATAATAATAAAATAATTTTTGCAATAAGGGGAAACAATTCTGACTGTACATGTATTACAGACACGACTCTTACTATAAGGAAACATTTTCACTGTTCTATGTAAATCATGTATATTTGTATTTTAAATGACATAAAACTACTTTTCCAGCTAAAAAGGAAATTATTACAGACAAAAAAAAAACATTATTATAATCTACTAGGCCATAATTTTTTTTATTTTCGAGTTTACCGCTCCGCTGACTCCATATTTTGGGAAAATGAAAAAAAAAAGATCCTTCAGGGAAAAAAAATTTGCAGTCATAGTACACACAACTGTAAATCGCTCAAACTCCTATGTATTGTGATCGAAACATGGCTTCCCAAATTTGCATTTCTGTTAACCTCCTAGCTAGCTGCTACCCTACCTTATCTTGAAAAAAATCAGTAAAACAAAAAATTAAAACCAAATGGCCTTAAACAGCATATGCAATATACTGAGAAGTCAAATTGCTAATGGTGTGAAAAAGCTTTCAGTGAAAAGGTATGGCAGAACCTGAACTTAAGAAAAGGGCCATGATGGCCGTTAATCGTTCACCTGCATCCAACTGCTAAGGGGTCATAACTCTGGAACCCATGATGGGATGAAGCTGGTTCAGGCAATGAGATGACCCATATTCAACTTGACCTAGAGATCATCAGGAAAAACATTCTGACAAGTTTTCAAGCCACCTGGACATAAAAATTGGCCTCTAGAATGTTAACAAGGTAAATCTGTGTTTTGACCCGATGACCTTGTTTTTGACCCCATATGAAATATTTTCAAACCTGACTTGGATATCATCAAGATAAACATCCCAAAAGATTTTCATAACAATTGGATAGGAAATGTAGTCTCTAGAGTGTTGACCCCATGACCTAGTTTTTGAACCCAGATGACCTATTATTGAACATGATCTAGGTATCATCAAGGCGAAGATCCTGAAAAATGTTCATGATATTTGGAAAGGAAATGTAGCCTCTAGAGTGTTAACAAGGTTTTTCTATGTTTTGACCTACGATGACCTAGTTCTTGAACCAAGATGACCTATATTCAAACCTGTTCTAGATATTATCAGGACAAATATACTGACAAGTTTCCATGTCGTCAGAACAGAAAAGATGTTGTCTCTAGAGTGTTAACAACGAATATCTGTATTTTGAACCAATGACCTAGTTTTTGACCCCTGATGACCCATATATTGACCTAAATATGATTAAAACAAATATTTTAGCAAGTTTTCAGGACATCTGGAAAGAAAATGTAGCCTCTAGAGTGTTAACAAGGTTTTTCTATGTTTTGACCCTGTGACCAAGTTTTTAATTCAAGATGACCCAGATTCAAACTCAAGCTACAGATCATTACATGATTGTGTAAGATAGACCACCTGACAAGTTTTCATGCCATTTTGGAAAAAAAATTGGCCTCCAGAATTTTAACACGGTAAATCTGTGTTTTGACTTGATGACCAAGTTTTTTACCTCAAATCATCCATAATCAAACTGATAAATTTTCATGACATTTGTAAAGAAAATGAAGCCTCTACAGTGTTCACAAGGTTTATTCTATGTTTTGACCTACAATGACCTAGTTTTTGAACCAAGATGACCCATATTTGAATTTGACCTAGATGTCATCAAGACAAATTCATGACACTTGAACAAAAATGAGGCCTCTAGAGTGTTAACAAGGTTTTTCCTTGATTTGGCCTTGACTGACATGACCCATATTCAAACTTGTTCCAGATTTTATTGAGACAATCATTCTTATCAAGTTTCATGATCATAAAATAAAAAAATGTAACCTCTAAAGTGTTAACAAACCAACTGTGGATGACAGATGATGGATGACAGACACTGAAGGATCCTATAAGCTCACCTTTAGCTTCTCAGGTGAGCAAAAAATATCATGCACATGTAGAAAGCAGGAAGCTGAAAATTATACAGGTATGTGTTATGGAAGAAGACTGAACTCCTCAATATAAGGAATAGGAGTTTAAAGAAATAGAACAGAAAGATAGACAGAAGGTCAAAAGAAAAGTATCTAAACTGGAATATTTTGCTAAAAAATAATGCGAAACTTTTTGTCTTTGCCCCCTTGGAGATGTTATTCCTATTATTTTATGCACAAGCACTATTCCAACCACTACAGTACTTTCTGTTATAGCTATGTTTAAGATACATGTACTGGTTTTATTGATCAAACAAATGGCAACACATTCAATGCCAGATAAAATTTACATTAGAGACCAATACAGGGTACCTAGATAATGCCTAACAATTTAAAAAAAAAAAAATGAGTTAATGAACATCACAGCAGTTCAACCACAAGCAATTTAAGTAACACACAAATCTAGCCAACCTGACACACTGGTATCTACACACAGATGCAATTAAAGCTCAATCATTTTTAAATACTCAATGCCTGTATGAGCTGGATGTTTCAAAGAGACAGCTTTGAGTTTGAATAGCTTCTATACATGTCGTGCAAGTAACAAAGCAATCATACAATTCAGTGAGTATGAAATATGTAAGGCCCAGTATGTCAATTTAACTTGCTTGTAAAGTACTCACAAATCCTTGCTTTATTACAAGTCCACTCAAAAAAAATTGAGATGATAATGAATTTTTCATGTGGCTGAATCTATCTTTACAATTCAGATTTCATGGCAGCTTTTTATTTGGGTATTTCAAACTGGCATTATGCCCCTTTCTCTGTTAATCAAAACAAGTCACTACACTTTCAACCACTATTAGTCAGACAGAAATACCAGTGATACACCAAAGTTCCTTGGAAAAGACACTGAGGCTGGTATGATAAGATGACTTCAGTCTCTTTTCAGTTAATGCATTTTTTTTTATACTTGAATGTACTGAAAGCTCTCCAAACTTATTTACAGCACTCCCAAAGCCAGCAACAATGACATTACTGGTACCCATGTAATAGGGTGAAGTGAGGCATTTGAAGTGAGGCATTTGTGGCAGACTTTGTCACAGGAAACATCCTGTTCTCCTGCTAGTGTTTAAACCCTGAACATTCATACTTCTAAACTACTGACACATATTAAGTATCCTATTAAAGATACATATTATTTCATCTTGCACATCAAAATGCAAATAAAAATGTCAACCGTTAAAAGATGTCAGATGTTTAAATTCTCAGGTGCCAGTTTTCTGAATCCGCCAGCACTGCCAGATAGTACTGACTGCCAATAGACATTAATATCTCTCTAGAAGTTAGTAAAACAGATACTACGAATGCTAATTCCAAGGTAGGATTACACAGATATAAAGCTATTTTGACTATATATTGGGTCAATTTACACCGTGGGGTTATCATGAAACTTTTTAATAAGCACCAATGTTAACATTACTGATGGTAAGTAAGAAAGAAATCTGGAACTTTTGGATTTTGAATCCTGAACAGGTAAAGCTGATGGAATTAAGAACTGCAAAGAATTTTTTCAGTTTTTACAAATATTTTTGCCACTCATATACCGTAGGTTTATTGGTTATGACAAAAAAGTCTTCCTTTTAAAATTATTCTTTCTCTGAATAAAAGTAACAATGTTATTACATCTTTTCTGACCAACATTATGCTATGCTGCGGCAATGAAATTAAGTATTTCAAGTCAGCTGTCTGAAATAAAGCTTAAACAAAATAAAAAGTAGCAAGTGTAGTTTTTCAATAAATTTGCTCTCCTATTATTATGTATTGTCAACTTTAATGTCAACTGGACATTAAGGAAATAAAGTATGCATTCAGGAACTTTTTAAATCCAATTAAGCGATCACAAATGTAATTTATTTACATTTTGCCTCTTGTATAAAATTAAGAGACCAACCCTGACCATGCTAAATATCTGAAATGGACTTTTCCATCTTTCAATTTGGACCGACCCATTAATTGTACATAATTGAAAATTCACTCACTGAATGGTAAATAGCGCAGACCATGATCAGACTGCATGGATATGCAGGATGATCTTGGTCTGCACTTTTCAAAGGCAGAGGCAATTGCCTCCAGCATTAAGAAAGATCATGATGAAGTGGCTTCATTCATTTCATTTAAACTTCTGACATAGATATTTGGTACAAAAGGAGAAATCATTCATCCAGATCTATCATTTAGTTTAAATTAATTTATTTTACATTGATTGGGAAGCAACTCCTTGCAACTTATATTAATCCCTTTCGATGACTATCATTTAAAAAAAACTTTCTATATTATCTGTTATTCTTCCATTTTGAGCCTTTAGACCATAAAAATTTTACATTTTTCTCCACAATGTTCATTGTTGACATTGTTAGAAATTCTGCTAATATCAATGACAAAGGTTTCTGTTAACTAGAATGCTAGTCATATCTACCTGCTTACATAATTACTACAAAACATTTTTTACGTTTTATGTGGAAATCAAAGATTTAATTTTTAGCTCCTATGTCATAAGCTTTATATAGTATTATTACATGCACTAAAATCATCATTGCCATCTCATGGATGGGCAGAAACTTGGGTACTTTACTGAACTGTACTAGCGTGAACTAAGTAATCTCAACTGTTGCACATACTTTGTCCTTTTATTCAAAGACCATACCTAACTGATATTCACTTATAAGAATTCCTTTTTTTCTCAGTACTTCATAATAAATGTATATGGTATATACCAAGACTAAGTACTGATTTTATTAAAACAGTAAACAATGATCGTAATTTATCACTGGTTTGAATCCTACCAGAGGCAAGATCCTCCAGCAACTTTCTGATTCCAAAATTTTGACATATGCACAGATACTTTGATTGGCTCCTGTCTGAATAATATCATATACTTACAGTACAGCTCAAGCAATTTTTCCAAAGTCCGCCGATCCCCGCGATTTTTTTACGGGTGGATTGTCACCGCGATGTCCCCGCGACAGTTGTGACTTTCCGCTCGTCCACTCGATCGGGTGAAATTTGCGCTGCGGGATATCGTCGCCGCGGATCACTGTGAAATATTGCAGCGGTATTTCGCTCTCTCGGGTGACCATTAATTTATTTATTACACGGAGACATTTATTTCTAATACTGTACGTCTGTAAAGTATAACGAACTCAAACACATTTTTTAAAAAAAAAAAACTTTATGTGAATTATGGTTGTTTCGTCAAACCGTCGTTTCGTCAAACTTATTTTATATAGCAAGCAAAAAGTCGTTTCGTCAAATTAATAATATATAGTATTTCACACCTATTGAAATAAAATTATAATTGAAAGATTTGCGTGTGAAATTTCCTCAACTGCTATATCATGTTTATTCACCTAAATAAACATATTGATCATGACTGTTACAGGGTTCCCGCTGTCGCTCGGCAAAATTTTAATTCTGGCGCATAAAATCTTTAATTGGTTAATTTTACTGGCGCCAACGTAAGATTGACCCTAGAACTTTAGTCATTAACATTTGAAATGACATAGGTGCATTTTTGAGACCAAAAGGCATCCTATTGAACTCATAGATTCCGGACGGAACACAAAAAGCTGCCTTGTGACGTGTTTTGGATCGTTTTTCCGTTTTCTTGAAACTTTTTTTATTGAACTGTTTTGTGATGTGATTCTCCCCGGTAAATGTACATTAATATCGCCGAGCTAATTAAATAATTTTATTGATTAAAATCAACAGTAACATTGTAAGTCTTATTGATTTTTTAAAAGAAGATTACGTTGTACATTTACGTGAACATTTACAGGTATATCCGAATTAATCACGGCAAATCTCTGTGATTTTTCACCGCGGATTGCGGGGTTTTTTTACTACCCGTCCGCAGTGATTTGTCACCGCGGCTGACTATAGTATGTCCCCCGCGATTTTCCGCTCGCCGTTAAAAGTGTCCGCGGTGACAGAGCGGAAAGTGGAAAAATTGCTTGAGCTGTACTGTAAATTTTTTTATATTTTTACACACTGTCACTAGGAGTGCAATGGTTCACTGAAGTTCACATATATTAGAACTAGTTCATAAAAAAATAATGTAATTTAAGTGTAATCAGTTACAAATTACACACAATTTTCATTGTAATTAATTACAGTTCAATTACATGTAATTTAAGTTTACCTCAATTACAAATTACATTCAATTACTTGAAAAAAATGTAATTAATTACAATTACAATTACCCTATGTCTGATTCAGGCTTGGTTTCAAAATTTCAGTTCAGTACGTTTCGATACAGTCACAAAAATGCGCTGCACTACTGACCAATCCAAATGCTGCAAATCATTCAATGAGCCACTTTTGCTAAGTAAGAAAATGGCTGAACAACCTAAAGTAAGTGAATTACCCACATGTTTAAAAAAGTTACCAGTATGGAACAGTCCTTTTAATCAGGTGTGGACATATTCTTTTCATATTTTTGTTTCAAGATTATTCACTTGTGGGCATTTTAACATCAACAGTTAATGATAACATAGTGGCTGGATGATAATGGTGTTGAGCCAATAGTTAAATGAGAATAAAGATACTGAACATTTTATATCCTTTTTTGGAATACCGGCTGATTCGCACCTTGGCTGATTCTGACCAAGGCTCATTCGGACCCTCCTTGGCTGATTCGGACCTCTTTCCGGATCAAAGTTGAGCATTTACACTTACTTTATAATGTGTTAATAAAGTGCATATAACTACTTAGTTTTTCGCACACTCGTTACAAATTTTCTTTAATTTTGATGACTTCCATTTTTAATTGTATATTGTCCTTCATGTAGATATTATTATTATTATTATCATTATTATTGTTGTGAATTTAACGAAATGAATGCAATAAATTATTATGACCACAAACTTTCAGCGTAACTCCCATCATGGCCCCTAATACAATAAAATTAAGCCAGTTTAGAATAAAAAAAAGGAAGTCACTCTCTAAAAAAAATGTTAAAGATGAGGAATATTTTTCAGTTACGTGGTCCGAATCGGCCAAGAAAGTGGTCCGAATCAGCAAAGGAGGGTCCGAATCAGCCTGGGCCGAATCAGCCAAGGTCCGAATCAGCTGAGTTTCCTTTTTTGTTTAGCATTTGTCAAAGCTGCATTTTTGCCAGAACTGCAGTTCTTTCTGAAATGAAATCAAAGAGTAAAAATATAATCATTATCTGGTCATGTTTCAGCATCAACCCTCAAAGCTGTCACTTACAGCTGATGAAACAGAAAAGACAAAACCTGTTAGTCACCTACACTAGGGGTCACTGTGTGATAAAATGAAAAATGGTGCATGATGAGAATCATGACAAAAGCCTCTCTACTGCACCCAATCATCTATGGACTCATGTAACATTTTGCAATAAGGAACAGACATCAAACTGGATTATTAACAGATCTATTAATAATAAGTTGCAATGTAAAAAAAAATATTACAATGCTGCAACACTGTCATCACTAGTCTCAATATTTCGACTGCAAGACCGACCGATTTACAAACTGATATTACATAGATGTCGGCCTTTACGTCTCAACCAGTTAGATTCAAAACTGTGTCGGAAATCGAACTGATTTAAATTTCATTTTTTTCATTGCAACATGAAAATTTTCACACTGGCATGTTCATTTGTTGATATAAACCATAATTAGTCCTCAAAATATTTATAGAATGACAAATATTAACTTAAATTACCTATTAAACCCAATTAGGTACCGGTTGTTTACATGTGGATGTGCAAACGCTGTAACCAATGAAAACGTTTCTTTTAATTTAAACATATTAGTACACTCCGGGAGACTGTACGCGTTAAAATCGCACACAAAGCGCTTTATCGTATAGACGTAATACAACTTTTCTGGGTTTTTTTCTGAAAATATAAATTTGAAACTTTTGTATTTACTCCATTTATTTTTTTCTATATTAATACATACATCACACATTCTTAACATGTCACAGTTTTGATTTTGTGATTTTTATTGTAAAGATAGGATTTAATAAACTTAAATTGCCACCAGTCAAGGACACGATTCCTAATGTATGTTGTCAACAATTTTGTAATGTCAAGTAAAATTAAAATGTGCTATTCCCTTTCCTGTATATTGTGTTTTTTTCTTTAATGAACATTTAAATATAATTTGATTAATCTTAATTAATTCGTAGCGTCTAGTATTTATTTAGTGTAATCAGGCCTGACGTAATAATATTTTGAACCTAGAGCCGTTTATTTCAACTATCCAAATTATATCATCTTTACTTTTCAAGTTTAAACTACAATATCCTATATCATATCATCCATATTGAGTTATAAAGACATTCCATATATGGTTTGTTTCGCTTATCCATAAATATTTTTCTAAAGATGTTTTCTAATTGCGTGCATGCCTTCAATACAAAAATTACGCACAATACGTATAAGATATTTGTCATATATCAAATTTTATGGAATTTATTGCGAGCGAAGACCAATAACTTGCTTACAGTTTGTCATGTACGCACGTCGGCAACGTCCTCTAAGGTCTTGTTAAGACCGCCCTTTCATTTTGATTGACACCTCTAGCTTCCAAAAAGATGTCGAGTGCCTGTCATTCAAGTTGTCACGAGGCTTTTTTCTACATGTACAGTTCAGTTTATAATGCCCGTATGTTATTCTAGCTATTTTGCATAACTCCGCCCACATACCACATGTCACGCGCTGTTCATATCAAAGGAAATAAGTCACTTATTTTTTCATACAGATTATTTTATGAAAATCTCACGTCCGAGAAAAAAGCCAGGTCGGGCCTTTCAAAGTTTTTCAAAAGCCAACAATAACATTAAAGTAGATATTAAAAAAAAACTGTGCCAGAAAACCAAACAGTGCTCGAAAAAACTAGACAGGGCAAAGCGTGTTGCACAATGACTGAATGGCGTTGGCCAGAGAAAGAAACAGCTTAATTAATATTAACCTAGGACGTTTACTTGCCACTTTCCATGCCTTTTCGGAATATCAGTATGATAATGCGCAAAACCTTTGACGCTATAATAATACAATAAAATGATGTGTATTTTGCAACAAAATTCACGCGATATAAGGCAGTATGTCACCTTGAAATGTGCTAAAGTTATACAGATTTATACGGAACTTAAGCATCATAGCGAGGTTTAGCAGTCCTTTAATGGCGGACGGTCACGTGACCTTCGAAATGGAGGCGGTCAATTTATCAATTATGGAACGGTCTATAGTCAGCATTCACAGTATATGGGATCTTATGGCAGTATAACTTGAGTGGAAATATCTTTATTTTTTTTAAGGCGCTTTAATGTTTAAAATTGCAAAAGTTGCAATGGTGCAGTAACGTCGTTTTGGCAAACATAGCTTTTGTTACATTCTTTTTAAAATGTTTCCATTTATGGAGCAGAGTTCTTTGATAATGCAATAAATTATATTTACAATGTAGTACTGTGTTGTAAATTAAAAAGAGTGCTTTATAAAAAAAAAACCTCCGTCCGAAATAACCCACATATGTTGTTCTGAATTGCCATTATGGTATTTTGTTCAGAAATACAAGAGATGTTTAAACACATTGTACTGACTTTTGCCTGGTACAAAAAGAAATTTCCCCATTTACTCTGTGCAAATTCAATATGACGGAACATGGTCTCAGAAAATCTCAAAAAAATAATGAACTTGCGGCATAATTAATCGCTGATACAGATTTTAAGTGTATGACGCTTTTATATCTTCCTATAGCTCTAAGTGAATATGTATACATTCTATGTATACAAATAAAGATAATTCTCTTTTAAATAATATTATTAACGACTCGCATACATGTATTTAGCTATCCAAATATACATAACATGATTAAGTTTCATTCATATCATCCCTTTATGCTAACTAAAAAAAATCTTGTAGAAACTACGATAGTCCCCTTTTCAGTTGACTGCGTTAACAACGGATTTCCCGCAGTACATATTTCAACCCGTTGAGGTTTAAAAATAAAACCGATCGATAAACTGCCGTCAGGTAGAGTTTTAGCGGTGTCCAACAAAAACATGTTGACATGTGTAGGATTTATAAGCGTAATGCATAAAAAACATAAAATTTTCTTATCTATTTTCTCTTATATTGATTCAGTTTGGAATAAGCTTTACAGCTATGTATTTTATTTCAAGAAATATTGAGTGTAACTATACATTTGAAGCCGTCAAAGTTAGCGACGAGATTCTGGTCGCTGGCATATACACATAGAAGAAAAACTTTCCGCATTGTTTTGAATCGTAAGTGGGTTGTGCGCGAAGGGCGACCATCGTCAATACAAAAAAGAGCCCTTGCGCACAATTCGTTGGGCTATGTCATCACCTACCTTCCTGTCTACAAACGCACATGCAATTTCCTTCAAACTTGCTAATGTCAATTCTCCTTCAACATTGACTTGTTCTCTTGTCAAACCAATCTGCATCTGGAACGAAAAGTTCCTTCGCATCAAATCTGGATCTGACATTTTAAAAGTCAATGTGTAAATTTCTTCTCGTGCGTTTAATCCTCTTTCCAAATATCGTTTCCGGGTTCTGTCTTCCAGCAATACAAATAAGCTGAAAATCTAGTCTTAACAAATCACATGATACATTGGCGTACCGTTTAAACATCGGAATGAAACCAAAATTTAACAGTTACATTTTAATACTGCGAAAATTAAAATTAATGCAAAATTTTATCTGGGTGAAGTCGCAGTCGCAAACCGCAAGCGGATGACGTAGTTGTCGCGAAAAAAGTTGACATTTCGCGGCCTTAATTTCATTAGTTAAACACTATTTTGGGATTTAACGCAATATTATAATACATACGTTATGTGGGATTTAATAAAACCATTTTATATTCTTATAACAAAACGTTTCAGAAATTTAGGACCAACTCCTTTTTCACGACAAACAAATATTTGCTTTACGGCACAACAAAGTAGAAAATTCTGAGAAAGTGTAAAAATTAAGTACATGTAAGTCTTTTAATCCTGTTTAAGCAGGATATGGCCTCGTCAGAAGGCTCAGATAGTCGAACAAATAGCTTAACTAATCGATCTTCATCGACAGGCCATAATGACGATGACATTCAAGCAAATGAACTCAAGGGATGGTTGATGAAAAGGACAAAAATATCAAGGAAATGGAAAAAGCAATGGTTTCTTTTAAAAAATACAGATCTTCATTATGGAAACTCGCCTGAGGTATATTTTGCTTGTTGCTTAAGGCAACTAACATAACAGTTTTGGCTTTATGATAGCTCTTTTATGGCATATTTAATTTTCTTTAAACAAGTTTTCAGGGTTAGAATTTGGCAAAATAGTGGCTCTCACATTTTTTGGCACACATTTGTAAGTAATGATTATTGCCTGAGGTCTTGCACAGGTAAATAAACCGTATGTCACATGTTGTAACCGCTAAAACTCATGGGAAAATGAGGTCGAAAAAGACTGCTTTAACAATTTTTGCACAGACAAATGCAGTCCAAGGACCAAGGTCCAGTTCTTTATTAGAGACTGTTGTAAAGTTTACAGTCGCTGATCTGATTTCCAAGTTGTTGCTGACAGTGGGGTTATTGCACTGACAGTTGTCAACAAAACAGTCAGCTCAGTTTTAGATTCTGTTCAACAACTGTCGGCACATTCATGTCAGCTAAAAACATGCAGTGAGTGGACAGGGTAAATTTGCTTGGCTTGTTATTAATGATCAGATGGAGCAAGTAGTTTTTTGTTGTAAGATTTGTCAAGAACAGAAAGACAAACTAGTGAAGGTGAGTTGTCACTATTTCTGATATGTTGAAAATATCCAGTCATTCCCAAAAAGTCCTGGTTATGTAAATAGTTGTTACCAAATTGAAAATATGATACATGTACATGTATCCCCAATATTTTGGAAAATGGTGGATACTTACCAAATTATTGCAAAAAGTTATCTGTTTCTCAGTGTATATAGATTTGTTTCTGCTTTGTGAGGTAGTATTAGTACTACAAGGCCCTAAGTCATTGAAGTGACTGACTTTGGTCTAGGTCCTTATTTGAGCCTAATGACCAGCTTAGATTAATGTGTTGTTAATCTTAAATAAATTCTCACAGCACATTTTTCCCCATTTTAGTTGGTGCGCATGTACATTTGTGTATAGACTCACTATTTTGCCTAAGAAGGTGGCCTTTTACAGGCTGATACTTAAAGTTTGTTGAACAGCTGATTGCATAATTAAATAGGCTAATTTGTTTAATGTCGTACCAGACATGGCCTATTTTAGTGAACTGTGAACTTCTTGTTTTGAAGCACCGTTGAGATGAAAGTCTGTGATTATTTTGGTCAGTGTTTTTGGAAGGCAGACAGCTTCAAATTATATGTGTGTAACCTTAAAATCATTTTATTCCGTTCAAAAACATCTAGAATTTGTTTACCTTTTAGCTCACCTGAACACACAGTGATCATGTGAGCTTTAAGGGTTGATGATTGTCAGTCATCTATCATCCACATTTGTTTCAAAGGACAATTTTGCTGTAACCATTTTGCCATATTTGATAAAACTTGCCTGGAATGTTCTTTGCATGAAGCTATATCAAAGTTGTTAAAATAGTTCCTGTCCAACTGGGTCACAGGAGGTAAACGTGTATTTTAAAAGTGAAAACTTCAAAAATTTTCTTGTCTGAAACCACAAGGCCTAGAGCTTAGATATGTGGTATGTAACATTATCTAGTGGACCTTTACCAAGTTTGTTCAAATCATAGCCCTAGAGTGTAAACTAGCCCCACCCCAGATGCAACATGATTTTATATTGGCTTATATAGGGAAGCTTCAAAAGTCCTCTTGTCTGAAAGTACTATGCCTTGGGATTTGATATTTGGCATTCAGGTTTACATAAAGCTCCTCTACAAAGATTGCTCAAATGATGCCACTAGGGTCATTAATGGCTCCCCCCATGTAAAATAGCCGTAAGCCTTGAGGTTTCATAGACATTTTCCTTCTAAAAGGAATTTTGGGTCAAAATTTACACAGCTCCATGGGTCACTTGAACTTTTTAAAGACTTGTATAGGAAAAAAACTTTAAAAATCTTCTTGTCAGTAACCCAAAGGCCTACATGTAGTGCTAATATAGTTAATATGTGTAACATGGCCTAGTAGACCTCAAACAAATTGTTTAATCTTGGCCCTTCAGTCAAAATTGGCCCTGCCCCTGGGGTCACAAAGGCTCAAAATTGACCTTTCAGCTTTTTGTCTTAAAGCCTATATTTATTGATATCTCTGATAGTTTATGGTATGTTGGCACCTTGCATGAATCTTTGCCATTCACTGGAAATTAGAAATAGATGTTTATACTTTTCCCATAGATTCTTTATTTATTGACTGATGTCTTAGATATTTGGTACATGTTGTATGTAGGTAACATGCAAGGACCTCTCACCTTGGGTAGGGTTTGAGGTCAATGCCAAGGTCATCAATGCTAAAAAAAAATTTTTTCTACCTTTTTGTCATAGACACTTACATTTTAGAAAAAAATTTATAGACACCTTGAATAAACTTCTGCCATTAACTGGGGTCAAGGTAACTGAGGTTAAAAGTAGATTTTCCTTCTTTACCTCATGCAGCCTTCTTTACCTCATGCAGGACTTCTAGCATTAGGTGAGGTCACTGCATCAAAAACGAGGTCGCTGAGGGTAAAACTAGATTTTTCTATTTTCTGACTAAGAGATTTTATCAGGTCTTCAGGCAAATGTATATTCATCTAGCAGTGTCATAAGGAACCCTAGCAAACCTTTTACCTGTATGGGAAAATAGTTACGAAATGAAAATTCTTTTCTTATGTTTCAGGATGCAGAAAAGAAAATACCATTAACGAATGCTGAAATTTCCGAAAGTAATGTTGATAAAAAGCCTCATGCATTTTCAATAAAGTCAAAAGAAAATGGGCGAACTTATTATATCCAAGCAGACACAAATTCATCTCAGAATGACTGGATGCAAGCTATTTGTTTTGCAAAAGCTGCTGGGCAGAGGGGAGATAATTCTCAAGCATGTGTGATACAGTAAAGTACAGTAACATTTTTATCTCTATTGTCAAGATTGGAGGAAAGGCACCTGTACATATACCAGAAATAAAATGGTGGAAGGTCTATCCTGTTTATGCTCCGACAGCAGAATTCTGGGAAAAGACAAAATCAAGAATATCATCTATCATAGAGGATTCACCATAATATTAAAAGAGTTTTATTTTGTTCTGAGAACTGGTCTGTTCCTAAATCTTATATCATAGTCTAAAATTATACTATTGTAAGTGTAGTTTATCTATTTTATGTATGATAATTTTTATTGGAACCTCATCACAGCTGATTTATATTTTAACGGTTATAATTAGTTCACATTCCACTTATTAGCTAGTCTAGTTCAGTCTTGAATTTTCACACAAGTAGTTTTATCCTGTTTTATTGTCAAACTGAAGTACCAGTAGGTTCAAGACCGAAATTCTTTCAACTCTCACAGTCAAGCTGTACAGAATAACTTCTCCCAGAGCTTTGAATAGATTTATTTATCTAGTTTGTATACCTTATTCTTTGGTCATTTATACATAGAGAAGTTGTGCTAGTTAAAAAATAAAAAACCATTTTAATTGGTCAGCATTTCTGGCAAATCAAAAAATGAACAGACAAATTCTTTACGTTTCAGTGAGTTGGAACTATATATAGAATACCATATCTGTACTCATATTCGGTTTTTCATCTGACATATTTTTCATTGTATATTTTGAAAAAAAAAGAGTTAGATATTTTCCATTCATATGCATAGATTTTTTTTTCACATTGAAGTTAATTCGTGAACTCAATCTTCCCCCCTCACTCCCTCCCCATCCCAGTCTATGTCACCCCCCACCCTACCCCCACCCCTCAAAAAAAAAAAATGAAAAATAGGACAAATTTATTGATGTGTTGAATAAAGGTTTATATTCCATATTTCTTCAAGTAAATATTTGAAGCTATTGTTAGAACCAAATGCCAGCAACTGTAAGCTGTATATTTTATACCTGTACATAGCTTTGTAAGGTGCCTGGGGTAGTAGAAGTAGTGGATAGGTACTCTGGTAACTGGAGCCTATATGCTTTAATCATGTGCTACAAATATTTTATTTTGTGATAGTAATAAAGATCGTTATACATGTATTCATTCTTTATTTCAATGTTTGTTACATTGTTTTACTATATTACCTCATCGTCTACATTCCGTCTATAAAAAACTGAAATAAAATAATTGCGTCAAACAGTACAATACATATATCCCACTGTAAATGTATTTGATTTGTTTCAAGAAGCATTTTTTGGACCTGTATTGTCTGCACTGTTGATGGTATGAATAAGAGTTCTGAAGTCGTGATCTTTGATTTTTTTTCTGATCATTTGTTACGTATATTTATTCTTTATCACAGAGTGAAGGAATTACATGTAGATGAAAATAGTTATTAGAAGAAGACTCTTTAACTTCTTAATACTTTAACACATGATTAAGTGTTAAATCGCATATGCAACCAGTGCAGATCCAGATCAGCCTGCACATCCGTGCAGTCTGATCTGGATCTCCACTGTTCGCTTTTCAGTCAGAAATACTTTTATGGATATAAAAGCGAACAGTGGAGATCCTGATCAGACTGCACGGATGTGCAGGCTGATCTGGATCTGCACTGGTCGCATATGCGTTAAAACACATATCTATGGAGTAAAGGGTTAATACTTTAACACACGTAGCTATTGCTTCCTAAATTTACTTAAAAATAAAAATGGCGAATGAGCTGAGACTTTATCAAGATGAATTCATTCATGCTTTCTTTCTGTGTTTTTGTTTGTTTTTCTTGCCAAGTCAAAATTTTAAACATCTGACCAGTAGCACCTGTAGATAAGAGTCTTTGTTTAGTGCAGATAATAGCTGTGACGTTCTGCAGTGGACATAGTCATGGTATTACAATTTTGGATACTGAAAACATTTTAAACTCTGTTGACATTAAAAAATTATTCCATGCTGATATATGTTTAAAGGTCATAAATTCAAAAACAAAAAATATTGTCAACTTTACAGTTTCTGTAAAAGTGTGGCTTGAGATTACCAAAATATAAAAGCCAGAGTTTGAAGTGACATTTTTTCTGGTTTGGAAAGTCTCTATTCAACAGAGTTTATTTCAATATTTATTGATATCAGTTTTGAACAAGTTCTAGATCCCACTGACACTTCTAAGCAAAAAGAACATACACAAATGTCCACACTGTCACAGATCTGTTACCTTTGAAATATTGTTTCTGAGTTTGGCCTTTCTAGATGACCTTTGTCAAGGTCACTGTCAAAAGTTATCTGTTTGTTATAACATACATGTATTTCTTCTTTTGTTACTTAAATTGTATAATGTAAGACACAAAATTGTATTCCATCCAAAATATGGGCATTTCCTTTCAGAAATATACATGTACCTTAATCAAAAGTGAAAATGGTTTAAAAATTTCAGCTGTTCAGCTCTGTGATGCCGTTAGGAAAATGTTGCCAAATTTGGTTAAATGAGTAATATTTTGACAGATGTAAGCTTAGAAAAGGGGATGAACTTAATAATAATAACTCAGCTTCTTTACATGACATATCTGTACAAGTTCTTTCGTTGTCTCAGCCAAGAGGTATTGTGCCATCATGGCTGTCTTGTTTAATATAACTAGTGCCATTGCATACTAAGTAATTATATATCTTAATTTATTGCAGCTTCTATGATAGTTTCTCATTTTACTTTTTTGTAGAATCAGTAGTGATTGTCATTGTTAAAACTCACATTCCATTTGTTGTTATTACGTTAAATATATTTATTTTACATTATTTGGGAAATAAATGTATATATAAGTTTGTGTTACTTTAATCAGGCTTGATAAAGACCGGGTTCAAACCAATACTTCTGCCAAATGTGTGGAGTACATAAATTAAGTCACCAGAGACACACTTCGTGCGTGGGATTCAAAGATGTGACCGCCATTTTTGTTGTTATTGTTTGTTTATTTCCTTTGTTATTATGTATGTGAGCTGTACTAGTTTACACTTAATAGTAAAAGTTAAAATGTAGTCATTGTTGATGTAGGTGAGAAGTTTATTACCTTGATATACCTGGAAAAATGTTAGGTAGTGTCATTTATAATGCTTTTGTTTATCTTCATGTTTTGTTTTTTTGTTTTCTTTAAGATGTAAATAAATTTTATGTATGGTAACATATTGTCAGTTTTATAATTACCTGTTCTTTGATCCACATTCAAAATTTAGAACGTTTGCTAAGCAGCTAGTCACAGATTGTTATTGCTAATTGGTAATTTACTCAAAGGCAAAAAGCCAACTGTTGTGGTGTGGGCCAATATGTGATGTGATTGGGACCTTAGAAGAGGACCGTTGGTTAATTAAAACATATTTTTGGTTGTGTTTTTGTGTCAGAATATTAAGAGGCTTCTTGGATATTGGTTGGTGCAGCAATGGCATTTTTGTTTTCATAGTTTCCTCTGAAACACATAATAAATACAAAGCTAACATTGACCTTTCATATGAACGAGAGTTTCAGTAAAATGTCATGTGAACTTGGTGCATAATACTTGTATTAGTTTTGGATGTATACATTAACAGTAGATAGAAAGCTTTCAAAACAATATTTATTGGATTGACAATATTTGGATGCTTGCATTTTTGTCTGTTTATACAGCTAGGGGAAATTGTTTTTGCCTTTGTGACCAGTACAAAACATGATCAGATTGTTAGGTGTTCAGTCAATTTGAATGAACATCCCATGCAAATGACAGATTGTCTTTTCAAAAGATTTAGTAGGGAAGAGGTTAAAGTTACTAATATTTTGGACTCCAAACCCATTTTCTTTAATGGCCTCCAAAGTTCAGCCATCCCAGAAACATACCAAGCTTAAATTATACCTACTTTTTTTGTTCCTGTTAACAAACATTTATACATGTATAAGTAACTCGGCAATTAAGAATTAAACTTTTATTATGTGTATTTAGGAATACACTTCATACATTGAAGTGAAATGTTTACAAATAGTTGATACTTTTATCAAAGTTGAACTATAAAGGTAGTAAAACTTTTTATTAATAAGGAATCTTTCAAAGCAGACAGCCTTGAATGCTCACATTAATGAAGAGTGTAGAATACATAATTATGCTGTCATCTGTTAAAATTTGACATTAATTGAAAGTAGGTTAATGAATTTGGTCACATTGGTGATATTATTTTTGTTGGAATACCATAATTTGCATATTCATCATGTTTAAATCCAGACAGATATTTGGGTTTATAATATACAACAAATATGATTTTGTTATGCAGTAGTTTTTTTACTGCTTGATCTGTTAGTTCTCCATTTATTAGTTAATTAATCAATGTTTATGGCATTATGTTATTGTCTGTTAAAGTGTTTCACTCTTTTCCTCCTAAAATGCTAAAATAAACTTGTCCTTTATGCCCTGTGGACATTCCCATGTATCATTTAAAGGGGTGTTAATGGAACTCTGCTGTCTGTTAATAGCAGACGGTGCAGACAGCACAGAAAAGGTTTATAGAACTGTTGTCTCATTCATCTATGCACAATGCTCCAAGTTAATTTTGCAAAACTACTAAACATTTTCACGACTTAATCAGCTCACTAATTTAACGTCATTTTAACTATAATTGTACGTATATGTGGCTAGTTAGATTAATGTGTTTTTTTTCTGCTTTTAATTATACATACAATTAGGTCTGAAATATGTAATGAATTTGAAACTGATATTGTTCTGTTATGATATTAATACCTGTTAAGGTGAAACAAAGGTTAAAGGGTTCATGTATGTGTTTTTTGTAAATTCTGGAATTTAGATTGTCTTACTTACCTAAGCTGATCATAGACTTGCTGAAGATAATATTTCTTTGATTTAAAAAAGTTTGACTTCTGTTTAATTCTGTTGATGTTGGTTGTAAATAGATTTTCCTCAAAGTGTGGCATAAACTTTGCTGTCAGCCATTCAGTTGGTCTGTCAGTAAATGTGTCTGTCTGTCTGCCTGCCTGGATGTATGGAAGTCTGTCTGTTCTCCTGTCTGTTTGTCTTACCTTCTTTTTCTATCCACTTCAACTTACTGGCATTGTAGTAGTACAACTTAAGAAGTAACACTTTAAAAACGTCTATGGATGCAAGTAAAGAAAAATAACTATGTGATTCATTGTTACAGGTTTTATCTGATTAACTTTTCTTTTATCAAACAAAATCTATCCTTAGACACTTTCCATGAGACATTCCCCTGTTTTGATCTTACTGAAATAAACATATGCCAAGTTATTTTAGGTGTTGGTCTTTAAATGTTCACCATTGATTTTTGAAAAAGAAATGCTTACTTTAGTTGTAACCTCACCATTTTCTTTGCATTTTGTAGGTGCATAATCCAGAGATTTTCATTCTTCAAAAGACTTATGGCTTGAAGCTTTCATTTTTTGTGTCTTTACCAATTCTTAAAATCAGTTTTAACAAATGTATCTATAAAAATTTCACAAAATGTCATTTAACAAATTGATCAAAGTTTGGTGTGCAAAGCTTTAGTGTGTCCTTGCTGCGTTTTGAAAGTAGTTATAATTCACAATGAGACCCAAAGTTAAATACAGCTATATCAATCTATTTATGAACCCAGAGTAAATTTCTTATTATATTTTATATTACAATACATGTAAAAATGTATATGGCTTATTCTAGAATATTCTATTACTCTAGAAGTATTACACATGAGTACATACATGGGTTTTAATGTGTCAATAGTTGGTTATATTGTTTGTATTCTGTTGGATTTGATTTCTTAAATAATGTTTATTGTGAGGAGTAAAAGTTATACTTGATACTGTTGTTGTTGTTGTAATTTGGCTTTTGAGAGAGAACCATTGAATGGCCAGGAGTTTTATTTTTGCAAGGAGGGACGAATTTGTCAGAAAGTTTTATAATGTAATTTATTTGTAAAAAGAGCATTCCTTATGAAAATAATGCTTTTTATAAAACAATTGAGCTGAGATGTTCATGTGAAGATCGATTGAGCTTCGAGCTTTTTAAAAAGTATTTATCATAAAAAAAATGAAGTGACACGATCTGCCAAAACAAATTGTAAAAATGGAGGAACATCTGAGGTAAAATATTATCTCATTATTTCAAGCCAGTTGTAAAGACAAGTTGTTTCATTATACCCCCACAAACCAAGTTTAGCGGGGTATATAGGAGTGAGCTTGTCGGTCGGTCAGTTGGTTTCATGGTTTCTAGATGATAACTCTTTAATAAGGCAATGGATTGTACTAATTTTTGGGACACAGATGTAACATGATAAAACACAGGTCAAGTTCAAAATTGGCTTCAGACCTCTCATTTTTCACATAGTTACGGCCCTCTTTTTTTTACAGAAACATTGTTTCCAGATGATAGCTCTTTAAAGATGAAATGCAATTAAATAATATTTAGTACACATGTATAATACCATAAAATACAGATGGAGTTTGAATTTGGTTACAGACCACTAATTTTCTAACTTAGTTATGTCCCCTTTTCACCTTCAGTTTTGCAAAGGACTGATTCCTGATGATAACTCCTTAAAAAATCGATGGATTGAAATAATTTTTGGTACACAAGTGTAACATCATGAAATACAGGTACTGAGGTTGGAATTTGGCTGACCACTATTTTTTCACTGCTTACTTATGATCGCATTTTTTCTTCAATTTTCACACACACAAAAAAAACAACAACAAGAGCACCGCTGGGCGGAGCATTATATGCACAAAGGGTGTTTTCTCTTAGTATGATGCATTTGTGATACAAGGGAGGAAACCTTAGGCTTTAAAATTAAATGATTTGCTTTAAATTTTGAATATTTTGAACTTTGACCTACTGACCCCAAAATCAAAAGGGGTCATTCACTCAATGTGTGCAACCGTTACATGAATTTTGAAATCTCTAAGACAAATGGTTGTCAAGTTACATAGTGTAAATGATTCTAAAAATTTAGGTTACTTTGACCTTGACCTTTCTTATACTGACCCAAGAATGAATAGGGGTCATCAATCCAATGTGTGCAATCATGAAATAAAGTTTGAAGTCTCTACAACAAACGATTGTCAAGATACATGGTCGAAATGGTTTTCAAAGTGAAGGTCAATGTGACCTTGACCTTTGACCTACTTACCCCAAAATTAATAGGTGTCATTCATTCAATGTGTGCAATTACTACATGATTTTGAAGTCTATACAAGAAATGGTTGTCGAGTTACAGAGTGTAAATGATTCTAAACAGTAAGGTCACTGTGACCTTGACCTTTCAGATGCTGACCTAAAATGTATAGAGGTCATCCGATCAATGTGTGCAATCATGATATAAAGTTTGAAGTCTCTACAACAAATGATTGTCAAGTTACATGGCTGAAATGGTTTTCAATGTTAGGGTCACTTTGACCTTGACCTTTGAACTACTGACCCCAAAATCAATAGGGGTCATTCACGCGATGTGTGCAACCATTATATGAATATTGAAGTCTCCTTGTCAGATGGTTGTCGAGTTACAGAGTGTAAATGATTCTACACATTTAGGTCACTGTGGCCTTGACATTTGACATACTGTCCCCAAAATGTATAGGGGGTGTCCACTCGATGTGTGCAATCATGATATGAAGTTTGAAGTCTCTACAACAAATAATTGTCAAGTAATATTATCAAGTTATATGGCGGATATGGTTTTCAATGTTAAGCTCTATGTGACCTTGACCTTTGAGCTACTGACTCCAAAATCAATAGGGGTCATCCACTCAATGTGTGTAATAATCACATTAAAAGACTGTAGGCCAAATAGTACTCAAGTTATCCTCCAGAAACCAAATTGCTAACGGACGGACGGACGGACGGACGCCCTGGACCATTACATAATATGCCCCCTTCGGGCATATTAAAACAGTTTCCAGATGATATCTCATTGAAGAGGAGATGCATTCACATAAATTTTTTTTTGAACACAGGTATAACATCATAAAATACATGTCGAGTTTGAATTTGGCTACAGACCACTAATTTTTTCACAACGTTATAGACCGTTGCCATCTTCAAGTTTGCAAAAAGACAGTTTCCGGAAGATAACTCCTTAAAGAGGTAATCAATTAAAACCAGTTTTGATACACATAAAGTCATAAAATTAAGGTCCAGTTTAAATTCAATACAAACTCTTCCAATAATAATAAAAAAAAAAATAATTATAAATGTCGGATTTCGATAATTTTGATATAGACGGAACATCGTGATAAACCGGTCAAGTTCAACTTTGTCTACAAATGACATCAAGAAATAGTTTGATACTGTTACAATCCATACACTGGAGGAAATGTTTTCATAATTTCTGATGTGAGTATGAATCTCGTTCAAACTTGTTCAGTCACTTTAAATTTACACATTGCATTTTGTATTACATGGCACCATTCAAGTTGAATTCAATGATGAACGAACTTTCATACATTACCTTAAATATTTGTACAGTATTGTAAACATTCTAACATTAGTAACATTACCTTATGTGTTTGTTTTCTCATCCAAATCATGGCTTCCAGCTTTATCATTTCTCCAAATTATACCATTTCTTTGTGCTGCACTAAAATACCATTTGTATTCATCATTCATTATTCTTTAATGTCATGTACGGTGATGTACCCCTTTTATGAACACTTATTTTAGTGAGCTGCACTAAATTATCATTTGCATTCAATTTCCTTCTGTAAAGTCATCCCCATTTTATGAACACTTATTTTAGTGAGCTGCACTAAATTATCATTTGCATTCAATTTCCTTCTGTAAAGTCATCCCCATTTTATGAACACTTATTTTAGTGAGCTGCACTAAATTATCATTTGCATTCAATTTCCTTTTGTAATGTCATCCTCCATTTTATGTGGTCTTATTTTCCATTCAGCATTGAGTGCATGATGACTTAAGCCACAATAATTTTCAGGTGACCATTAATACAGGTTTTACTGTATTTATAATATTTTTTTGCCCATGTATTGGCAGATTTGAATTAAAGCTTTGAAATTTCACATAGTTGATAATTCCAAACTACTTTAATGTCAAAGTTTCAGCCACTGCCTTGAACAAGTGCAGTAAAACCACACTGGATACCTAAAATTTCTGTTTTTTTTTGTTTGTTTCGAACTTGTTACTAGACTAAACATTCACATAACCATATAATAACTAAACTCATTCTCCAATTACAAAACTATGTTTTTTAAGGCTGAAATCAGTTTTCTTCACTTTGAAATTAAATAATTTTAATACATTCTCTATGGACTTTGTTTTCTTGTGGTTGCCGTATTTCTGTGACAAGGCGGTATTTTGGGGATTTTAATCAATTTCAGTGATAATTCTAGTTGAAAAGAAGTGGGCATTATAGGTGAGCATTCCAAATACTTGTATTACCCTTATTTACTATTAAGGTGGCAGGTGGCCCACCGTGGGGATATAAATTACCTTTAATGATAGCTCTAGTTTATGATGAACGGTTTCCAGAACACCAGTGGTCCAACCTGAAAATCATGGTAAAAGATTGCACTGTTCTAACTTTAACCGACGACCTCGTGTTAGAAGCCCGACATTTTGAAGTCAGTAGCTTAATAAGACAAGGTTTGATCAGATCAAAACCAAAGCGGGTCGGTCCAAAAATACCAACATTTATCTCTTTACGAAGGTATTTCCCGTATGCTTGTGTCCTCACACTGAATACATGTGGCAGCAATGGAATGGCGGGAGCATTATTTAGTGAACCACTGCACAATTCTTTAACTTAACATATGGCCTTCTCATAAGGTGTGATGATTACTGCAACAATGTTCTGGTTCCTACTGATAATAAACGACTGAAAAACACGTGCTGTGGGTCGAGGTCCTACATCTTCTGGGTCTTGTTTACAGCAGAGATACTTGATTATTCTTGGTTATCGACCTGAAAATTTCTACAGATACCACATTAGCGTATTTTCATACGGTGGACGTTTCTGCTGTTAAAAACTTTAAAGGAAACATATCAGAAAATCGACATTACAGGTAAACTGACCTTGTTTCAAAATTTGGCACGTTAAATGAGATTTCGAAAATAAAAATTACAGTATTGCGTACCATAGAAATGTCTCTCCTTTCTATTAAATCTAAATTTTAACAGTTATAATCAGCTGTTAAAATGTCCAATGCTTTATGATTTTTTCCCCAAAACAGATGTCAGATATAAAATAAAAGACAGACAAGTTATGGCTTTAATTGTACAAATTTTTACCTTTTATTTTAAACATAAGCTATTTTAATGATAACATTATTGTACTTTCTCAGCACTTTATTTCTGCTGAAGCTAGAATATTCAGCGTTTTCTCAGGACTATTTTTCGCTCGCACGAATACACCGTTTCTGCTAGATTAACATAGTTCATGTATTCATGTTCTTATTGTTAAATTGCAGACAGAGGTTATATATTTAATGTTTGTATCTACAACAAAAAACTTGTCTCCCTATACGAACAACTCAATATCTGAGATAGGATGTTTAAGAAAAAGAATTTCCATCTTACAACGAAAATTGAGCCGTTGATAAATTACATCAGTTAGACGGATACCCCTATTTAAGCCGGCAAATTAAGAAAAAAAACTTTATTAATTATGATTCTTCAGATCGAAGAAAACAATATTATTATATTGCTAGTCAATATTTTACGGTTGTTCTAAACTGATTTTGAATAAAAGTAAGGACTTCGATCTTTCACATGATGCAACAAAATATTTGTCCTTCTGCGAAACTACTCCACGACACATGGAAAGGTTCTGAACACGTGTAGCATCAACCAAGCCTAAAGTACATCACATGTGTTGCAATTTTGTTGGCCCCATATGTTACACGGCTTTACTTTCATATGATTCAGACAATAAATGTAATATTTTCAATGATATATAAAGGAGCCTCAGACTACAAAATAACTATAACATTTAATTTGTTATTCAATTTTAGTTCTTTTCAAAGATAAACAAGCGCTTTACAGAAAGTAAAAGCACAGATTTGGTACACGCGTCCTTCTTGAAATTGAGCCTTGTGCATGCTTTTCTAAAACTGGTCATCTTTAAGCTCTCCTGAGCATAGGATTTTGTGACAACCCTGTGTCCGCCGTCCGTCATTATGCCCCTGCCCCCTCTCCTTTATTTACTCTTTAAAAAAGTTTGGGCATATTGTTTTGCTTATGTCTGTCCGTACGTCGGTAGACCAAGTCGTTTTCGATCTATAACTTGAGAACACACTGGCGCAGAGACTTGAGATTTGATAGGTTGGTTGGGCATCTTGTGTAAAGGAATTCTATTAATTTAGAGCCTGCTAGGTATCAGCAGTTTTAAAATGGTTTCTGATCAATAACCTAGGAATAACTGCACTCAGGACCTTTAAACTCCACAGGATGTTTGGTTATGATTATGAGTAAATGACCTGTATCGTTTAAGAATTCAAGGGTCAAAGGTCAAGATCACAGGAGCCCACACTTTGAAAATGGTTTTCGATCAATAACTGAAGAACAACTGCTATAAGGACTTCAAGATTTTACATGTTGGTTGAACTTGATGAGTAGATGAAACGTATTATTTACCACCCCACATGGTAAAGGTTTGTGTTCACAGGAGTCCGTAGCCTACTTTGAAATCGATTTCCTAGCAATAAGTCAAGAACAACTGCTTCCAGGATACTATAACTAAGAACATTAAGCGTTAGTAGATTACCTGTTATGTTCTTGGACCCATTGGGTCAAAGGTCAGCCTAGTTTATAATCTGTTACTATTATAGAAGAACTGTACAATAGAACTCTCAAACTAAAAAGATGGCTATATCCCAATGAGTTTGCGCTTACTGCATTAAACGTTTAAAGGGGTCTGTACTTCATACGTGGTCTTTGATGAATTACTCAAGAAATGAGTGAATATAACAATCTTAGATATAGTTCATATTTACGAGTATATAACTGCAGATCAAATTGTTTTAGGCTCACTGCTGAGTCGGCATTCATTATTGATCTAACGGATTTCTGATCTCTTGATAAATTTTGCTTTAAACAATATTTATTCAAAGTCAGTGAAACTTTGCAGGGATGTTGCTTTCACAATTCCCTTTCAAAATACCTACAAAACTCAATTAAAGTTTGGTCGTCATGACAAAGGAACGGAAAAAGCATTCTAAAGTTTTCTTGTTTCAAGCTGCAATTCACAGATATGGCATTTGACAAAATTATCACAGTCGGATCCTCTTCAAAGAATACTAATATTTTAAAATGAGTCTAGAGTTAAAATTTAAATGTGCCCTGCGCCGGGGGGCGTGGCGTTGTAAGGGGGCCACTTACTTTGACTGTCATTGTTTTCAGTAGTTGTTCTCAGGTGGGCGATTCAGGGTCATCGTGTCCTTTCTTTCAAATCTCGGTCACAGGTTACTTCACTTACGTCATGAGGAAAGCTTGTATTCTTTTTTTTCGTGTATGTTGTCAAAATATGACGATAGCATAGGTTTAGTCACGGTAATATATTCATTTCTAGACAAAATGATGAAGGAAAATTTAGTAACCATAGCTCCAATCTGAATGACTGTAAATTTACTTCGGACCATCGTCTGCCATAACTGACTCATTTCGTTACCTTACACCCACCTACAATGCAGAGATAACGGAATATTTACACAATGGGTGTCGGGCGATGATTTTGGGTCGAAGACCAGTAATCTTTTTCTGAAGCAACAACGATTAACAAGGTGAGATGAATAATTGTACCGCAAACCTATGATAGTACCCTAAGAAGATTAAGAATCTCTTGTTCTACTTCAACTTCTAGTTTGTCTTTCCGTTAAAAGTTTCGTTTGCCTGTCAGTGCTGAATTGTTTTTATGATGAGTAAATATATGAAATCAGACTGTTACAAACAAAGGTAAGCTAAGTGTAATAATAATCTAAAGGGGACACAACCGTGAGTAAAGGCCACCTTTCAGTAGACCCCTATAGACCACTTTAGTGTGGTCCGTTTGCGGCATATTGGACTGCTTACAACTTCTTGAAAAGAAATATAGGGCAATGGTCTTTTGGGTAATAAACCATTCCTACACGTAGTACAACCTGTCATATTTCATTAGTACATTTATTGATTGTGACGTATTTCCCCTCCAAGAAATTAGTATTTTATGACCAGGCTTCCTTTGACAAAGACTTCAATAAAATTTATGTATTTTCTTCCCATTATCTATATAAATCCTAAATGCCTTGTTTTGCCTTTCAAATACAAAAACCGATGTGGACTCTTGAGGCTCAAGTCATTTAAGGTAAATTATTTAATCTCAAATGTTCACAAACTACTAAGGAAGCATATTTCTGCCGTAAGGTAACTAGTTATAGTTCGCAAAACACTTTGTGTTAGTTACGTATTATTCACGTTAATTAACAAGCTAACTAGTTTACGTTTTAGTTAAAGAAAATTTTACTGTATGTAAACATTTAATATTGCATTATTTAATTTGTACTGTAATTGTAATACAAAATATAGAAATATCTATATAGACTCTGCTGTCACGAGCATATTTTTTAAGTCTACCTAGTCGATCGCTATGTTTTCTGGCGTCTAATATCGTTTGATTAAAATGAATAAAAACGAAATTGTGTATAACTTCATTTTTTATGCTTGAACATTTGATATTATCAAGATGTTGGCATTTTATCACTGTGTCTGGCGTGACGGGTTTCTTCTAGTTTCCAAAAATATCTTCATATAGAAGTCGCGTTAAAAATACTGTAGTTTTATGATATTTTTCAGTGAGAAAAGGGTATGGAATTATTCATAAAGGCGTTAATAGTTCTGTCTTTGAACCTGATACTAGATGCTGAAGGACATGACGGTAAATGTTTTATAAATATCTTTTCTCAATACAGATATTGCAAGGGGCATTAGCACTGCTATGGTCACCTACCTCTATTTGTATAAATTCAAAATCTGACAACTTTGTTTTCTGTGAAGCGTAACAGTGGTCCAGTGGTAACGCACTGGACTGGTAACCCAGGGATCCCGAGATCGATCCCCCGCTCCTACACTAACATTACTAATTATCTTTTGGATGAGACATTAAACCAATTCCCAGGTATCAGTGCTGTACACTGAGCATGCAAAAGAACCAGGGATGTCTCTGGAATGGAGTGCCTTCTGTATCTTGCACTACTCCCTACAACATAAAGTAACAAATCTTTGCAGTCATATGGGCAACTGGTACCGACGATAAATAAACTCAAACATATTTGTTTTCTCTGGCACAGTGGTTAGAGTCTTGGATTTTCTTGCAACTTATGACCCAGAAGTGTTCGAATCCCACATTAGGGATGTCTTTTTCTTATTCATTGCATCTTTCTGTTACGTACGGAAGTTCTAAGACTACTAGAACACAAATGCTGAAGTTTACATTTATTAGTTCATACGTTATTACAGAAAATATTTCTTCTTACCGGATAACAATATGCTGTATACAGAATTAGTTGTAAACATGTATATTTGGAGCAAAGTTTTCAAACAAAGTCAAAAAGTTTTAACCGAAGTTTTGTCGACTGCTTATTGCACATTTAATGCCTTTTGAAGTCAAGAGTTAATATTCAGAACAAGAAACAAAATATGGAACTATATTGTCAATAACATAAGTCATAGCGCCACCACTATCCTAAAACTTCGTGGTATTTTTACAGTGGTCATCAGCTGGACTCATAACGGAGAGGTGGAACTGACCAGGCATCGTAGAAACGTGGGTGTTAGTGCCCTTGGTCTGGAGCAGGAAAAGACCGATTATACCAACAGTAGCAGCAATGACATGAAATCTGGAAACGAGGGAAAGCATGCAACCAAAATAAAAGCCAGTATGACCCGAACAGATGGAACTGAGATCGAAATAATTCTTGATAGAGTGAAGTCAATGAAATATGGCGTAGGGATTTTTGCATTAAGGAAAGGAGCAGTCATTCAAGAAGAGAGCCCAGCGTTAGCTGTTAAGGTAACAGCTTTGTTTTACTATAACTCGATCCTAATTAGTGAAACCGAGTTCCATATGCCGACCGAGTTGTTTATCCGTGGTTTTGCATGTGCACACCCAATATATATATATATCATGTGTTTATGTGGATAGTTGATGTTAAGGTAACTTGGTTAAGGTGGCTCATTTTGATATTTAAGATAATATCTATTGCCTAGCTACAAGACTTTTATGTGCTACAGGTCTAAAATGGAACACGTATACAGAATATATAAATGACTTAATTGGAGGAGAAAAAAGCTAAAAAGATAAACGTCTTTAGATTTTTGCGTTATGAAATTTCTGTAGAAAAAAAAAGAAATAATGAAAAAAGCTCTTCTTTGAGGTTTTGACAAACATTTAGCAATTTTTTATCAACATATTTTTGTTTTGCTTTTTTATGATTTTAGCATATATTTCTAAATCAGTACTAATATTTTTTTATTCCAGGAATATGTTCTCTTCAAGGATGCAGACACAGGCTCAGTTTTCCTCATGGAATGTGATTCTATTCAATGCAAAGCTGTAAGGAATTATTTTCATCTTGCTCTCTGAGTTTTACTTCTATAACTATCCTACTATCTTAATTACTTCCTTACTTTTACCATGTGCAATTATGAAATCAAATTTCAGTTAATATAAAATCTTTGTTTAAATTAAAAACCGCACATCAGAAATTTTCTGCTGTTCCCACTCCCACTTTTAAATAACAAATCAATATGATTGCACAATAGTTGTTGTATTTACTATGTTTCGCATGTTGTACTATTGTCACTCATTTCACTCTTAATAGGTGTAATTATTTCATGTTAGTAACTAGTGTAATAATACGTGTTGTTACTGTACATTATCCTATACTTTTATTATTCACAGGAAAGAAATTTATATAAGTCTTTGACTTCCTTTTTCAATCCTGTATAATATCATGTTGCTGTACATAATTGCATATGTTTGAACTATATGAAATAAATACTGTTTAAACCAAGGAATTAAGTTTTATAATTATAAAAGTATTCAAGAATATGTGAATAAATTGTTTTTTTTCTTGGGTGAGAGGAGGGGGGGGGGGGGGGCTGAAACACAGAACTGTTGTAGTTAAATTTACAACTGTACACTATAAATTATTGGTGAAGGTTATCAATTATCATTTAATTATAAAAGTAATAGGTCACTTGACACCAAAAAGGTCTGGCTGTTTGTGTTTTTTGAGTAAACGACTGTCTGGTGTTATACACTGCCCATGCCTTTTTTTTTAACAAACTGAACATTAAAAATCTTTGAGGCTCTTTACTGCTCGAAAAATATTTCGTTCTAAGAGGCTCAGGCTGTATGCTTTTAAGACCACCTTTAAGTTATTTTTTTCTCTTGTTTAACTCGCTACAAACTAAATGTATTATATGATATGGTATGGTGTATTTCAGAAAAAGGCAATAATGCCTGACATTACAGATATAACACAACAATCGCATGCAGATATGAAAATTAAACAGAAGGGAGATAATTACGTATATCGTGCATCATAAGTTTAATATGCCAATAGTCTCCCTTAGAGAACAGTATGTACTGATAATTTATTATATATATTTATAATAACGAAAAGATAGTATTACTCAAATTATCAGAGCACGAAATAGAAACAATTTTCTACTAGTGAAAACAATACTAACAACATTAATTTATTGTACCATGCGTTTAATCTTTTAATTTTGTTATCAAAAGTGTGCAACATTTTACAATGGGACGGAAGCATTTTCTCTCGATCCATTTGACAACACCCCATATGCCACATTGACAAGGTCAAACAGAGGTCAAATGCGGAACATAGATGATAACCCAAGGGTAGCAGGTAACTTGGCAACGTAACTGTATTTAGTAATCAGTAAACTTACTAAAAAAAAATAAGTTTTATGTAAATTAAAGACATTAAAAAAAAGGTTTTTCTTCTGAAAAGATTTCTAAAATCACTTTTACATGTTATGTATAAATATAATTCAAAGGGACATTGCACTTAAAGCTTTTGTTGGTCCGTCCTTGCGGGATCTGTAAAATTAGTAGCATTCAACCTATGAAGGTACTGCCAATGTACAATTAGTCCATTTTGCACGATTGTCGTGCATCAAATGAAAAACCAATACTTAAGTATGTAATTTATATATTTACATTTTTTTATTTCAAACCATGGTATATATTTTATCTGTTTTTATGTAGAAAAAAATACATATTTCGACCAGTCTTATTGGAACATACCCTACTATTAACCAATGTTGTACTTCGTATCTAGTTTATTGGCTCAATAGCTATAAAATGAAAAGTTATTAATAATTCTAAAAAGAACACACGTTCAAAAAGTTTTCCTTTAGGCTTTAACCTTTAACCTGCTGGAACCGAAAGTGATTAGCCTTTGCCACCAGTATAGAGCCACGCCAGCCTGCACATCCGTGCAGTCTGACCAGGCTCTATACTGTTGGTAGCTTCATTTTTGTATTTTGATATTGAAATCCCTTAAACTTTGAATGGACTGTTCCAAATTCAAAGCTGGGCAAATCCATTACAAAATTTCAGCATGTTCAGGGTTAAGACACTAAGAAAGCGTACAACAAGTTTCTATGTAAAGACTTATTCTATCTTTTTCCAGTTAGCTGTTTTAATTTTTTTGAAACCTTGGCATCAGGTATTATCCACTCAGTGCCATTCAGTATAATTAATATTTACATGATATGGAAGAAAACGGAACAATTTTGATTTTAGTGTATGCTTCTTTATAGATGAATTCCGATAAGATGGTAACATTGTCGAACGGCGTTAAGCAAACCAAGTGCTGTTAGTCCAGTATAATGTTAATCTCTTACTTGAAAAAAAAAAAGATAGAACTGGACAGTTAACTAAGGGTTGCAGTGATTTTGCAGGTATTGGATGGGATGGGAAACCGCTTGGTATCCCTCTTACAGCACGGAAGAAGCGGGACATTCTCCTAGACCAGAACATGTTGAAGCATTTACTGCGCCGCAAGAGGGCGTCATCAGAAACACTGCACGTGGTAGAACTGATTCTTGTTGCGGATTATTCGGAATACAAATAGTAAGAATTATGTATCTAATTGCAGTCGTCTTTGTCAGTACAACGCCCTTTTCCCATTTTTTTATCCCCCCGCCAAAGCGAAGGGGATATTAGAAATGCCCTTCGTCCGTCCGTGCGTCTGTGCGTCCGTGCGTGCGTCCGTCCGAAACAATTTTGTCCGGAGCATAACTCCAAAACTACTTGAGGGATTTTATTCAAACTTCATACACTGACAGAGCACATTGGTAGGTAGTGCAGTGTGCAAGTCCAATAACTCTACCTTGCCTATTTTTAGAGTTATCCCCCTTTATCAGAATTACTTGATAAATTTTGTCCGGAGCATAACTCCAAAACTACTTGAGGGATTTTATTCAAACTTCATACACTGACAGAGCACATTGGTAGGTAGTGCAGTGTGCAAGAACAATAACTCTACCTTGCCTATTTTTTAGAGTTATTCTCCTTTATCAGAATTACTTGATAAATTTTGTCCGGAGCATAACTCCAAAACTGCTTGAGGGATTTTATTCAAATTTCATACACTGACAGAGCGCATTGGCAGATAGTACAGTGTGCAAGTCCAATAACTCCACCTTGCCTATTTTTTATAGTTATTCCCCTTTATCAGATTTACTTGTTTACATTTTAAAAATCCCAGCATATACATGTATATCTAATTCTTGAATTCTTGAACTTATTATCCCCCCGCCAAAGGCGGAGGGGATATTAGAAATGGTCTCTGTCCGTCCGTGCGTGCGTCCGTTCCAGTTTTGTCCGGAGCATAACTCCAAAAGTACTTGAGTGATTTTGTTCAAACTTCATATACTGAAAGAGCACATTTGGAGGAGGTGCAGTGTGTAAGAATAATAACTCTACCTTGCCTACTTTTAGAATTATTCCCCTTTATCAGATTTAATTGAAAATACATTGTCCGAAGCATAACTTCAAAAGTGCTTGAGCGATTTTCTTCAAACTTAATACACTGACATAGCACATTGGTAGGAAGTGCAGTTTGCAAGAACAATAATTCTACCTTGCCTATTTTTTGTGGGATTTTCTTCAAACATTATTACATTGAGTGTTTGAAAGTACAACCTTCAGGTAGCTTCTTCCCGGCGGGGGGATTAACCATGTGTAACATGGCTCTTGTTTAATTTGATATGTACATACGCATAGAAGAAAGTTTAGGGTACAAGTATATCGCGGTACTTTGAATGCACAACTTTTACCCATTGGTCAAATGTCAAAAATGAAAAATAATGCAATACTATAAGGAGTCTTTTCTGTGTTTTTAAATTATTCACTTCCGTGCAGTGTATCTAAATTATTTATAGAACTGACAATTGGTCAAACAGGGAGTGGATCAGTGGTCTAGTGGTAACGCGCTGGTCTGGTAACCCAGGGTTCCCGAGATCGACCCCCCGCTCCTCTACTAACATTACTAATTGTCTTTCGGATGAGACGTTTAACTGAGGTCCCATGTATCAGTGCTGTACGCTGAGCATGCAAAAGAACCAGGGGTATCTCTGAAACTTGATGCCTTCTGTATCTTGCACTATCCCCCACAACATAAAATAACAAATATCTGCAGGGGGCGTCGGTCATATGGGCAACCGGTACCGACGATGAATAAACTAAGATACACTTAAACAGGGTCAGTTTTTCCCGGTTGACGGTTAGCAGCACTGTCATTGATATGAAAGCAGTGTTGTGATGACATCGACTGTTATTTTAATGACATATGACTTTGATCTTCTTACAATATCTGACTCAATTTCTGTTTTAGTTGGCTAGAAAGAAGCGGCAACAACCCAGAGGACGCTAAAATGGCACTGAAGCTTTACTTCATACTTCTTGCAAATATGGTAATTTAAACTGGCTTATATCATATGTAAATATTTCATTGCGGCGGTTAAATTTGGAATTAATGGCAGTAACTGATAAACACGTGGGCAAACTATTGAATAGTAACATGCACGTTTTATAACGATTAAATCTTTTTCCCCCCATAAAGTTCATTATGCAGCTTTTATCCGTCGATACAGACAGACAAACAGACAAGCCATATTTCTGTACAATTTCATTGTGTTTCAGATGGACCTGAGGTATGAAAGCATATTCGAGAAGACAGGTGGCAATATTGATATCAAGTTTATGATAAACGCAATTTGCATCACAGAAGTAAATTGTTTTTCTTGTCCATATATTTAGCTTTTTATGTCTTTTTTTGTTTGTTTTGATTTTCGTATTTCATTAAAATCTTCCTACAGTAACTGTGTTTTTTACAATTCTGTTTTATGACAAAATAATTATTGATAATAAAAAGAGTAAAAATTACAAAACAAAACATACAGATGCGAGTTCGTTCTGATTTGACTTAACTTTTTTTTATCTGTTTGCATTTTTTCCCCATTTTTACCGATAAAATTAGTCAAGGTATTGTTAATAAATCAGTCAAGGTATTGTTAATAAATCAGTCAAGGTATTGTTAATAAATCAGTCAAGGTATTGTTAATAAATTAGTCAAGGTATTGTTAATAAATCAGTCAAGGTATTGTTAATAAATCAGTCAAGGTATTGTTAATAAATCAGTCAAGGTATTGTTAATAAATCAGTCAAGGTATTGTTAATAAATCAGTCAAGGTATTGTTAATAAATCAGTCAAGGTATTGTTAATAAATCAGTCAAGGTATTGTTAATAAATCAGTCAAGGTATTGTTAATAAATCAGTCAAGGTATTGTTAATAAATCAGTCAAGGTATTGTTAATAAATCAGTCAAGGTATTGTTAATAAATCTTGAAGACAGCTAGATGATATGATTGTATAGTTAATTGACTGAGTGTATGTAGGTGATAGTTAAGTTCTTTTACTTCACACAAAAATGACATTTTGGCTATTATATATACACGCTATTTAAATGGTTCATATACCTCAAGACTTTAGAGGACAGTGTATGGATCACCAATAGTTTTATCAATTCCGAGACGCAGCCGGGCAAGGTTAATGTTGAAAAGGCTCTAGACGAGTTTACACTCTGGGTCTTCAGTGTGAAAGGAGACTTTCCGCCGCATGATCACGTGATGGGAGTTTCTCGGTAATTATCGCAAGTTTTCAGTCACGCGCAATGAGGTTGTCCTACACCGCTCTACAAAAGCCTTTGCAAAGCTTGATATGCCAGACTCTGCCTTCATACTTTTAGAATACAAGCATCAACCCTTATAAAGAAGTGGTTTAAGAGAGTAATGCAAAAAAAGAATTTTAATTTTTCGAAGTTCTTTGAAACTGAGAACCTATTTTTTCCTTCAGAATTTACATTTCTATCCTGTTACGGATAATCGGAAGGAAAATTCCCTGCTTACGTTGCTATTTTGCAATAAAAAAAATTGCAATCAGTGAGTGGCAATATTTCTCCAACAAGTATATCACAGGAATCTGACAAAAATTACTTCTGTTTAATTCGTTACTTGATTCAGCGTCTATCCGTTCTTCCTCAGGTATGACATGGTAGCGGTCAAGGATGGGTCGTGGAACTATATAAATTTAGGTAAGTTGCCAAGTCTTTAAGTATTTTTATCCATGTAATGACGAAAGTCCACAAACCTTTCTGTTGATTGTTAGAGGACATTTTACCTTTATTTTTGAATTACGGAAACAGCTTTAAGATGTAGGGTGTCTCCAAAGCTTGAGCTCTGTGCATATAAATATGACTTTATTTGGAAAATATATACCTCAAAATGCAATGTAATCCCACTTTACAATACAAATGACGTAATATCACGTCATACACACAACTAAACTATCTTCGCGGCTTTCTTTAATTAAAGCAGATTTCTCCGAGACTCGTGAATGTTTCTTGCTCAATATAATTTCGATACATACTTACAAAGAAAAATGTAAGCAAATTGATTCAGATTCTATTCGCATGTTCCAGGATCGGCCTAGAAGGGAACAATGTGCAAACTTCCGCAGTTCAGTACTTCCTTGATAGAAGATCCGGGTCTTGGTCTCGTAGATTTGGTAGCCGCTCATGAGCTTGGGCACAGGTATTGATACTTTTTTGCACCCTGAGCCCGACTTCGACAATATACTTAGCGTAAATGGCGAAAGTAACGCGTTCGACAATGTTACAAAAGTCTGCAGCAGACGTCTTGCCTTTTCAATTCCTTTCTTTTTGAAATTTGTCGTTGCGTTTTCCCAAGTAACACAAATCGTTGTAATATAAACTCTGTGAATAAAATTACGTATGTTGTTTATGGAGTTTTGCTGCCTTTGTCCATAGCTTGAGCTCAGAGCATGATACTACAGGATGTGGGGACTTTCATGTAATGTCAGCAATTCTCAGGAGTCCTACTGGAGGGTTAGAGTCAAGTCCTTATGAGTTGTCCAACTGTACCATATCGGCAATAGATGAACATCTCAACAGGCATGTACTTACCAGGACAGTGTTGAAAGATTTTTTTATTACAGTATGATGTTGATTTTCGTTTGTTGTAAAAAAGATAATTTTCCTATTCCTTGTTTTTTATAAAAAAGTTAAAGTGATTATATTTTTTACGTGTTTGTAAGTTTAAATGTTGACTCATTTGAACTTTCAAAAATAATTTTATGTACATTAAAATAAGTTTTTGATTTTATTTTTTCATCAGCATTATTTTCTCTGATATCATTTTAAGTTTGAGTACAAACTGCCTGCAGTCCAGTTCCTACAACGACACGATGTTCTTAGCCTACAAGTCATACCTGGCTCCCGGCGTATTTTTACCTATTGACACACAGTGTGAGCTTGCATATGGCGCCGGATCAAGGAGATGTGACGTAATTATTATGTATTTTCTAATATCCACTAACGTACTACACTAAACGACTAAATTTACTATTGACTTGGCAAACTGTTCGAAAACGACAAATTTTTAAGAAACAAATTCACAATCAAAACGTTTTACAACAAAAAATGAAGTCTCTAATGAGGGGCATTGCTGATAACAAATTATCTCCCTTACTCAGATAACATCAAAGGTAGACCAAATAGCACATTGGTCCTTTCAGTTGGAACTCTCTGACTTTATCCTTGTTTCTAATTGTGATGGTCTTGACTTTTAGTTGTGAAAAATGTCTTTTATATATAAAATAAAAAGTTAGGATTATCAAAAAACAAAGATAATGGTGTTAACAAAACATGCTGCTAAACTTAATGTGTAATCTGACTACCACTGTTGCAAATAAGCAGGCTTAATTATCACCTTACCAAAAGAGAAAATAGCGATAAAAGCAGAGGAATCCAAATGGAAGGACCAATGTAATATCAGAGAATATTCAGGGTAGATGATTCACTAAAGTCCACCATAGGCATCATGGTTCGCAAGAAACTTTCGTTTCTGAGGACGTCACAATGCTAATACTAGAAAATTGTTTTTATTTTTTTCCAGGCCGTCAGCTCAGATATCTGTAGCAACGGAACTTACTGTTGGCATCTTGATGATCTAAACGCTTGCTACATACTTTTTGTACGGGAGGGAACAGCATGTGGCAAAGACATGGTAGGTTTATACCATCATATCATATCTCATCATAGCTATTCTAAGTGCTTGTACTCATAGCAAGTAATCATGAAAACAGAATGTAGAGCTTTTTATAATCATCCTTGTTATTGCATGTGCAACTACGTAATTTAGATTTACCCGTCAGAAACTTGTGTCTTCATGTAACTTGGCTTCACGTACGTAAAATCTTGACGAAGAGTTACTATGTGCTCATAATAAAGTCAAAGATTTAGATTAACATAAATATGCCTTATTTGAACAGCGTTGCCATCGAGGAAAATGTGAGAACAGCACAATCGAGACGGTCACGTGTCCTCCTAAACCAAGCGCACTATCGGCTAATGAATTCTCGAGTGGACCTGCGTACACAACAGTGTCACCTGGCGACCACACGACGACATATTCCAGTACAGTGACACACACAAATAAGGATGACTTTTATTGTTAAAACGTAATGGAAGGAAAGTGTCACGTCGACTATTTGCTTTAGGAAATTTGGCTTGTTACAATAAAGTGGAAAATCAACTAAATATATATTGGACATTATTGTTTATTTATTTAAAAGCACACCCCAGTATTTATTTTTCAGTTGCATACTGCAACGATAATCATATTACAAATTTCTCTGTTAAGATAACGTGTAAGGTATAAATGAGTTCGTCCTTAAAACGCAACAAATACCCAGCTGAGGCCTACAATATGTTTTAATCAATTTTAAATTTCTAACTAATGAAAATGAAGGCTCAAATAGATTCATTGTTTTATTAGCAGTTTCAACAACAATTACAACAATTATATTATAAATCTTTATAAAAACGAAACTATTTTTGGAACATTTTAAGCTCACCAAACCTCCATATTAAGCCGGTGTGTAATTACCACTAAAATTACTCTACAACTTTGCATCAGATCAGATCACCTACCACTCTGATTGGTTGGGCTTTTGGTAATACTTGTACAATAATTTGGTAATTTGCTGATTTTCAACAATATAAATTATTTAATCAAATTTCACGCATGTTAACTCCCCTATCGTATTTTGATCTCATTAGCGATGCGATTACGCGAACAGGTTTATTATTTAAAGGTAAACACATTAAGACATATCAAATATGTACATTGTCCATAGCACTGTTATAAACCTTCAATTTACAATGAAACCTTAACATGAAGAACTTCAACGTTTATATTTGGCGTTCTACTTGAACGTGCCTCTTCAGATAGTATCGTCTTCTCATATGGTATTTACAATATTTGATTCATGTAATTTATTATTTGAAAAAAGAGAACCATACCGTGCATATCTAAATTTATTATAGGAACGTGGTCTTTCTGTAAAGGAAAGATCTGCGGACGGAAAACAAAGGGCATGTTCCCAGTACGCACGCCTTGATAAGAAGCTTTATATCTGTCTTACACACTTTTGACCAGCCGTGGTGTTCACGTCGTGTCTAAATATGACTCCAGTGAGATCTTCTCGCTGGCTTTGAATACTTTTTTTTTCCGAGACTAGCGATATGTTTTAACACATATTCGTATAGGTTAAATTAGTACTATGCTAACTGTAACGTAAGAAGCAGGCTAGTTAATTGTCTTTTTCATGACTCCGAAGGGTGGCATAGATTAGTTGCACTGTCCGTCCGGTATTCCGTCCGTCCATTCTTCTGCACGCAACTCCTACATTTTTCATTTAATTTTTACCAAACCATTATTAAGTGCTGCATTGCATGTACTCTGGCTTTTGCGACTCGAGTATTTTTGGCAGCTATTGCTCTTTGATTAATAATTTTTCTTCTCTACCCAACTTCTCGTACATTTCCTATGCTATTTTCACTTAACTTTCATAGAATGATCATTATTAAGTGCCGCAGTGCATGTATTCCGGCTTTTGGTATAGTAATTGCCCTTTGTTAAATATTTTTATGCCCCCATCGAAGATAAGGAGGCATATAGTTTTGCAAATGTCGGTCGGTCGGTAGACACCTTGGTTTCCGATCAATATCTAGAGAACCCTTGGAACCACTATCCTCAGACTTGGTATATAGGTTGGTCATGAGTAGTAGATGACCCATTTCAGGTCACCAGGTCAAAGGTCATGGTCACAGTGACCTTGAATAGGAATATGGTTTCTATAGAACCCTTAGTTCCAGGTTGTTCCAACTAAGTGTGTAGCTTAGTCATGACTAGTGGATGATCCCTATAGCTTTTTACTTTTCCAGGTCAAAGGTCAAGGTCACAGTGATATTGAATAGCTAAATGGTTTCCAGTCAATAAGTAAGGAACCCTTAGTATCAGGTTGTTCAATATAAGTATATGGATTGGGCATGACCAGTAAATGACCCCTGTAGCTTTTCTAGTCACCAGGACCAAGGTCAAGGTCACAGTGACATTGAAAAAAAACCCAAAACGTCTTCCGATCAATAACTACAGAAGGCTTGGTCCCATGTTTTTCATACTTTGTGTATAGATTGGGCATAGCCAGTAGATTACCTCTATTGTTTTTCGGGTCACCTGGTCAAAGGTCAAGGTCTTAGTGATCTTGAATAGCGAAACGGTTTCCGATCAATAACTACAGAATCCTTGGTTCCAGGTGGTTTAAACTTAGTGTGTAGGTTGGTCATGACCAGTGAATGACTCCTATAGTTTTTAGGTCAACATGTCAAATGTCAAGGTCAAAGTGACCTTGAGTAGCGAAACGGTTTCCAATCAATAACTATAGAACGCTTGGTCCCACTTCATCAAACTTGGCCTATAGGTTGGCCATGACAAGTGGATGACCCTAATAGCTTTTCAGATCAAAGGTCAAGGTCACAGTGACCTTGTATAGCAAAACAGTGTTCGATCAATTACTAAAGAACGCTTGGGCCCAGCTCCACAAAATTTCATAAGTAGGTTGGATATGACAATTAGATGATCCCTGTAGTTTTTACGATTATTAGGTCACAGGTCAAGGTCACATTTACCTTGAAAAGCATAACAGTTTCTACTGAATATATAGGGAATCCTTAGGCCCAGGTTCGTCATTCATGTATTGTATGTAGGTTTGTCATTGTCAATAGATAACAACTATCGTTTTTCAGTTAATTTGGTCAAAGGTCAAGGGTCACTGTGACTTTGAAAAGCAAAATGGTTTCCGATGAATAAGTGTAGAATGCATGGGCCCATGTTCCTCAAACTTTGTATATATGTTGTTCATGACTTGTAGATGAGCCCTTTAATTCTTTATGTCACCAGGTCAAAGGCAATGGTCACAGTGTCCTTGAATAGCAAAATGGTTTCCGATCAATAACTATAGAACGCTTGGTCCAGACTCCTCAAAACTTCATGGCTGCCTCTAAGGATAAGGCGCTAGGGGGCATATATGTTTTACAAACATCTCTTGTTAATACTGCTACTGTACACAATTCCTCCTACAATTCTCATATGACGTTCATCAAACTTTTAAAGAATGATCATAATCAAGTGCCACAGTACATATAATCAGGCTTTGGCGATTCGATTACTTTTACTATTGCCCTTTGTTAGATTTTACTTAATATTGCTTCTGTGCACGACTGCTCCTACCTTTCTCATGCAATTTTCACCAGTCTTTCAAAGAATATTTATTATCAAGTGCTGCAGCGCATATGCCCAGGCTTTTCCGAATCGATCATTTTCGGCGGAGTGATTGCAATTTGTTTAATTTTACTTAATATTGCTTCTGTGCGCAGCTCTTACATTTTTATAACTGAACTGATTTTTCGCCTATGGTGCTGAACTGTAGCATAATAAACCAAAAGTTAAAAGGTAAGAAACTTGTTTCGAAGCACCTTTTTTTCTAAAAGACATGTGGTGACCTATTGGAACAAAACACTGATCAATATCTTTTTAAAAACATCAGTGTTGGACATCTATTTATTTTACCAGCCATGCAAACAGGTAAGGGACATATAGAAGCCTTACACCTGGACATATGGGTACTTTGTTCAGTTCACAGACTGGAAAAGAGTATGGCACAAACGATCAAGGTAGCATCAAGTTGCAAGCTACCATGACTGTGACCATTTCTATGTTTCGGGGGCATTCGTTTCGTATCTGTGACATATTTCTTGTTCTCTCTGAAATTCAGTAGATTTACTGAATAATCTTTCTTGATTCTTTAAGACGACATGAAACTATTCACGCATTCCCCTTTTGACATTAATGTATTTTATATTTCTAATGCATTATCTAAATTAATTTGTTTTGAACTACTGGCTCCTTGATTTATCATTCAAACAAGATATAATGAATTTATACTAACACCTATAAATAAGTTCTGCTGAGACATTCTGTTATTAAAATGCTTTTTAATTTAGGCATAATATTTTAACTATCTAGTTCAGGCAACCTTGCCGTTATACTTATGTTAGGCAGTATCTTTCATGTTTAAGGACATTAAAAACGTCCAAAGGCAATGAGCGCACAGCCGCCTCGTAATTGGCACTTTTGACGTATACACATATTCATTTACAAAATGACATGTGTAAATAGATATACCGTGCTTTATCTTTTAGTTACTTTTCTGATTTTCATCTGTTTTGTACTCGTTTATTTAAACAAACCAATCTTAACATGTTGACTATATATTTTGGAATGACCTACACTACGGTCTTTCAAAGCAGGCGACAGGTGCTTGTGGTCCAGACGAACAGACCTATCCGCGTGCTTAAAATTAAATCTCGAGCGCAGGTCTTTCCAAAATATATAGACTTGCGTCAAACATTATTTACTCAACCAAAAAGAAACAATACCAAATTAATACTGGAGAAAGAAGTGTTACCATAAAATTGATATTACAAGAACCGTAAAGTACTGTATCAAATCATGATATAGTCTTTTCATTTCTCGAATTGTAAGGGTTTATTATAAGCCCTGTATGTACAGGTAAGGTTCATTGTCATTTGTATAAAAATTGTTTTGAGTGAAAGTAAAACACACGATGTTTTCGTTTTCGTATTGAATAGCTATGCCACGTATGTCTAAAGATGAGCGACTATGAACCATCGGTTTGCTAGAAGAACGTGCACGTCATTTAGACGTCGCTGAACGTTTTGTATTGTGCGTATGATATGTCAAGCCTTTGGCACTGACCAGAGTTTCAGATCTGGCAAGCTGAATTACCACTCCAGTGTTAGACCGTTATATCAAGACGTCACATGTAACCGATTCTAGCCACGACCACAGCTGTCGTAACACCCGGGAAAATAAACAAAAGAATCAGCGCCCCAAATTATCTGAATATTGTTGAAGATCTAGACATCCATGGATGACGCCAGGATCGGGTGTGTCAGTATGTACGTCTGGAATTAATTTCTGTAATGTTATGAATCTCAGTTTTGCTTAGATCTTAGTGATGGTCGAACAATTGTTACCGGCGAAGAAATGAACGTGGCTCTGGCGTTTATGTCATTCAGTAAGATCATTTCGGTGGCGTTTAAGTCATGACTTACTTTGACATCTCTTACTATTTGCGTTCACAGCTAGTTGTGGTTCAAAGTAACCTGGCAGGGCAGAGATATCGTGATGAAATCCCCAGAGTAGTTTTGTTCCATTCATTGTCGCCCGTCCTAACGATACGTTATTCCAGCAAAACTACGATGGACGTTACACGGACTGCGTATTTAGTGATTACATTCAGACTGCCAATATTAAGTGCTACCATGGCAGGCCTTTCTCCTACTGAATATTTATGGGACTGTCACGTGCGACGTCGAACTCCGCAGAGAAGCAAAGGACTAACAGGTCCGTTACACGAAGAGTGGACTGCCATACCACATCAGCAAATACTAACACTGATAGATTCAGCTCGACACCGTTGTGTTATTGTGCGCGATGCCAACGGTGGGCAAACAAGATACTGATTATTTGTGAAACATGAATTTCCCTCTCTCTTTGTGAAACCAATATACGTTATCTCTTTTGAAAATTTTCGATTTTTCCAATGAAATATTGTTCAAATAAAAATGCACTGTCGTTTCCAAAAAAATATATGTGATGTTCCTTCTTTGAAAAGAAATGCTTGATGTTTCTTAGTATCGTTTCTTTTTTTGGTGAGTATATATATTTATATATAAATAATAACTTAACTGTCATCAATATAAATCAGCCTACTAATGTACTCAAGACTAATGTACTTAAGACTCGCAGATAAATCAGCAAATATTAGCATATTGTTAACCTTAGCTGGTATTTACAATGACTGTTTAACAAAACGTCCTTATCACAAGGAATATAAATAACTTCCCTGTCACATGAACCTGATGATCTTCCGAATGGTACATTGGCTGAAGTGTTTGGTGAAACTTACTTTGTAAAACCAGGCTGAACCTTGCACATGAGAGTTAAACAAAAATAAAAATAGTCGAAAGTTTTGAATTTAAACTAAAATCATTTGTTCGGTATAAATTGCTGGAAAAATGGAACATAAACGTTCTATAATTTGTTTGATTATAGTCATTGTTGCTGTTATGTCTATGTGCTTAGTTGCCGGTAAGGATGATAAAAACGCTAGCACGAAGGGAGATGAAAACACTGAGTTCCTCGACGGTCATCCGTTTGAATGCATGAAACGGGTAGGATTCAACGTTGACGTTTTCGAAGTGCAACCCGGAATCGGGTGGGATAATATTCAAAACACAGAATTAAGCCAGGTTTTGGACAGGAAGTATTACAAATGTAAACTTAGCGAAGATGGAAAATATCTTATTCCTGATAATGTTGTGCTGATTCCCATAAAGCAAAGTCACGTGGACGTTTTCGCAGATTGGTTTGACAGTATGCACGAATACAAGACAGTAGATTCGTTTTCAATTAATGGAGGGAGAAGTGTTAGCGTTGGTTTAGAAGGACTCGGAGGAGTAAGCGGATCATTTAGTGCTGGATACCAAAGCGCCAAAATGCATATGTCCAAAAGTACCACCAGTACGTTTATATCGCGGATACAGGCCAGGTACAACAGATATCGTGTCATTGCTAATACCCAAATAGATCTTCATCCATCGTTCAGAGCTCGCTTACTTGAAATTGCTTCAAGTTATTATAATCATCACAATCACATTGCCAAATACCAGTGTCAATTACTGATTCGCGACTTTGGAACACATGTGTTGACCAGGATGGATGCAGGTGCTGTGCTGTATAAAGAAGATCATATTGATGCCCAAACAAATACCGTGGACGACGTCAAAAAGAAACAGTGGCAAATAGGTGCAAGTCTATCTTTTAGCGCCATATTTGATGGAGTTTCAGTAGGAAGTGGATTCAACTTTGGTATCAGTAAATCACATATGCAGGAAACAATCACAGAATATTACAGTAAAACAACATTTTCTGTTATCCGAGCCCAAGGTGGCATTCACTTCGACAGTAATACAACGGGCAGTGATTGGACAAAGAGTCTAGATAATGAACTGGTTTCAATTGATAGAGATGGAATTCCTTTGTATGAAATAATTTCATCTTTAACACTGCCGGAATTACCACTAGATACGCTTTTGAAACTCGCAGAGGGGGTAAAAAATGCTTACCTCAGTTATTATAAGCACAATACATACAGAGGTTGCATGAATCCTAGAAATAAAAATTTCGACATACGAGCAAACGTCGTCAATGATGCCGTTTGTGGAGATGACATTTTCGAGGACCAATATTTCGGTGGTGTTTATCAGACCTGCTCTATGTCTAGAACAGATGCCGGCAACACATGTGAAGACAAAGGGTATATACAGAAAAATCCTTTAACAAGTAGTTTCTCATGCCCAAAAGGGTACAGATCAATCGAACTGATATCAGAGAAAATAACTGATTCACAGTATCATGAAGTACACCGGAGCATCTGGCACCGTCACCGCCACAGCTATACGTCAGAGAGTATTGGACGTTACAATGCTTTTTGGTGTGCCCGCGACCCTTCCGTTACACCTGATCAAAAACTTCTGTTTGGAGGCGTGTTTTCTACAAATTTCAAACCAAATGTTCTTACCGGCGGATTTTCTTGTCCAATAAATTTCATCCAACTGCGTCTTGCTGATGACATATATGTTTGTGTTTCGGGAGATGGGAATAACATAGGAATAAAATTTGGTGGTTTATTTAGCTGCCAACATGGAAACCCAATCGCAGTTACCATGAACATGACAAAAGAAGGGGCTGCACGTATTTTCGATGGTGATCAAAACAAGTGGCCAAAACGATGTCCGCATGGCATGATACAGCAAACGTTTTCCATTACTTCCGATTGCGAGCTAGAATTCTGTTCTGATGCCATAGAACAAAGTAATGCGCAACAACTTCCGCCTTTGAGTAGGCCGCCGTACATCAAACGACCAAGCGTACCACCAGCAAACTACACTGAAATGGTAATGGTGGTTGACGGGAAGTGGTACAAAGGTGAAGCTGCTTTTAAGAAAATGGTTGAAATGGATACATTTGAGACTAAGGTTCAAGATTATGAGAAAGCACAAGACGCGCTTGAGAGGGCATCAACAGCTCTAGCTGACCTGTATTCCAACCAAGGTACAGACGCAACAAAAAGCAAAAAGAACACCTTCTTGAATTCTATGCCTTCCTATGTCATTGCTATGATTTCTTCTTTCGTCACACTAATGTGTGTACTTATCGCAACGCTGGCAATCGTAAAGTGTCGAAAACTAAGGCAGGGAGAAAATTTGTATAGATCTACCAGGAAAAGAAGTCATGACGAAATAGAACGGGTGCTTATTGATACCGGTAGTAACTATGGCACTTCAAGCGAAGAAGGAAACATTGACAACTCTGCTATTTAGATATTCAACACCTTATTGTTAACTCGATTAATTTGATATTCACGGAACTGTTAACACGATTTAGAGCTATATCATATTTGAAAATACTAAGTGTTTGAACATAAATATTTTGTCCAGTAGCATTACAGTATATCTAAATTTCTTTATACTTTACAACTCTGCTATTTAGATTCAACGCCTTATTGTTTTACTCCATTAATTAGATATTCACGGAACTGTTCACACGAATTCAGAGCTATGGCATATGAATAAATTCTAAGTGTTTGAATATATATATTTTGTCCCATTGCTTTACAGTAAATCTAAATTTCTAGACACATGACGCCCGCTAGCGCTGTATATTAAACTATTTTAGTCAGCCGGCTATTGTTCTCTAGAACACATTAATAAAATAAATGTTGCGAGACAAAGCTTTGCCTGACGAATTTACTTTTTTTATTGCATTCTTGAAAACACTAACCTATATGTTTACATAGATAATGTAATTGAGAAAACGTGAATAAATTAATTGTGTATTTAGGTGAAAAGTCGTTTTCCATGTTCTGAAAATTGGAAAAAAAATGCTTAATTAATAAAAATATATAAATTGTTTTTTGCCTGAAGTTTCAAAAATGACATACGACATGTATATGTATGCCACTTGTCTGCTTTGAAGAAAACATGTTTATATTTAGCTATTAAGTCTTTTACGCGAATATATTAGAATTTGACTTTAAACAATTTACACATTTAGCACTACTTTTCTAAGGATATATAGACACCAATTAACACGATGATGATTCTCGTGACAATCGTTTTTCCACTTTCTTACTGTTTCTAGCTTCTGTAATAACAGCAAGTTTTAGACTATAACATTGTTCTACAAAAACGCAACCGAACTTTTATCTATTTTTTAACTTTTCATCATTTGCAATCACATTTAATAAAACAATGAAAGAGTTCTTATATAGTATGAGCATAGTAACAGCTGCAAAATGCGATTTTTTACAAGCGACTTTTATAACCCGAATTTGACCTCAAATTGAAACGACGCCGGTTACAAAACATTATCTCCCCGACCCTTGAACATTTATGACGAGAAGTAAATGATCAATAATTTTTTTTATTACTTAACTGCAGCCCATCATCTGGGTTCTTCGATATCACAGGGTATTGTATTTTGTTAAGTCAAGTTAAGTATACATAAAGATTTATGTGAGATGAACTTTCGACTTGATTAAACAAAAAAGAAATACAAGGCATATTGGTGTCTGTGTAGGATATTTTAAAGAAGATATTGTCAAATTTTACTTCCTTGCTTTCCCCTCACATTTTCACTTGTTGCACAAAATGTAGTGAAATAATGTCTTCAGTCTTGAACGTCTAAATGTATATCTCCTAAATGCTTATTTTACTTACAAAAATGAAATACATTGTATGTACAATAATGTATACTTTATGATACATAATGTAGTAACATGATACATAATGTAGTAACATGATACATAATGTAGTAACATGATTGACATATGTCTTTTCACGATACTTTTAACCAATATTCCCGTTATTTAACCCTCACCCTGCTGTAGGCATTTGACTGCCTTTGCGACCAGAGCCTGCACACCCGTGCAATGTAATCATGGTCTGCACTTTTCTCCATTCGGTCAGTAAATTTTCAATTAGCATCCTTATAAACATTTAATTCATCAGTCCAACTTGAAAGATGGACAAGTTCGTTTTAGATATTTAGCAAAGTAAATTAAGGGTTAAACAGCTGGATGCAATCCCAGTTCTACAAAGCTGCAAGCACTAACTTGGTGATACATAAATCAAATACAAATGAGCTACGGCCACATGGGTGTTAGTCATGAAACCCTAGCATATCTAAATTTATCACGTAACGAAAGTTCAATATACGTTATTTCTTAGATGCTCGTTATAAGAATACCGTAACACACACGCTAATCCTAAAAGTTTAGTAAATTCCATGTTTAAAAGTATAGTTTGGTTTTAGAGCCTTTCATGTTTGAATGGTTAAGTCTGCTGACTTGTTATCATAAAACTTTCTATTGATTTAAAGTCATTGGTAAGAGTCCAGCTACTTTTGTTGTTTTTACCCCTTAGCCTGCTAAATTTCTAAAACCGCCTTGTCTATTTTTCAACTTGAGCAGTACAATTTTCCATTTCTAGTTGTAAAAATACTGATTGAATAGTAAACAGTGCAGATCATGATCAAACTGCACGGATGTGCAGATTGATCACAAAGGCAAACAAAATTGTCGCCATCATGATAAAGGTTAAAATACTTGGAACAAAAAGACCGTGAGTTTAATTTTCTTGAAATAATCATGTGTATGACGAAATGAATCAGTATCACAAACATTTAGTTTTGTTGTCAGGAAAATAATAACTTCCGACCTAATTTCGCCAGATATAAAGAGATCACTCATTTCAGAATACAAAAAGTATCATAAAGATGATAAGTCCTTTTTACTTTTACTTCCTCCATTTATATGAAGATAATAACATAAACATATGAACAAAAACATGATCAAATATAAAAATGCTACTGCACCAGATATGTACATTAACGTACGGACGTATGTTCAGAACGACATATCATATTAATTACTTACTCGACACATATAATATAACAATATATACACACGGTGTATAGTAAGTCAAAAGACCATTCAAACTACATGCATTTAAATTGTGTTTCAAACAATCTAGCACGAAAACGAAACACAATATTCTTTTACTCTTTAACATTGAGATTCACTCCGATGCAACAATTATACATAAATATACCATCGCAGCTAGGGTAATTCAAAATACCATCAACCCGAGAATGAGTTGAATTACCCTCACTGTGACTGTTTATCTATTTTATTATAGCGAGAAGAGTATATGTGAATGACGTTGTTGATGATGACAAAGTTTTTGTTTTTGCATTTTTATAATAATGGTTTAATGGTGATAATGATTTAAGTGTTTATGGTCCTGTATTTGTTGCTATTATAATGATAATGATGATAACACACACTATACTGATGATGCAGATGATGATGGATTTCTTATATTATCAGCCATTGTTTCGTTACCATAAAATGACTTAACATCATGGGGTTCCTGGGCTCTATCTTTTAATAACTTAGTTTTCTAAAATCTGGCTGAATGTTTAAAAAAATATCAGCCACGCTGCCTATCAGAATTTTGCATTGAATAATAAATATAAAGGTGTAATAATTTAAAATACTTGATGAGTCTTGGTGAGTTATACATATGTGTCAAATGAGGCGGATGCGGTCAAAACTAGGATGCTGTGCCACGCAATTTTCGGAACATATTTATCTAACCTGGTATCATCTATTATCTAAAGACAGCACTAGTTAAATTTCTTATCTTTTAATCTACCTAAAAAAAGCAAAACTATGTCATTCCCCTTAACTGTACAGGAGTTTTTAATTTTTACTGCACGCGCACTAGAAAGTCTAATTTATGTACAATGGAACTTTTAAATAGAATAGAAGGAAGAAAATAATCTGGTTTCATTATGTTTCACCAACCTTCCCTGTTTGTTACATTAAGACTGCATATTAATTTTTAAAATAAAAGAACAATAAAAAGGGAAAAACTTGGAAATAAAAGATTTTTTTCCGTGTCATTAACATGTATAGGTAAACGGGTTTAATCAGTTATTAGATTGAACAATTTAAACTGATCTGTGTGTTCATACAAAAAACAAGTATTACAAGCATAACAAATTCAATATTTACTACTTCAGCTTATATGTGTTGTAACAAAACATATCATAATCGTCTAAAAATGAGACACAAAAGTAACTTTGAGGAGAGCGGTGGCCTAGTGGTTTAGGTGTCAGCCTCTCGATGGGATCGTGGGTTCGAGTCATACCAGGGTCATGACCATGATTCCTCAAATGATACCAGCACTGGTTGGTTCCAGGAAGCGGACTCGAGAGTGATTTGAATAAGGCTCTGGGTTCGAGTCCCGGTCGAGCCACGATTTTTCACCACCTGTTACACAAGTTTTCTTCACAATCGAGCTAAAATTAATAGTTTAAACTAAAAGTAACTTTGGTTTAATGATGCTTGAAGAGAGGCAAAAGAAGAGAAGTTTTATGAGGCTTAAAGGCAGAATGATCGTATTGGCACACGAATCCATAATGCATGTATTGAAATGTAGGGAATCTTAAAGAAATATTAAAAGGATTGCATAATACCAGGTATATACAAGAGAAAAATAACTCCATGTTAATTTTGAAAATATATCTAAAAGTTTAAATCCTCAAATAGGTTTGATTCCATAGTCTTGATTAAAAAAAATATCCATTTTTTGTACAACTGTTTCTGTTGAAGTCGTTAGAATAATTTTTGTCTTCTCAGAAACTTCACAAATTATGTGATTATGTTAACAACGAGTTTTCTATCATATATATTTCACCAATTTTAACTTCACTTACAACAGTTGTATTTACCATGAAATATGGTGAAGAAAAGTTATTTTTCCCTATACAAAAACAGGGTGATAAAAGTATACCTTCGATTCATAGAGTTATCAAACTGGTTAATTCTACTGTGGAAATGTTTTCGTTAATATTACGAAATTACATTAATAAATGATGTGAAAATGTTTTTAACAATAGTCAACTCGGTTCTTATTTTATGCAACAATACATAAAGCCCTGTCTAAAAAATCTTAGTTGTATGCAAATATTCCTTTTTTGAACAAGGAAGGTCTTCTGTGTTCACACACATGGTCTTTCTAGTTTAGGTGTCATCATTTGTTCAGACATCTGTGACATGTTATATTTGAACTTCAAATAATTACGACAGAAAAATAAACACACGAATGAAAAAAATCAGTAAACAATTCAAGTTATGTAAATAGTTATAAAATATTTTGGCAATTTATATTGTCCACTTTAAACGTTTTTGAACTAATCTAACCCAAGCCACTACCTTCAATATTTCAAGCTTGTATACATTATTTGGTGGAATAATGCGTTTTATGTTCGACTAGAATTTACATCAAAGCTGATTATATGACAAACAACAGCAAGTTCTTTGATGCAGACAGATATATAGTTTCTTTCAATTGTTGTCGCATTACTGTGTCTGAATATGATTTTTCTATATATAAAATAGTAGAAATGTGTTATAATACGTCCAATGTTTGATGCATTCGCCATAAATGTTGCCTTGTCTGGCCAAGAACATTGCTGATCACTCGGTCTTCGTAGGAAAATACATATTTATTTTACGTGTAGGATTGTCGTTTCATTGGTTTCTGAAAACCAAGATAGTTGTGAGAAAATTTATTTGCTGCGTTTTTTAAATGCCTTGCGTGCTTAAATATAGTTCTATAATAGTATGACGTCCTTAAAATCTCAGCATGACGTCTTTAAAATCTCAGTATGACGTCTTTCAAATCTCAGTATGACGCTCTTAAAAACAAACAATACAACTTAGAAACACGTGCTAAAATATTCACGTAGAGTGGCATCATTTAAACAACTGAAGCAAAAATAATGTACCAGATTCACTATTAAACACAATGTACTACGTAGGTAAACCTTTTAGAATATTGAAAAAATGGTCACATTGAGCAAACTGTAAATATAAAAAAGTGTGTTCTTAAGCAAATGCTTCTTGACATTAAGATAACGAATAAAGAGTATAACATGATTTAAGGAAATTGGAATATATCATATATGATGATTCTGACAAATTCAAGCAAGGCAAGTGATTACTTATTGTTTTTGAAAGATAATTCTCCGATTTTCCCCATATTTCTTCTTTTCTTTCTTTCTCTCCCCCCTCTGTCTCTCTGTTTTATAAATGAATGATATTCATAACTCGTACTCTGATTCTCACTCCAGATGTAAGCTGCTTCAATTCTTAATTCGGATTTTTTTTTCACTGAAATTACCTATAATACAAATTCTGGAAGGATACAATTTAAAATATACATAAAATATACAGAGTAATTAGATCGTTATTATCTTGAATAGGAAAACAATTCAAGAAAAACAATGAAATCATGTTCTGTATGCATGTGTGTTTAATATTGTTAGAAAATGGTGCGTGAGACACAATAACACATGTATTTGTTTTTTAAACGATTTCATTGATGATTAAGCAGCTTTTTCAAACATTTTCTGCATTAAGATGTTGGTAAGATTTTATTTTTTTTTTGTTTTTGTATAATTACCAAAGTAGCAAATATATCTGAGAATATGTATATCGCAGTTGACCATGGATGCAGAAGTTTGTTAATGAATAATTCTTTGAAAAAAAAATAGTTATGAGAAAAAATCGCAGTAGGGATGGTATGAGTCTGCAATATTAGATAAATTAAGCTCTTTCGTCGGATGCATACACTTCAAAATATTGACGTCTACCATGATAGTTCACATTTTAAGGAGAGTGAGCTTTAATTAATGAAAGATTGTTTACACGTGCCGTCTAGAAGGTCACTATTTGACAGATGCATTGTAGGAGATATCCAAGACCAACACTAGAGAGTTTGCAATATTTGTCAAAGTGTTATTAGCTAAATAACATCCAAGCTTAGCAAATCTTAATAAACAAATTTTACTAGTTCTAGCCATTTGAAAACCTGATTTTGAAGAAAAAACAATCTTTTTAGTAATGCTTTACGAAACAATGACAATTTACACATAAAAGAAACAAAAACTAGATTGTACTTTGCCAAACAAAGGATGTTATTTGGCAGACGTTTATTGATAATTTCCGATGTGTAACACAGTAGACGTATGGAGGCAATTCGTTGCCAAAATCCAGCCTTGTTGATCTGAGCAGCACAGTTCATTTTCTGACATAATGCAATTGTATTTATTTCATGTATTCATTGACTGAGTTTGCAGATTTACAATGTACTCTTCCATTTCAACAAAATACATTTTGCTAAACTACAAAACATTAATTTGTTTTCTTTAAGTAACAATACCAAATGTTCATCCTCACGTTGAAACAAGCAGAATACTCTTTGAACATATAACCGTTAACAGAATAGGAGGTATTTTCAAACGCTTACATAATATGTAAAAGATACTTACTGTGTTTTAATAATTTGTAAAAAAAATAAGCTTCTAAAAACTGATTTAAAAGTGTTACTTGTTTTCCTATATATAGTAGGATTTGTCTGTTTTAACCGGGACACATTCTAATTAACCTTCGTAGCAGTCTTGCTGCAGTATAGGACGTTCACCGAAACGGTCAAAGAGACTTTTTATGCAGAACAATGTAACCATACGTGTTGTTACTATATCATTCAATTGCCTTAGTATGATAATGGTAAACAGACCAGTACCAGAAATTCAAGTGCTACGACCTTCTGAAAGTCCATTTGTGATTTTATTTATGAGTTAGTCACCTATAAATGAATATGTCAGGCCTGAATCAAGTTAGAAACTGCTGGTCAGTGTGTGTCTCTTTCCTCATGGTTTAAGTGATGTGGTTTAAGTCAAGAGTTAAACAGAAATACCATGAGGCCGGTCCCAGGGGTCAGTAACTACCTCTTTTAGCTAGGCATAATATAATTTGGCATGCCTTTCATTCGGTCCTGATACGTACTGCCAGTACAGGCCAGTCTGAAATCTGTCCTTTCCTGAGTTGAACTTCAGGGATCCACTTCGGGTCAGTTTGAGACTGCGGGCAAAAAACAGACAGTTACAATTATGACAAAGGAAAGAATTAAGCCCACAAACAGAACGAACTCGGCAGTTATAGCATATTTAAGTGTTTTTGATTTTTTGAAAAATGAATGATTTAATCCCAATTATTCACCGAACATTATAATTTTTCAGTTGAATGAGTGCAAGTTTTATGCAGATCTTTTAACAACACCAGTAGAAAAACTATTATATAATATAACAATAAGTTTTTAAGACAAGTTAGGATATGTCGACAAACTATGTCACACAGACTCATTAAAATTCAACCGCTAAATCATTTTACACATGTAAATTATTCCTTGCCTTGTTGCTGGTGGTAGTTAACCAGTGTTGGACATGTTATGAATGAAGGGCAGACTTTGACTTAAAATGTGTGTTCCTTAACTTATGCTTCAAGTGATTTCAAAATCCTTCAGTTCATAAGTGAACTACGGTCCGGACACGAATGTGTGCTTATATACAGAATCTTGTGACCTTTTACTGTGACCTTGACATATGGCGTGGTTGTCGCCACTGACACGTCGTCTTGATGTGGTGAACACTGGTGCCTTATTACAGCCCGGACGGTGCGATTTTAATAGTCCTACCTTCTTGGGCATAGAAAGGATGGTGTTTTAGAATAAAAAGTTACTCAAACACCTGTACTTACCTGGTTTAGAAATTTTTCCATAACATTTAATAGGCAGGAAAAAAACCAAAAAATAATGTCCTCTTTAATTTTATAATGTCTTTTTTTGTCTTGAGCACAACTTGTAAACAGTCTAAGGGATTGATTAGAACTTTTCAAATATCCGTATATTTAATTTGATAATGAATTGTTTGTCTTGAGCATTCCTTTGAAACAAAACGTGTTTTGAATGCAATGCTTTGTTCGTGGGCGGGGGAAGGAGGGGCATTGTCACCTTTTTGTGACATCTCTTGACTGTTTGTACATTATTTAATCAGATGGTCTTTCATCACATACCTCGTTCAATAATGCTATTGTGCTATACAAAACTAGTGAACACAATTCAGGAGGCTTTAAGAAAACAGTATTTATTTATACTATATTACTTACGAAAAACATACTGCATCATGGAACAACATATCAGGTGATCACCAATCTATCTTAATCAAACGAAATCAGAGCTATTCAATGTCAACAACTGTGTCTGCAGTTGGTCTTCGACATAAAAATTATATTGAAACGAAAACTTTCTGTATTTACTATGTCGTCAGTCTGAATGCGTTAATTGTTACAGTTACATTGCTAAACTCTTGAACATGTCCATAAAATCCACAATTTACCTTTGCTGCATGTTATCAGCACAAATTACAAGTAATTGATGTACATTTCGGATATACATTTAGGTTTTAACACATGGGCTTAGTAAAACTGAAAAATGAATTAACAAACAAGGCTGGCATAGCCTCCATATATAAGAAGCAATATTTGCTGTGAAGTATCAACGACAGTCGCTGTAAAATATTTTTCATTATCTTGAATACAACAGCACTAGATATAGTTTGTCGACAAAAATGTCGAGTTGCTAGCTGATTGATGTTCTTGCGATTTTCGGTACGTTTCCTCCATTATTTTTGTTGTACATAAAACTTTTTCTCGAAAATAAAACTCTCAGTATTAATGTTGTGATTTAGATTGTTTTCAACAAATATAGCCGTAACATGGCTAATTGTTTTTAGCCCCAATTGTCAAGTACATGTACACTTTATTGCTCACAGCCTTCTTCGGGTGCTGTATTCTCAGTATTTCCAGTTACAAAACATCATAAAACAATTAAGTAATTGAAGCAATATCATCAGTTATAAACTAAAAATATTATTATTAAACATCCTTTTTTTCAATTTCTGAAGATCTTGCTTCATTAAAACTACGAGTTACGCTGTAGTTCGTTTATCTCGATCAACTATCATCTTTTGAGTATTGACATACACGTATTGCTGTTTTAATAGCTCGGCTGCTTTCGAAGAAAACACCGAGCTCTAGTTATAGCCCTCTTGTCGTCTGCATTTGCGTCATCGTCTGCGAACAAACACTTTAACATTTTCAAATATCACTGCCATTACTTTACATATTCTCTTCTAATTCAGACTACCTATTCATAATGACACTCCACATAAATACCACAAGTTGCGTAACTCTGTCTTCCTTACTTCAGAATAATGCCCCCTTTTCAACTTCCATAAAATTCATTATAATTTGCAATATCTTTATTATTACTGAAGACATTTTTCAGCCTTCAGCAACTTCTTTATATTGACAGGCTTCCGTAGTAGGACAAGTTACCTAACTGTCATTTTGATTTCTAGAATTATTTCCCTTTTTAACTTTGAACATTGATAAAAAACTTGTTATTTAGCGTGTCAACACTACAGGTCACATCTAACATCCAGACATTGTAAAACTGGATAGGATTTCTAACTGTGTCATTTGGGGATGAAAATCTAGGTAAACAGGCCAAATCAAAGCAAAACATTGTTAACACTCTACTGTCCATATTTTCTACACAGCCGTCACAAAAATTGATCAGAGTGTTTTTCTTGAGGATCTTTGAGTCACATTTATAGCTGGGTCACATGAGGTAAAAAACAAGGTCATCAGGTCAAATAAAAAAAATCTTTGTTTACACTCTAGAAGCCATTTTTTATTCCGTATCACCATTAAAATTTGTCAGAATGTTTGTCTTGATGATATCTAGGTTAAGTTTAGAAGTGGGTCAGCTTGGTGCAGAAAGTAGTCACCAAGTCAAATCATACATTAACCTTTTTGCTGGCACTCCAGAAAAAATATTTTAAACACTCAATCTGAAAATTAATTAGTCTTGGTATATCTATGTCTTGTTCAAAAGTGGGTCAGATTGGGTAAAAAGTAGGTCACCTTGCTAGGGGCCATATTTTCTATCCAAAGATGATGAAAATTTGTCAGAATGTTTGTCTTGATGATAACTATTTCTTGTTAAGAAGTGGGCCACGAAGGATAAAAAATGTAGGTCAGCATGCTAGATGCAACATTTTCTACATGGTAATCATCAAAATATTTCACAATAATTTTTTTGGTGGTATTTTGGTCATGATCCAAACTAGGACATGCGAGTCAAAAAAGTAGGTCATTTTGCTGATTGCCATATTTTCAACATTATCATCATGAAAAATCAGACTATTTGTATTGATGATATCTAGGTAATGTTTAAACTCGGTCACATTGTATCAAAAAGTAGGTCACCTAGCTAGAGGCCAAATTTTCTAATCGATTTTTAAATTTTGTTAGAATGTTTTTCTTGCTGATATCCAGGATTGGGTTGCGTTGGTTCAAAAACAGTAGGTATATTATTGAATATTGTTCATATTCAAATACAGCTTTCAGTATTCTCTAAAAGGTTATTACAGCCGAGCTTTGTCACCCGCAGATGGTGATTTTGTTTTGTTAATTTTCTTTGACAGGAATCAAGTTTTTTAAAGTTTGGAAATGGAGTTTCTCGGCTTAAAACTTTCAAACAGACAAGTAGTCAACGAAGTTACTTAAAATGAAAGAAGCTAGTGTGTTTTTTATTCCTTCGATAATTTTTGTCACGGTCTGTGAGCAGAACAAAACATTGCCGCTTTTTCAATATTTCGCTACATGTATCAGCCACGTTAAATGAGTAAAATAGGAGAAAACAAAGTCAATGAAAAAACAATTTTTGGGAAAGTTTCAACATTTTACACGTTGCTTATCTAGGATAGGCTAGTTTTTAACTAGTAACAGTGTTATTCATTTCGCCTCCAGTTAGCCAGTATTATAACTTTTCAACTGTAGTAAAAATACATAGCAATAAACTAAACGAGTGCAAATGAGCAGATATTTAAGATGTAACTAATCATGTCAGTTGTTGCCATTCTGAATCAGCTGTAAATAGGATAAAGTATTTAGTACGATTCGTTACGCAAGAGGCAGTCAACTTTTTATTACGACCATTAAAACATATTTAGAATCTGTTGGTAAATAATGATACACTTCTGTGGAAAGGGTCTAAACTAGACAAATGATATAAGTTTATAGTAGTTGGTAAATAAAGATACACTCCTGTGGAAAGGGTCTGAACTAGACAAATGATATAAGTTTATAGTAGTTGGTAAATAATGATAAACTCCCGTGGAAAGGGTCTGAACTAGACAAATGATATAAGTTTATAGTAGTTGGTAAATAATGATACGCTCCTGTGGAAAGGGTCTGAACTAGACAAATGATATAAGTTTATAGTAGTAGGTAAATAATGATACACTCCTGTGGAAAGGGTCTGAACTAGACAAATGATATAAGTTTATAGTAGTTGGTAAATAATGATACACTCCTGTGGAAAGGGTCTGAACTAGACAAATGATATAAGTTTATAGTAGTAGGTAAATAATGATACGCTCCTGTGGAAAGGGTCTGAACTAGACAAATGATATAAGTTTATAGTAGTTGGTAAATAATGATACACTCCTGTGGAAAGGGTCTAAACTAGACAAATGATATAAGTTTATAGTAGTTGGTTAAACAAAATGATTCGCAATGCTTTGATTTTCAGGAGTGTTTTCTTTTTAACGTTTTTATCAAGATTATATTATAATCTCTCAAATATTGTACAACTAGTAAAACTCTTTCTTATCTAATAATGGTAAGTTATGTTTTGCATAACGAACAAATAATTGGCGTCTCTTTTGGAGTAAAAATTCTTGTCGTTTTGTACAACAGAGTACAAAACATTACCCTATTGATCTAACCGTTTTATCATTCGGTTCTTTGTAAAAATCTTTAGAACCGTTTATTTTAATTGTATTGTAAACTTCTGTGATATACAATGCACATTCGTATATTCGAGCTTGAAAACTACTAATTAATTTCAATGAAACACGGCAAATTCTACATCAGATTATTTATATTCCAACGAAAGGTAACTCCAACTCTTTACTAAGCAATCAAATCTCCGTTACAGTAAGGGACATGGCAGACAAAAAGAACTCAATTTAGGAAATACAGACGCAGTCATAGTTAGAATTTTTGCGAATGAATAGACAAGTGTATGAAGAAGTTTTGTTATTAAAAGCGACTTAAATCAAAGGTTCAAGAAATATTACATGATATGTCCAGGGCATTTGTTATTTTCGCTGGTCTTAGAGTTTGAAATTGCCAGGGCATTTGTTATTTTCGCTGGTGTTAGAGTTCGTAATTGTCAGGGCATTTGTTATTTTCGCTGGTCTTAGAGTTCGAAATTGTCAGGGCATTTGTTATTTTCGCTGGTGTTAGAGTTCGAAACTGTCAGGGCATTTGTTATTTTCGCTGGTCTCAGAGTTCGTAATTGTCAGGGCATTTGTTATTTTCGCTGGTCTTAGAGTTCGTAATTGTCAGGGCATTTGTTATTTTCGCTGGTTTTAGAGTTCGAAGTCTGCTACACTCTCGTATTTACTGTGCTTTCAAAAGAATAAAGCATTGCATCGATTGTATTTACAGTTGAAATTTTTTATTTATGTGCATAAAGTAGTTATAAATATTAATAGTACTTAAAAAGTTATTATAAACCGATAATTTCTGTAGTTATCCATAATCGTCTAAAACATGTCGCATACACTTGCAATAAGCATATAAAGTGCTGAGCTAGCAGCCAAAGTCTACACATCGTCTGAATCTGAGACGCTGGAATATGAAAGTAAATAAGATTTCAGTAAGAATTGCGTGCACTCTGACATTGGAATGTGAACAAGTAAATTAAATTTCAGTAATTATTGCGTGCACATTTAATCAGAAAAGCTAATCACACACCCACAAGACTCAGATGTAGCTTCGGAAATATAACAATTAAGATGTCAAAATGTATTGAACAATACTGGTAATGTTACAGTCTGCGTTTTAATTGCCTTTCTTTCATTTCAATACTGACATAATTATTGGACAAGAAATTAAATGTAACATGTCTTAAAACAGTATTTCTGAAGTTCTTGCAACCTTAGTTACAAAGTATTGTATGCGAGAAAACATCAATACCTTTTCACAATATGCTTCCAGTAGTGAAAGGCGTAGTAAAACTGAAGAAAAAACCCAGAGCTAACTTCACCTACCATGCGCTTATTTATACTCTGCGGTCTTTCCAATTGCTCAAGTTTAATAAAATTAATAAGTTTTTGATTTTCTCTTGCAGTTTAACGGTTCTGATTATATAGTGGATAAGACTTTAAGCATACGCAAACAGATTAACCGCACTCAGCCAGCATGAAGAAACACCGAAGATATATTTTCTATGTCATGTACAAAAGATTTTGTTCGTATAAAATTCAAATAGAAAGAGAGCAGAAAAATCTAAGACATTATATTTTGCATCACCAAGTTTTATCACACGTTGCGGAGTAATTTATAAGTCTATTTACAGCTAAATTCTTCTCGTTTCCTGCAAATGTCTTCTCAATTCATGGCCATTAGGAAACATTCTAGACAGCCGTGTCTTGTTAGTAAGTAAAAAGCTATTACGTCAAAGTCTTGATTGACATATCTATGTAGCTTTAACGTCTTTCTTGAAAAAAGTAAAATCTTGCGTAAAAACTTGCTCTTTTTACTTTCCTAAAGTAATGAAATATTAACAATTAAGAAAATCTTTATTTCCTTATGTCTAAAATTGCCTTTAACGAAATTTCTTACCAGTATTAGTCTTAATAAATAAACTGCAAAGAACTCATTTTTGCATCCGAAGACTTCAAGAAGTACCTGCGAATGTATAAAAGTATGAGTTTCATTGTTTTATTGAAGTACGTCAAATTTGCTCTCGTTTTTGCAGCAGATCTTCTGCCATTTCGCAAAATTTCTAGTGGGGAGGGGGCTTGCCATACAAACACATAGATTAAAAACGTTTTACGTCTTACTACTGCAAATGCGAAACTCACTCATCTTTGTTTAACCTTCTCACCATGTCACTTCAAATCCTACCCGTATACGACCTAGCTTCGCATGTCGTATTGTCACCATTCACAAATTGCAAAAACGTCTACTCGTTGCCATAGCAACTACACTGGCTTTTCATACCTAACACTATCTTACGCCTTCTTACAACAAGTTGCATCACCTAACACCTTCTCACATTAACATAAACAACGCAAACTAAGCAAAAAACAAACAAAACAAAACACAAAAAATACCCCGCGCATAAAGGGGGGGGGGGGGTCTTTTTTACACATAGCCCCCCTTTTTCTCCCCAAACATTTTCCCCTTTCCAAACAATCACCCAACCCACACACAACCCATCCACAACACAAGCAAAACAAATCGCACAAAACTTTTCATACCGACAAACATCATTTCTTATGACTTAGGAGACAGTTTGCAGGAAACTTAGGCACGAGTGGTACTAAGCAACTAAACGTTATGTTTTCTACAGAACGTATTCATAGGGCTTTAAGATTTGGTTGACCACTTACTGTTAAACCTCGTAGTACCAAACAAAAATGTTTTGTCAAACTGTAAGTTGGAAACATATAGGCATTCAAGAACACATTTTAATGGTATCTTTAAATGTGATAATTGTTCCTTTTAGTCTTCCATAAAAAATGTAATCAAACATAACAGGTTGCTGTGTTTTCTGCCAAAAGTATAAATTAATAATTTTTTTTATGCTTCTGATCTGCATCAAATGCACAGTTGCTTTGTTTCACAATGAAAATTTAGAAACGTTAACGGGTTTTTCCCTATTTAAGTTTGTGTCTTGAATGATTTTTTTTTATTACTAGGAAACAGTAATTACGTATTTCAATACGATATACTGTTTGTTCAAGTCACACTTGATTGATTTGTTTTCGTCTCGAGAGAGCAATAAGATAAGACTGTTTTCTTCGTTTGTTTGTTGTTTTGTTTGTGTGTCAGCTATCTGCCATACATTGAAATCCCATGCTATTCTACCGTAGCTCAAATAAAACTGATGATAAATTTTACCTTGAAACTTACACGGTTTGATGTTAATTTCAGTCAATCGACTAGACGAGTCAATCAGTACATATCTTTAGGTTACATCTATCTGATAAGCTTCTTGAGCTATATTATATATAATTTTAAACTATAACAGCAATAAAAGTTTAAAATTAAAGTTTCTTAATTCAAGAAATTGAATTCTGCCATTAAATTTACACGGATTCAATACATTTCCTTTCCTTTAATATTTGTTCAGAAGTCACATTATAGTTATACGTATATATCTTTCTCAAAAAAGAATGTCAGACTACAAAAATCTTTGTGGAAGTTCTTCGGCTCAGAAACTTTGTTAACACCAATCAGTTTGTTGCCCTTTTACTAAATGTTGATATTTCTCTCAGGAAACTTCTACAATCTTCTACAATCGTTTTATATCATATAGCTAATAACTGTAAATCAACATTACCCGTTACTTGTAATTTAACTACAAAATCGGTAATCCTTATCATATTCTAATGTCTAGACCTTTCTATTAATGTATCATTTTACTTTACCTTATTTTTACTTCATTGCCTTACTTTTTCTTTCTTTTCTTGTCATTATGGGCCTGTTTCCGGTCGGAGTGAACTCAATCTTTTATTACGTACATCCAGGAATAACCTAATCATGCCTATTGATATAACTACTTATAGAGTGAGTGTAGGTTTGTTTGGTCCTTATCAGCTCAGTATGAGTGGCTGTAAACCTTTTAATAACTTCGATCTTGTTGTGTGGTTTTCTATTTTGCTTCTTCTAGCCGGCGATGTCCATGAAAAACCAGGCCCTTCAGAAAATCAAAATCTACCTAAGCCACAGACATTCCAGACCCTATCTTCTTTCAAAGCGCACCTCTCTATAGTACATTACAACATTCAAAGCATTTCAAACAAATCTGACATTCTATACGCCGAGCTAAACCATTTTGATGTTCTTGCATTTACTGAGACTTGGCTAGACCAATCCACATCCAATACTGACCTTTATTTTGAGAATTATCACAACCTGTTCAGACAGAACCGAGGAACAGATAGATATGGTGGAATTCTGGTCTATGAAAAGGATTTCTTGTTTGTGCGTCGTCGTGGCGATCTTGAAATTCCAGGAATAGTGAGTATTTGGTTAGAAATTCGGGTCAAGGGTAAACCATTCCTATTTGGTGTTTTCTATCGCCCTCCGAATTCTAACTCATCAGTTCTTTCTAAGATCCATGACTCTATTGGTCTAGCTGTTGTTACTGGTGTGAAGGACATCGTAATAACTGGGGACTTTAACCTGGACTATAGCAAACATTCAACAAGAACGAAAATCGACAACCTCGCTATTCAATATGGTCTTACTCAAATCATACAAGATCCAACCCATTTTACTGCTTCATCTCATTCTCTAATTGATCTTTTCTTTGTGTCTTCATCTGATATTCTATCTGCAAGTGGTGTTGGCGAACCTTTTCTCGACCAAAATACCCGTTATCATTGTCCGATCTACTGTTGTCTTCGATATGATAAAGGAGATTCGCACTCATACAAACGTAAAATTTGGAAATATTCATCTGGTGATTTCAATGCTCTTCGGCGTAAAGCCTTAGATTTTAATTGGGATGATTGCTTCGACCGTTATACCGATACATATGCTTCAAATTTGACTGCAGCTATTCTTTCTCTTTGTGATACTTGCATTCCATCAAAAATAGTAACGATAAGAACATCTGAACCAGCTTGGTTTCATAATGACATTCGCAAAGCTATCCGACACCGCAAACAAGCATATGGCAAAGCAAAACGAACAAACTCATAAGAACATTGGAGACTCTTCAAGCAAGCACGGAACAAAACAACAACACTTATACGTCAAGCAAAACAAACTCACTTAACCAAACTAGCAAACTCTCTGAAAGACCCAAACATCGCATCCTCTGATTTTTGGTCAGTCATCAAGCAATTTATAAAGCCTAACAACTCATCGAAAACAATACCACCACTCATTTACAACAACCAAGTATACGAAACCAATCTTGACAAAGCAAATGCTTTCAACCACTTCTTCCAAACTCAGACAAAACTTAACAACAACAACAAACAACGTCCTGACATATGCATTAACACAGAAGCTCCAAAATTACAAAACATCACTATTACTCCAACCGAAGTGACTGATGCCCTCCGGCTTTTAAGACCAGGTAAAGCTACAGGTCCTGATCAAGTAAACAATATCGTCCTTAAAGAACTTTCAGTTGAACTTTCCGCTCCTCTCTGCAAACTCTTTAACTTTTCTCTTCATACTGGAAAGATACCCTCCCAGTGGAAAGTCGCTCAAGTATGTGCAATATTTAAGAAAAATGACACTGCGGAAATTAGCAATTATCGACCTATCTCTCTTCTAAGCGCTCTCGACAAAGTTCTCGAAAGGATCATACACAAGCATGTCTTTAATTTCTACCGAGACCACGATTTCTTTTCCCCCTTCCAATTAGGATTTATGCCAAAGGATTCCACTGTCAACCAACTTGTTTCTTTATATCACTCTTTTTGTCAGGCCTTAGATGAAGGGAAGGAAGTCCGCGTCGTTTTCTGCGATACATCCAAGGCGTTTGACCGAGTGTGGCACCGTGGTCTCATCTTCAAGCTCCGCATGAGTGGTATATCTGGTCGTCTGTTTACTTGGTTTAATGTTTATCTGTCCGATAGGAAACAGTTCGTTGTCTTATCGGGACTGTCAAAATCTCTTCTGGCGTTCCACAAGACTCCATTCTTGGACCTCTTCTTTTTCTTATATATATTAACGACATTGTGTCAACTGTCTCGTCTCCAATCTGTCTATTTGCTGATGACACTAATCTCTACATTATTGTTGACACTCCCGCTTCAGCTGCATATACATTAAACTCAAATCTTTCAAAAATTAGTTCATGGGCAGAGCAATGGCTAGTCTCCTTTAATCCAACTAAAACTGAGTCACTTACCATCTCACGCAAAAGAAACAAGCCAACCCACCCACCTCTTGTCTTTAACAACACCCAAATAAATAATGTCACTTTTCACAAACACTTGGGCATTAAATTTTCTGATAATGGCACATGGCATACACATATACAAGAAATAAAAAACAAGGCAACGCATAAACATATTAAGATCGTTCAAATTCACTCTTGATAGAAAATCATTAGAAACTATATACTTTTCCTTCATTCGTCCAATGCTTGAGTACGCCGATGTTGTTTGGAACAACATTACTCAAAGCGATGTGGATGATCTTGAACGAATCCAAATTGAAGCCGCAAGAATTTTCTCTGGAGCAACTTAGTTGGTTTCTTATGCCAACTTTTATAAAGAAACATTACTTGAGCCTTTAAAAGATCGCCGAGATAAGCACAAACTCATACTCTTCTATAAAATGAAAAATTCTTTATCGCCAGCATATCTGTCAAGTTTGGTACCCTCATCTGTTGGACATACTACACCATATGGATTACGAAACACGGATGAGATCAGAAACATCCATTGTAATACTGAACCTTTCTCAATGTCTTTCTTGCCTTCTACTATCGTCTCTTGGAACTCCCTCCAGCCACCACTCAAAACTTACCAACGTTATCTAGCTTTAAGAATGCTCTTAACATAAACAAAAAGAAAGTACCTGAATTTTAATATCAAGGTAACAGAGAGGCATCGATTCAACATGCGCGTCTGCGCATGCACTGCAGCTCTCTAAAGGAACATCTCTATTCAAAAAACATCATTGAAGATCCTGTGTGTGCTTGTGGCCTTGTAGAAGATACAGATCATTATCTTTTATACTGTCCATTTTATACTCAGCAACGAATGGTCCTTTTAAACAAATTGCAACCATTGGCACCGATCACTTCAAATACCCTCCTTTATGGTATGGACACCCTTGACATTACAACAAACTCGAAAATTTTTTCTTACGTACAAGACTTTATCACCACTACTCAGCGCTTCAAATGTTGATACCATTCAAACTTACAAATCTCCGACCCAATCAGTCCCATAATGTCAATATCACTCTCTCTCTTAAATCCTTTTGCCCAAAACTCTTTCTTTACTATACACCCTTATCCTAAACAGATGTCATGACATGTTGATGAATTATAAGCAGTAAATTGATCACCAATGTTTACTGCCAAGCTTCTTTTCCATCCTTTTCAGTTCATCATAAATGAATATTTTTATTTGGTTAAATTATTTGTCTTGATCTTAGATACACCGTTTGTGCAGCTTTGCAAGATATACAGAAACGAGGCGTTTGTATAAGCTGATAGCTTTTTCCTCAATTCTGTGTGACACATATATAACATGTAATTGTCCTATACATGTATAATTAAGTATATCTTTGTGAACATTATACCATGTGGAATGTCAAATATATTGATATGTTTCTCTGATAAATAAATATTGTTTAAACCAATAAAACTGATGCTTGGACGAAAACAAACGCAAGAATTACGGATAGAAAACTTTGCTATAAATCTTTGGGTCAAAGTCCGTGCTTTTCGAGGTTACAATACGAGAAGAAACAGTTTAAGGAGATGATGCGACAAGTCTCCATCTAAATCACGACAATTTTAGGTATCGTGTCTAGAGATAAAATTAAGTTCATTTTTTTTCTTGCAGCATGCTAAAAAATGGAGTTTATTTTACTTTATATTCTGGGGATCATTTTGCAAATGATAAACATGTATTAGTGTTATAATGCGCAATCTATTCGCAAAGAAATAAAGTATATATCTATGACCTGTTTAAACAATGTATACATTAACATACCATACAATAGCTTTTTTTCTGAATATTGTCTTTATTTTTAGAAAATAGATATTATTGAATATAATTGAAATAATTTGTTATTTGATGCCATAAGTATTTCCAGCAGTCTCTAATAGATATATAGAAAAGACTTCGATTGCAACAAGCGTGTTGATTATTCTTTTATTATGTGTGGTTAAACTGCAGATGCCTATTCCTATTGTGAGATGTGTAGTAGAGGTTTGTGAATATGTATCTTGTTCTTACTGTTACTCCTATATTAACCTAGACATATCAGTTATGGAGGACACGAAGTACAAAATTTGCTGAATACTCATATTTTCTTAGATATCAGACAGTTTTGTCTTAATGTAATGGAACCTTTGCTTTTGTTAATATTAAAAGCTCAAAATGCATTCAGAGCGTAGAATTCTTAAGGGACTACTGAAATCTTTGCAAATTAATCGATGGTTTTAGACGGTGTTTAACATCGCTGCTTTGATGCCAAACATACTTTTGAGTTTGCAAGAAATTTCTTGACACATAAAAACTAGCACAGATTTGCACAAATCCAAAACGCGGAATCAGCATTGTTTATACTATTTATCACTTTCATTCTAAGGAACATTAAACAAATATGGCTTGAAATGACATAGTGAAAAGGTTTTTGCATAATATTTTCTCTTCATTCATGATATAAATTGTGGCTTTTCAATGATTTACAACTTAAACAAATTCTATGATCAAAAACCCCATTAAAATGACACGTTCTAGGCACTAAATGATACCATGTCCTTTATTCTGTCATACAGAATTCCGTCATTGTTTTTAACAATCCAATAGCACACTGTTTCTCCGTCAACATAATATCATTTGGATTATCTAATTACAAAGTTAGTTTCACGTCAAGATTTTTTTCATGAAGCGTAGTACTACTTGCTACTTTCATGCTAAATCCCAGTAGAAAATAATCAATTCAGTAATATTATAGTCATTTTATTGCACGTTACAAAGGCGTTTTTACAACTGACACACAAACATTTCAAGAAGCTTGCAAACATATATGGAAAAATATAATCACCTGCATCTAATTTTCACCGTAATATGGGCCATTAGACCGTTTGCTTATTCTAAAAATCTTTATGAAAATACTAGAATCTATGTTTCCCTTGATACTATTTTTTCTTATGTTCATATGATATTAACATTTTATACATGTCTGTAAGTTAAATATATAGTCACCACAAAAAAGAAAGTAGAAGTTTAAACTGCACAAAAGACATATTCAAAAATCTGCTAAAAACTTTGATTTTTACATGTCACTAAGACAATATTTAAAAATATCTTGCACTTCGGTTAAGTTTATAACAAGAGTAAAAAATACGTTAAAAATGCAATGAAATGATAACAATTATAGAAACACTATTTATTGCAACTATACAAAACATAGAGTTGAAATTCCTTAGCTGAATATTTACCAGTCAATACACAATGAAGGGTTCACAAATCCAGATCTCAGGCATACCGGAGATTTGAAATATGCACTGCACGGAGTCAGTAATTATGATTCTGTAGCCACCTTGGGAAATCAAAGTCTCGCATTGAAGCAACACAAAACATGTGTGACGAAACACAAAGACACATTTCTCTATCAACTATTGGAATGCACCTTGAAAGAAAAATGTCTCAAAGAAATATTTCCAAGAGACCTACATCAAAATGTTACCATCTTTTTCAAAACAAACTGATTCATTAATTCGAAAAAAAGTTATATTTGGACCATGCATGTCTATATAAGGGGTAAAAAACCATACAATACTAGCATTCAGAAAAACAGCTGCTTTTGCCTTCTGTAGTCGCAGAAAAATGTTCTAAGTTTTTGTTTTACTGTATCGTTGTTTCCTTTCTTTCTTTATTTGTTTTTTTTTCCTTTATTTCTTTCTTTCGTTCTTTCTTTCTTTTTTAATATTTAAGATATTTCTGCTGATCGCCTCCTTCGATATCTTGTTTAAATAGAATCCTTCTATATTCAAACTAAAATTGTCTCTGTAAAAATAAGTTTTAACATTTGCTGTACAGTAGCTCTTAGTGATGTTTCATTCTCATTATACAATTTATACGGAAAAAACAGGAACATTTGTATTTTAATAAGTGTCAATATTTTTTTTTACTTTTTTTTCTGGGGAGGGGAATTTTGCTGATCGAAATACCTATATTCAATATGAAGTTGGTAAATCAGCATATATATATAATATATAATATATAATATATATATATATATATATTATGGGTGTATAATGTGAAACACGACAGATGCAATTAGGTTAGAAGGATGGCATCAGCTGCAGACACGGCTCTTAGGTGTTTTGTTTCTCAGAATTTTCTGCATATGTAGAAAACAGACAAATGTATACGTCTGGAAATGGCGATGCACGTCAAAACTAATTTTGTCTCAGACTTGAAAGGTTTCAGAGGTAATCAGCTTTACTTTGCAATGTCTTGATGCATTAAAATGTCCATATGTCTATTATCTGTGTATATTATTGAAAAGACTCAGTAATCTTATTTAGAATCTGGAGGGCTTTTTATATATAAGTTAAAATGACGTCATTGTATTTTGGGAAAACGTTTAATCAATTATGGTCAATATCGTTTTTAATCCCCTTTTTCTGTGATATGAATAAAGTGGCTTTTAGTTCATGTGAATTAATCAATTTAAGTCAATATAAAATGTAAAACAAGACCATTAATATACGAAAAATATTTGAAAAATAGTATCAATGATAAATGAACAAATACTATTAGGACTAGGTCACAGGACGTTCTGAAACAACCACATTCTAATGAACGGCAAAAAAACTCCCTTAAATGGGAATAGTGGGGCTATTGCTAATATATCATTCTTATTTGCTATCTATTATCATTAGTATCATTTGTATTGGTTGTACATTTAGTCATTTATATGTATCATATTTCCTGAACGATTGCATTCATGTGAGAAGACGTTTTATTGAATACCAATGAGATATTCTAGACGTTGAATATTACCCACAGGACATCTTTCATGCCATGTTATTCAAACATTCAATTTGAATGTTTCGCTTTCTCATTTATGTGCAAAATCATATCGATGTCTTAAATCAAAGATGTAAAAAGAAACACTATTTCCTGTTGTCAGCGATGTTATCTGCGTTTATTCCCATTGATAGGAGATGTTGTTACAAATAATGTCATGAATTACTTAAATAATGTTTAGGCTAAAATCAGATCTGAATTGTTCTGTGAGAATAAAAAACGCATTTTTGTTCTAATCAATTTATGAAATATTACCGAAGGCTTTTATTTTAAGTGAAGTTTTATTTGAAGTTTAGAATACCATTTTCATAAACTTCTTTGTTGTTTTAAGCCATCAGTCGCTCTTTAAGTTCTTCTTTAAAAAAGATATTCAAGAAGTATTTGGTATTGGTTTGACCTCATTTCTTTTATATACCAAAGATGAAACAAATTATGAAGGTGTAAGTGATTTAGAATTCATTAGAAAACACTATCAGAAACCAAAAAAAACATTGTGTAGTAGGTTGATTGTAAACATTGCACACTCTTCAAACTACATTTTTGAAGACACGACAAAAATTATTACCATGCTTGGCATTACAAACACTAGATAGAGCATCTGATATACTTTTCACAATACTTAGGAATATAACACTTACCACGCTGTCAGAGATATTAATCTTTATATGACACCTGACATATCAATAAGTGTTTGCTCTGCTTTTGTACCCATTCAGAAAGCAAAGATATTTAAATTACTAATAGCTTTATCCGTGAAGAATTGAGATTACTCCACTTATTCATGAAGAACGCTGTTTTTACACCTGCCAAAACACGTCTGCGCAGGAGTGTTGGCGCATATGTATGACTATTTCGCTTACGGATAGGTATTTTCCAAATAAAGAAGCCAACGATGGAAATGGGAGGGGCAAAGACTAAGTTATGCCTTCTCCCTTCGATTTCTTAATGCTGAAAATTTCACTTAATATAATCTATCCTATACTTAATATCATAGTTACAGTTTCTACAATGCTGTTGCTCTATACTGGGTTTGAATTTATCAGATATCGTTGTCATCGTCAGACATGTAACAGAAACAATCTTGTAACAGAAACAATAAAAAAGATTTTCTTAGACATATTCATTACATCTAAAATAAGCATTTTATTTAGCTACAATGTTTCTACTAAATTTCAATTATTGTCATAGTGTATTGATTGAAGTTGAGATGTTTATGTCTTGCTATTAAGTATATTGTTTATATAAAATACCGACATAAAATAGTGGATGCGGATTTTAACGGAACTTATTCAAAGATACTAACCGCAAGTTTCTCGATAAGATATCAGAGACAATATTGATTTTTGGGCAAATACCTTATTTTTGAACTCATGACATAACAATCCACAGACATAATTATGATCGTGTGCACAAATGATAACATAGATTACGGATTTTCTTTAAGAATTAAAAAAAAAGAATAATCGTTATTCATGTAGTCGAAAAGGAAATAAATAATATATAGAAGCTTCTTAACTCACTTCACGAGTCCAGCACGCCTCATTTTTGACATAAGGTATCCAGATGACAACTCAAAATTGTCAACTTCTTCAAGGCTGTCTAGTAGTATTCGCGCGAAATTTTCGCGCCACTGAATTTTTATATGTAACAAAGATTACTGCGGGTAAGTTAAAACCCTGTAAATATTTGTAAATAATGGCGAACCATACACCGTTCTTTTGACAGACGTCACTATTCACGCCACTGTATATATTTTCTAGCTAAAGTATAATGGAACAATATGTTGACTGCATCTAGAAACATGTTTTCAAAGCTTAGACCTTTAATTTCCTATAACTATTGTCAAATTATATTATCATATCCTAATTATAGGAAACGATAAAAAAGGTTGACGGAGCTGATAATTCAATATTCATTTTTATTCAGTTCCAAAGTTTGTATTATGAAGTACAAAAAATCAATCTCGAATAGCACTTCAATCTAGCTTTCAGATAAAATGTCTATGTCAGACCATATGTATCTATTAAATGAAAATGAGCATTGTTAACCACGTGTTACCACATATGAACAAATAGAATCATATTAAGGAATAATCTATCGTTAAGAAGGTTTCGTTTTATTGTTAAAGAAGATTTTGATGTCGTACTCCCTGAAGCCGTAGGTTTAACATGAAGAACATCCTTGCCAATCACAAGACTCTAGAATACAACAAGGATTACAGAGATTAAGTAATTAAGTTAAAGACAGAAATTATGTCACCCTACCACAGACACTTCTAAAAGTACTAAAATGTTCAAATAGAAGTCGTAAACAATGCAGATGCCTTGAAACAATAGGAGTTATGTATAAACTTGCAATTTAAGAGAAATATCTGTCCGGCATCTAAACTTGACTTGAAATTTTTACATCAAAAACTCTATCGAATATAAATAAAGCAGACAAAGATTTAAAGATTCTCAGAAATTTTCCTTCTTGCCACCTGTAGCCGCTGAACTCGCTGTAAGATGAATTATAAGATTATCTAAATTATTTTCTACTTTTTCGCTCGTTTTCCTTGGCTGTTTGTCATTATTTAATGGTTTACAGTGGAATAACGTTAGCGGTATCAGCCATTAGGAAACTTCTTAGACGGTTGTGTCTTGTTAAATGACTTTTTTTTTTCTCGTTAGGGTTAATGCAGGAATTCCAGACGACAGGATATGTTAGGCAGATACATTTTTTTGTAACAACTTAAAAAAACCTTAAGGTTTTTAAGCTCCCGGAGGGATCATAGTGTTTTTGTCTTTCTGTCTGTCTGCTTGTTTGTCTGTTTGTCACAAAACTTTAATCTTGACCATAACACGGAAGTCCTTCCACCTAAAGCCTCCAATCTTCACAGGTGCATGCACCTTGATGAATTCTAACCGCTAAAACCACTTAGAGGTCACTGGGTCAAAGGTCAACGCCCCCGCCAGGGAGTATGGCGTTCATTCGAACGTAGCGCTATTTTTTGTAAAGAATTATTTAATAACAGTTGTTAACATAATGCACACGTATATCATTAGAATTAAAGGCAACGCGAAAGCGCCATTAGAACGCTGGACTTTGACTGCTTGTGGTTTCGTTGAGTTCGCTGTTGTAGCTTGTGCTGTAGCATGCTATAAGTTTATCCATATTGACCGTCGGAAATCTGTAATTCCTCGTCTTAAAATTCCATTAATTGTCCATCGTTCAGTGTAAAAGATTGCGTTTTTCGGTGTGTTGTGTCATTACTGACGGGCATTTTGCGACTTAGAATCTATTGAAAGAGCCAATGTCCAAATAAGATCATTTCATTTTTGTAAAAGTAAAATTACCAAATCTTCAGTAAAATAAAATACGTTTATTGGCGATTTTTAAATAAGGACAAGGATGAAATGATTGGATCTTGGAGAAAGCATAAATTCATTAACAGAGTGACTGGATTGCAACGATTGCAAATATAACACGTTTCTGTTTGTTGAATCAAAACGTGCTGATGAAAAAATAAAGAGAAAACGGTAGGTGCCAATATGTGGATGGTTTACCTGGCGAGACTTAGAATGACGAAATGGACCAGTCTTGGCGAGCCAGTGCAAGATTTTGAGCCTACAAGATCATCTTGACATCAACCATGTATTCAATTTATTCTGTATCTATTAAAAAGAGTTCAATCAATCTCAGGTTTGTTCAATATGATGAGGTAACTGTGAACATTAAAAACCCAATGCTAATTATAAAAACAAAGTTATAGTCAATACACAAACACGCTTAAGATTTAAACAAAAATGACATTTACGACCTTGACACCTTCAAACGTGTAATCAGTATTCAAGAGGAGTTTATTGCATAAAATATAAAAACATTAACATATTAGATGTTATGAGAAGCAACACCTCATATATACTGTAATTGCTTATTTTATTTCTCATACAGAAATTTAAAAACTCTGCGGCAAAATTTGAAAAAAGTCAAGGCAGAGCGGGTGGGGAAATATTCTGCGAAATATTCTGAAAATATAAACTGCTGTCAAATAATGCAAACAACACTAGGTAGTTTTATTGGTTACAAAACATATTTAAGCATAGGAACATAAGTACTGAAGGACTGTCAGGATATCAATAAGTTTGACTTGCACCTCTGCATTAGCTTTGTAATGAAGAATCAGGATAAATATCTTGTAGCGTTAGCTTTGTGAAATACCAGACAAAATATTGAATACGCGAGATTAGATTTTATCTTGTTGAAAACATACAAAAGGAACTCTTTCATAGAAACCATTTTCAGGTGCTTATCTCGAGGGTTTCACACGGGATGTAAACTGACCTTTCTGTCAGTGAGTACTGCTGCGATCATGATATATTTACACAGCAGGTTAACCAATGTAACAGATATGGAGATGTATCTGCTTTTCTGTCATCGACATAGCAATTAGTTAGAGAGCAATTACCTAAAGGTTCTTATCAGAGACAGAAGAGACTACAGAAATGGTTATTTTCACGAACAAAATAAACATCTAAGGATAAACGTTAACAGCATATGTCCACAGAATTAGTTTATACCAAAATTATAAATGACCAGTCAACGTCATAACGATTTTTATGCCAGAAAAAAAGAAAACTATTGGATAAACCAAACTTCTTATTTGTAATTTTATAACAAAAAGTATAGAATAGTCAGGTCGTTTATCATATATCCTTATTTATTGTTCTTTCACTTTGACTATTATAGTCCTCTGTATACACATTAAAATATACTTATTCTTGTTAAAATGATTGGCACCATGTAGAAGATGACTGAAATTTTAGTCGAACAATTAGCAATACGTGCTTTCACTTAAACACAGTTGAAAGTGTCTATTTTTTAAGCATGCTTTAACTGCATTGCCTCAGTTAAAGTTATAAGGTTTTCTTTTTTATAATCTTTTAAGGACAGAAAGATTGCTAGTTTGTGACTAGACGTATCGGTCCACTTGAAATCAAATGCCTCCATTTGTCATCCTCATTTCATACTGATTGGGGCTACAGACGGAACTGGCGCATAACTGTCTGTCTGTCAACGATACATCAAGTACATTAATAAGACTTGATGGAAACGGGCTTTGAGTCAGGAAATGATGCTGAAAGTCTCCATATCATGACAATAGCGTTCAGTTTTGAGTAAGCATATCTTGTGATTCAATTACTTTACCGTGATTTTAAGCATTAATTCGTCTCAGTTTCCAGTGCTTTCTATGTGTTTGAGAGATTTTAAAGAAGTAAGATGAAGGAATGTTGATGAGAAGTTTAAGTAATGTGAAACTATTTATAACTTTACTTGGTAATTATGTAATAATATGTATTCCGTAGAACTTTACACCTTCGAAAACATGTAACACCAGGAACTTGTGTATAAAAGAGTTTCAGTACATTTAACATTGCATCTACTACTCAGTTCAGAAGAGTATGGGAAAACATGCAAAAGATGTACGATTTGATAAATTATGTTTAAATTTCTTAGGTCGAATTTTTATTTTTTATACAGATGAGTGTGGTTTGATCAGCTCTACTCAGATGAGCAATTCTAATAACTTTATTCAATACCATTTAATTCACTTGGTTAGTGACAAAGGAGAAGCTAATGGTCCATACAGGTACGATCACAATTATAGCAACACAATCTTAGGGCCACTGAAGTGTACCAAATTACACTGTTCTTTGTGTCTCAATGGCGATAAAGAGAAAGGGTTTCTTGATAATTATATAAATATACGGGGAATGTAACAAATCTGGTGTATCCGGTGTGTTTACCTTCACGGACTACATTTATGTAGCAAGCAAATGCCGTGATCCTCACTGCCACGTAATTCACGGTATTTTCGTAGCAATTCTTTGTACACAATACTGGCTTGTGATTTTGATAATTATGTTGTTGGCCACAGATTACAAATAAAGCGCTTGAATATACTGTATTCTTTTCTAATTTTTCTTATTTCATTTCCGGCGAACGCAATAACAGAGCTATTAGAAATGAACGCAGATAAATACACTTGTTCTTCCTCCTGAAGTTGCGCAGTATTATATTACACGTGGGAAGAACTTGTGTCTGTGTCTCAGTACAAATCAAATAAGCTATACATATCGATTTTTACATTTGTTTCTTTTATCACATTTATAGATCGATTAATTTCTAGCTTTCCGGACAAAATGTCATTCTTATCCATTTTTTTATCTTACGAAAGTATTTGTAAATATTTGGACAATCCATTTCAGTTTCTTTTCATAACAACAAAAATATATATAATTTATATTTATATAATTATGGATGGTTTAAAGGTCAAAATAAAAACGTGGTCAAATGATCAATGAGTACTCTGTATATACGATTTTTCTGTGTTTCAAATAGATTTTTGTATTATATTTGTAACAACATTTGACAATACTTTATACAGGAGTATACTTTCGAAGTAATCATACAATACCAACAATAATAAAAGAAATATAGAAATACAAGGGTTTCTTTGTTTTTTGCCAATTAATTCATTTTCTTTGTGACCAAAAAGTGAACAAATTATCCTGAAATATTTTGAAATGTCTTCCAAAACAAACATCTGTAATTGAATAAAATCCTGAGCTAGTGAAATAATTATCAAAATTATTTCATACCATCCCCAGAATAAACTTAATGATAGTCTAAATAAACTGAGGTTTCGTCGAAGCGAATTAACAAAATAAGAGCTGCTGTTAACAATTATTATTTATTTAAAAGTCTTTCGATTTCCTTTCGTTGTAAAAGCCAAGATAGATTAAATAAGACTTCAGAGATTTTTTGTAAAAGTTTTAGCTTCCTAACATCTTAGAGAGAAGCAGTTGATAAAAACTTATATTACATGGCTTCCCTGACCGTTGAGTCTTGCAAAATCCAGGCTGCATATCGGTAACTTGTCAAGTTGATGTTTTTTTTCTTAAATATGCTTGTCAAATTTAGTAAACAAAATAAGAACTCCTTTTAACATATTATCATTTATTTAAGAGTCTTTCAAATTATTTCTATAGCAAAGGTAGATTAAATGTAATCATAGAGCAGAAATGTCTTCTGAGATTTTTTTTGCAGACGTTTTAGCTTCTAAAAATTTTAATAGGGACGATGAATTAGTAAAAACTTATATAACATTGCTCCCGTGACCGTTGTGTCTTGCAAAATCAATGCTACAGTCAAAGAGAAACATGAAAACGTGCATACAAATTCTATGACAGACCCTCCGCGCTTTATTCTATTGTAACACGTAATCTCACTTTCTTCTATTGTTTAAAACCATGCTGGTTCTTGATGATATAATATCACGCTAAAAATCCTATGACAAATTTTCACGTCGAGCTTTAGTGTAAAAAAAACCTAGCCGACTATTTCACTGAATATATTTCATACGCTTAGTCCTTGAAATAATCACGGATATTATTGCATTGCAAAATAACCATACGCATTTTATCTTTAGGACGCCACCACAATGAATACATGATGAATACAGAAAAAACATTCATATTACATATTTTGGGTTCGAACATTTTTGGAAAGCTGCAACTGAAATCATTGTTTTTTTTTTTTCAAAATCACTTTCAACAAATGATTATAATATGACCTCATCAACAGTCCATGCGATTAGTCTTGCGAAGCATTTTGAGATTGTTTTTCAATCTATCTTTCTCATGGTAATTATATTTCTAAAGATTATTCAAAAATAGTAATCTGTATACTGTATACTGGATAAATAACCGCAAAGAAAGGTTAAAAATGAAAGTCGTTTCCCAAATCTGCTGAAAAAGAGTTAAGAGAAAACTAACTATGGCATATTTATCCCTATCGTGTTACAAAAGATCAATAATCACCGTATAACATTTAATTAATGGAGAAAAATAGTTGAGTACGTTTATGAATGTGCTCAGCTAATCTTAGTCGCTGTTATTAACAAAGTTTAGAAAATGCAATGAAATGTTTATTATAAATGTCGTTTCTATCCTACATTTGAAGATCCTATTTGGAATGTTCACTATTCGATACACATTGGCGGATTCACAAAGCCAAATACATTGCACTCTATCATAACTGAGATAGCAACATATATTGCGTACACTGTCAAACATATAATTCCGACACATTTATTTAAAAGCCAACCAGAGAAATGTACGGCTCCAACCTGAAAGGATAGGAAATCAATATATTAGAAATAATGATTAAGATATATATCGTATTTCAACCTGCACAGCAATATTGTTTATCCCAAAGAGAAAATGTCTTAAGCTTTTGTCATGCGACCGGTAAGATTCTGCTGCTATCTTTGTTATTCAAACTGTTAATCTAATTGAACGGCCCCTGCGCGACTTGACAGCTGGATAAACACTGGCAACTAGTTTGGTGTCGACAGGCTGCGACAGGAACTGTCCTGATCTTTCAGCGTTAAGAGATGAGGGCAGCAACAGAGTGGAACTTAAATCTAGTGACACAGGCAGTTAGCTTCTAGTTCAGGGCATAAGGGGAGGGAGAGAAAGGCACTGTGACAGTAGTTGGCGTGGTACCAGCATCAGCATCCTTTCGTTCAGCCAATAATTGTATGGGTATTGGGTGCCAAAAAACGGCATCAGTATCCATTTGTTTGGCCAAAGACTGTTAGAGTATTGGCTTTATCTCCTGTAGAGAAGAAGGTGACTTTCATGCTGTAGAAGGCAACAATACGAACTATTTGGTCTCTTGTGTGAAAAGTCAACGTTGAGGCTACCGAAACATTCAGCCCAGGGAAATGATGGAACTTGTATCTTACATGCACGAACTGACACTGGGTTTTGTCTTCTCAGCCCCAGCAAGATCATCTGGGTCTGCCTTTGTCTCTTGCTCAGGACTAGACACCAGGAATCGGGCTTCTGTCTAAGTCTGTCCTTGGTCCTCTTTCTACAGGAAGACCATTAAGAAGAGATGTAACTTTACTGTTACTATGCACCGGTGAAGAGGGAATCAGGCTTCGGTCTTGGTCTGAGACTATCCTTAAGTCTCTCTTCATAGAATACCCAAAAGAAGTTATTTTACCTTTGTTTTGTCATCACTAGCTGCACTAATGAGGGAGACGTGCTACGTTCTCATTTAGGCTCTGTTATGGTAGCCACCACCTTCTTTGGCCGCGGCCCCAATCCGGCGAGGCTTTATTTGGACTGCTGTTGACAGTGCAGGTCCAACGTCGTATTGGACCGCTTTTGATGGTGCCGCTCCAACGTCGTAGTAGATCCGCTCGGATTCTGTTGAATTTTAGGGTGCTGTGGTCTGGATACGGCATGGGCATCTGCATTGCAATTAGCCATCTGTTGTGCGTTGCAATAAAACCACTGTACTTGAAGTCATGTTCCTCCACATGGACTGTTGTTGTCCTTCGAATTTCTCCGATTAGTATGTTCAAAAACACTTCCGTCCGTGCGCCATTGGGTATATCAATAAAGCCAATCAAATGCTTCACCAGGTCCAACCTCACGAAGGTGCAGCTATCGGCAAGACGGCGGACCGATTCTTACACCAGATGGTGCTTGTGAAAGTCTTCGACATTTGTGGAGGTAAGTTCCGACCAGGTTTACCTTCTAGGAGTACTCCTTTTAGACAGCGACCGCTCAAGCCTCTCGCCAACATCTGAAACATTGACAGCTGTGTGAGCGATTGACGTTCTGCTGAGACCATGAAGTTTCTGAACATAGTCAAATGGAACAAAACATTTCCAATAAAGGCGGCGCTGTATCCACAAGAGACGATATTTGCTTCAACAGACTCAACCCCGAAGCCTTTCTCCTGTAATGAACTGTTCAACTGTAATTCTTAACACAACGACAATACTCGTGGGCCCGATATGGCACGACGCCCCCACCATGGGGAATCTGTAAGTATGTACAGTACTCTGTGCAATGTTGATGCACCTGTAGCTGCTATGGAGGGACAATGAATAGCGGTGGTTCCGGCTTTGCTTCAGAGTAGTAACGGTCCTGTTCCTCTTCATAAGAGCTGGAAGAGGAAAAGATCTCAAGGTCTCTACGTCTGCTAGTTGCCACGAAAGACTCTTGACAGCAATGACCTGACCTTTCTCACGACCAACCTCTTCCACATGCAGATGATGTACTTGGTGCCAGATGCAGACAATCATCAAGGGGACACAAAAAATGTGTCCCTTGTTATGAGTGATTTTGAGAAAGTTTTTAATTAAAGGTCTTAATAAACAACAAAAAAGGAGGACACGTAATTTAAGATCTATCTTTTTCTGTTATCGTATTAATGTAACGGTAAATACTTTTCTGCTGTGTCTAGATTTATCACAATATGATTGTTGAGCACGCTCTTTGATGATATTCAAGGTCAAAGAGCATGAAATGTTTTTAAATATGATTGTCCGCTAATCTAGAAATTACTGGAAAGCTGACTTTTCAAATATGGTACCTGGTTACTTCTTATCTAAATGTAATAAATACAATAAATCTAAATACCAATATTGATTGTGAAGTGATGACTGGTCTGAACTATTTATGATTAACTGCTCTAAAGAAGTATTTAAGTACTTTAAAAGATAAAAAATAGATAACTTACTGTAATAAGAACTGTGAGGAAAAGAAGAATAATACTAAACACCATGCCTTCACTATTGATTGTGGACTGAAATGGACAGTTTATTTTCTGTGAATCATGCTAGATGCAATATGTAAAGAGGATAACATCGTCTACAAATGCAGTCTCTCAATCTCAGGTTTTTATGATTCGATATCATATTGGTTTTACATGTGGATGCACGTTGATACCCCCTTAAAAAGTAGGAAAGTTTCGGGGAAATGGTATATATATTTCAATTTCACAATATAGAAGAATATATGGATGACAAACACAAAAGCCTATTTATATGCTCAAGGACTATACTAAGTACACCATGAACATGGTGAAAATATTTAGAAATCAGACGACCTTTTAGCGGGAAGACAAAATGGTAAGCTATATGTTTAGATTAACATGAAGAAGTCTGGATATTTTGTGGCGCATTTCCTGTGGAAAAGAACAAATGCGTTCGAACTTATGACAGGACACTGCTCTTTTTCTGTTATTTAACCACTGACCTTTGTATTACCAACTGAAAATGTATACTTACCACTGAGCCTGGACTAACAATGGCTGTTTTCAGGAACCAAGGAAACGATAATCCCAGAAGTATATCAAATATATTACTGCCTATACAGTTAGACACCGCCATGTCACCCATTCCTTGATAATAATGAAAATAAGGTATATATACTGTATAAAACAAAAAGAATTATAAAGTCAAATGTAAAAAAAATCATTTTTTGTCAGAGTCAACATTTATCCTTAAAAATGCATAAATGATGAAACAATCACAAACAACTGACATTGATCATGTTTGAAATTGCTTGCATGTAATATGATTAAGAAAGAAAGAATATAATAAATATTCTTGCTTTTAAATCTTATTGTAAATATGTTACCGGCGTTAAAGATGTGAGATATATTGCACTTACAGTAAAATAATCAGTCTTTCACTCTGTTTACATATCATAGTAAGATGAGAATAAAAGCAAAATTTAATTTTAACCTTATACGAACAATCTGTAGATGGGCCGAGTAATAGGACTAAATGTGCCAAAAATCCGTTGAAGGGAAACACAATGACAAAAGGTGGAATGTTTAGTAAGGCGAACGAATTTATTTAACTTTATTAACAAAGCCACATAAATATACCATATATGTCTTGTTAAGATGCTGGACATTACACAGTTGGCTAATATTCTAGAACCAGGTTCGTCAAATAAAGGCAATTGTGTTACTTATTGTGAGGCCAAAAACAAATGAATCTTTATTAATCAAAAACAATAATAACTTGTATTTAACGTTTACAATATTTCAATCTGAATCAAAAGGGAAATTGCAACTGTCTGTAATGTTATCTTCATTTATTTTTATCTGTTTTGGCAGAAAAATATGCAAGTACGACAAAAGCGAATTACTTGATTTATTTCAAATATCATTAGACATGAACTTTATTTTAACAATCCAAGCATTGTTATTCTTCTTATTATTATGTAAAATACTCTAAGGTTTATAAATGTCAAATATATACCATTTACAATAAAAAAAAGTGCTTTTTAGTGCTAAGAGTTATGTGCTCTTCAGATATGTCATGATTAATTGTTTTAATCTGCTCGTCTTGGGGCCAAGTTCAGTAATTGTTTTAGAGTGCTCATCTAGGCGCAAAGTTCAGTAAGTTTTGTCAGCATTTTACAAGGACAAGAGATATGTAAAGAAGCATGCATGATAAGGTAGGCCAACTGAAAATTTGTTTGCCGCCTAAACTTTATGTTAAAAAACTAAATTTAATTTGTGACGTCATTACCTTGTTTGGCAACAAAAACACTAGCTAGAGCATCTGGTATACTTGTTCCAGCAGCTAGGAATGTGATACCCATCACACTGTCGGGGATACCAAATGCAAACCCTATATACGATACCTAAAATGCATGATGGCAACAAATAATATACTTACTAGTAGAAAATAATTTATGAAAGTGTTTCAAATGCAAAAGAATAACAGAAGAAAGGCGAGAAAATACCATTCCTTAAACGATAACTCTTTTTTAACAAACTGAACTCTTTCTAATGTTTTCACTGTCTGTTTTTATGTGAAGTTAGCAATTCAGATTTGTGACGAGACAGCACAGGTTTTTTTTATTGTTTTAACTCGACTGTCGTTCCCTTGAGAATACTGTCAACATGTTCCTAAAAATGCTTTCTGACGGGAATCGCTATAATATTACATTAGATATTGCTGTCTACAAAACATTGAGGTTAATCATTTGTATCTTCTAAAGATGTGTCAAATTTAACAACGATTCTTAGAAAATCTATTTTACTGTATTTCTTTGACTAGATGTTAGTTGTCGAGGGATGTAAAACATAACCTTATAAGCAGTTTTATGTATGATCTATACGCGTGTTATATAAAAACGATATAGTGCTATAATTTAGTCCCATAACTTTGTCATGTTATTACGTGATTTAACATGTTTATCAATAGCTGTGGTGATCCAGTAACTTTTAAATGTTGTTCAAAAGTTTTGCCACTGACCGATCTAAGGCGGTAACACCACGAGTACTCATTTTTCGTTAATTGTTTGTGGTTTGTTCTTTTTTAACTGATCACTGTAAAGGTCTTTGCTTCTTGTTTCTCTACTCTTTTACTGTGTAGGAAGACAGTGTTTTCTGATTGTGGGTTTTCTTGATATGCGTTTTCCCCTCAATTTTTCATTAAAAATAAATTTGAAACGACACTGGATTAGTTTATACTACATAATCATGTTCTACTCTATTTGAAGAAAAGAGCTTACCATCCAGATGGTTATGTAGGAGAAAAGAAATATCCATACAATAGACATGACAAATGTTCCCATAAAGTATTTCTCCCATCTGTAAATATATGACAAAAATGTTTTAATTACTATATATATTTATAATTATAATGGTCATTTAACATATAGATATGTGTATGTCTACAATAAGTGAAACCGCTTAAGTAATATCCACTTTAGCATTGAACGAAATGACCCAAAAGAACAATTTTCAGAGATATACCAACAACCTCCTGAAAATAACTGAGTTATTAAGCAAACATTTCGATCACATTTAATTAAAAAGAATGACAGTACCTATTATCTGTTTTTAAAACAAATTCTATTTCTTCATCATGTATAAAAATAATCGAAAGTCAGAAGCCTTTTAATGTCTATATATTGTTTAAATTACACATTAGAAATCACGTCCTTTAACAAGAAAAATGTATTGCACTATTCACTCATCATAAAATTCAATTAAAGCAAGATTAAACAAAAACAAGTATTACTGACATGTTTTACTTTGACCATTTCAAATTTAAATTAAATATCACATGCCGAACTCCTTAAAAAAACAAAAACAAAAACGCTTGTCTATGATGGATGAACAAAATGTTACTTGACCTTGGCTTTCTGCTATCAGGTATGGTGTAATAAAGCAATGTTTTGATTGGATAAACTAATGCCCATCTTGCTGTAGCAATATAACCCTCCTGACCTGAAAATAAATGATGGACGTTCATTACGTTTTTCTGTTCAGTATTTGTTAAATCATTATTCTACAGGTAAATTTAAGGCTAAAGAGTATTTAATGTGATTAACACTTACTTACGTCATGACTTTGTTTACAAAAGCAGTAATTCATTATGTTGACAAAATTTCCTGAAACAGCAATGCCAAAAGTCCCATTTTAGATAACAAAATATTAATCAGTTTGTGTTGAAGACATTCAGCCGTCTGATTTAATAAAATCGATCATTAAAGTTTTAAAACCAGGCTTTTTTTGGAAAATTTCATTTCCAGTAAATAAAATAAGCCTGACTATATCGGTTTTACCTATATTTGGCACCTTTCTCCAGGCATCTATATCTTCATCGTATGCCATACTCATCCTACAATATTAGTTTTTCAATGATATTTTGACTTTGACAATTTATTAAGTAAACCTGATACAACTATTTAAATATACACATTCTCAGACATTTCTCAGACATTATTGAAAGTCAGTATTGTTTTATTATTCACTTGATGGATATGTAGACCAAACTCTGGGAATTAAACGCCAAGACAATTACAAACTCCTGAAAATTATCTTGATTTAATTATCACCGGTTACACATGTCGACGAGGCCTAATACATCCTTAAGTACAAGTACAGAATGTAGCTCTAAATTATTTTTTCACTAAATCTCAGCTTACAAAAACTGGACATGTTCGATCAACAAAACACGTAAAACAGTATAATCGAAACAAAAAACGTCCGAATTTCTTACCAAACTAGATCTGCTACTATCAGACAATTTTCTAACTGATCATTTAGCAAAACATTACTCTAAATAAAAACTCTGAAAAATATTAAATCAATTGCAAGTCATTCTTCTGATCATCATAAACTTTCAATGAATTTAAGTTACCAGTTTCTCACTGATTTAGCATATGAACGCATCGTTGAAGCCCTGCTCGCCTTCTTAAAAAGTTGTCGACGTAAATAGGCTGTGTCCGATTTCATTCGTTTACGCTGAAGAGGAAATTCAGATCGAAATTACTTTGGTCTTGTACAGAAGATAGACAATCAACTTGCGCCATACGACAATTAGGAATATAACTCTAAAAAAAGACATCAACATATTTCTATACTAAATTATATGAATGTTATCATGAGTAGAATAACTCACATTTACAATGAAAGATACGAAACAAACAAGAATTTTGGAATGCTGGGTTGCAGCTCGATAAATGAAGCAAACTTTACCAACTTACGAAAGAAACAACCAGTCTGGCTGCTGCTATGAATCTGGTCTTTGCTCGGAAATTGTGACCCATCATAATCCTAAACGCCGCTTCTTCAAATGTCAATCTGATAACAATAGATAACGAAATGCATCAAAGACATATACAACCTTCTAATCAAGCGTTGTTTGTATTATGTTGACGTAAAATGGTTTATACTTATAAATGAAATATAAAATTTAAAACAGAATAGTTTACCAAGTTGTTATCTGTTACATTGGATGAAATAAGCTAATCTAATTTCGACCGAAGATTTCGGGCATCGCTAAGAATATTTTATCAAATTATTCAAGATGTTTCCCAATGTCTCCTGTCTTTATCCCAAATGAAAAGTTTCTGTATACATGAACCGATTTTAAAGGAAAACTGAATTATATTATCGTCTGCCATTTTTTTTGTTTTCTTAGCCTCACACCATTAAATTATCAACTTCGTAAATTAAGGAACTACTTAATATGCAATTCATTTATCATTCCTTCATTATTTTTAACTGAAAAATGCTCTAGAACCAAACTGATATTGGATAGTGATCCAGATTAACAGCTTTGCAAAACTAGTTTCCTGAGTTTAAACATACTTGAATTTTGCGGTCAAGGCATAGGTGTCTACTGACGTATCCTCTGCTGGAGGTATTTCTTTCATCTGTGTATGTTCTTCTGTTTCGACATGAAATACATCGTCGTCATCACCAAACTGCTCTAAAGGGCAAATTTAAACCGGTAATTATTTAATTTTAACCACCTTTGTTTACCGGATGGAATGCATGGCGTTTCTGAACACTTATAATGTCATTAAATTCATTATGTGCTATACACTAATTCTATGTCAAGTGTGTATAATAAGACAGAAAAATAAAGCTTGAAAGTTAATTAAAGAATTCACTATTAATGCGTGTATAAAAATCAAACATTTCTAGCCACAATTTGCTGAAAAGACTCTGATACTCAAAGGATATATGCATATCTGCTTCTTTAAAGCTTTCTGTTTTTCATTTTAAAAAATATAACAGGCACCGCTGAAGGCCAATACATCTCTATAAAACATATTAAGTAAAAATGATGAATAACAAATCGATGTAATAAAACGTCGAAACCTCAAATATCTAAACATCTGTCCCAAGTAATAACATGCTGAAAACTATTTCTCATTCTGCTTCTGACAAATGAAAAAAAAAACTTTTAATAGCTTGGTCGAGCGATGCGAAAGAATACAAATAACTCGATAGGATGCTAAATCAAGCTTATATCTGACATATTCCTGTACCGTAATCCCCTTGAAACTTGTTCAACTGTTTTCCAATAATACCATTGGCAGATATCTTCTCGGTTGTCAGCCATTTGAGTTTGTCTGAGACCATGCACTGGATGGTACGATTATATCTAATAACGAAATTTCAAAATTAGGTTATCAAGAAATTTATCCCAGTACTTTTCCAGTTTATGAGAAAGCATGGCGCCATTGTACATGTGTTTCTCGAATTTTCAACAGTGATGAAAATTGATGATTATACGAAAGTTAACAAAACATGATTAATTATTTCTTTTTTATCTTTTATTAAGAACATGTATAGTAAAAACGATAAATTTCAAGAAATATGAACTTGACAAATCGTTCAGAAAAATGCAAATGCAAACTTCAAAGTTCCTGTTCATACTTATTGATATCAATCTGAAAATGCATATTAATGTCATAGTTGTCCTTTATTTCTTTTAGAGAAAGCATATGACATGAGTGAACTTAAGAAGATATACAAACCTCATTAGCAATATATAGAAACCATACATACAGAGCATTATTAGCGATTCGTACCATGTGACCTTTGAATCAGATACTACCTGGAATTTAAAAATATTATTAGCACAAATAACAGTTAGAACATATCATTTCCAATGACAACCTTAAGATCAAATACCTTACAAAAGGTCAACTCATAATGGACTGAAGTTAGATGTATATTTTCGTCTGTGTTTAAATGCTCTACAAGTCAAAATATAGGTCATTGTATACTTAGTAGTATTCAGTGCCTTTGGCTAGCAGGAAATTTCATCCTTCAAAAGTAAGTAAAAATAGAAAAAAGAAGAATGAAAGATGTAGGAATAAATTTCATAACAAATAACACCTTAAATAAAAGTATTTTCTCTGAGTATTTTATCCAAACAATCTACCAGTCAAGACGTCTGGCTATAATTATCAATGTTCCAATGAGTTAAAGGGCAATTTCAAACGAAATGTTAGACGCCCCTATCTGACATTAAATTCAACTGATTACCACGATCTACCAAACTATTAACATAAAGGGTGAAATTATTGCAGCTTTGCTAAAAGTGTTCGTGAGAAAAGGCGATAAAGCAGTTCCATAGTGAATTTTCTACTAGAACTTGTTTTCGATTGAACTACAAAAACACGATAAAATGAGAAAATTATACGCGTTATGAAATTCACACCAATCCTAAACCTTTGCTTCGTTTATGTGACCAATTAAAATAAATTTATACAATGTAAAAAATGATTTTAAATCATTTGTTAGTAGGAGTACATGTTTTATTATCTGACCTTTAAACTGGGTTAAAGAGAGTCTGCGATGCAGTTGGTGGAATGCATCCAAAATATCAAAATAATAAACATATATGGTCTAAAATCCGAGTCCCTATAAAAAGACCATGCCCCCACCACCTCATATTACAGATAGATAGTTTGCTATCAGCATGGAAATGATCGGGGTAGCAAGTGGTTGTCTAACATTTAATTTCCCTTCGTTGTGACGAAGCCTTAAAGAGCAGTTATACGCACAGTTACTGAATCATGGGCGTTCAGTCTGGTTTTAACTGTGCCATTACTACAACAAACAATCCTGGAAATTGTCGATCAATAATGATACATTCATTGGGAAGTTAGTAAATACCTTTCATTAAAAATTTAGCTAGTTTAAGTATAGGGCAGAGGAAATTGAAATCTTTAATTTTACGCGACGAAAAATGATTTATATGATTGCGGTAGCTATAGAACTAAGATATATCTTGAAATGTTTAAGTTCGAAAGAGTAGTTTAAATTTTTCTTTTAATTTTGGATAGATAATTTTGTATAAACTTTTCTGTACAGTAATATTTTTAACATTTATTTCTAATGTAAGACCAGATACTAAGCGGTTAATGCTCTACGGAGCAACTCGGTGCGTTATAGTGATATGAAACATTCAGAAGTCTATTTCATTTATAATTTCATATACAAGACTAAGAAGCAAACACAATTTACCGAGCATGCGTAAGTACTATATCACGTGTGCAAATTAAGTTTCTTTGCAGCATTATAAGGTTATTAATACTTACTAGAATGAGCACAATAATAGATAGTGAATAGAATATAGAATCTCTACATAACGGCCACCATGACAACGAGATCGCCTGAAAATATAACAGGATAAAATAGGTATTAATATAGTTGTTGTATCATTTTTGTTAATAGGAATGAATCAACAAATGTCTGCATGGCTTAGTTAGCTAAGACAGTTTGCAATTAATACGGGCAGTTTTGAGTAGACCTGATGAAGTAATGGAACTGACACTGATAACCAGAAGCATTTATAATAAGAAAACTTTGGCAATAGTCTGAAATGTTTATCGTGTACGTACACTAAAGAACTGTAAGATAAGCACTTTTAAGGTGATGAATTGCAAATGTAATTTGGATATAGGCTTTCCGCTACAGTTATTTGTAAATTTTCTTGCTGTCAACTGTTAAACTGTGTATTAATCCAACTGAACAAAAAAGAACATATTCACCTGTTTAACTAGAACGCCGCAGATTCCTATGACAAACAAGATGTTGAAGACAGCTGATCCCACAATAGTACCTATACCCACATCACCTTTCGTTATGAAAACTCCTGAAATCCCACCATAAAGAGTATTTTCAATATGAAATGTAACATGTTATAATAAATACAGACCTTTGCTAGAAACGCCCGTGTTGATTACTTAAAAGTATTTTGTGCCAATCAAGCAATATTTCGACAGAAAATGTAAACTTAAATCATAATCTCGTTTGCAGAACGTGTAAGGCAGTTGAATTATTGCCTGTATCCCATAATATATAGCAAATGTTATTATGATGGTACATTCACATAACATATAGCAGATGTTATTATAATTATGGTACATGCACATAACATATACCAAATGTTATTATAATGGTACATTCACATAACATATACCAAATGTTATTATAATGGTACATTCACATAACATATACCAAACTTTATCATAATGGTACATTGAAAACGTAATGGAAAGGAGTTGTGAATAATTACGTGCAAAACATTTTCATGTCGTGGAAAAAAGACAACACGAGATTAAAATCTAATGAAAAAGAAATGCCTTTATTATCTCGCATTGAGTAAAACATCTTGTACGTTTTCAAGACTATATAGTCATTAACATTTGTTTTCTTGCTTCAGTTTGAAAGTTTGAAAAAACACATTCTATTTAGTAGAGGTATAAAATTACAAAAATTGTTTTAGAGTACAATATGATTACAAATTAGAATGAATATCTTGCTCTACCAATATCATCAAGTACTGTTACCTATAATTGCTGTAAACAGTTCCGGTGCCGAGCTACCTGCAGCCATAAATGTGGCCCCTGCAACATCCTCGCTGAATCCAAGACGCTGTAAATGTGGTAATAAATATAAAGAACAATTTTACATCACATAAGTTAAACATGAATTTTGCATTACTGGTAATTTTCATTGAATATCTTCATCTTGTCGTCATACTTATCAGGATAAGAATTTCAAGTTCCGAGATATATACATATTTTCACGTCCACAAACAAAACCTTCATTATATAAAATTTAAGAAACTGATGTATTACGAAAATGACATTATCTGAGAATTAAAATTAATAAGTTTGAAGGTCAACAAAAGTCTGATAACAGGTATTGAACTAACTGGCATATCTGATAATTATCTTGATAGTTATCCAGATAACTTACTCTTAAGTACCAGTTAGTTAAATGGTTAATAGTAGAATTTTGAGATCATGGGTACAAGAAATTCCTTGTGACCCACTAAAACAGGCAGGATAAGTATCCAATATTTTCTAGGATGCGTTCTGTCAGTAATGTTCACTTCTCCGACATAAGTAACAAGTCCTGCACATATTAAAGTAATTTATGACTATTTCCGACTGGTTTTCCTCTAATTTCCTGATTCTGTTACCGCACTGCCAGCTCATTATTGTATGATTTACAATAGTCACACGCTGTAAGAACAAGTTATTAGGAAATATTTTAGATGGCCGTATCTAAGTGCTCTTGATTTAGTTTTATGTAAATTCTCATTTATGAATTCACATGCACCTTTTCAGTTTTTAGTGTATTCTTACACTGATAGTCTTCATTTTGCACTTTAGTTTTGGTAATACCACATAAGGCTTATATATTATTATCATAAGGATCATATGCATACACGTTCCAAAAAAGAGGGTTGAGGAGAGAAATTATGTTTTCAAAATCTTACCTCGCAAACTTTGTCAAGGGAAGCAACAAAGTAATCGTCACAGACTATTGATAGCGCAACGAGCATGTAAACCACGAGAAGTATGTGAAAAACGATAGCGCCATGAGAACGCTGGCTGTTGGTGAACAGATCTGGGGGAAACTCATGGAATGCTGAAAATAAAAAACATAATCATTGTGACAGGTAAACAGAAAATTTGCAAGTGACTGAAATATTGAGAAAAACACAGAAGAAAGGAAACATTTTTTTGTTAAAACGAATTTAACATGCGCTCACACATGGCGTCAGACGGGAAAAAAATCAGAATGAAAACCATGCAAAATTTTCGAATTTTTGGAAGCGAAACAGATTTGCATCAATTGTATACAAGTTAAAGCTTGTAAGGAACATATTGCGATTTCTGCAGCAAATCAGTACCGCAGTTCTCACTGACAGATGTGTTCGTCTTAATTATGTTTACATTAATTGGTATTTTGTTTGACTACGTAGAATTATCTAAAATATTCATCTAAAAGACACGAAATAACAACAAATTGCCTTCCTTTTTGAAGCCAAAAATAAATACATATGGCAAACAGAAGATAAAATATTTGACAGCTAATTAGGTTTAATTACAGCTTTCCCTGCGGAAAAGGAATGAAGAAATGAATTAAATTCCAAGTTATGTTACTTCATGTTAGAGAAACAAATAGAAAATTAAAGATATAATTTGTATCCTTTTAACTTGTTCAAAAATTCGACGGTAACGTCAGTGTGAAATGCTGTAAGTTACTGTATACTCTTAGTCCTGTTAGAATTCGAACCAACGGTCTCCTTTATAGGGGTGTGGTACAATTCATCATTCTCAACTATTGTTCGTTAGTAATAAATGTCAGTTTTGTGAATTGATGACAATGACATTTCGTAAATTAAAGGAATTATTTAGCAAAGGTCTTGAATTTACTACTGCGACAGGAAGGATGAAGTGTCTTCATTATGAAATACATTTCTTTATTTTCCAAGCTGTCTCAACAAGTATTTATGCCAATCAAATTTATTTTCTTCATTAAATGTTTCTATATACTTGTTAATTCGTACATACTACAGCCTCATTAACGTCAAAATATAGCTATAAGGCGTCATAACTGAGGCATTAAATGGATTTTTCGTCATTTCTCTATCTCATACAGACAACACGGTATACGTTTTGCCTTTCTCTTCTCATGTTAATCCTTCTAGCATTAGTTATATAAATTGTCAAGTGACACATTCAGCAGAATTTTGTGTTGTTTCTCTGTTCATATTAATCCTTCTTGCAGTATTTATATAAATTGCCAGGTGTGACTTTTAGCATAATTTTGTGTTGTTTCTCTGTTCATGTTCAAAGTTTAACCATCTGATTTTCATAACTATTTCAATAAAGTTTGATTATCATGTTGCTTGTTAGTAAGTTTCACTTTTTATTTTGTGTCATTGCTTTGTCTCTGCTTTGTTGTGGCTATAAAAGCATGGTATGCTACTTAGTACAATAAAATATTCTGATTGAATACCATATAATATGAAATATCGAGGATAATAAATGAGTTGTCATGTAATACGGGATTTATTGCACGAGTTTTTTGAAAACGATAAAATCAAGGTTCTGCCAAGTTTTATCGTTTTGTAATAACGAGTGTAATAAATCCAGTATTACATGACCACGAATATAATGTTCTATCGCTATCATAGCAGTTATGTAAGGGAATGCTGACAGAAACAAACAAAAACAGTTTCTTTCGTCCATATGCGCGCGAACGTCATAAGCGTATTGTTAATGACGTTGACGTCAAAGTGTTATTACACTAGTGTTATATCAAAAGAAATTACACGGTTTTACTGCACGCCCACGACGTCGTCTATAATATAAAATATGATATACGATAGAAAATAGTAGAAAATTATGTTTTTCCGGATATCTTAGAGTAGGTATGGCTCATAACAACAATTAAAGGAAACAAATAAAATAAATTAATTAAAATATAGAAACTTAAACAGCTGATAGATATTTTTATATATTTATATATTTTTTTACTAAAATAAATGGAAAATTTACTCAAAGATTAAATATTTTATTAATAGGTCTTCAACAAAAAAGCATAAAAAACAATAATAAATTTCAAAGAACTTGAAAGTTTCTTGAAAACTTCGGCATCTGCAACTTAGAAACTTATCCAGTATTTTTTCTTTCAGTTACTAGCTTTCCTGTTACTATTCTCAGTCATTCGCTGATTGTGCACGACTGCAGAATTTCAGACTGTTTGTCGTAGTGATGCAATCCATGCTAGAGTAGGTGTGAATAATAGCTCGCGTGCAGAACATAATGCATCAATAACAATGCTCACAACTGGCATGCCTTTCTCAATATTTTCGTCAATACGCCTTAACAATAAAAACTTTGTTACTGGAATTGCAGAAGTTTCTGTAAATTATCAGATGAAATGTAGAATAGATAAACCGTAAGGCAAAATCATTCTTTGTTATACTTGTACGCAGTGTTTTCCCCAAATGCGAGTAGCTATTCAATGATAGCAGTGTCGCAGGTGTGGTAGACTACACAGGTATTGTTTACTTAGGTGTTTTATACTTACCTGATATACTAATGGATATTTAGTACCTTTAATTTCAAATAGGAATCCGCCATATACATCACAAATAGTTATTGTTTGACTTTTTTCACATCTACAGGAAACAAAAAAATTATTTATTATATGCTAATTGATGGTTAAGTGTTGAAACTGAACTACACTCACAAAATAAATTAAGGGTCACTTTAAACACCCCATATACCTTTAACCATATCAAAGTTTATCTGAAACAAACATTGTGTATTACATTATTATTGTCACCATATAATGTCATGTTGTTTTGCCATCCATGACTGCTCGAAAACCTCGTGCAAATATTTCTTTTCAACACCAACCCAAAAAACAAAGTAAAAATAGCCAGGTGGAAACTGTACATTTTGTTTTAAACGTGTTGTTTTCTGTACTTCATGGCTTAATTGTTTTGTATTCTGCTGAAACAGGTAACTTTAGAGAGATTTGAAATGCCCCGAAGACACATGTCGCGGGAAGAAACCACCGGGGCTGTTGGTCGTCTGATGGGGTTAGCCAGAGTGTCATCCGGCGATTGTGGCAAAAGTACATGGACACTGGTTCTGTCAGAAGACGTCCTCAAAGTGGACGCCCGAAGTCGATGTCGGACCGTGAAGACTGCACTATTGTTGTTATGACAAAACTTCATCGTTTTGGGACATCCGATTCACTCAAAAGGGACTTCGCAAACGCTTCTGGTGCATATTTCAACCCAGACGTTCGTTTAGAAACCGACTTCATGCGCAAATTTACGTTCCCGCCAACCTGTTGTGCGGCCGCCGTTGACAGAAACACAGCGGAGAAATCGATTGCTCTTTCCTCAGGACCATGTCCATTGGCAGCTTAGACACTACCGTCATGTGTTTTTCACCGACGAGTCTAAGTTTCGTGTAGATTAAACGATCGACGTCGGAGAGTGTGGTGTCAACGTAACAAACTGATGTGTAACGGAACGTGACCAGCTTGGCCGAGGGTCCCTACTTGTATGGGGCGGCATTTCATATGACGGACGCACCGACCTCCACGTCATTATTAACGGTACGTTTAACGCTTAACGTTACACCAACGAGGTCCTCAAGCCTCATGTTATGCCTTACGCAGGTGCCATTGGCGAGGAATTCATTTTAGTGCACGATAATGCTACCGCACTCTGTGCAAGACCGGTTTCTCAGTTCCTTTATGAGCAGGGAGTTGATCGTTTGGACTGGCCTGCTCGATTACCTGACATTAATCCGTTGGAGCATGCATGGGACATGCCTCAGCGCCTCGTTTGTGCTCGACCAAGGAAACAATCAACTAGGCAGGAACTTGCCGCCGCCCTAGTCGTGGAGTGAACCTCATACCCCAAAGAGTCATTAAAAAACTGATACGCAGCTTTCCTTTACGTGTGGGACAGGTCAGTCGTGCATAAGGAGGTCATACGCATTATTGAAGACTGAAAAGCATTACATAACATTGTGCTCTGTGGATGAGTTTACCAATCCCACCACATTGAAAACACTTACTTTTTAAGGATAAACGTGTTTCAAAGTGTTTTTCTTATTGGTTGTGAGAATAAATTGATTGATGGTTTTCTGAAACTGTTAAGGAAATGAATTTTGTACTGCATATAATAGTAAATTATGTCAGTATATGATTTTGAATGTTAAAACTTAGTACATATATGACCCTTAATTTATTTTGTTGAGTGTATTTCTTACTGAAGGTGTTTATAACATGTTTATGAATACATAAATACTTTTCATTTTAAAAACAAATTCTGCCAGCTTAGTGTTTTAGTTTTTAGACTGAATCAATACTTCAGTCTTAATATGAAAAAGGTTAACAAATTAATGTCAAACAATGATTATTTGTGATGTCATCAGTGACTAAATTGATGATGCCATAGAACTGTCAAGTGTAAAACCATTGCTGTCAGTGAAAAGTTAAAGATGAGTAATCAGTTAGAAGTGGGAGTTGTAACGATTCACGCAATCATTTAAAATAAATGGCTCAGCAGTGTATTTTTTCTCTGTTTTTTAAAAAGTTTTATTTTTGAACAATTTTCTGGATCCATGGAAAACACAATACAAAACAAATATTCTTCTACTGAGTTGGCAAGAAAGGAAACAGTGCAGCATAAGCGCTGAAGGGTTTGAGCCAACTTAACAAAGTAAAATTGACAACATTCATTGCAGTTTTAACAAGAACTACCACTGACAGATGACAATGTCCCCGAAAGGGTGTTTTGACCAGTTAGCTGAAGACCAGATAAAGATAATTTGTTGATCCTTATAAAAAAGTGTTGTTTTTTTTTTACAATTTGACCCTAAGGACAAGGTCATTTAGGGACCAAAGTAAATAAAAATATGTGTCATTTGGTAGATCTTTACCAAAGGACTGTTGTGTGAAAACATGAACTAAATCTGTTACGTAAAAAGGGAAATAAGGCCAATATTAAGTATCTATAACAATTGGACTTTTGAGGTCAAGGTCATTCATGGTTTAAGGTCATAGAAATATATGGCAGTTTGGAAAGTCTTGTCCAGAGGGGTGTTGTGTGTGTTCAAGTAAAAATTAAATTCACTAATAAGGAAGTAATGGGTAAAGTTTTAAAGTTTTTTGTTGACTGATAAACTGACAGACAGACGGACAGTTCAAAAACTATATGCCCTTGTTCGAGGGCATAAAAATGAGACGCAGGCGGATTATTATCAATATTTATGTTGGATAATTTAACACTTTATTGAGAATAAAGTTGTGTGACAGGAATAAAAAGGTTAGTGTTCTGTTATGGTCTACACATTTATTTCGAGTTCAAGCAATCCCAGATGCAAATGTCATTAAACGAGCATTTTTTTTTCTTTTATAAAGACAACAATCACAAAAATACTCAAATTTTATATTTTTCGAATTTTATAGCACAATTCTCTTGAGGAAATTGATTTGCAACATCAATACTGCTGTCGGAGCAAATGTTTTTTGTGTGTGTGCTGAAAATCAGAAGTGCAACGATATGTCAGCCTCCGTTCGCTTCGTTTGAAAATAGATTCATTACCAAGATATTGTTACTGACAGGAAAAAGAGAATAATTATATTTATATTTTTACACTGAAAATAAATACCTTAGCCAAAATAGAGAAGGAAAGTAAGCGTATAAGGATATATTCATAAAAGCATAATTACCTAAAGTTCAGGAAAAATGCAAAAACAAATTAATAGAGAATATATATATTCCTTTTTGTGTACTGAAATATGACTCTTTAGCATTCTAACAGCAAAATTAACTCCACAGGTTCATAGAGAGATATGAATTAATAAAAACAAAAAATAGGGTAACATTTAAACATTCTATACTATGTTCGAAAGGTACACTAAGTTTTAATTTAAAACAAAAGATGCGTCACCATGTATTAATATGGTTAATATGGTGACTTTTTTCTTTCCCTAGAGTATCGGCGGAAAGTCGCTGATCGGCGTGTTTAATTTCGTCTTTTCATGGTTTCGCCAGCGCCATAGCGACAAAGCGAAATATGGAAAAACGCCGATGCAAATAGGCGCCGAATATGGAGAGGTATGTGTCATGTCCTGACGAACGCCGAAACGATTGCCTTTTCGTGCCGGCGTCTTTTCGTATTGTTGCGTTTATGTTGCGGATGCGTAAAACACAGAATCAAAGATAATGTCTACGACAGGTTATGAACTCCTTTGTGCTAGTTCTTTACATTATTTTTGCATAAAAACTTCAGGTTTAAAAACATGCTTGACTAGAACAGCATCAACTAAATACCTTCTTTAGTTTTTAAGGTTTGATAAAAACATGTGAATAAGGCTTAAACTTAGCAGAAATCCTGCCACCAAAACCAACATTTAGCTCTATTTAAAAAAAGGGTAACAATCTTAGAAAGGGAAACGTTTTAGCTAAATATTTAGACTATTACATTGCCTAAAACCGATCCATATTAATAAATTATTATCACGAGAAGCAACACAAGTATACCTTTTCACAGAATAAACGTATAGTCACAAGTTTCTCCGTATATACTGAGAAGATATTGTTCTCCGAAAACATTATTCGTTTAGAAATAGTATCATTAAATTTCTTTGTTAATAATTTTAATTTTGAAGCCTGGGGATTAAGAAAAGTATTGACTCTCAAGAAAGTATTTCAGCTATTTAGTTTCTCTTAGAAGATAGGCGTTTATTGCTTTTATGTTTCAAGATCCTCTTAATTTGAGCACAATGGAGCACTCAGAAAAAACCTTATAATAATTCTTGACTATCTATCGCAAAACCTTATAATAACTCTTGACTATCCATCGCAAAACCTTATAATAACTCTTGACCATCTATCGTAAAACATTATAATAACTCTTGACTATCTATAGCAAAACCTTATAATAACTCTTGACTATCTATAGCAAAACCATATAATAACTCTTGACAATCTATCACAAAACATACTTCCCTGAAAAATACTATTTCTTTAAAGTAACGTAGATCTGTTTTAGAGCATGCTTTGCACAAAACGTTTTTATAGTTAATTACTGTACAAAATGCCTTTTTACAAATATTTCTTTTTAATATTTTCACTGTTGATTTCGATCAATCAATTTCACATAGTGAATTTAAAACTTGAGTTATGTCATAACGTTCAGAAAATCTAATATTGTTGCTGACAAGGACGTGTATTTGCTTTGATTTCTTTCCATTAGTAATTGTTTGCAATTATTAACCAATTACCTAAACATTCTAATGACGCTAATAGAAAATCCAATTTGGCTGAGAAAAATAAATAAAGAAGACAACATTACTGAGGGAAATTATTATTGGAAACCGATGAACGTTGAATACGGTCACCTCATGAAGGTCAAATTGTAACGGCTTTTTTTCTCTATCACTGTTCACGGATGACATAATGGAACACAGATGAATAATTATTCAGGGATTCTTAAATATAAAAGTTAATCTTGCATTTGATATGTTTGATAATATTCGAAAAATTCCACAAAAGCACAAATGTACTTGGGTCTACACACTGTCTGAAAATAACGATAACTGAGACAATATAAGTGAAATAAATCTAAGAAAGAAATATCATAAACTTGTACAAGAGATCCCCATATAAAACATAAATACAATAAATCGGCAGTAAACAAGTCTGCAGTATGTTTAAACTGCTTGCTAGTGACTCTTGTGAGATATCTAATGTCTTCTACTATAAATGCATCTCTGTAGATACCTAAAGTCTTCTAATGAAAGTGCATCTCCGTTAAAACTTGATTCACATTTGATATTGATGCACTTTTCGGGCCGAAATTTTACTAATATGGAAGGATAACAGATTAATGATAAGTTTATTGTCATTTAAGAGCACGAGTTACTGACTAGAACAAGGGGAGAATCCCATGGGGGACCTTTATTCCAGAGCACAATCGAAATTGTTCATTCACCATCTAAACTCATGATCTGGAATACCATTTTTGTGAAAGGGAAAGAAAATCTCGTCAAACTGTATCAAACCGTTCCATCTGCAGTTAATTTCTGTACAGGTGTAAGAAGTAATGTATTTGTTGTTTTCCTTTATTCAATTTAGATTTACATATTGATTCTATCACCTCTTTTTTCAGTTCACAGTTCTAGTGTATTTCCTTATTTCAATTTAGCTTTATTTTTCAGCTGACAGAAACAAATCTTCCCAGATTAGAAATAACTCTAATAAATGTGTTCTCTCCTAAGCAGCACAAGAGTTTTTGCTGTCCTCATAGAATTCATGATGAATTAAATCGTTGGGCAAATCTGCATATATAAATGTAGGAAAATTTATTTATATTCGACGTAATCATTCATATTTCTCTTGAGATGAAATTAAAGAGAAGTTATACTTAACAACAACCACAACCACAACAACAACAAAACCGATTGAAGTGAAACAAGTTTTCAATCTCTGCCTCTTATAAATTCTATTTATTACGTCTTGATACTGCACAGGTTTGGCATTTCCCTTTTCTGATTAAAAAAAAAGAAATTTGTTTGAAATTATTTAAACGACACAGAATAAAATAATAAAATAATATTCATTGTATATTGATATTTAATTAACTTGGCACTAAAATGTCCATTATGATTTGCATTTAATAATAATCAAATAATCATGTTGAATGAACATTACCAATTTATTCATTTATCCCATAACATCAGGTTCTGGCTTCTACTTCCGCTTCTAAACGCACAAATTTCAGATTTTTAATTTCATGATGATTTACTCATTAAAAGATCGACATTATCACCGCGCTAAGTACGGACATTTCGTTTTAGGATACTATCTATGTCTGCAGTCAAACGCCAGGTATAAATAATCATGATATAATGCTGACCTAAATACTAGAACATTACTTAAGGACATTTTTATGCTCTTTACTTATAAACAAAACTATCCTAACGCTTTCACTCCACCAAAAGACTCTTCGATATAAAATTTACAAGAGGTGAAAATTTAAAAGGCATCTGTAACTAACAACCATTTTAATCTTTATACTGGTAGTTAGACTGATAGACTAAATACACCAAATACATAGAAGCTGTCGTCTAAATGCAAACAAAATAATACAGCATTCAATACTTTTCAAAGGGGAAAGTAAAGAACAGCTGCCACCATTGACACAACTTGTCGACAATTATCGTTAATAGAGTGAATAAAAATCACCAACGGCAAAAGAAAATAAACAAAATGTGTAAGAATATCTGATTGAAAATTCTTAATGAGTAAGTTTTATTTTCGACAAAACTAAAATTTCACTATATGAATATACTATATCTAGCTACGACGTTTTAGAGGGACATTGCATTTTATGGAATTAACCTGTCATTTGAATGATGTATTTTCTAAGAATTTGTGAGTCAATAGAATGTGAGCAGGTACGTTCGGTATTTTGTGATATCTGAAGAACTTTTTGTCCAGTATATACTAGTTTAATTTTCACAAAAATAGCATCAACGTACATGGCATGTAGGTGGACATTGGTTTTCCTATCAATGTATGTAGGTTGACATTGGCTTTCCTATCAATGTACGTCATCACCTTGGATAAGATCGTATTCTTGATCATCTGTACATAGAATGCATACGTGATCAACTGTATATTGAACGCATTCGTGATCATCCGTACATTGAACATTTTTGTGACCATCTGTACATTTATCGTCTTGGTGATCATCTGTACATTAAACATATTCGTAATCATCCGTACATTTAACATTTTTGTGATAACCTGTACATTGAACGCATTGGTGATCATCTGTAAATTGAACGAATTGGTGATCATCTATGTATCTAAATTATTCGAAATCATCTGGGAAATAAACGTAAATGGAAATGAAAGTTGAGAGAAAGAGTGCCATAACACTCTGCAACAGTCTATTGCAATGATAAATGACACTGTCTCAGTCACCATGTCTGGCGTTGAAAGCCTTCTAATTAGCACATTGATTGCATAATCTAGGTCATCAATCTAATTTCCTGGGTATATCACAAAGCAATTCAGACTTCAAAATTACAAACTGTGCTATTTACATCCTTTTTTCTTATTTTGGGAACGCGTAAAACAGGATTAGTATTGAATTAGTAAGAAAATTAAGTAAAATGTTGGCCTTGTTTTTTTCTCTTAGAATTTCATCTAAACGGTATAGTGTAAGCCTCTGAGAGCTTGACCTTTGACATTTAGGCCCGAAACAATAGGGCTCATCTACTATTCACGTCCAACCATCCCGTAAAGTTTGTATTTCCTGGTATCAGTTTTTTATTGTGTCATCAAACGGATACCGTTTCTCCAAGTATGGGCTAGTGAGCTTGACCTTTGACCCTGTTGGCCTAAAACTATTACAGGTCAAGCCTAACCATAAAGTTCTTGGGTACAGTTGATTTTGAGTTATTGATCAGACAATTTTTACCATGCAAGCTCATTTCAGCTTGACGTTTGACCTTAGGGTTCGGCTATACAACACGCCCTTAAGTTATAGTTCGGAAACGAAGTGGTCCACCGACCGATCAAATGACCGGCAGATTGACATCTGCAAAACAAAATGCCCGAAGGGGGTGATAAACATTTGATTTCCATAGTAACACATTTCAAAACGAATTTAATTGTAATGCTGAGAAATGTTTCATTATGTACTTTCAGAATATACTATACTGACCTTTTTCGATAATGGTGATACTTTTGCAAAAGAAATGACGTAGACAAAAATTTCATATTGACCAAACTTGTCATTAGTCTGTGATCAATGTATCTTCGAAATTCGTGTCAAAATTATCTTCTTCAAATACTCCAGGAACATAAATACATGACCTGGATTCAGCTGAGAATCCCAAACTGCAGCTTCAGCGATACACATCTTGGTTGACACATTAAATCCGCAATAAGACGTGTTGACTTCTAGGAATCGTTCTCGCTGGCTTATAAGATTAGTTTTGACGACGCTTGTGGTCTCTCGAGAAAAATAGCAGTTAAAAAATATAGAACAGACTCTTAAGGGTAACCCTAAGGAGAAGGCTTAACAATAACGAAGACGAAAAAATGAAAATGATGAAAATACACATAAAAAAAATTTGCCCCTTGAAACCGCTCTTGATAAGTGTGATAAAGCATTAAAAATAAAGGCAAGAACTTATGACAGTGGGGAATAAATTAGGAAAGAAATTCAACACGACACAAAGGTTTTGTCTATTTTTAGCTGCATTGCAAATTGAGAACAGTCCAGCAATATTTCACCTAAACATTTTTTTAAACTCCAGATCAAAACCTAGGAGGTCAATCATGCATATTTTTTTTCATTTTGCCTTTATAATATCAATGTTGATTTAGTGATTCTGTTTTGGAATTTATAAACAAAATGGCTGTTTTGAAGTGATGAGTGTCATATGTATTCATACATATGTTACAAATACCTTCAGATTGTTAAAAAATAGTTCCAATATTTCACCATAATGTAGTATAAGATAAATAAAAAAATATGTTTACTATGGATATGGAATATATCTCTTTTTGAAGTGATTTTAAATTCTAACATTTTATCTCGCGTTACGTGTATCACTTCTCAAAGAGATAATATCCTAAACGTTTATCTAATACACACCCTTTCTTCAAAAGAAAGGAGACTAGAATGAAGAAAATGTTCATCTGTGCATTTAAGAACTTTTATGTCAGTCATAATCTAAAAAATATCAGCACAATACCTAACTCAAATTTACTTTCACACGTAATTCTAAGACACACTTTCTCATTTCTATGAACTTTTTAACAAAGTGTTTATGCGCTACTGACGACAAGAAACTTTGTATATCATCAATTTTTATTCCAGACAGTCGTCATCTGTATTGTCCGGAAAAAAACAACAGCCTTTGTGGAGCTGTGTTATCAAAATGAATGTGCCAAGACTAATTTCTGTTAACAAGTACCTAAAGTGTAATGGACGCTGATTTATGTTGTCAGTTTCATTCATCTAAATATTTCGAGGTTTCTAGGAATGGTTATAAATACTTGTTTTCTAAAAGCCTCATTGTCTGACCCGGGCAGTCTTCATCATTTGACATCAGCCCTGCACATTTTGCATATCAAAGGTTCTTAACAAGACGCTTTTAACTATTTTGGGGAGCTTACAATGTTTTTTTTTTCTTAATATTTAACCAGATCTAGATAACAAAATCCACTAAATTATAAAATGGATTATCGTTTATGAAAATGTTGTTTATGTCATAGATTAATGAGTCAACATACAACGTCGAAAATATTCATAATGTTTCATTGTTATATTCATATCTATTGAAAGCTTTTTTATCGATTTTTATCAAAGAATTTGTTGAAGACTCAAACAAAAAATATATTTTGTTTGTAATTCATATCACACTTAGAGTGCATTGTAGATTTTGTTGTAGGTTTTGTCTCCATAATCACCTGGGAATGTCGTATTATAAGATCTACACAGTAGCACACATCTGATCCATTTTAAACAACCATATTTAGCTAATAAACAAGTTTCGAGTTTTCACTGAAAAATATGTAGCTTTTGAATCATACTTGTTCCACACGAGTGAGAAGAAAGTGTCTTATGTCTTGTGTACTTTTAGTCTTAAAGCATTCTAGAATTGCAGGAGAAAAGCAATCAAAGTACATCTCACCACTGAAACGTATTTCAAGTATTTGTTGAATTTAAATGATTTAATTTTGTCTAAAGAAATGAGAGAAATCCATACAGATAACAGAAAGAAGCTTTGGATTAAAAAGGTTTACAAAAATAGATTAATAAAAGTGATACCATTTTTGTTTTTAAAAATGTTAGATGTAGATGTAAGAAATCATTAAAATCACAATATTATAGAGCCAACAGACGTTCTTTAAACTACAATATATTTTAAATTATTCATTGTTCATAATGATGATATGAACTTTCGCCATTTTTCATGACGTAAGTTCACATTATCTCTCATCTGATTAAATTAATTTTGCCAGTTTTCTGCATGTATGATGAGTGTAACGAATAATCTGCTGATGTAATTTCTTCTGTTTTCCTAGGTTTAAAAAAAAACAATCCTCAGGAAGACCTTTACGTCTATATGTTGTATTTGATCCAAATTTTCGTACGCTTTCTGCAATATGTCAATAACTCTTTTGTTTTGACTTTTTCCTTTTCAAAAGACTAACCTAAGAATCTCAGTTAAACCGATGTCCGTATTAATTAGTTTTCAATAACTGTTCCAGAACTTGTTCGTTGACCACTGATGAAGCACTTGAAATCTTTACTTATATGGTTTCACGACCTAGACAAAAAGTCAAATACAGTTCCATACATTCTGATTTTCTAAATACATCACGTGACAAATCTCAATCAATGCAAACAAATATTGACACTGCAATTCTTTTGTTACTTTAGGCTGATGATAAAAGATGAAAAATATGCAAGAGATGACAATTCTCCTTGATTACACACTTACGTGAGATAAAGTCGTTAACAAAAATAAATGATACTAAATAAAGTCATTGAAATCTTTGAAATCCATTGCAGGACCTCATCAGAAAAGTAAAATTCAAATCAAATTCCTTTCCTTTTTTCATTCGAGATTTTTTTCTAACATCCAATCCTCTTTTAGTTTTGGTGTTAACTCTTCAAAAAGGATACAAAGAAAAAAATATTCAGCTCTATTTTGTATTCAAGAAAGTATCGAAACATATTATATTTGAAGTGTGCGTGACGGAAGTCTAAGAACTTTAATAACACACATGACAGTCACTGTTTAAGTTTAAGCTTTAATAGTAACAAACATTTTTTAATTTGCATTTCACCTACAAATCGATAAAGCCTTTGTTGTCATGTTGATTTTTTTTCCCAATTTATTTCCGAATGTAAGATGTTAATGCCTTTATTTTTCATGCTTTATCACACGTATGTTTATCATTTTTAATTTTCATCTCCATGAATACTCAGCCTTTTTCCTCAGATCGTATTTAAAAGCCTGTTCTATATCTTTCTACTATTTGTTCACGAGGGATCACAGGTGTTGACAAGACTCTTGAATCTTGAAAGATTCTTACGAAGTCCCCACCTCTTATTGCAGATTAAACGTTTCAACCTTCAAGTGTATCATTAAAACTGCAGGCTGAATTCGTGTCATGTATGTATGTTTCTCGAGTATTTTAATTGAATATTTATTATCTGATCAATGAGTATAGTGTAAAAAAGATTTACAGCGACGGTGTTTGCTTGTATGGATTAGGTGATGCATATTTTAATTTGTCGAACTTTGACCTGTTATATAAATCCATATAATTGAATTTGCAGTCACAGCTGTGTACACAGAACAAATTACTATGGCAGCGGTGAAGAAAAAAATACAGGTTAAACTGAACTGAGCTTTTTTCTTTTCTTTTTTTTGAGAAAAGAGAAACTTGTATAAAAAAATATTGACAATAAGATCGACGTTCCTTAGAAAAACGAACTCTAAACGAATGTAAGTTTTGCTAGGAAATATTTTCATAAATATCTAACACACCGACCGATTGTAAGACAAAAAATGTAAGCCTATTTAACCAAAATTGGTTTTGTTAAATTTGTTTCTTCCATTACAATTTTGTAATGAGGAAGTCGTAAAAAGCAACATGATTCAAACGACCTAATTTACAAGATGAACGATGAAAACAAAACACGTGTTAATTTGATAGACTAAATTACTTAAAAGTACAAAAAATGATTCATATATCTTATATGGTTTAAAATTTACACTTTTGTGATTAACGACAAAACTTACAAAGTATAATAGATTTCTTCATTATAATATCTTTTTTATAATAGCTATAGGTAAATATCAAAACATGGTTTTGCTCTAAACATAAGGACCATTCCAGCTGCAAAATGTGACGTTCTTGTCAAATATTGTAGTATACATAGGCCAGACAATATATGACCTGTGGAAGACATTCATATACATGACCATTCGTAAAAACATTCCTCCATGATATATGCCATAGATGAATGAAACCGACCACATTAATCATTGTTTAATACAGACTAGTTATTTGTTAACGGAAACTAATCTTGGAAGATCAATTTAGAATGTGGTACACCAATAAGCAGACTCCTGGCTATTTTTCACGACTATACTGATAAATTACCGTTGCTTAATATAAAGTTTTTTTGTTCTCAAGATCTTTAACAATACGTAGAACAGTTCGTTTAGACAGTTTAAAACGTTGAGTCCAAGAAAACGGCAAATAATATTAAGTGTGGGAGTAGAATTACCTTGAATGTATTTTTGGAATCAATTTCAGTTATCAATTCAAAACCATTTAAGGTGAAGAATGGTGTACACAATTTTGTTCCCTTTTATCCTTAATGCTAGTTTTCATTACTTAAACAAAATGTTTAGTTGACAAAGCATCGCCTTATTATATCTGTAAGACTGAATCAATTACAATTCAGAGATATATAGATTTGTCGTATAAGATATCATTGTAATAAACCTCATTAAGTATTGTATTTCTGTTAAAAATAAATAGAGCCTTTGGTTTTACTTTCGTGTTGAAATCCTTTCTCAGTGTAGTCACATATGCCATCCCCCTGATGGCTTCACTTTTCATGCTTTTTCACGCTTATCAAGTTCAGTTCTAACGGCAAATTTCCATCATTTTCATTTCTTCTCATCCTTAGTTTTCGTTTTTCCCCCTCAGGATTACATTTAAGAGTCTGCTCTATATCTCTGTACTTACATGTATTCATGATAGATTACAAGTGGCCTCAAGAGTAATCCTATTGACTAGCGTAAAAGATTCTTACGAATTGTACGTTTAATTGCGGCTTAAATGTGTCAGCTTTAATATTAATCACTAAAGTGGAAGGTACTATTCTCGGCATCACTGCAAATGAAGCTTATAAAATGTATGTTACCAACACTCGAATAGCAAAAGAAAATAAGCACATATATTTTAGTGTATTTGTCATCAAAGAGGTTCTGCAGTGGATTCAAATATCTAAATAACTTTATTTTTCGCATGTCTTTAAAAACTCATTTATCTATTCTTAAAATCGGCGTTATACCTTCGTCGGAGATAAAAGGAAGTTTCGTCTGTTAAACAATTAACATCTTTTATCAATCTGCCTAAAATAGCATGAGGATTGCAGCCTAAATTTTTGTTTCTATTGATTCAAAATTGCCACGTGGTATTTCAACTGTATTTGAAATAAGCAACCAGGTTATTACGTTAACGTGTTAACGAATTTAAGTACGTTTGTCTCGCTGTTATCATACAGGTTTCTTCACTTAATAAAACAAATCGGTTAACATATATTCCGTAATTTCTGTACAAAAAACTGAAACCATATTTCACGCAGGGAAAATTCGCAACATTTTATTTTGACTAATTGATCCTGGACAAAGGAGTCAGGAACAATATTGCATTATGTTATTTAGTGGTTCTTGATGTTAATAGCTTTGGGATTTACATTATATTTATGTTCTCAAAAACAATAAACATGTGCAAATGTTGCGCCTAATGTCTATCATTAAGACATACTCGGGTTAGAAATATATGGTTTGTGTAAAAACAAAGTTCTTCTGAATCCGCGAAATGTACCATAGACGAACGATTTGAGTGTTCAGTACTTCAGTACAATAATTGCTTTCATTTACACAGACATTTTGGCCATTTTGGAGTTGATATATAAAAGTCTGCTTGAAAGGTGACAGTTTTCAGACTTTTTTCAGAATGCATAAAAGTTATTTTTTTATTTTTTCTGTTAATTTTGAATATTCATAAATAAAAAATGCACAAAATTATATCTTTTATTCATCCAAATTTTCATGCAACTTCATTTATTTATAGGAACAAAGCATATATAGTGAATCCCTGTATGACCGCGCTTCTTAAAAATCGAGATATAGTGGTCTGTAACTTTCGATATCTATAAAATTGTTAGATACTCAATAAGAAACCTTTCCATGTTTTGTCTTTACCTAAAAGATACTGAGCATCAGGCCTTGTTTTCCCTCCCAATTTATTCCCAAATGTCAGAAGCTAATGCCTTTATTTTTCATGCTTTATCAAGCTTATCAAGAGCGGCTGCGAAGGGTAATTCTCCAGATTAATCTAAAAATTATTCTCACTTCTCATTTTCTTCAATGTTAAGTTAACATTCAAGAGTCTCCTATATCTTTGCCGTTTTAGTGAAAGACCACAAGTCTCGTCAAGAGTAATCATATTAATAAACGTGAAATATTATTACGACAATAAATCTTATTGCAGATTAAATTACATGGTTCCGTGAATCATGAGGCCAACACACATTTGCCCGGATACTGTTTTAAAAAGAGTCTATGGAAATAGTTTTCAAGAAGTTGATACATCGGTCATTTAAAATAAAAAAATATGTAAGTTGCCATTCTAAAATTCGATTCAGAACCATATTTTTAGCATCAGGCACATATCTAATTACTGATATTCACATTACGTATTTTGGTTAGAAATATCTAATTCCCCAATTGGAAATTGTAAAAGTTTGGATAGATTTGTGAATATTATAGTTTGGATAGATTTATGAATGATATATCATCATATATTGTTGATATGACAATAATATTTTGTTGAAAACAAGACTAATGAAATGTTTCGGTTATAGTCTGATGTTATGCAAGAAACAATAAAAAATTTTATTTACGCATGAAATTTTAACGTGATGCACTTTTTTCGTAATCAATTCATTTATTTGTGATATATGTATTTCTTGCCATGGTCTCATTAAATGACAAGACACATAATGCATAGATATATAGTAATTTAGCTAAGAAGATCTCTAGCAAGGAAATGGAAGGAAAGAGTTTACAGAGGGCGGAAGACGCATTTGCCTGTTTTGTTCACAACCTTTGACCATAAGACAGAAAAAGGAATTATATTTGATTCCTAAAATGGTTAACATGACTGAAGGGTGGGGATAGCAAAACTTAACAATGCAAAATATCTGAACCTGACTTAAAACTTGTGTGGAACTGCCATGCGAAAGTTCTAGATTTATTTGAATTGTCTTATTTGTTCCTCTAAGAAGCTTTGCAAAAAATTTTCTGAATGCTTCTTTTACTAGATTTGAATGGTTTCGATATTGAAAGAGATACTCCATACAAGAAAATGTTTTTATATCTGTAAGCTCACATTATTCTAGTACAGCGCATGTATCAAATATCTGACTTGTGATATTACGTTTTTATTGTAAAAAATCAAATTAGAGGATTTCCTACTTAAGCGTGAAATCGATCGAACCTAAGGATTCGCTTTCATGGTAAAATATTTCTTTAAAGAATTTCCAATTGCTTTTAGCTAACGTTTTTCCATACTGTTGCGCTAATGTAGAATCTTTTGTCTCTGCTATTAGTACTTTAGAAGTAGCAATTAGAAGGTTTCTTTTGTAATTACTATGTTCTGACTTTTCATTCAGAGTTTTAAAATTGCTTTTTGATTAAAAGTCGTTCATTATGTCTCTGTAATGAGTCAAATCATAGGATTTATCTTTATGAGTAGATTTAATAGCTAAAAGCTTCTTTTTAAACTATAAGAGCTGTGACCCTTCAAGGAAGACAACTTAATACGCAATGGCTTATGCATTTAGAAATATATAATAGATTATTATAGATATATAGAAATATAGATGTCATTTAAAATATATATTTACTAAAAAAAAAAGTATGAGTAAAATCAAATTTAAATTTTGGTTTGAATTTGTATGTCCCCCTCCCAAACCAGTCCTGGGGAAGGCATATTGATTTTGGTCTGTCTGTATGTTTGTTTGTCAAAAAACTTTATCATTGACCAAATCACGGCAGTCCTTCCACCTACACCCACTTAGAGGCCACTTAGAGGCCACGGAGTCAAAGGCCAACGCCTCCCGGGCGGCATGGTGTTCATTCGAACGAAGCGCTTGTTACACTGGCATTTGACGAAGACTACACCGATGGAAGAGACTATGAAATTGCCAAGACAAACGATTTTCATTCCAGCGCAAATGACATAATGTAATTTTACAAAATACCTTTTATTAACCTAGAAAAGAAATTATGCCTGACTAGTATGTTGGAAGCAGTTTAAGCATTTTTAAATATTCAGCTTCACAGGTAATTACAAATAAAAGATACATATTTCAAAATTGTCAAGTTGTTCCGCAAATGGACTGAGTTTGCAAGCACGAACACCAGAGTTTCATTTATACGTCTACCGAAAGGTTGGTGACTTACTGATACTCTTTACTAATAGCTGGTGTAAAAATTGTAAACAATTTGTGAAGTGTTGTAAAAGTCTTTCCTGTATAGAGATATACAGTGAAGAATGCTTTTTAACCAACATCATCAGCATGGAGTCCGCTACCATCGAGTGGTTCGGCCCTTAAATCTTCGAAAACTATCGTAGCAAGTGGACCCTCAGTAGTGATCAGTCACTGCGTGTTGATTGGCTGCTCCAAGCTCTTCTTCCGTCCCAGCCACAACCAGCTAGACGCAATTTTAGCAGCTTCGCTCAGTTTCTAACTAGCTTTCTGCCTGTCCCTGTCACTAGTCCTAACTGCTGTCATCAAAAGGCGTTGGCTAAGTCGAGCCAGACCACCGTCTGGTCCTTCTTGCCACCTTTAGCCTCATGCATCAGCTGAGTGATGGCGCTCGTATATTCTATGCACCCGTAAAACTGCGAACTTTTCCTTTCTGGACAGGAGTCGTATGTCAAGTATGATGTCAGTCAGTCCCTTCGACGTTGAGCAGCGAGATTGTTCAGATCAAGTTGACTGACTTAAGAGTTCCTTTTTGTGTCGCCTGCTACAAAGTAGCTGCGTCTGTCTGTCTGTCTGTCTGTCCGTTTGTCTGTCATAAAATTTGTCCGGACTACCCTTAAAAACCACTGGTGCATTTTCATCCAAACTTTACAGGAATGATCAGTGCCAGGTCTAGTTATGCATATCGTCGGCATTTCCAGTTCAAAGATTTTTGTTTGATTTGAGTTATGGCCCTTTAACGATTTTTATTTGTAAAGTTTGTCCGGACTACATCTCTTATGCTACTAAGGCAATTTGAATGAAATGTTAAAGAATTGATCAGTACCTCAAGTACTTGCACATATGAAACGGGTTTTTTCAGTTAAATGATTTTTGGCTGAGTTATGGCCCTTAATAAAAAAGGCGTTTTGGCCTGTTAATGATTTTTCTGCCGCCTGCTACACAGTAGCTGCGACATGCTGCAAAGTAGCCGCGACATACAGGGACCACTTCTCCGTCGTTTGTCTGTCCGTCTGTCACATAACTTGTCCGGACTACTTCTCAAACACTTCTGGTGCATTTTCATCCAAACTTTACAGAAATGATCAGTACTAAGTCTAATTACGCATATTGTCGGCATTTTCCAGATCAATAATTTTTGTCAGAGTTATGGCCCTTTAATGAATTGTATTTTTAAAGTATGTCCGGACTACTTTTCTTATACCACTAAGGCAATTTGAATGAAATGTTACAGGATTGATCGGTACCTCAAGTACTTGCCTATATTTAACGGATTTTTCAGTTGAATGATTTTTGGCTGAGATATGGCCCTTAAATAAAAAAGGCGTTTTGGCCAACAAACTGTTTAATCACCCTACAATACAGCTACTTAATTGGCTATCATCAGACGACATATGTGACCACTGATCGCTATTGTCTTTGTTGTAGATATACCCTCTGCCTCTTTCCAAGCTTCTGGGACACCTTCTCTCCTCAAGACCACTTTTGAGAGCTTCCATAACCGCTTTGGAAGTAGTGGGCTCATTTTGTACACCTTGCTCGGTATAGAATTGGATCAGGGGGCTGAACCAAAAATTGTTGATAATATCCTTCACCTCTCCTAGTGGTTATTTGACAACAAACACCTTAGCAGGTGGCTATGCTGGGTCTATTTGGTCACAATCCCGTAGTGCGTCCTCTCGAATAGGATCAGAGTGTGTATCGAGTAGGTTTCTTTCAACCTCTTCAACTGATGTTTCTACCACTCAAGATCGTTTGACAAGGAAGAATCTTGCAAACTTGTATGGATTGGCTGTGAATGCTGCTCTCTTTATTGCCCTTTCCCCGATTCCTTCTTCTCGTTTTCGGTCTTCCGCATATAGGTCAGTTGTGACATATTGTGGCCCAAGGTTGAGAATATAAGGGGTGTATTGCTATCATAGACTGAGTTTATGTGTCTAATGTCTGATAGTGTATTACTTTTATTGATAATTTGTTCTAACTGCCGTTTAGTAACAGAAAAACATCTTCATGTTTAAAAAAAAACACTTTTATCCGTCACATTCACTTAAATATACAACTTTGAACAGTACTCGTATTGGGAAAACACTTTATTGTTTTAGCATAAAACTTAATCACATCATTTCTCCAATTCTTCAAACATAATGCTAAAATTCGTTTTAGTTTGATTGATTTTCTAGTTCCATTATTTTCATTGCTACATTTCATTTGTAAATAGCAAAGAAAATGTCTTTTAGGGACTGTTAATATACAAATAATCAAATATGGTGTGCTGTCAGAAATGAACACTTATCCAGTTATGTAACCCACTGCCCTTTTGTATCTTCATTATTTTCTTGTTATCTCATATTTAGTTCCTTATGTTATGAAAAACATGCAATATAAGCTGATGTTCGTATTTGAAAAAAAAGAGAGATCCGAATGTTTTAACTAAACATTTATTACCTAGAAATCAGGTCTTTGACGTCTTTTCTCAAAGTACTTCAGATCAGTTTACAGTTTGCTGGCTCAATGTCACCATCATAACCTTTCTTCAATCGTTTGACATTCCTGTTTTTTACTCTTTCATTTTTGTCAGATGAAACCGGATATGCATACGCTCAATTCCTGATTTTAAATGATTTTTTTTCGAATTAAACATCTGAAAAATCATTACAAAAAGTTATTATACTATACATTTATATCAGTACAGCCCTTCGAATTTTCAAAGTTTCACTTTGAATGACTTCCAAATATTCTTTTTAATTTTAATACAACTCTGAACAGTATCCATTTTCACGGGCTACTAGTATGTCGATATGCACATTTAAATGAAATCAGTTTGACATTTTTGCAAACATAGTCAGAGACCCACGTTCGATCCAATTTATTTCGAAAATTTCGTACACAAGAATAATCAATGACGTGTACTCAATTGTTTAAAAGATATTTCCTTTCGCAATCTTAGCCATTGAAATTACTCGTTACATTTTAAAACGAAGCTATATTTAAAGTTCTAGAAAATACGTCAATTTTAAGTTAATAACAACCCTGTTTGACGTTACAGACCAACCTTCAAAACTGCAGAGAATCAAATTGCAATGCGGAATAAATAATTGAACGAAGAATGTCTTTATTTTGCTCATTAATATTCATAAAAACGACTAATCGGCAGTCATTTGTCCAGCGGTACATACTGTAGTTGTATGGAATATGTACCGGGGGTAACTGACGATGACGATGTTTTGCAATCTATATTCACGATGGTAGCTATAGATGAGTTCATGATTGCAGTATATCTTTTTTTCTAATTAATTCAAGGCAATACTCGTAATCGTTATAATAAATAAATGTATATCTAAATTAGTCCAAACAATTGTATGCTTTATTAATTGCTATCTGGATTCGTAACAGATTATGGTCGTAGCAACTATTGTTCATCCTTTAGGATTTATGCACTATTTAATTTTATTACCACTTTTTACAATCAGGCGAGGAAGTTAGCACAAAATATCATAGTAGATTAAGCAGAATTAAGCAGAAGTTCAGTTATGGCTGTTTTTATATAAATCTCTGATTCGAACATGATGCATTAATAAAAAGGTCGTATTTCTGAATCTGCATTAAAGACTAGACCATAGAGTTTCTCAACTCAGAGAGATGTGATTTATGCTTAAAGACAGAAATGCTAAATTAATATTACGAGCATTATTTAATCAGGCATTATTTTCTGCATTCAGTCTAAAAGATTTTGTTTGCAAAATTCAATATTGCATTTATCCGTCTACAGTTTCTTTCACTTGTGAACAAGATATGTTGACAATGTTGCCATGGTGAGCCAGAGACTGACTGTTTTTTTTTCCGTTCGAATTACATAGCTTCATTTGTCTACTAAGAGCACTTCTTTCTTCATTCGAATTTAACTTATTACTACTTTATCACCTGACTCAAAGCATTGAAATATTTGCATTGTTCGTAACGACTGGGACTGCTTTGATGTTATGCTCTTGTATCTAGAAATATCACTGACGTTTTCATAAAAGCAATTGCACTACTTGGATAACAGACATTACAAAAGCAATTAACAATAAAACACACACACACTAACAAAAAAATTAAAACAAATAAATAAAAAAAGAGAAACCAGTTTAACTTGACTGATTCAAATTTAAGGAAACCAACAATGTTTTCAAGTATAAGAAAAATTAAACAACATCACCTGAAGTAGGCTTGTCGGTAAGGTGTTTGCAGTAAGTAATCTTTGTAATCTTAAAAAACAACACTTTTGTTCGTCTTGAAAAGTAGGTAACTTTTAGTTTATCATTTTAAATAAATCATGTTAATATACTACTTAACTTGTGCTAAGCACCAAAAGTTTCTCACTATATTATGAAAAGTATAAAAGGGATTCAGTTATTTATTTTGCATAGTTTGATTCAGCAATGTTTTGATATGGCCCCCAACCTAAATGCAAGCTGTTTGATTGGGTAGGTCTCGCCAAGTGGTCACGGAAAGCATGCAATCCTCGTTTTTCTGTTTGTTTTTTATTAGTTTTTTTAGTGGGAGCAGAGACAAATTATTGCTCTAATATACTACTCCACTTCTGCTAAACACCAAATGTTTTAGTGTGAATATTTTCGGCAATGATTTGACTACCGTCGTACAAATGATTTTTAATGTCAATTTCATGTTTAATCAATTTGATTAAATATTCACACTAAAACATTTGGTGTTTAGCAAAAGTTGTGTAGTATATATAGAAACTAACTTTAGTCTAATTTAGTTTTATTGGGGTTTAACGCCAGTTTTAACAGCTAAGGTCATATCCCGGCGGTCAGCCCACGTAACCAGTGATCCTGGGTATCCAACGACTTTACTTACCAATTTCTCTGCAAGTGACAGACTACTTCCTCACTTGCTTCAGAGGTGGGGGATAAATGACATATAGACGCAATGTCTAAGATCAAATATCAAGGAGAAATCGCCGGCCATGATGGAAATTAAACCGGGATCGTCAATATTGACATTCCGATGCTCTACCGACTGAGCTAGCCTGGTCGGCTTTAAAGACACAAACAAAATAGACTTTTTTGAAATACAGTAATAAAAGAACTGTGACTATAAGGTAACAAGTGCCCCCAAATGAAGCCACGAATGCAAAGCAATCAAATACAGATGTGGAAAAACTTTAACTTGTAGTCTTTAACAAATAGGCACCTATATCTGTTTAAAATTTAAAGTTTTAAGAAATGCTGTAGAAAAATATTCATGATGAAATTAGATAAAGTGAGATAATCAAGAATACGTTTCTTGAACAGTCACAATCTATCTTTATTTTAAGTTTCAAGTAAAGTTATTTCGTAGTTTTCAAGTTATACTTGGAACGAAGATTCATTATAAAAGTGTGACCTTGACATTTTAGGTAGAGACGTGGGTGCTGCACGTGATCCAGACATCTTTTTTTGATGTTCTTAACACTAGTATCAAGTTATTTTTAAATCATTCTATGTATAAAAGAATTACACTCCGGACACAAATTTGTGAATATATTAACAATGTTTGGTTACCTTTGATTTCTAAGTTTGACCTTGACATTTATGGTAAGGACGTTAATTTTGCACGCAACATTTTACCTTGATTTACTGAACACGTGTGCCAACTTATTTTAAGATCCTTCAACGCATGACAAAGTTACAGCCCGGACATGAAAAAATGAAGGAAGGGCACATGGAGGAGCGGACAGATGGACAGTGCAATTTTAATATGTCGACCTTCGGGTGCATAAAAATTTAGAACATCTATTGAGCCACTTCAAAGTAATATATATAATATAAACAAACATTTCATTTTCAAAACAACTCCAGGTTGTAAAAAGAGAAGAAATTGATATAATCATCATGATTAAATATGTTCCAATATGTCTTGCCATATGGGCATTGAAATGTTTATTTTCACAGAAGTCATTAGACTGCTACAGATATATTACGTGCTAGAGTTCCATGTGGAGCATCTTCATTATAGAAAAAAATAAATCTCTGACAAATTGAGGAGCTTGGGATTTTGTTACAGAAGTCATGCATGTTACATTTGTAATGTAGCGTGATACAAGGTGTTTCCTTCTTTCTGCTATCGCTTTCTTAATACCATGCTATGGCAGAGGAAATCCCAAATGCTTTCATCATTTACAAAATATTAAAATTATTGAAATTTCTTGATTTTTGTTTTACTTTATAATCACCATCAAATTTTTAAATGGTTCATTCCAAATTTTAACTGACACGTCTCCGTGGCTGATTTGTAAAAGTCGCTGACCCTCCCATTAATTGATTGTGAGGAGTTCACAGTTCCACTATCGACAGTTTTCATTATCATTTATGTGAGAAAGTTAGCGGTTTTGTACGAAGAAAGCGGTTTTGTACGGAGAAAGTCAGCGGTTTTGTACGTTGAGAGTCAGCGGTTTTGTACGGAGAAATTTAGCGGTTTTGTACGGATAAAGGAGAAGAAGGTTAGGCAAATTGACCGTCTGATATGACTGACTGTTATGCTACGAAATGAAGCTAAATCACACTTTAATGAGAAAACGCGTAGGTTTTGACTATATTTTTCTATTGTATTAATTTGTGTAGCAACTTTCCAATTCCTAGCGTATTATTAATAAACGGGGTATTTTTTTCATGCAAATCCACAAATCTCTAAAATCTGCCTACTTGTTGAAATATTCTTCAAGGATTTCCACTTCCCTTAAGCTAACGAATTCATAATTCAAGTTTTGTTTCGCTAATCAAGGAAGGTTTGACAAGGCAATGTTTTATTATTAGTATAATTTGTTTTGCTACACCCGCTTATGGTTATATTTTACCCACTAGATAACAAACTAACTTTTTTATTAAATATTTTGGAATACATCTCTATAATTAATTCTAACATGACATTTAAGGGTCCTAATTTTAGACGTATTTACTGTAGTTCATCTTTTAGATACTTTAATTTTCATATAAAACACCATTAGATCAGAATAAACGATAGCAAAACCCAACATCATGGTCGATATGATAAATTAAAAATATGTTCTATGTTAACTGCGGAGCGTAGAAAAGGTCACAGTTTTTATAGCTGTAATTTTGAAATTGTATGCTACAGAAAACAAATTCTTATGAACCACATGGTACATTTATTTTCGTCATAGATCCATCACATGGTCTTCTAACCGATAAAAATGCATATCCTAGATCTTTTATTTTTGTTTGTTTGCTTGCTCTTTTTTGTCATTTCATAACTGTTGGATTGTAAAATAAAGTCCTTGTGATATTTCCCCATAGATTTATTATTTTTGATTTCTAAAATTGTAAGAAATGCTGTTATCTTTTTAAACACGTAAGTGGCATTTTACTCTGTATTAAATCATAAACATTTGTTAGGTTTAGACATTTCAAATAATAATCTTGCATAAACGTTTCATTTGTGATATCATCTAGAAGAAATTCTAGAACAATGATATGAATCTACAACAATTCATTCACAATGCCAACACTCTTAATGAAGCCAAAGATAGTTCACACCGTCGGTATGGTAAGTGAAACAAGTAAAACTAAAATATGATTGTAAATTATGCAGAGTTACAGCACAGCATTATGTCTTGTCTCCTTATTTTGTATATCAACGAACAATACATATCAAAAAGCAACCCCTTTATTGTAATAAATACCACGAATTAAATAACGCCCACGTTCTTGATTAGTGTATTTGCTGTTTTAGATTTGTCTTAATGTTGTGCTCCTTATAACGCAATATGTTGATTTCTTCTACTGTGACAGAAGGTAACTCGGTGGTTCTAAATGTTTTTGTGACTGGATTTCTCTGTAGGTTATTGCTACTGAATTGGCAATTGTAATACAAATAACAAGTAACAAATTACCGCAACGTCCAATTTCTTTTCGGAAACTGCCACCATGGCACCAGTCTGTGAATCACGTAGCAAACAATAACTTGCAGATATTTTGCTAAACAAACATAGCCCGGAAAGTAATAAAAAGTAAGGAATTTACGTTTAGTTATTTTTATGTGATCCATGAATCACCTTCAGGTCTGATGCTACAAATTAGTCTGGATAACCGCGGTTGAGAAAGCTGTTCCAAGCGACCAACTGAACATTACGAATCATTTATCGGATGCACAAATTACCTCAAAGAATGGTGACTACAAGACTCAGACAAGTTGTTGTAAGTTAACAATACACCGATTTCTTGTCATTTATAGGCGCATTATGAGGTTTACTGATTGCTTCATACAAAGGAAACATAACTTGAACTGAAGCAGTCTAACGATTTAAAAAATGTAATCCTCTGCGTCTATCACTTCCTGCAAATAACATTCAGCTTTATACATATTTGTTCCGACATTTTGTCAATATTTGCGATGATGAGTTTTCACGTATGTGTAGGTCTTCTCTCAATTACTGCCACTTGCACTGAAACAAGCGATTCATTTAAAAGATTATCGGAAGACCATCTTGTAATGAATTATTGCGGAAACAAAGAACAGGAAAAATATTTGAATTAGATGAACGTAAAACTACGTGTACGTCGCTTGAATGTTCTGTCTTTATTTAATTAAAGGCAAGAAAATACAATCTAAGACACCAAAAAGCCTCTCATTATAGATTATAACATATTTACAGAAGAGTTTGTCAGGGTATCAACTAATTATGTAATTACACATTTTGTTTAGATCATCAAAGGTTTACCTAAACGCTAAATCAAAGCGTAATTAAAGATATGAAAAAGTATTTCCAACGAGTGGGTTCACATTATTGCGATGAAACAATCTGAAACCAGTCTGACAAAGGTTGGAAAATTAATCAATATAAACAGCCTTTTGGGACATCTCTTAACATTTGTACTGCAATATTGCTAGCGAGTAAATTGTATTGATAACATTTTTCATTTATTGTATTGAAGTCATTATAAATGTTTGTTGCGTTTGTTGGCTGTTTGGCTGAAGATAAGTATATAAATGAAACACTGGCATCTTGAAAATGGAAAACTCTAGACATGGATTAACATCACTGTAAAACACTGGACATATTCAATTGTTGTGATATGTGAAAGCTGTGGTCAGAAATCAGATATTTTTTTCTCTAAGTGAGTCATCCATAGTAAATAGTTTCTGATGTATCTGTACATAAGATTTTCACATATATTTTGTTGAGCGGCTTGAGGGCTGGCAGAATAATCAAGCTTTCATTTTATATTGCTCTATAACTGTACTGAATGATAAACAGAAGCAGAGTTATTTAAACTGCTGTCCATTGAAATGACATTTTAACATCTACCTACCTACCTGCCTACCTTCATCCATCCATCCATCTATCTGTCTATATGGATGTATTTTTGTATTTATATAGTTTAATTTGGTGTTACATTAAACTTTGTTTTCAAAGTCAGTGTTTGGGTGGTCTGGTATTATATTTTGTATTTAAATGTTTTGCAATATTTCCGCAAAACCTTGAAAAAATAAAGTCTTCATAATTAAGATTTTAACTTACCGGGTTCTGTACAAATTTCCTCAGGTGCCGCAGTGGTATTAGTTGCATATGACGTTGCGTTTACGACAGCTGTTGTTAAAGCTGTCAATATTTTACTGTCATTAATCTTTGCTATGACGTCATCTGTCGTTGTAGTTCTAATGTTTTCTATTACATTGTTTACAGCTGAGACTATTGTGGTTGTGAGATCCATATTCGGCTGTCTTGAAATGTTTCTGGACATTCTGCCTGAAAATTAAACACATATATGCTGCAACTGCCAACTTTTTTAGAACCTCTTAATGCAGTATAGTTTGCTGTTTGTGTACAGGAAAATATTGTTCACACTTTCAGTAGGCTAACGGAAACATTTGAATTCAAAAACAGTGGCATTCAGCCGAATTAAACAATGCAAAGTTATTTTTAACATATTCTGATGTATTTTCTTACACGTTAAACAAAAGTTTTTTCCCTGAAATATTTCAAATTTTGAAAGCCCCCATCATCAGCGACATTTTAGACAATGCTTTTAAAAGACCGTTGTAACGAAAATTTCGTTTTATTGATTCTGTTCATTTAAAGCATTCACACAGGAAACAAATTTTGGGCCGCACATTTGCAGTGTCTAGGCTGCAGGAAATACATTTAAAATACTTAATCAAAATAATGAAAAGCTCTTGTATTCATTTTCCTTCGACAAGATTGTATCAATTGTTAAGCTGAGGGAAATCTAGAAAAGACAATTATTTTATTTACGGCTTACATCAAATGATTGATTTCTATCGATCTCCTGTTTAGGTGGAACTTACATTATGCTATTCCTATTTTTCTCTATTCATATTTTATCATTGACCATTGACTTTCTTATTTTTCACAATTTATTGCGACATTTTTCGTTCACAGCACAAGGTAAATTTCACTTAGTCTGGTAAAATGACAGACAACAGATCATTGATAAGACTTATTTATCTTTTTTACAGTCATGCCTTCCTCCTTTTTAAAATTCAAAGCTCGAATTTGTAACCCGATAAAAAGCTACTTACTGCATTTAATTGGAATCATTTTCCGTGAAGTTTGTTACATTAACATGAAATATATGAAGCAAACAGAAAAAAAACACAGAGATCTTAGAATAGTATTGATCATTTAGTACATCATCTAAGTATTAGGTATGGCGAAGCTTCACCAAGTGATTGACAACCCAATCAAAAGCAATTATTTTCTGAAAGTTTTTGTTTTTCTTTCTTTTCTTTTTTTAAGTAAGCATAGCTATTGTCTCGTAAGAGATCAAAATGTCTTTACTTGTATCGAGTTTCATTATTTTAGATAAAGGTAATTTATTTGCATTATATCATCTTTAGTATTTGAATGAGTATGGCGTCTGTGTACATACTACAAGCTAAATGTGTAATACTAAGTGAATGTTGCATTGAAACAAATATTTTAGTAATAAGTTCAATTACAGGAGAGTTAAAGATTTGAGGTTTGGGATTTTTTCAGTTGTTATGATGATAGACACACTTCATTTCCTTTAGGGAACTTTCTAAAGAGAAAAATAAATGGCGATTAATCACTTATTTCAATAGAAGGATACTACTTCATCACGCACCAGTTTTTTGCTCTCTCGCGGATCAACAGTCCGTCGCTTGAAAGGTAAAATGGTCTTTTTCAATGAAAGTCTTTTTTTCTGAATGCACGCTGAAAAAGCTTTCACCCGTTTTCAGGCCTAAACTAAAATTTTATATTATGAACATTCTTTACGTAAATACAAAGTACACCAGTCAATCTTCGGTGCACAACGTGATTTTTTGCAACTCTATAGATTTCTTATTGAAAAAGACTATTTTACCTTTCAAGCGACAGATTGTTGACTAAAAAATGGTCCGCCAGAGAGCATAAAACAGGTGCGCGATGACGTAGTATCCTACTATTTTATTTGTCTATATAGAACTAGTTTTTTATTGCTTATGTAAACTCGAATAAGGAATGGACAACAAATGCATGAAAACGCGACAATATCCAAGTAAAATTTTATCAAGGTGCAACAGGCGCATTACCACTCACCAAAAGGACCACTTAAAGCAGTCATTGGTATTTGTAGAAAATATGTAAAAAAATTCAATAGCAAATAGATATCGACTGCGAGTTAAGGAACCGATTAATTAACGCTTGCAAATGCGACAATTTTGCAACTTTTAAGCGCTATTCTTTTGTTAGTTTCTTATTTATTGTTGATCTATACTCGTATTTAAATTTTACAGATGTGAAATGTAATGCATTCATTCCCTACTCCTTATTCGACTTGTACATTTTCTCGAAATCATTCGACGAAGATGCATTAGGTGGTCATTTGATGTGACTGATTCTTCCTATTCTAAAGCAGTTAAATAAAAGTAAATTGCAATTGGGTATCTTCCGTTGTTCTCTATCAGATGTGAATAACGAATAAGATCTAGGAAGTCGAGTACTCTGCGGCAAACATTTTGATGACATTTCTAGCGATTGACTATGCTTAAACTAATACATATTTTATGATGAAATGAAGTTCCAGATGTCGCTTTTTGCGCAATTTTGTCTCTTCTTTATTCGGAATTAATATCTTTTTTATGAATCGTCTGAAGAGTCTTTAGAACTATTCGACGCGAATACTTTAAGTGATCATTTTGGTGATTGGCATTGCTTATTCTAATGCCGTTCTGAAAAACAACAAAAACAACAATCTAGATATCGACGCGTTTCCATCCCTTAGTTCTTTTTTTCGTTATTTGGATTTGAAAAAGGAGTAAGAAACTAGATCCCTATTTCTTTTATAAAGGCTTTATGGACATGTTGATTAAGGTTTAACTTGTTGAAAATTGTTCTACGTTTAACAGGTTGTAGCAGAAGCTTTTTTGTAATTATCATGACAAATATTTGACAATTGTAATTATAAAAAGAAACAATTACAAAAAATGAGTTGCAACGATCTTTAATGAACTTTGTCACGGTGTAGCCATTAGAATAGACGGCAGAAGATTTAAAGCAGATAGTCACGTGGTACATGCCAGCGATTGTACAACGTACGTTGACTCAGAGCATAAGCCAGATGCAAGCTGAATTGATTTCGATTGTTTTTGGTCTGAAACCATTTTTATCATTTAAGTATGTAATAATATACGTAAGTATTCAGTGAGAAGATGACGGAATTCATTACAAATTTTTAATGTAAAATAATGTCCAACAGATTGAACTGTAACATTATTAACTATAACATTTATTAATAGCAGGATGTTTCTGCTCTTAATCGCTTTTTAAATTTTGTGAATAGTTTTTCTGTAAACAGTTTTTAGTAATTTCTACGTGGAATTATATGCGACGTTGTAAAACAACAAATCGTGGGCTTAGTGCAAAACAGTCATAACTGAAATTTTGAAAACTTTGCAGGTGAGTGAAAAAGATTTACCATTTTTTTTGAGATCTTGATAAAAAATATGAACTTTTGCAAATTAGAAGGTTTTTGAATTAATTTTATATTAACAGTTTTGTTGTTTATTTAACTTATCTATTAAACAAGAATTTTGTGAAAAACTGAGTTAAAACTGTTTTAAGCTGAAAATGACAAATTGTTTGAAAAAAAAAGTTTTTTGCAAAACAGTCGTATCTGAAACTGTAATGAAATTTTGTCCTTGAAAGTTTATATTTAACTGCTTGATTTTTTAAGTTTCTTATTTCATATGTAAGAAATTATTACTAAGAAATATTTCATTTAATAAAGGTTACAAATGGACTATCTGTAATTTCCAGCATTGAGAAGTTGATATCTAACACAGGAAAAGAATGAAATAATAAAATTTAATTATCTGCAATGTTTACTTCATTCTGTACAATGTAAGTCACTAAGCACCTCTTCAGTATACACAACAAAGTAACGATTAAGGTTTGTCACCTATCTATTGTTGTTTTGTTTGTCTATTTAATGTAATATTCTTCCATGGCTGTTCAAATTCAGCGTAAGGCTGAAATATTCTAACTAAAACATATATTATGAACAATTCAACATCAGATCCTTCAATCAACATTACTAGATCACTAAATGTTCATTCTTAGAGGAGAGCAAAAGAGAACAGAACTGAACAGACAATTTCTTGTGACAAGTTGCATTCACAACTAGACCAAGCTACTTATGCAGACGCAGGAGATAAAATGCATGATGAGCTCTCTGATTCTGAATGATGTCAGTTTGACAAAGAGAGACACATTTTGCTCTTGGAATTGGTACACACTCAGTCCTCAGTTGTCCCAGAATAATAGCTGAAGGAATTAAGAAAGTGTTTCTAGAATGATAGAAAAGGTCTACAGTGTTACAAAACTAATGTTTAAGAAAAATGAACATAGCTAGAGGGACTCTTCATCAAGAACAGGGTCTCTTTAGAGGGAATGGCCGACAGTGTGTCACAAATGCTTCGACAGCTGTTTCTTAAACTACTAATATCCTTCAAGATTATGGGCACCAGAAGACATTGGCTATATCTTAACAAATAGAATAATCTTTATGAGTCCTTGACTGGAGAAACAGAAATCAGTTTTCTTAAATATTGATAATATTCTTGCGACAGTTGCAACAACATCTACTCACCTCCATGGCACCTTACAGATTTATTCAACGAGTGACCCATTCTATTCTTTTAATGATACTGTTGATTCTCTTATGAAAACTTATGTGATGACAGGTTGTTTACGGACTATAGGAAATTCTGAACCTTATCATTCTGCAAGCGTCCTGAAAAATGATGATTGTTATTATCTGTTTGACTCACACAGCAGAGATGATTTAGGTATGTTAGCCCCAGATGGCACAGTCAGCTTGTTTGAAGGAACACAAATATATCTTTAATCTGTGTAACTTTATTTGGCATCTTGCTTCCTCTCTAAATTTGAGACAACCCACTCCTTTTGAAATTGCTGCCATTGCTAATCCCATTACACAAAACGTAACCAAAAGCAATGAAAATACAACAGAGAGTGACATAAACTTTAGCCTTTCTGGACCAGTGTCTGATGGTGAATACAGTTGAAAGCTTTACATGGCAAATGAAGCAATAGCAAAAGCAAAGTTTTTGGTGTAGATTCTGATTCAGATGACAGAAGCTACAGATTTGAAGAAGCAATTAATAGTTCCAGAGCTGAAGACATGGATAGTCAAGTTAAAGCAGTTCTATCTGATTTGGACAACAGTGAAAATCTCCTTAGATGTACTGACATTAATTTGTTAGATGACAGTCTGTATGATGATAGTAGCAATGTATTCGTTATTGGTAACAGCAGAGTTGACAGTGAAAATACTCATGTAGGTGCTAAGAGTGAAAAGACTTATGTAGATTTTGAGATTGAAAAGACCGATGTAGATGTTGAGAATATGAAGACCGATGTAGGTGTTTAGAGTGAAAAGACCAATGTAGGTGTTGATAGTGGAAAGACCGATGTAGGTGTTGAAGACTGATGCAGCTGTTGATAGTGGACAAACCAATGTAGGTGTTGAAGACTGATGCATGTGTTAAGAGTTAAAAGACTGATGTAAGTGTTGAGAGTGAGAAGACTGACGTTGGTGTTGAAGACTGATGCAGGTGCTGAAGACTGGTGTAGGTGTTAAGAGTAAAAAGATAGATATAGATGTTGATAGTTGAAAGACAGACGTAGGTGTTGAAGACTGATGCAGGTGTTGAGAGTGGAAAGGCCGATGTCGGTGTTGAAGGCTGATGCAGGTGTTGAGAGTGAGAAGACGGACGTTAGTGTTGAAGACTGATGCAGGTGCTGAAGACTTGTGTAGGTGTTGAGAGTAAAAAGATAGATGTAGGTGTTGATAGTTGAAAGACTGATGCAGGTGTTGAGAGTGGAAAGGCCGATGTAGGTGTTGAAGGCCGATGTAAGTGTTGAGAGTGAGAAGACTGACGTTGGTGTTGAAGACTGATGCAGGTGCTGAAGACTGGTGTAGGTGTTGAGAGTAAAAAGTTAGATGTAGGTGTTGATAGTTGAAAGACAGATGTAGGTGTTGAAGACTGATGCAGGTGTTGAGAGTGGAAAGGCCGATGTAGGTGTTGAAGGCTGATGTAGGTGTTGAAAAATTTTGTAGGTGTTGATAATGAAAATACTGACATCTAACAAATTACTCTCAGTACATCTACGGATCTTATCGCTGTTGTTCAAGTCACAAAGAACTGATTTAATTTTAATTTGCTTTATATTATCTGGAGTGACTAATTGCTTCTTCAAAACTGTCATCTGAATCAGAACTTACACCAAGAACACAATTTGCCTTTGTTATTGCTTCATCTGACATGTAAAGCTTCCACTGGTTCAAAATGTCTAAAGCTAATGCCACAATCTGTTGATGTGCTCATAATCTTGGAGGATAATTATAGCTTTCTAAAGCAGCTGTCAAAGCATATGTAGCACATTGCCGGCTATTGCCCCTAAATAAACCCTGCCCTTGATGAAGAGTCCCTTTATGTTCATTTTTTCTAAACATTAGAAATTGTGTATGTAAAGAATGTTTGGAATAAGGTCTTAGAACAGTTAGGTACATAAAAACATACCATTAACCAAAGTGAAAAATAGGCATTTATTAAGCCTTACTTTTATTTTGTTTACCATAATGAAAAGTCTGAACTGACTTGCTTTGGAACTGATGGATCCATATAATAAATAGGTAATAATGAATATTGAATATCAAATAGAATCACCTAAACTCATATATATTTCCATAATTAACTGCAACTCTTTTAAGCAGTCTGACACAACCTTATGCCATCTGACTATTTCTGCTTCTGTGCAGACTTAAATGTTATTTTTTCACAGGTAAAAGACACCTTTAAAAAAAAGGAAAAATGAAAAAGAAACATTTAAAAAAAATGTCAGTTATGACCGTTTTGCGTTAAGCCAACGAAATATTTAAAGTTCGGGTTGAACACTGCAGAAATAAAGAGAAAAGTAACTGTTTTACTTTCAGGATTATATTACCATACCCTCATTCGCTTTTTGTTTATTTTAAAATTCTTCTCACTCTACGATACATTAGAGGATTCACAAAGCTATTAAATGATGTGGAAATAGAGGACTCATAGGGACTGGTATTTTAATGTAGAAAATGTTCTCGCTTTAACAACGAACAGAGATGATAGAATCTGCAATAAGCAAAAACGTAATTGCACAACAGTTTACAAGAACAGGTTTTCACACTGGTTCCAGAGTGAAATTCCGTTATCATTTCCAATATCTGAAATCTATTATGGTCGTCAAAATCAGTCTTTATTGAACTGAAATACAGTGTTTTGCATTAAAAAAATGAAAAACGATAATGCAAAGTAAATACACTGAGTAAAAGAGAAATGTAAATAGAACGATTATTAGAAAATGCTCCGCTTCAAAGATTATATTGATGTTTTGCACTTTTTGTACTTTACTGGCATAAAGGCACAGTTTCTGGTGTGTCACGGTGTGATTCATTAAGATTCATTAATTTTTTAGGACTGTCGTAGTAAGCGGCTTAAACCAGTACAGCGAAATCTTGTCAACTAGACAATGTTTCAATGCGTTCTGACAGTGACAGTAATCAATTAGCGTAAAAACTCGAGTTTCCTGATACTATGCTCTGTATGGCTTTAAAAGAAAAATATTTCTGCGAAAAGCGAAAAAACCGGAAACTGTGTCTTTGAAATTCATTTTAGTTTAAAATACTTATTATATAAGTACTTGAAAGTGTAAGAAATGACTTAACTGCTTTTGTAGAATGAATAATATGACAATGTCTGTCTACAAGTTTCAGATATTTTTAATATTTTCGGGAATATCTTTTGTATTTCTTAAAATATAGTAGACATTTAAATAACCAGATAATTACATAAAATTCCTACCTTTCAAGTTCCACAAGTTAATTAAATCATGTTATATTTCTACAATACACTTATTTTACAGAAAATTTCCGTGGTAGTTAATTCTACAGTAGTTTAAAGAAGCTACGAGTGAAGCAGAGAACGTTCTCAGAGTAGCAACATGTTGCCGCGTATCTTCGACAGAACAGAATCAATACAAGCAATGCAATATTACCTCACATAACTTAACCAATATACTTTTTGTAACACGCATATTTTCATATAACCATTCCTAATCATTTAATCATTTGCAAGAACTGAGAAGGAAATATTGGCATTGTATTGACAAATGATTTAATAAAATACCACAATATTACTGATAATTTGATAACTATCATATAATGTGTCATACCTCGAAGGTAATTTGATATTTTTAGAACATGTTTCACATTGAATTCGGATTAATTCTGAAAAGCAAGTTTCGTCATTCTTCATTGACGTGTACCTGGACTGCACAACAGTCAAAAGCTCTTTGCAGGAGGTTAAAACACCTTAGTAGGCAATACAGACAATGCTGCTTTGTGTTTGCGTTGAAACTTCGAACCATTCCTTTGTGACTACCCTAGAGTCACGTTTAAAGAGACACAATTGACTTTCACAGTCACTGTAGTTTTAACAAATCATTAAAAAGAACAGTTTGTGTTGAAATAAAAGTAAGACATGCCATAAACGTCTTTATACATTTGGATGTTTTCGTGCGAAAGGCAACAATTTGAAGCGATAAATTTGTGGTTTCTGATTTTATTAAATCAGTCATTGCTACATATAAGCGTCAAGATAAGTTTCATGACAAGTTACGTTATGCAGCATTATTCTAAAATTCCGATGCTTTGACACAGATAGATCTACTTTCGTTTAAATATTTGTTGTCTTCAGTATCGTCAAGATGTAGCAAACATGATGACTTTTTTTAAAACTGCAAACAGAATAAATCGGACGTAACATGAATGCCCTATCAGTCTTTTCGCTGCTTTTTATAGAGTTTATGAAATATTTGATTCTTGTTCTCGCTTAAGTACAAGTACAATTGAGAGATTGATTAAAACCTAGGATATGTTCCGCAGAGGCAATTATGTCAAGCCATTTGTGTGTCTGTTTGTTTAACCTCAAGTTTATAAAGAGTTAATTACACTTATTTTGTATCTTTGACATTCCAGAGTGATAGAATCTTTGAGCAAACGACCGTATTTTTATTTGTAACACCCTATTTCTTCGTTTGTTCAGAAGTATTTCATAACCTGAAGCTAAACTGCCTTTATCGTAAACGTGTCTTAGATTTTTAGTAATAGATCTTCTTCTTAATCAAATTCATTTAAAAATCACACTATGCAGAGTAATAGAATTGACAAGCTGAACTGTACACATTTTGTACTCCGAACTGCCAGTGTGGCACACTCGGATGGACGGTTGCAAGCACGCATATACGTACACACGTATGCACACACTCGCACTGAAACACATGAAGTGATCGGTTTTTGTAGCAAGCGGGCTCAACAAAAGTTCCATAATAATTCTGCGTGACGTTATGTGTTTAAATCTACTTCTTACAAGTTATACTGTTAGATTATATCTTTCATCTATCTCATCTGCTTCAAACTGATTATCACACGTCTGTTAATTTGGCCATAAGAATGTAATTGAATATATCTTGTGTTTATGGTACATCTTCTTCTTCACTAAGCTCGTAATAGATTATAGTAATTGAGCACGAAACAGCCTGTCAATGATATCCCTGGAAATATAACAACGGCAAATACGCACGTAGAGCTAAACTGTAGCACAACATTTGTAAAACACTGACAACAAGATAATGCTCCTGATAAATCAATCATATATGCCATCAGTGTGAAATAATTTTAACGAAGATTTTTATGATGAAGTGAATTGCTAGCAGTACACGCAACAGTTTACTGTTTTTAAAAAATCTGGCATTGTTTTCGCTTATCTTTTTTTTACTTTATTCATTTAAAGCCCAAAACGTATACATTCAGTCTTTTTATATTCACTGCTAATTTATGAAAAAAGGGACTAATTTTCGTTCTCAAAACAAGCTGAGCATGAAAAAGTTTTTATATTCAAAGGGGCCATATTTCTTCCTACTGCATTGCACAACGCTCACTTGTAACTTGACAATCTCACGGCAAATTACGATTGTTTCGATCACGCAATGAGTTCGTTCACTCTTAATAGACAATTGCCCATTGACTTAATTAATGACAGCATGTGCGACGTTCAAAATAAATCTGACACTGGCATGGACTGTGCTTATTCCTGTATGCAATGCTTTAACATCGCGTGATTGTTTAACAGATTTGCGTTTCGCCCGCCAGTGGGTATTTTTTCTTATATATGATATATATATTTTGTTATAATATATATATTAGTAATTGTAACACCAGTTCTTACATACATTGCAGAATTATTACATTTTATTAGTTTTATCAGTACAATAAATCTGAAATATTTAGCTGGCGATTTATCAAGTGTCGCTGACATTAAACATTGTAAAGAGCGTATTCTAAAAGTTTTAAACATCTATAAGTTGTAAAATTACAGAAAAATATTCTGTCAATGTTAACCCCTAGCGACAGACATTTTGAAAATGAAACTTATAAGAATTAGTGCCTTTAAGTGTTGTTGTAGTACTTCATTTTGTGAAGTGTTCATTGTACCAAAAAAGTACAAGCTTTATTTTGATCCTCAAAAACAAATCAGATACTGTGAGATTTTGGCTGCGATTTCATACGCCTATATAAGACAAACGTTTCAATGCGGTGGAACTAAAATGTTATTGTTCTATGTTCTAAGTAGTAATGTTTTCTTCCCCATTTTTTTGTAATTAGAAATCCATTTGTAAAATATAATGTTCTTCATACGGTTTTTGCTTGTTTAAATATACAATTAGTTCTTCAACGTGATAAAAATGAGCCATTAGACTGATTGTCTAGTCGATTAAAACCCTTCAACAAAACATACAGAAAATATCAAAAGTGACTCACCAATCTAATCAATAAGATCTTTCAGACAGAAAACAGATATGTCAACATATAGACAAGCAAACGGAATTGCACTTAACCTTCTGTTATCATGGAGACCAATGGTCGTCTCATTGGAAACACAAATAAACAACAAAATATTTCATGATAAAGCTTTCTACAATATAATACATAATTATTAGCATTATTATTATAATAATTATCATTGTTGTTGTTGCATTACTTCATTTTGTGAAGTTTTGTACCAAAAACAGTGCAAGCTTTATTTTGATCCTTGAAACCAGAAATATTAAATGAATTTTTGGAATATTTAGAGATGTCAAGCTTGTTAGAAGATCAAAGAGGACTTCTCTAGGAAAACTTCGACCACCGGACCACCAGACGAGGATGCTGACAAATGATGATAATTTTCAACATTGTTATTTCATCATTATCGTTATTTTTTTAATATCAATATAATTCAGTTTTTCCATTGCTGCAGTCTTAAAATATAAGATATATGTTTAGCGGACATATTATACAGAATTTATTCTCAAAAGCAGCAATACGAAAACATATGAGACGCGGGTTAAACCAGCCTTGTTTTATTTTCGAGATTTGGACTATCAAGCTTACCATCTTATCTATGTCACTAAAACTCGAATGTTCCTGCAACAAAAGTGAAACAAAGAAGCAGAAAACCGAGGTAAATAATTAATAGTTCTATACATGTAAGATATTTAGAAAATAAGCCGGAAAGTAAATATGTAACAAAATTGATTTTTTGGTTATTAAGATAAGAAAGATAAGAAAGGCACATATAGTGACAAATTTCAAAACATTATCAGTTGAAAAGGAAAGTTGAACCTTATTTCTTTTTGAAATAGATATAAACATATTTTTGCATATTAACAGTTTCAGTAGCAAATGCCTCTTCCATTTTAGATCATATTGTTATAGGTGATGTATTTTCTTTTGTCAGATATTTGTATATTTTACTTCTTTGTAAGCAAAAAGGCAAAGGAAGAAACGATCTGCTGAAGATGATGTTTGAGAAGAGGTCGACCTATTTTTGTTTGTCATCAGTATCATGTATCAGTCATTTTGTGTTTCATTTGATTCATTTATTACTTCTCTTTGGACATGGTCGCATATGTATTCAGTAATGTTAATGTCTATGTCTTTATAAGACTTTCTTATAAGACAATAAAAATGTTTACGGCCTATATCAAACGATTGTTTTCTATTGATTTACCATTTGGTACCGAGCTCGCCTGATATCAATAACATATTTCTATCTATTATATTTATTTGTTAGAGCGTCAAAATGTAAACCTCATTTTTTTTTATATAAATTTTGCAACACATTTAGATATAATTTGATATATATAGCTGTGTTTATCAAATTTATGTAACGTATGAGATTTTTTTTTGTATAAATGCTGATAATATAGGACGAAACAAAGTTGAGTACAACAACGCAATGTTTAAGGATTGTAGAGCAAATGACAGTCCTCGAAATGTTTCAGTCAATGCATTTTCAACTAAACCACAATGCACACTTTCCTCTGTCTTGTGTTCTTGCTGATAGCACGCTGTAAAGCCTCCATGCTGATTGCATTGATGATCAAATTAAATTAGAAGCAACAAAATATGTACATATAGAGCAATGAAAAACAATGAACAGCATTTGTATTTTTATCATTGACATGACTGTAACTAGCGTTAAGACTAGAAGAACCTAGGAGAAATAATTAATCTGTTCACAGCACACTTCAAATAATTGATTTCTATTGATTTCCCAGTTATGTCGAGCTCGCATGATTTCAGTTAATAATTCATTTGTTATCTTTTTTCAGCATTGACGTGCTCACTTTTACATTAACTAGTATATCTGTCTCTTATGAGTCTACACAACATTCGATATGTAACAAAATGAGAAAACTTTTCTTTTGCAATCTGTCAAAAATCGATACACGAAGAGTTAGCCAATTCATTTAGTAAATTTATTTACTATGATGTTTGTTCTGTTCAGTATGTTGGATTCAGAGTTCTTTAACTTCTGGAAATTCTACATAATTATATACCAGCTTGGTACTAAATAAATGATAGGATCTTAGAAATTTAAAAGAAACCTGTTGTAGAAAAAATACCATTAACTTTCAATAAAACATTATTTATAGTATCGGTTAATATTTAAGAATCAGCGAAAATTTTAAGGACGACAGATGTGTCTCAACTTATTTGGCACAAAAGATTTTAAGCGTTAGAGCATGCTTGGATTCACATTTGAGATTGATAAGGAAAATTAATTAAACAAGTGACATAATGTATAGGAAGGGGTAATGTTATGCAGCATCAAAAAACAGATTGAATTCAAATGAGCATTAGCACAAAAAAGTTTATCTGATATACCAAATCTTTGTTTTTAATGCTTGAAAATGACGAGTCCTCTTTGACAGAATTTTTATTATCATTAAAATTCGAATACATGCTTCATAATTCTCAGTGCTGATAATATTGGGCGATCATTACAGACAAAAATTGCTGCACAAACTTAAAAACATTAAAATATAAAGGAGGAATATAAATACCTCATTTATTACGTAGATTGTAATTTACTATTTCACCAAATGAAATAAAACACAAAGCAGATAAAATGCATTACTACCTATACAAAATTGTAAAATTTGATTAAAATTTTAAACAATTATTTCTTCCGTTATAATTTAAAACTTTATCCGTAACCCTTTATTCTAGATACTCTAAATTATTCAAGTTTCCTCTAAAAAGATATAGCCTTGAAATCTAATCACTCAAGGAAAAAAAAACTGAAGCAAAAAAGTTGCTGCTTCTCTCAAACGAGATAGCTTAGGCTGTCATTCAAAAAGATTAGAATCAATACCAACAATGCAAGTTCAATAATATTTTTTTCTAATTAAAGGAAAAAAGATTTTCATTTTTTATGATCTTAAAACTGACGAAAGATATCCCATGACCATATCCGTGGCCAAGTGGTTAAGGCATCCGCTTACGAAGATTCGAGTACCGCCATTTAGTTATTCTGGCGAGACCGTTTGTGAGCCGCAAGCAGCAAACTATTTTCATGGATTACTTGAAAAAGATTCTTACCTTTTAACTTAAGATTATTCAGACCTTAAATTTTCCAGAAAACAACGTTCTACAGAATAATTTTCGAGCGCTATTTAATTCCATTCATCACTGGAGGGCACATTTCCTTCAAGGCAACATAACGTTCTCAGAATAACAACAAGTTCCCGCTTATCCGAAACAACCTGACAGTGACTACCATTTTAACAGAGCAGAATCAATACAATCAATGCAATGCTCCGCTACGACGTTTTTCCAATATACTTTTCCATACCTTTGAGTTTTGGAAGTGTTCTTTCTAATGACTGAGAAAATATTGATAAATTGTAGAAAAATGCTATTTATACCAGTGCAGGAACTCCACTATTATCAATTCGTAATTAACACCTCAAACCTAACAAGTAGGAAAATGTTGTATTTTCAGACTATAAGAGTACAGATTCTGTTCAGTGTATTAATACAATAAAGCTTCTAACAATGATTTGGAGTCTTTTTCATTGGTAGTTCACACTATACTATCTTTTCCGTAGTTCTTCACACTTCGCAGAGTAAAAAAAAACAGAACAATTATGTAATAACATGTTCCAAACCTAATTTCAAAATTAAGATATGCAGATGTCTCTATATTTCCTTGAAATTTGTCATTAAATAATCCATACATGTCACATTTAATAGAAAGAAATGATCTGTGGAAGACATATTGTTTTGCCCTGTCCGTATCAGTCTGTCTGTCACACTCCGTTTCCGTTCGATAACTAGAGTACCTTTTGACCTAGAGTCTTCAAACTTCATAGAGTGATTGCCCTTATAGAGATACAAAAGCCTTCAGTTTCTGGGGTATGTAGATCAAAGGTGAAGCTCACAGTGACCTTAAATATGAAATATGGTTTCCGCTCATTAACTAGAGTTCTGTTTGACCTGGTATCTTCATAGACTGACTGTCCTTATTGAGTTACAAAAGCCTATTGATTTTGGGGTTAGCCAGTCTAAGGTCGAGGTCACAGTGTCCTAATATGTAAAAAGTGGTTTCCGCTCAATAAGTGGAGTGCTATTTGGCACAGAGTCTTGAAACTTCATTTAATGATTATCCTAAATGAGTACAAAAAGTCTATTGATTTTGGATTCAGCCGGTGAAAGGCCAAGGTCACAGTTATCTTTAATTTGAAAATGGTTTCCGCTCAATAACTTGAGTCTTATTTGACCCAGAGTCTTCAAACTTCATAGGATAATTGTCCCTGTTGATGGAAAGAAGCCTATTGTTTTTGGAGTAAGCTAATTATAGATCAAGGTCACAGTGACCTTAAGAACAAAAATGGTTTCCGCTCAATTACTAGAGTTTTCTTTGACCCAGTGTCTTCAAACTTAATAGTATAATTGTCCTTGTTGAGTAGAAGAAGCCTATTGATTTTAGGGACAGCTGATTAAAGGTCAAGGACATAGTGACCTTATATGTAAAATTGGTTTATGCTCAATAATTAGACTTCTATTTGACTAAGTGTCTTCAAACTTCATAAGATGATTGTCCTTGCGTTACAGAAGCCTATTGTTTGGGAGTCTGTAGGTCAAAGGCCAAGGTCAAATTGACTTAAATGTAAAAAAAATCTCCGATCAATACCTCGAAAGCCATTTCAGCCAGACGGTTGAACTTTTTGTTTTTGCAGTGTCAGTTGTTTATCTGTCACACTTTGTTTCCATTTGCTAAGTAGAGTACATTTTGACCTGAAACCTTTAAACTTTATATGATACTTTATTATATTTTCTCCATTCAGGTCACTTAGACAAATGTCAAGGTCACTTACAATTAAATTTGAAATTTCTTTCTGTCATCAAAGTGCATTATTTTTTAATGACCTTGACTTGTAAAAATATTTTTTGTCCTTAAAAACTGGAGCTTGTTTTGGCATATAGGCTTCAAAACAGATAGGATGATTGCCAATATTACAAGATTTTGCCTTGTTCCTGCCATGATATCGCTGTTTTTCCTGCAACGAGAAGTGTTTTGGGAAATAACTCTGCACAGTTTTCTATAACATAAGCTTTTCTATATAGGCTTTGTTATATCTCTTCTTATGCAACTATAATTCTCCTTGTTATACCACGGCCATTTTCTAACACTCTCATTCCTATTCTTCAGTACAAAATTCTCTTCCTCCCGCTATCCTTCCTCTGCCATCTCTTCTGTACCACTGTGTCGATGATGCGCTGGTGCGTTTTTTGTTACAAAAACATCCAGATAATATCTTAATTTTTAACAATAAAAATTATATATTATCTTTAGAGAACTATGCAGCTTTGACAGGAAAAACATTGTTTGGCACTATTTTCTCTGTAAATGTATGCTAAGTAATGTTTTTTGATGCCAAATAAAGGTCATATTTTATTATATCATATCAATTTCTTTCTATATTTTGTTAGGTACTTCGAATTTGATTTAGTAACTTATATTGTAACTTTGCATATGTACTGGTAAATAAAAACAAGATTTATACATTTATTTACAGATAAAAGCCATATCTATATTCTAAAGCCCTTTTTATCAGTTAAACCTTTTGGTTATATAGAAAGGACTATTCAGAGAATAAAAATGAATTCGACACTTATGAAAAAACATGATTATTTTCAATTTAAACAAGTTTGCCAGACAATACATTTAGTCACATCGTCACATCAAACACTTCCTATGTAAAATATCAATGACAGCCTATTAAAAATCATTTTTAACAGAATTGGAAGATTATGATTTTTACAATATCCTTGCGTCCTGCTAACAATGTTTCTAGCACACTACCTTCTTGTCAAAATGTAAACAGTTTGATTTTTGTTTTATAAAAGTCTGCAATATTTTTAGTTATGATTTAAATATATAATTGCGTGTAGAATGTTTATGCAATCGTCTTCAGCTTCACAATGCTAGAAAGTAAATACATAGAAAAGGCTTGTCTCTAAGTACACATTACTCTGTAAAAATCGGCTCAGGGCAATCGAAAACAAAGGTCATTCGCTCTTTATGACTTAGTAGGAATATACAGAACTCTGAACGATGTTTGCTCTCTGTCAACTTATGACTAAGAAAAGACCATTGATATTTGATGATCGTATCAGTGGCCAATTGGTTAAGACATCCTCTTACGAAGGTTCGAGTACTGCCATTAACTTATTCTGACAAGACCGATTGTGAGCCGCAAGCAGCAAACTGTCTGTATGGGTATCATGTCTTTTCTTACAGAAGAATGTATTTAGTTCATTTAAAAAGACTAAGTAAACATTTAAGCTTTCTAGAGCACAGTGTATTTTGATAAAAATCGCACCGCATTACACCAGAAATCAAACTAGAGTTAGACATTAAAAATGTACCAAATTATTATTCAGTAGCCTGGGCAAGCTGTTTCTTAACAAAAATTCTCAAGACACCTCACATTTTTTAAAGCCTAATCATTGTGTAAATAGGAATCAGAAACCGCATCGTAAATACTTTTTTTAAACATCTACCTCTGTTAAAAAATCAAACATAGAAGAAATATCTTTTATAGAAATTATTTCAAACTGGAAAAATAAGAAAAAGGGATCTAAGTGAAAACGAACTGTCACATTAATCACACCACTTATGGCTATCTCAAATTTAGCTTTAATTTAACCAAATTTACGTAACGTGTGAGACATTTGTTATGAATGTTGAAACACTTTAACACAGAAGAAACGAACCTGAGAACAAGAGTATTTTCTAAGGATTACAGAGGAACTGACAGTCTTTCAATTGTGACAGTCGATGTTTCTTTTCTTAGACACAATACAAACTAATGACTTTTGTTGTCCTTTTCGATAGTGTGCAATTAATCCGCCTTATTTTTCCCACTGACAAGGTTCTAACTAGCAGCTAGACTAGTAGAATCTAGAAAGAATAATTTTGTTCAGGGCACTCTTCAAATGATTGAGTTCTATTGATATTCCAATTACTTTGAGTTCGCATTATTTCAGTTACTTATTATTTGTGCTCTTTTATATAGCTTTGACGTGCCCCATTTTACATCTAATATAGTATTGTTTTCTCTTATGAGCCTACACAACGTCGATTATGTAACAAAATTAGAAAACTATTCTATTTAATTATCTTCCGTGTAATCTGCCAGAAATCGATAAAATCCGATTCATGTAGAGTAAGCCTGGTAATGTTGTACATTTTATCACATAGATGATTGTTCTGTTCAGTTTGTTGGTCCAAGAGTTCGTAAATTTTCGGAATCATACAAGCATACACACCACCATAATATTAAAGAAATAATGGATGACACCAACTAAAAAGAAACCTGTTGTAGAAAGAATGTGGAAGAATTTTCGATTAATAATTGATCTATAGTATCAATTAATTTATCATAGAATCTGTGATAACTTTTCGGACGACAGATGTTTCTGAAATTAGAAGTCAAGTGTTTTTTGTGGACGATTGTTTGTATTCACATTTGAGCTTGATTGGGAGAAATGATTAAACAGTAAATATATCGCATACGGGTAAGGTCACACAGCATAAGAAATAAAGAGACGAATATAATTCAATTAAGTACATGTATTTTTTAAAAATACCTGAGATATCTTTTCAATATTCTAAAATTTTAATATTTGAAATTAAACACAATTCATTAACCTGAATCTTTATTATAGTCAAAAAATTTAATCCATGTTTCATCTTCTCAGAACTGATAAGGGTGGGGCGATTTTTTTTGTATAAACATTAAATATTGAAAATATTAAGGAAGAATGTAGAAACCTAAGTTATTACACAACAGTCAGTAAGTTTTTTTTCCGATGAAACAAAACCCAAAGCAAAGAAAATGTGTCATTATCTGTGCTCTGTACAAACATTGTCGAAATTCGATGAAATTTTAAAAAATAATTCCTTCTGATCAAATTAAAGCCTCATCCGTAGTCCTTTATTCTAGATGCCTCAAATTGCTTCTGTAGAGATATATCCATGAAATCTAATCACTCGTGGGAACAAAACCTAAAGCAATATACGTCCTCAAAATAGTAACTAGTTGTTGCTTCTCTGAAAGGAGATAGCTAAACCGCCATTCCAATAGATTAGAATCAGTATCAGCAATGCAATTTCAACTCTTTGCCTTCATTTTTTTTTCTTATTAGAACAAACAATGTTTTGTTCCTTAAAACTGACTACAGATTTTGATATTTGATACGCATATCAGTGGTCAAGCGGTTAAGGGATCCACCTACGAAGGTTTGAGTATTACCATTTAATTATTCTGACGAGACCTTTCATAAGCCGCCAGCTAACGAAGACAGTAGCACGTCAGTGTTTAAATATAGATTAGTGCCAGTCTAGTACAACTCCAATGAAAAAATACACAAAACAGTTTGAATAGTTACTTAATCTACTTCATGAGAATCACTGTATTGTTTTGTAAATTTTACATTACTATTACTTAACCCTTCTTCAGTGAAATAATTACATTTTATACATTTACATGTATAAAACTTTAACCACTTCAGTAGACACTTTACCGAACGACAGTAGCAATGTATTTTCATCGGTAACTTGAAAAAATTCCTTACCGTTGAACTATCGTCAACACTTTAAAGAGACTGTACTCCAGATTTTATATAAAAATATTATTTACATAAATTGAATATCTAGATGCCTTGAGATTATAACAACATGATATTTTACTTCAAAACTGATTATACAAGTCAAAAGAGAACAAAAAAGAAATATATTCGCTTTAGCCTGATTTGAACTCTGGACCCTCATGTTAACAAAATTTAATCAACGCTTTGACTGTCACCACTATCGCTGCATTTGTAATTATAGTTCTTTACTTTAAATGTTATACAATATAGTTATACCGTCGCGTTACGGTATAGCACTATGATAGGAAAAAAATCAATTTATAGTGTGATTATTTCACTTATTTTTTGTCAGTAAGTTAGTTTTTAAGCATTAGTCATGAATATTACAAGAAATTTATAATACAAGAAAACTTTTGCTTTTGTCATCTGGAGGCCAGCCCCTTTAAAACTCCAGAAAACAGCGTTCTAAAGAATCATTTTCTAACAATATTTAATTCTCATCATCACTGGAGGGCACTTTTCCTTCAAGAGAACATAACTTATTCAGCATAGCAACAAGTTCCCGCTTATCTGAAACAACCTGACAGAGATGCCATTTATCAGAACTGAATCAATACAATCAATGCAATGCTCCACCACGATGTTTTTTTCCAATATACATGTCCTAACCTTTGAGTTTTGGAAATGTACTTTCTAAACATCGAGACAATATAATATTGATTAATTATGGTCATCAAAGTCCAATCTTCTATTCAGCTGATCTTATCATTTTCAAGAGTATTTACTTTAACTATTTGAGTACATTTTTTCAGCTCAGTGGTATTTTTGAGAAATAGAGAAACACAATCTTATCACATATCTTTAAGCTTACTAAACGTTCTGCGATTGCTTGTCATTCAAGCACTAAGTTGGAAAAATGCTTTTCTGCCACTGCAGGAACTGCACTGTGATAAATATAACATTAACAGCACAATCCAACAAGTAGAAAACGGCTGTATTTTTTTTAAAGTAAAAGTGTTTTTTTAGTGCATTAATACAATAAGGCATCGAACTATAATTCAGTGTCTATTATAGGCATTTACGCTACGCAAAGAAGAAAACAGAACAATTATGAATTAAACTGTTCCAAACAGATACTTTATTTTGAAATGCAGATGCCAATAAATGTTAATTTGTTAACTTTTTTGTCTGTTATAAGCTGCGAATGTACATGAACAAGAAAAGGCTTACATTTCGAATACAGTCAAATAAGCTGCGTACATCTCGTTATGAAACTATGCTTATTAGAATATTTTGAAAATAGGATTTCTGAAACAGCCCAAAACAAAATTAGCACATGTGTTGCATTTGAAAATTTAGAGATCGTTTAATACATAATAAAAATATTATTGTTAATATGAAAGTGAATGGCGCAATGATTGCAAGTTAGTTTCTTTAAAAAATCACAATTAGTTTAAGCAAAATTTTTAGACGACCTTTCAAAAACAAATGAATGCCTTCAAACATATTTTAATCATAAAGGTATAGCATTGAAGTTGTCATGCAATGGCTCTTTTACTGCTATGTATAAATATTTATGTAAATGTGCTGATCTTGAAAACAGTCTGACAAACAGAAACTTTCTTCTTAAAAAGAAATTAAGATTTAATTGAGTGATAATAGTATTAGAAGAAATGGTCCGAAAATTACGAATTTTACAAAGTTGCCGCAAGACTAAATACCGTCGTATGTAATATATGTTTCTGATATTGCAATGGTTGTTGCACACCATAAAGTAGTTATTAAATGCTTAACAACAACAAATTACACTTATACAGCCAATAGAAATACCAAAATAAGAGTTGTATCTAACGACATACAAGCATTATATAATACATCTATCAATTTTTAAGGTAATACAATTTCTATATGTCAAAAGAGGTGCATTCTTCTAAACTTTTTGTTGCTAAATCGCCAAACAGGTGATATTATTAACTAAATTAAAGTAGGATGCGTAGCCAGCAATCTAGCAGAAAACATTTTAATAGCTATTTATTTTATAAAAAGTAGTCGTATTCTTTACTTTCGACAGGCCTGCATTGATTTTTCAGCTCGTGATCTTTTCAAAAGACGATTATGCCGTTCAAGACTAACATCAAATAATTGATTTCGACCAAATCCTTGACTATTTTACCACGTCAAATAGCATTTTACATGTAAATCTTTTCTTTAAGAATTAGGTACTTTTTTAAGATTTATTTCTGGACACATTTTTGCGACATAATATAAGACTTAGCTTTGCTTTCAACTAGGATGTAAAATGGTAGTGAACACAGTAAATATTTTATAATCTTTTTCTCTAAAATTTGATGGTAAATAAGTCTAATATAACATTCAATAAAAGAAAGAAAGAAACGAGAAATAATTATAGGTATATTTAGTCATCTGATAACTTTAATGTTAACTCTGCTCAGGAAATTTTAAATCGGAGATCAGTACTATTTAGCAATATATGTACACATTTCTGCTGTAGCGAATATTGTGTAGCTAAATTTCTTTTTATTTCCTTGAAATATATCACATATGTCAGACATACTTTTCACATTTAAAATGAAGAATAAAGAATTAAACAATATATGTACGCATCGCTACTGTGGCGAATATTGTGTGACTCGATTTCTTTTTATCTTCTTGAAATATATTACATACGTCGCATATACAAGCAACGTTTTTTTTTGGAAAAAAAAAGAAACATTTAATGTTTTCAGTAATAAAAAATAATGTATAATCTTCAGAGAATTGTACATTGTTTTGGCAGGATTTTTATGGGCACTATTTTCTCTATTTACATGATTCTTTGATTTTACTACGTATGTCATTTGATGCCAAAAAAGGTTACGTCATGCCATATATATTTTCTTTTACACTTTGTTAGATACGTTAAATTTGATTCAGTTAAAAAAGACATTTGTCCATCTTTCAACTTATAATCTGTACTGGAAAATAAAAGCAAGAAATACACTTGCTTATAAATAAAGATGACGAGACATATTCTATCACTTGTAAAACACGAAACCAGCTGTTTAATCAGTTTTACTCTCTGTCAAGGTGGAAAAACTATTCAGAGAAAAAGACAAAGTCGACAGTAATAACGAAAAACATCTAATAAAACAAGTTCTCCGGGCAATACATTTAGTCACATCGTCACATCAAACACTTCCTACATACATTATCGATGACAGCTAATTTCAAAAATCACTCAAGGGAGCAATAACCAAGGAAGTGAAAGTTCGCAGAGTAACAGCAAGTAATCAGAAACGAGGTTGAAGAGGCTGACGTTTTAACAGAATTGGATCAATATGATTTATGTAATTTTCTTGCGTCCTGCCAACAACTTTTTTACACATAAACTTCAAGCATCTTACAATCATTTACCGCTATTTGTTCATTAAACGGCTAAAAAAGTTGCACTTTTAAGACTGATTCTTAAATAAGACCTTCATTTGGCTGGTCTTCTAAGCAGAACTGTACTGCACTATACCATACGTAAAAGTGCTGGCTACAACTAAGAGAATTTTCTAAGAGTATAGCTGAGAAAAGTTAGATTCTATAAACTGTCAGCATATGGTCTACGATAAGAATAGAGTACATTCTAAATTACGTTTTCACCCGAGTTTTATTCCCGTATACAATTATCTAAATTCTCGACTTTATCAATTTGCCACTTTTAAATTGTGAACGAATTCAAAATTCAGGACATCTGGAACAGATGGTTTATTAAATACGTCAATCGAAACAATTATCTTTACATTTTAAAAACCTTGTCATTGACTTCACCAATCTTAGAGCAAAGCCTTTATTACAGGTACTGTGCAGATAGGCGCGTTACTGAACATGGTTATTTTAAGCCATCAACAAAAGAAAGCAGCTGTTCCTAGTAAATATCGTCTCTGTACAGTGCAATCGAAAACATGGGTCATTTGCTCTTTATGATTTAGTACGAATATACAGATTTCTGAACCATCTTAAGGGTAGTTTGGGTTCGTTATAAATATTCTGTAAGCATAAAATATATGAACATTTTTATTTTTCTTTCAAAACGTAACTTTTTACCATTATGTCACTGATATGCAATATGCATTTTGATCAGGACCATTGCATGCAGAAGGGAAAGTATATTCTTTCGAGAAATCAGCAACTCGCAAGACAAAATGTGATAAAATCACAAGCCAAAGGAAACCACAATGACTTATTTAAACAAACTATAACACGTACACTCTCTTCTCTTAAAGAAGAAAATATTTAGTTCATTAACAATGATTAAGAGAAGACTTAAACTTTTTAGACCACAGTAAATTCTGAAAACAGTTATTGACTTACTCCAGAAATAAAAGTAGATTTAGACATTTTAAAATGTACTTAATTATTATTCAGTAGCCAAAGCAAAGCTGACTGTTAAAAAAACCTCAAGACACCTCATAAAATCTTTTTTGGTCTTTTTGTAAATAAAAATCAGAAACCGAATCTTGGATACTTTATTTTAAATATCTAGCTCTGTTAAAAATTCATAGAAGAACTCGTTTATACAAATATATATATATATATATATATATATATATATATATATATATATATATATATATATATATATATATATATATATATATTTCTAACTGGAAAAATGAGGTACATGGAACTAAGTGAAGCCGGATTGTAACATCTATTACACCACTAATGGTCATTATAAATATAGCTTTAGGTTAATCAAGTTTAGGTAACCTGTGAGACATTTGTTATGAATGTTGATAAACTTTGACAAAGTAGAAACAAACCTGAGAACAAGAGAGTAATGCCTTAAGATTGTCGAGGGAGTGACGGTCTTCCAATTGTTACAGTCATTGCTTTTAAAACTGAACCTCTATGCACACTGTCTTGTGTCCTTTTTGATGATTGGTATTAATCCGCCTTTTTTCCATTGACATGATTGTAAATAGCGTAGACACAAGTACAGTCTAGTAGAAATAATTAATCTGTTCAGGGCACACTTCAAATAATTGATTTCTATTGATTTCCCAATTACTTCGTGCTCGCATGATTTCAGCTAATTATTTATTTGTTATCTTTTATTTAGCATTGACGTGTCCCATTTTACGTTTAATATAGTATACTTCTTTCTTTTATAAATCTACACAACGTTTATTACGTAATAAAATTAGGAAATTATTCTGTCTTGTTCTCTTCCATGCAATCTACCGGAAATCGATAGTTACTGATACTCATAGAGTTAGCATGTTCAGTTTTTACATTTAATTACATAGATGCTTGCTCTATTCAGTTTTTGGATTCAGCGTTCGTTACCTTCTTGATTCTACATACATACCAACGTAGTACTAACCAAATAACAGGATGACAGCATTTAACGATAAGCCTGTCGTGGAGAAAATGTGCACGAATTTTCGATAAAACTTGATCTATAGTATCAATAACTCATCATAGTTACTCCAATGATTTTTTTTTTTCAAAAAAAAAATTACCCTAGATACTTTTTTCAATAGTCTATATTTTTAATATATGAAAATAAATACGATTCATTTGACTAATCTTTTTATAGTTTAAAATTTAATGGATGTCTCAACCTCTCGGTGCTGAAAAGGAGGAGGCGATTTTTGAAGTCAGAATTGTTCACATAAACATTAAAATTATTAAGGTAGAATATAAATACCTAATTTAGTACGCAGAAATCAATAAATATTCTTCATCTCATGAAACAAAACTCAAAGCAAAGAAAATGCGTCATTTTCTACGCTCTATACAAAAATTGTAGAAATTCGATGAAATTTAAAACCTTTTCCGTAAACCTTTATTCTAAGTGCCTCAAATTGCTTCTGTAGAGATATATCCATGACATCTTATCACTCATGGGAACAAAACCTAAAGCAATATACGTTCTCAAAATAGTAACTAGTTGCTGCTTATTTGAAACTAGATAGCTAAGTGTTATTCCAAAATATTAAAATCAATACCAGCAATGTAATTTCAACACTTTTTCATTTTTTCTGTTTGTAACAAAAAGTTTTTTTGTTCCTTATCATCGTAAAACTAAAAAACGTTAATAGTTTACTAACCGTCTAGTTTTGGAAGTGAACTTCATAATAATTTCGACAATATTGATAAATTGTGGCCTTCAAATTCTAATCCTCTATTCAGCTGATCTTATAGTGATCAAGAATATTATTTACGTTTACATATCTGAGTATATTTTTTCATGAAAATAGCTTAGTGATACTTTTGAGAAATAGAGAAACGCATCTTACTAATTATTCTTAAGTTTACTGAATCTTCTGCACTTGCTGGTCAATAATACACTTAATTGGAAAAAATGCTGGTTGCCACTAAATCTAAAATAAACAACTAAATCCACCGAGTAGGAGGCGATTGTTTTTACAGTGCAATAATACAATAAAGCATTGAACTATTATTCAGTGTCTATCGTCGTCATCTACACTAAGTGGAGTAGAAAACAGAACAATTATGTATTATATAATTCCAAGCAGAAAATTACTTTCAAAAGTTAGAATGCAGATATCGATATATGTTATTTTGATAACTTTAATTTGTTGTCCCTAATAAGCTTTTACATGAACATTATAGGTCTTACATTTTTAATATTGGACAATGAGCAGCGTACATTTCGTAATGAATCCATGCTTATTAGAATATTATTCTAAAATATGATTTATCAAACAATCCAAAATAACATTACATATGTTACATTAAAAACAATTAGGGAATATTTAATACATACCATAACATTCTTGTTAATGTGAAAGCAAATAGTGAGATTATTTCATGTTAAAAGTTAACCGGTTATAGTTCCTTTAAAACACAAATTATATAAAGCAAATAGTTTTAGAAGACATTTAAAAATCTGATAGTTAAAGATATGTTTTAATAAAAAAAAGTATAGAAAAGAAAGTTGTCAAGCAAATAAAGATTAATTTGAGTGATGGCAGTATTGGAAGAAATGGTCCAAAAATCACGAATTTTACCAAGTCGCCTCACGACTAAATACCTTCTTTAAGTTTATATATAAAACAATGTCTATGGTTGTACTTAAGAAAACAGTTTTGAAATGCTTAACAAGAACTAAATACACATATACTACCAAAACAAATGCCAAAAGAAAAATTGTTTAACGTAAAATGTAAGCATTATATATATAAATATATCAATTTTAAGGCCATATGATTTCTCTGAAGGTGTCAAAATAAATATACTCTTCTAAACTTTATGTTATGTCGCCAAAGAGATATAAACATTATAAGCCAAATAAAGTAAAAAGGCATAATCTAGTACGTCAACAAAAACATGTTTTACCATTATGTAGTTATAAAAAGCAGTCGTATTCTTTACTTCCGACATGTCAGTATCAATATTTCAGTTTTGAGTCTTTAAAAAGATGACTTAGCTGTTCAAGCTAACATCAAATCACTGATTTTGAATAATTTCTTTAATACTTTACGACAAGTTTAAGTTTTCATAAAACACAGCAAATTTACTTGTAACTAATTACCTCAAAATTTATGTCTTTTTAAATATCTATTTATGGATTATTTGGGGACATTATATAACTTTTACTTTTATTAGGGTGTAAAAAATGTTGTAAGATATTGATCATTTATTTGTTATCCTTTCCTTTTCTGTAAAATTGGATAATAAAACAGTTTTATATACCCGCAAAAAAACAACAAAATATGCCATTAAAGAAAGAATGGGAAAAGGAGAAGGAATTGTCTGTGCATGTAGTCACATAATTCCTTCAATGTAAGGTCTGCTCAGGTCAATTTAAACTAGAGATCATTAACATTGCGAAATATATGTACGCATCGTATTGGTAGCGAGTATTGTATAAGATTTCTTTACGTTTGCTTATAATATGTTGCGTATGTCACACATGCATATCACATTTTAAAGAAAAAAAAATATTTGATATCCTGTTCTCAATAATAAAAATAATGTTTTTATAATATCTTTTGAGAATTGTATAGTTTTGACAGGAAAATCATTGTTGTGCACTACCTTCTCTGAGAACTTACATGCTCATATATGCTTCTTTTTATTTGCTATTTGTTTCACTTGATGCCAAGTGAAGTTTATATTATATTATGGCATATCTTTTTCCTTCTAAACTTTGTTAGGTACGTTCGATTTGACTCAGTGACATAAAAAACGTTGCTTATATTTCACATTGTGTCTGTACAAAAAGATTAAAACCTTTCACCTATATTCTATTACATGTAAAACATAAAATCCCTTTTTTATCAGGTATATATTTGAGTCATGTAGTAAAGACTATTCAGGAAAAAACATGAAATCGACAATAATGGCACAAAAGGTCTTTATTTTCTAATGAAACAAGTTCTCCAGGCAGTGCATTATCACATCAAACACTTCCTACATGAATTATCGATGACAGCTTATTTCAAAAATCACTCAAGGGAGCAACAACCAATGCCGAAAAACAGCAGAACAACAGAAAATAATCTGAAAGAACAAGGAGGAGGAATAATAAAAAAGTATGTTATATCCTTGCGTCCTGCCAACATTGTTTTCATTCATAAATTTATCAGCTCCGGCCACCTTCAGTCATTTTCATTGCAACCTTGTTGTTTGAAATAGCTTAAAATGTACACTATTAAAATGACTTTTTAATAAGATCACTTTTTGACTGGTCTTGTTTGTTGAACTTTATTGTACTATGGCGCTCGTAACAACTACTGGCTGCAACTAAGCTTATTTTCAAAAGAGTTTAGAAGAGAACAGCTATAGACTATAAACGGTCAGTATATGGCCTACGAAAAGATTACGTTATAGGCTGTTTTTCCAGCCGAATTTTATTTGCAATGAACTAAGCTGCCGACATTAATACAGATAAAATTAAAGAAAAGGTATTCTCTTAAAGAACACATTATCCCGTAAAAAGCGGATCTGCACAGTGCAATTGTATACTGAGGTCATTCGCTTTTCATGTTTAAGTACGCATATAGAGAACACTGATACAACTTATGGGAGGTTTTAGTTCGTTACAAACATTAGCTAAGCATCTGACAAAACAATTACACGAAATTACAACAGAAATCAAACTTGAGTTAGATTTTTCAAAATGAACTTAATAACTATTCAGTAGCCTACGCAAAGCTAATCCTTAAAAAACAAATTTCTGCGGAAAACGAGGAAAAGACGTCACAGTAAACCCAAATGTCAGTTCTATTACACAACTAAGGCTATTATAAATTTGGCTTTAAGTTAATCAAATAAACGTATCGTATAAGAATTCATTATGAATGGTGATAAAGGTGGATAAAGAAGAAACAAACCTGAGTACAACAAAGCAATGTCTAAAGATTGTACAGCGAATGGCGGTCTTCCAAAATTGAAAGTCAATGCTTTTTAAACTAAAGCAGAATGTATAGTGTCATGTGACCTTTCTGATGGTATGCGGTTAACCCGCTTTATTTATAGCATTAATGACCAAGTTAAATTAAAATGCACAACAAACGATAATACAATGTATGTACATTATAAAGTAATCAAAAGCAATGACCAACATTTTTATGTTTTTCATTGGCATGGCTGTGAGCATCGTTCAGACTAGTATAATCTAAAAGAAATATTATGTTCAGGGCACACTTCATTCATTTCTTACGATTTCCTAATTACGTCGAGCTCGCGTACTGATACACGTAAAGTGAGCCTGGTCATTAAGTACATAGAATCACATAGATGTTTGCTCCGTTCAGTTTGATTTATTCAGATTTGGAAATTCTTCTTTCATACTAGCATCGTATAAATGATTTTATTATTGGATGACACTAGTTGAAAATAAACATGTCCTAGAAAAACTGTGCAAGAAGTTTCGATAAAACTTGATCAATTGTACAATTTATTTTATTTAAACATCTGTAAAAGATCGATACGAGAATTGATTATACTTTACAAACAACGCGTACGGGTAAGATCACACGGCATCAAAAACAAGCAGACAATTAAATTCATATGAAATTTTACAGAAAAACAATACACTCGAGATATTTTTTAAAATATTCTTTTTTTTCAATTTTTGTTATTGAACAAGACATCATTTGATTGAATCTGTATTATAATTAAAGTTTGATTACATGTTTTATTGTCGCAGTGCTGATGAGAGTGGGACGATTATTCAAGACAGAGCTATTTGCATTAACACTAAACATTAGAAATACTAAAGGTAGAATTTGATTACTTAATCTATTAATGTAAAATAAAAAGTATTTTTACCCCATCAAACAAATCCCAAACCAAAACAAATTAAATGCGTCACTATCTAGGCTACATACAAAAATTGTAGAAATTCGGTGAAATTTCCAAAAAAAAAAAAAACAATACTTCCGATCGAATTAAAACCTTATCTGTAAACCTTTATTCTAGATGCCTCAAGTTTCTTCTGGAGAAATAGATCCATGAAATCTAATCCCTCACGAGAACAAAAAGCTTAATCAAGATACGTTCTCAAAATAGTAACTTGGTGTTGCTTCTGTGAAACGAGATAGCTAAACTGTCATTCCAGCTGATTATAATCGATACTGGCAATGAAGTTTCAACTATTTTCAGTGGATTCTTTTCTAATTAAATCAAAAAGAATGTTAGTTCCTTATCATCTTAAAAGTGACGACAGACTTTTATCATATTTGATGACCATATTAGCGGTCAAGTGGTTAGGGCATCCGCCTATGAAGGTTTGAGTACTGCCATTTACTTATTCTGACGAGACTGTTTGTGAGCCGCCAGCTAGTCTGATGAATTAAATTGTTACCGATTATTTGTCTGCTTGGCTATGAAGGATGAGAAGTCTAGGATTTAATATGTACACAAGAAGATTAAAGCCCTTCTACTAATGTTTGTGTTCATGTCTAGTAACTGAACAAGGAACCAAAGAAACGGCTTAAAATTTCAAAATTAACAATAAAATTTTTCATTTTTGTACACAGATTTGCCTTAATTTTCGAAGATGATTAATGGCATTTATTGCAGTAAATTAGACTGACATTTTATTACAGTAGTTACAGGTTACATCACTCTACAATGCGGTTTTCCGGAATATTTGAACTAAATATGTCACATCAGGAAACTTAGAACACTTTTATTGAAAACATTTGCATTTAGTGACAATTAAGATAGATGTTTTTTTGCGTTTTCATTGCATCAACACAACGAATCTTTTTATAAATATTTATCTGTCGCAACTGACGCGTCTTTGAACGTGTTCTTTCCAGTTCTTTTCTTGTTCGTTTTCTTTTTTATACAGTGTAACGAAGACTGTAGCAACTGAGTGTTTTAATATAAATTAGCTGCAGACTAGTACTACTTCCATTGAAAAAATACTCAAAATGATTTATTTCAACTGACCTTAGGAATTTTACTTAAATACTTAAGATCTGGAGTCACTGTATTGTACAATTAACTTTACCTAACTACATATGAAGTAACTATACTCTACTTGAGTGAAATAGTAACGTTCTATACATTTTAATGTATCTATCTTTAAACACTTCAGTAGACAATTTTCCCAAAGACAGCAGCAGATTATTTCAGGGATAACTTGAAAGAAAAAGATTCTTTACCTTTCTGCTTCAGATCGTCCACGCCTTAAAAAAAATCCTGGAAAAAGTCTACAGAATTATTCCCGAGCGGTATTTAATTCCATTTATCACTGGAGGGCACTTACCTTCAAGAGAAGATAACGTCCTCAGAATAGCAACAAGTTCCCGCTTCTTGAAATAACCTGACAGTGCTGTCAGTTTGACAGAACTGAATCAATACAATCAATGCAATGCTCCACCATGATGTTTGCCAATAAACTTGTCCTAACCTTTGAATTTTGGAAGTGTATTTTATAAATATTGAGAAAATATGGATAAATTGTGGTCATCAAACTCCGATTCTCTAATCAACTGATTATAGTCACTTACTTTGACGTGTATGAATACATTTTTTATCATGAAAGTAGTACATCTGAGAAATAGAGAAACAGATTTTATCAAACATTTTTTACTTCATTTTAAGGTTTACTTAACGATCTGTGCTTGCTTGTTGTTTAAAAACCCTGAACAATACTGTTTATGCCACTACAGGAACCCTACTATTATAAATGTAAAGTTAGCTGGTTAACATTCCATTGCAACAAAAGTTATTTTCAGCAAATACTTTTAGTGCAGTTTTAATTTATACATATTCTACATCGATTGGGAAGCAAGTTCTGGCAACTTTTATTAATAGCTCTCGATAATTGCTTCCTGGGTTCGAACCAGTACTTGCGCTGAAAGTGAGGAATGTGGAAAGTCACTGGAGACTTCATCCCTAGTGTAATTCGAAGCAGCGACCTCCGGATCGGGAGTCCGGCGCTCTAATCCGTCGACCACTGGTCCTCCTAGACGACCTTTCAAAAATCTATATTTTCCCTCACAATGTCAAACTAGGTATATACTTCTAAACTTTATGCTAAATCTCCAGACAGTTTATATTGTTGGCCAAATAAGGTAGAAAGTCAAGCCAGCAAGCCAGCATGTATTAATTTTTCAGTTTTTCAAAAGACAATTGATCTGCTCAAGGTCTCAAGGCTAACGTCAAATTACTGATTTGGACCAATCCCTTTAGTTCTCTATCACTTCTCTTAGTCTGCATAAAACAGGGCAAACTTGTTTCTAACTCATAACTTCATAATTTAGGTGTCATTTTTATGGACACATTTTTGGGACATTATATACGTTTTGCTCTTAACTAGGGTGTAAAATTGTTGTGAAAAATTTATAAGTCTTAATAATTATTAGTTATCCTTTTCTCTGAGAGCAGATGATAAACTAAATTTGGCAGACCAGAAATAAAAACATGCAAATGTAATTACTCTCTCAAATGTCGAGAGTAAATTTTTCTTGTATCTACAATAGCAAGAAATAAAGCAACAAAGAATAAGAACAGCACTTAGTATTTGGTGGTACATAGTAAGTAAATTGAACCAATCGGTATTAAAGTTCATTTTTCATTAAATCGAATATCGTCTGTTCCTTGAATTTAAGTTCGTCTGTTCCATGAATCAAAGTGTGTCTGTTCCTTGAATCGAAATTCATTTGTTCATACATCGAACTGAAACAAGACTTAAAACAAATTTGAAAATGTTGTCATATAGATCTTACAGCAAAACTTCCTGTATATATTCGTATAAACTTTATACAATATAAAAGTTTAATAATGCTGACTTTTAACTGTTTATATGGACAAAAATAATGATGGAAATCGAACTCTGTTCCATTACTCTAAGTTCGTCTGTTCCTTGAATCGAAATTCATCTGTTTATATGTCGAACTGATTCTGGGTCTAAACACATTTGAAAATATTGTCACATTATTAACTCTACACAATATAAATGTCTTAAAATGCTGACATGTAATTGTTCATTTGAATAGAAATAAGGATGAAAATCAAAATCCAATATCCAGAGCTAATGTAATGTGACTCGATTTCTATTCTGTATATTAACTTGAAATAAATCACATTCAAATAATACGTCAACTTTAAAGACAGAAATGACATTTGAAAAACTTTTCTCTGATTTATCTCTTGAGAACTGTGCAGTTTTGATATGAACATTTTTTGTTGTGCACTACTTTTATTTCAACTTAGTAACTGTACTTTAATGAAAGAAATAAAGTTACTTACATAAAATAAAGATAGATAGCTTTAAACTTGCATTTTAAAAGATGTATGATATGAGATTCTTTTTTGTCAGTTAAAAATTAAAGTCAGTTCTGTTAAAAAAGTCCTTATCTTTTTATTGAAAAGTTTCTTCAGGAAGTACATTTAGTCCCATTGTCACATCCTAAATTCACTCAAGGGAGCAACAACCTATTCCTTGAAAGTTCCCAGAATAGCTGGAAGTAATCTTACACAATATGGCACGAGGTGACGTTTTAACAGAACTAGATCAATATCCTTCCTCACGGTTTGCTAACATTGTACTAACCTACAAACTGAGGGCACCTTGCTACCTTTTTGATAAAAACGTCTCGTTAGTATAAAATCTGTTGCTTTCAGGTTTGTCACTAAAAAAGCGAGGTAATACCAAAGACGAAAACAAGAGTGTTGTCATTTAGTGTTCCATTATAATAAGAGACGTTTAACATTATTAGAACAAAAATTTTATGTTCTGTCTTTAAACTAAGATGTAATAAAATTTTGAGTTCTCAGATACTTCTGTCATGACTTTAGAATGTTTGAATTTGTGGAAGAAATCAAAAATAACTATATGCCAGATGATGAAGACGAAATATTTCTTAAAAATGAATAATATGGGATATATTTTTTTGCAAATATCTGTTCAATCTTGCTGATATTTTAAACTTTTGGTGACAAACTATTGGAAAATTTATTTCAGGAGCTTGTGAGTTTCTTACGTTTATTGCTTGGATATTGAGGGAGAGGTTACATTACACAATCAATAACAGTCTTACAATTACATATTAAATTGTAAAAGTAGACGATAGTTTAAGCTGCTAATAATATGTAATGTTACCAAGATTGGTTGACATTATACATCGAAATGACTTTTTTCAGATAAAATTCACACATAAGCGGCACGAGATTCCTGGAGTGGTATTATGTAAACGGAGTTGATTGATCAAGCCGAATCTTATTAAAATGATTCTTAGAATAACAAAAACTTCAGCCTCTTCAATCAGAATTGCTTCTTGTCGCATGCAATTATGTAGATCATAGATTATCTTTTTCAACTATTAGAAATGAAATTAAACAAAGATTCTACTGATAGACAATGAGTTTCGGTTCCTGTTAAACAATTAGTATGTATCTGTATAGAATTTCCTGACTTGAGAAGTTTCCATATTTGAGAAGTGCTTTAATAGCTTCATTCGTTTTCATTAGAACAAAGCATAGTTTTTAAGTTCTAAGGTATATCTTCATTTACCTTCCTACTTGTTGCATTATTTATTTCGCTGCATATCTTAATGCTTCTTCACACGATCAGAGACTTCAAAACAGATTTCTTATTTATGCAGACACTGCATTATTTAGAACCAACGAATTCCAATGTATCCAGTTTAATATCGGTGTCAATATAAGCATTTTAATTGCAAAAATTCTCATGTAAGTAAACTTCATTTGTTACTAGACAGCAAGCTTTTAAATGAATTATTTCAGAATCATCATCTCTGAAATTTAATAACTTAGAAAAAAAGTTAAAACGACTTTTTAAGAATTATTTCAAAGAAAACATATTAATCAATAAAGAAAAGTGAGGAATAGTTAAGGTGTTTGGGTATATTTTATTGCCTAAATAGTAACTCAGTTTACTATGCTTTAGTTAATATTTAGGGCTTGAAGTACGCATCGCAATGGTACTCATTGTAAATGTACTGGATTGCTCATCTGTCGACTTAACTAAATAAAGTCTTTCCCAATGTACAAGCGAACAGAAAAATGCATTATGTTAAAGGTAAAACTCCTCAATTACCTTGACAGAAGTCACCTTTATTTTTTCAAAGTTTGCATAAAACTTGATACAGTATATTTTAGTGAACGATATACTTAACTTCGTATATATAGTTAGTCCATTAAATAAACCCAAGAAATTGACATATTTACATCTAAATAAGGAAAAGAAATTTACATGTAATCAGTCATTATTTTGATACACAAAAATACTTGTATCAACTCCCACATGTATAACACGTTTTCTACACAACATACCGACAACACATAATTCCACATATCACTCAAGGGAGCAACACTCATCGCCGAGGCAGGTTCAAGAATAACGACAAGTGGTCTGAAACATTGTGGCAGAGGTTGACATTTTAACAAAATCAAATCAATACAATCAATAAAATATTTGTCATCAACGCTTTACCAATACACTGTTCTAACACGTAACTTCGGGAAATTTCTTGGTGCTTTGCTTTATAACAAAAAGCTTTATTTTAGTACAACTTTGTTGCTTTGATCTATAGTTGACTCTTCTCTGTAACCCATTCTAAAGCTTGAGAAAACAACAGCGGTCTAAATACAAAAATATTTCAGGAACTGTCAAGTTACGAGCATAATTCTCATGTATAATGCATTCAAAATGTACCTCATACCGGCCAGATGTTTATCCTTACTAGAAGTGCCGAATTGTAAGGGATATAAAATACATTTCCAGCTTGTTGTGCTTTTGCTACATGAACATGAGCAATTATGCAAGATGACGTCTTGTACCAAAATACTTAAGTTAAAAATGTAATTTGCGCGACTTCTTTTAAAGCATGCATTTTTCCACAATTAAAAGGACATTGCAAGGTTATACTGAAGATGAAACAAGATTCTTGCCAATTTGTTTTATTTTATTTTCAGAGCAGACCTGTCAGATTATTTAAACACGATGATACAAAAATGTTTGTTTTAATTATGCAAATACATGAATTTTTTTATTTAAAGATATGTGCAGGTATCAAAATGCCTAAATAGATAAATTACGTTTTGAGTATGTACATGCAAGAATCTACACTGTAATTAACCATTTCACATAGTGTCAAGGAGATAAAACAAATCTTGGTAATCAGTTTTTTTTTTAATTTGTAAATACCTGCTTAGATTTCCGTGTGACTCAATATATAAAAATGTTTGTGCCAATTTATCGGAAAATGTGCTTTGATATTGATTAAAATCGATGGTCTTTTGACATGAATATAAAACTTACTACAATGCTACTGAAAACTTATCATTAAATTATGAAATAAAACCAAAAGTTAATGTCAAAATAAATAAAGAATAAAAAGGTACTTCTAAAGGAGGCTGTAACAAACATCAGAGAGTGGCTTACAAAAAAATATTAAAGAATCAAGCGTAACCTAAATATGAAATACCTCTGTCAGAAAAACAATATAAAATTCGTCTGCGTTTTGACAGAAGAAATGGAACTATTCCACACAGTCTGTAATTACGAAGTTCATTTCCGCTTTCTCAGCTTTTAGTAAGGAAGTTTAGAAAACATAATAATGATGCATTCTCGCTTTTATAACAAGACTTGCGCATGTGTATATGATTTTCTGACGTTCGTTATAAATCAGAGTCTAAATATAACCTACTGAAACCTCTGAGACACAACTGTTGACCTAAATATGGCGATTACTGATTATAATACTCCAAAAATATCACTGTCCAAATAAAATCTTACCATAAGACGCTCCTTTTAATATTTGTTCACCTTGATATAATTCATATTTATACGGTTGACAAGTACAAATAAGTAATGAACCATTAATATGTTACCATTAACTATTTTTAAACGTGATTACAGTGTGTTATACTATTCAAAGATTAATTGGTACGTCAAATTGAAACGCAAACTTAAAGTGACGTTTGGAATTGCAGCGTTCAAACAGAACCACTGGAAAGGAGTTCTTGACTAAGTCAGATGTTTCAGTTTCAAAGTTATTGTTTCTGAACTGCATTGTAAGAGTTTTTGAAATCTGATAAATTCCATTCCGTTTGAATGACAGACACTGTACTATCATTTCACAAACCTTCAACATGTTGCATTTAGTTTACCAGTACACCAAAGTGATAATAACAGGATAATAGTAGATAGTAGGAAAAATGTTCTGAAAGTATATTCACAAACAGATTAGGAAAACCCCATAACCGTTGTCGAATAGCCTTTGACTTACAAAGCAATACACATGTGCGCTTGTTTAAACCCCATTACATCGAACTGATTCTCAAGCCAAACGGACTCAGACTGTGTGCAAACAAAGTCGACGTAGAAGCAACATTTTACAGTGAACAGGAAACTGACGCGGTGAGGTTGGACTTCAGTTGGCAGTTCGTGTGCACACCAATCGGTCCGTCTGTAGCTCGTGCGACCCATTCATACACAGACCTAATTCCACCCCATTACTTTCTTACTGCGACGTTGTTCCGTCTAAATACGATCGAAACAAAACAAGTTCTGAACAAGTTTGCAACGCGTTTCTAAACAGTTACTAAAGTTCGCAGAGGGTTCTCAATACCTACTCGTTTGGAATACGTTTATCGTGTTATTTTACAGTTGAAATAACGTCCATCCCGTCTGCAGTACAATCAGAATAGTAAGGGTATAAATACAAGCCGTTTCCTCACTTCTTCATTATATGGCCAGAAGATTATTACAGTCTGTTGCTGACTTCAAGATTTTAGTAAAAATTGCACGGATTCTTCCAGCTCCTAACATGTTGAATGTTTGTATTTTTGCTGGATGCAGGAGATGGTAGAGCAAGAGAAAAGACGAAGAAGGCCAAGAACAAAAGCCGTTGGGCGAGGAATTGGCCAATGAGGACGCAGTATCTTACAGGTGAACTGAACGGGCTTCAATTGTGCAGGAGCTTTGGGATCTTGCGGTAGTGGTTGGTTTAACATGCCGTTTCTTCTGTCTTTACTCTTCTATGGGGGCATGATGGTCCACAGCTTGAAGTGGCCAACGTGACTGTGGTTTTGCAGAAACGTGCTGAGTATTCAACCTCAGTCAAAATACTGGAAATGAGCATTTTATTAACTCTCCGTCTAGCACGGAAAAATATACATATTCATTTACTATCAATGTGTCAAACTGTCACTTCCAAGTCCTACTCGGAAGTTTCTGAAGTAGTGTTGAGAAAACACTAGAAGATTTGTGTCGTAGGCTAGCACTGGAAAATGTCCCTCTTCTACATGATAACGTCCCCTTCCGTATTACTTTTTCTATTTGGATAATTAATCGCCGTTCCTGGACGGCAATATACACAATTAACAAGATTTGAACAGTTTTGCCTGTACACCGCCTGCCTTTAGCCAATCAAAGCGAATAATTTCATATCACATGATAACAAAATGGACGTCAAAAATCTTCAGCAAGGGATGCGAAATGGTGTGAAACCACCAAATAGATTCCTTCTTTATTCTATATAAAATTCATAAAGTTCACAGGGCTGTAAAACATAGCAAAACCTTTTTTAAATAGCTTTAACTTACATATTCTTGTAGATCTATATCTGTACTCATGAAAAATAGCAAGAAAAGTGGGGGTTGTGTTTCAAACAAGAAAGATATTTCTGCTCATGTAAACTTACCCATAAAATTAACAAAAAATCTGAGCTAATTTTCAGATTGGGGTATGTGAAACAATTTCACATTGTGAATTCTATTCTGAATGCATATGAGCACAAAATTGCTACCACACTATCAGAAATAGTCAAACAAAATGATTCCAGCAAAAAAAAATACACAGATTAGGGCAAAAATGTTAAAAATAGCCAAGAAAACTGAGAACTATTTCTAGCCGCCATTAATCGGGTACCATTTTTTTAGCTGAATTGGTGGTTTCATACCAAATTGGACTCGCCTAACCGCCATGTTTGTCGGGTTACTTATTCTTACAACTGAAAAATACCATCATCAATGTAGGAACTCTACACCAGTCTTCATGTTCTTGCAGGATAACACATGGTATCACAATATTTTTTGCTACATGTCATTTCTAACTAGAGAATGTAGTCTAAATAAGAGTATGTTATGTTTGTTTTTTTTCCACATCTTGCACTTAAAGAAAAAAGGAAATGCTTGCTTCCGGGCGATTCTAATCAGGATACAAACTCCCCGCAGCGGTTACTTCCCCTGATCAGTACAGTAAAAGTAGCAAAGCGTGACGTACCCGGTGCGAGGAGCTTCATCAGGATATATTGGTGTTTTATATATGATTGTTTAGGGTCAGGGCAATATTGTATTTTTACCTAAAATTTATTCTGTTTAAATTGTTCATGTAATATTCTTGTGATATTGAAGAATAGTATCTAGCTTTTGTTAAGTACACATTTTTTTAGTAATAGATAAAGTAAAAAAAAACTTCGCAAATAGCTAATTTATTATGCGTAGACTGGTTTACAACAAAGCAATATTTACAAGGTTTTTAATGCTGCAAATTTAAACATGACGTATAAAGATATTGGCATGCTTTTCATAAAGAAGCCAAATCATCAGCTTTCAAAATTAGCCAAGCTACAATAAAAACTACAATGTATACTTCATCTACTTTATTATTTCTGTGTGAAAATTATCAAATATAACTTCGCTTTTCACTGCAAAGCATGTTATAAAATTATCAAATCACTGAATAACGAACATGAAAAACATTCATCTATGGATAAAACGTTATACATGGCTGAACGGCGATTTCAAGCATTTTTGGAAATGCTAATACTTGTTAAGTTACTCGAATGGAACTTCCTATCACAACCTCATCCTCACACATTAATCTCGGTCGACTTTGATTTCCATTATTACCAGACACATGAGACAAGGCACATGCCTGCTTTACTGAATGGTACGCAAAAGCTACCATGAAGATGATTCAAAGGCAAAGACGTAGGCAGTGTATACTTGGAAGAAAGTCAAAGGCAGTTTTAAAGATATTTTTGTAGAGCAAACAAAGGTTCAGATACTCTGTCTGAAAGACAATTGCGGTGTTCTAAGTAATCGTTTTTTTTACTTAACTTTTACGAAAAAACAAGCTTTTCCGTTGCCTATTCAAAGAACTGTATTTTGTCAGTATATACATTGTTAGGTGATGTCAGTTTTACTAGAAAGCTTTAAATTCCAGGGAGCTCTTGTATAACCCGTGTCTTGCTATTGTCAAACGTCAAAAGGATTGCCGTCTTTTGTCATTGTCAATTTTTATTTTACCGTTTCTGTGCCATCATACAACCAGAAACTGGCTTTATATGTCAATGTTTTAAGTCGTCAGGCTGGTTAAATGCTTTGAGTCGAGTAATTCAGTACGTCTGATAAACAGGAAATATAATGAAGGTACTGAAAACGAAAAAATGAAAAGCACTTACGCTTTCCATCAAAATGTTTGAATTAATCCTTAACGTAAAGGTAATCTAGTAAAGAAAATTATTCTGTTTACGGCTAAAATCAAACGATTAGGTTCTATTGATCTCTCATTAACATGATACTTGCAGGCTTGTAGGCAATTAACTACCTCTCGATAATCAATCATTAATGTGTCTTTTAAAACATGTATAGCTTAAGACTGTTTTTAGCCGTATTCTGTAATTTTCACTTCTTACTGGATAAAGTTATATTTCTTCTACAAATTATAAAATCGCCTTGGAAACAAGAAGTAAAATATAAACTCAGAGATGAAGATGAAACTTCTACAAATCTGAACTACTTTCTAAATCAATATACGATTAATACTTCTTTTATTGTGATTACGGTTTGCCTCTACAGAATAAAAAATGCTTTAAATGATCATCTTTTTCTTTCTGTACGTTGTCGCTTTGCCCTCAAACGGTGTAAAAGTAGTTCTTGAGACAGGAAGAAATGAAAGGAAATACACTGATCACATCACAAGAGATTAGCGAGGAAGAATTACCAGACAAATTGTCTGCATACTTGCGAGAGAACTGAATTGTGCCACGCCGTCTGCAATAATGAAGATCAATAAGTTTTCACTTAGATATGCTCTGCTTTTGCAAGGAAATGGCTTTACGACTGTTGATGCATTTGTTGTAATTCAATTGTTGATAATACATTCTCATTCAACCAAATAAAACTTTAAATAAATCGAAATAATCTATAAAAGAGATGCTTCTTCAGATGTATCCACCTTTCTATCGGGCATCCCTACAAATTATTGTAAATATACCTTCTCCGCTACTGCATTTCTTTTGTTATCATGCACCGTGTCATTTGTCATTTCTCAATAACCCTTAATGGAATATGGTTTATTCCTTGGCTTACTGAAACAAAACTTTTCCGAAAAAGCTGGGTAATACAAGAAAAGACAAAACAGACACTAACACTGAAGTGGGACAGAATGTTAGAATTTAGGCAATGGTTTTCAGTTCATTTCCAACTGACAACTTTCGCGTCATTGTTGTTTGTAATTTGATGGAAGAAATAAAGAGAAGGTATTGATATCTTTCGGTCAGTGACATCTGATTCTTCATTAGGATGATTTTCGTCGTAATTTGGAATGTTTCTATGCTCAGCTGGTGATTCGATAAGAATTCAAGTGTAAGATTAGATAAGATTCACAGGAGATAATGATAGAGAGTCTAAACCCTGATCTATACTTTTTAAAACATTTGAAAAAAATGAGAATAGCTGGTATGAAATGGAATTCAGCACGCTACTTTTCAACAATTAGCATCAAATGAATTGTCCACTGAAAAAGTAAGGTCTAATGAGTGTAAAACATCTACGGTGTTCATATTGTCGAGTTGTAAAATATATTACAAAATGACAAGATAACGGATAAAATTGATAAATACGGGGCCTAGTTTCCTTTAAAATCTTGATTTCTCTGAGACAAATGTACTTTACTGATTCATAACATTTTATATATTTCATTGGTAATATACCAGTATTTGACTGACAGCAACAAGCAGAAATCTCTTTCAACAGAATGAATGGTTCTGTATTTTTTTTATTTTTTTCAAGTAGATGCGTTTTGATTATAGGTTCTCTGTACAAAATGTTTTCCTTTTACCAGACACCCATATCACTGCTATAAAATCGTATTGATTCTTCATAGATATATCTGTAAGAAATCGTTTGGCAATATTCCCAACCTTCTTCATGACTAGGTAACAGTGCAGAAAAGAAATTGTTAACGGTTTTCCAAAGCATATAAAAAAAGCCAAAACTGACTTAAATATATATCTTTTCTAATAGTTATAAAATAACTGTCCTAAGATAATTGATCTAAGTCTTTAAATAGTGTTTTGCTTCACACATGCTTAAGAATAGGACACGGAAGCTGAACATCTTTCTTAATTACTGCGAATACAATGATTGGTTTTATCCGCAATTTTATGGCTTTTTATGCTATATCACTAAAGATATATATGGCAATTAAGGGTAAACGGTTAGACTGCTCAATATTTCAAGGAGAGTTTACACAACATCTTGTATTTTTAAGCTAAACTGTCCATTTTAACATATCAAGCCTTTACTTAAACATAATTGGTACAGTAAACTGTTTGCTGCGGGAATTGTTATAAGCACAATCTACAAAAAAAAAACTGGTCAGAAGAAAATTTTGAATTCGCCTTCACCAATATCATTCCTGGTTACATGTGTCTGATGCAGTCCCTATTCAAACACGTGACAAACTACAGCGAATGAGAAATAACCAAGTTGCAAGTATTGCGTCAATGCCAGTATAAATTCCCTTTTTCTTTAATCAGTGTTTGTTCTAAGTTATTAAAAAGAAACCATCAATTTAAAAGACAATCTATTCACGAACGTTTTGCCTTCAACAATAGTAATGATTTTTTTCAGATACAATTCTTAGCTTCACTATTTCTATCATTACTTGTTTGTTTAACGTGGATGTTAGCGGTCATCATGTCAGCATGGTCAACCTCCACACAATCATTAGTGCATGTGAACGAGTTGTTGGATATACAAACTTAATTTTAGCTAATGTTTACCATGTACCATAGAAAATTAAAACCATTAGTCTTAATTATCAATACGAACCAATACGAACCCATCAACTTCAAGTTTTGTATCATTGATTTTTATCATCAAAACAAATATTGAATAGGCAGTAATTACCCATTCAGTTAATGATTGCACTTGACGGCTCCGCAAAATCGTTAGAATACTAGTTGTTTAACAATTATAGCAAAGTCCTGCGTCGTCGCCTTCTCTTCCTTAAATAAATGTAGTTTAAACAAATGTAACAATTGCTGCGTAGATTTTGAGTGAGGATTTATATATTTTCTTCTATCCATTAGTTTTATATCAGACTATAGAAAAACCTTTTATTCTCTATGGCGATTGCTCCCCTCTGTTAAGAGCTGTTTTGACTTTGAATATATTGTTTAAAATAATACAAAGACAGAACCGTTACGCTACGCTCATAACTAATCTAATCCCGTAAGGGGAGATCACTGCGTAGGAGATTGAAAACCGTTAAGCTGTCGATTTTTGTATCGTAAACATCGATCACAATATTTATCGTCTAAAAGTAAAGTTTGAACATGTGACTGTCATGTTTATTAATAGTATCATTCATAAATACTGCCTCTTAAGGATTAATTCAATTGTCGTCTTTGTTCTCAAGGTAGGAAGTTGAAATTGTTTTGCTGATGATTTTTTCCGGGTGTATTTCGTCTGACAAACTTAAGTACATGTGTATATTTAATGTATACACCAATAATATAAGTTTTATTATTATGTGTGTTTACTTAATACCATACATGTGTACTTTGTTAATGTACAACGCTCTAATATTAACACACGTGATATTTTGTTGTCAGTCTAAGCGTTGTGTAAATGTTGTATTTTTAGGTATGTAAATTTAAATATGCCAGTAAAAATGTGAAGTACATCAGGTAAACTGCAGTAATATGTCTCTGTTTAGAGTTTATATTGTGTGTAGCGATTTATTACAAATGGGAACTTTAAGTGTCGGGCTAAAGACCAGGGGAAACAGTTTTGAGCATATGATCATCTTTAAATTACAAATCATTTTAAAAATAGTTGACGATCAATCATGTTTGAATTAAGGTTAAAAAAAATCATAGTGGCTAACCACTGAATGAAACAGGAAGACCCAGAAAAAGAACAACACCTATTTAGTCTGTTAGCCGCCTACTATTTCTCGAACTCAATCATTTTTGTGAGGTAATCACTACGTTTGACTTGAAATTAATCATAGCAGTATATATTTTATATATACCTATATGCATTATCATGGATATTTTGACATCCCGCTTCAGGTTAAAGTTGTTAAAAATATACCATGCGTCATCATTTAACATTTTTAACGTGTATTGGTTTTTACGTTATAAATATGCACATCTCAGTTGACAAATATTTTCAAAAACAATATGTCGTTGCTACTGAATTCAAATATCACCCATTTTATGCTCTGTTGATTGCAGAATCAGCATGCAAAGGCCAGAAACCATACAGACCTCCCAACGTCTGTCGTTAAAACTGTCCGAGGTTCTAGAAGATTTGGGTGTTAATGATACCGTTGTCAAGATGAGACGTAAGACATATTTGGTGAGGGAGTCGCTTGCTACGCATTACATTAATTTAGAAGAGGGAAATAAGAGAATGTATCATTTTGGAAGTCAGTCGGAGGGTACGACAACTCCAGGCCTACACTCAGATTTAGACAGCCTTTTGTGTTCTCAAGAAGTTAATATAATACAAACTAACCATGACTGGAAACCAGGAATGGTCAATTTTCTAGTAGTCCAAGATAGTACAACTTCTCCTGGTTATTGTCTTTTACAAGAGATTAACAGAGACAATGCGATACCAACTCACGACCTACCCGACAGTGTTCTAGTTAAAGATGCTAAAGGGAGAGTTTTGCACAAGAACTGTATTAAGCGCGCGGATGCGGCTAAAGGACAGGAGATACATGGGCCCGCCGTTATGAGTAAAGGAATACCCGCCATAGAAACAGACGATGAAGGGGTGTATGCTTATCATTGTAAAACATGGCCGCATGAATCTCGTGACTGGGCATTCAGTATGGAAAATTGTTGCTGGCCAACCAAGGAGCTTATAAGGCGTTCAGAGGACACCGGTTTTTTCGTTGTTCCAGTTGCCAGTAAACTTGGAGAGATGAAAGATTTGGAATGGAGACTTTCTACATCATTAGCCGAGAGGATTTTGATGTTCAGTTTGAATATTACTCAAATTCAGTGTTATGTTTTGTTGAAGATGATAATGAAGTCATTTGTACACCCCGTAACAGGCGAATCAATTTCAAGTTTTATTTGTAAAACTACATTGTTTCACTGTATAAATAAATCGTATTCAGACATGTGGAACAGAGAACGTCTAGTAGAGTGTTTGTTATTTTGTTTGGATATGATGCGAGAATATGTAAATGCGGGAAACTGTCCGCACTTCATGTCTCACAGAAACAACCTCTTATCTGGTCGTTATTCGAATGAAACAAAACGTGTGTTGACTGAAACATTAGGTCAGTTACTGCAGAACATAGAAAGATTTTTGCTTGAAATACCTACTGATGACCTTGGAAGTAAATTGCAAATTAAACTGAATGCAGTAGAAAACTCTATTCAAACGTTTTCAGCACCCACAAGTTTTTCAGTGGCGGGTGGACTTCTTAAACAGTTTGGTACATTCGTCTGCTGTATTGGTAATATGATAGACATTGATATAGGAAAGACTGCAGACGATTCTACTAATGTTGTGCGAAAATTGTTTGTTATGCTACGATATTTTGGAAAGACCACAGCCGAATCTGCAGAAGATAAAATGGCGGAAGACATTTTATATTCAATTTTAATGGGAAAGCTAGCATGTTCGCTTGCAATCTTGAATGAGGATCAGGGCGTCGGGGCGTCTCTTACAGAGCTGTTTAATCTCTCATTTTTATACAGGGCTGACCTAGCATCAAATCAGTTAAAGTTTGCTTCTATATTTTATTCCATTGGTGACTTTACTTCATCTGCTAGTATTCTTGGACGTATTGTAAAGAGCTTTCACTTTACGCTAGTAACATCCACATGTGGATGCATTCGCAGAAAATCGTCGCCAGAAGTCATAGGTCTTAATTTCATGACAAGAGCCTATGAGCAACGTGAAGTGGACATAAAAGAAGTTATAAAAACGAACGTATCCTTTTGTATACGGTTTGTTAATACAGAAGAATGGGCAGTGCCTCTAGAACTTAGACATGATTTTTTCAAGCTTATCTATGAGGATATGTGGAAAGGAAAAAAAGACATACTCTTCCGTAAGACTTGGGCGGTAGTAGATTCACTGACGTTTTTATTCTTTATGCAATACAAAACATATGGTAAGATTGGACGACGTGACCAACAAGAATTAGCCCTACATAACCTTGAACAGGCCACGTACAAGGAGGATAATCTTGGCCACAGAGAAACAGCCTTGAATTTGCTTGGTCAGTGCATGGAGGAAGAGGGACGGCTGTATGAAGCTCTATATTGCTACTGGTGCTCTCTTCGATTATGTCCAATGAAAAATGCTGCGAAAGTATTAATCTGCTGTAGCTTAGCCAAAATGTTCAAAATGCTGTAAGACTTCACGACAACATTTGTTCTGTTCTCATAAAATATTAATACTCTCTCAAATGTTGATTGGATCGGAGTCTTTAAAAGCAAATAACTTGAACACTTTAAGTGTTGAAATTCGGACTGTTAATTGTACATCAGGTGCAATTTGACAAGAAGTTGTAACACTTTGCATTTAATCTGCGAAATTACTTATTGTTGTATCCTGGATGGTTGAAAGCAAATGAATGTGTGTAAAATACACGAAACACTGATAAAACAAATATGATTTAAAAACAAATATAGAAAATAGCAAAACCTCATTTTTAATCTATATATAAATCACTGTAGCTTATCAACAATAAATAAAAACCTAAACGGTTGTAAAGGGAATACGCTTTTATTCGTTTCCTCCATTTGTGTGGTGTCTGATGTCATCAAAATATTTACCCGTTGTAGCTGTCCTAGATACAAGTATTTGTATTTCTCTTTTAGCGAATTGTGTGTCTTGATGCCTTCGGTTCAAGTAACCAGCTCCAGCAAAATATTCAGTTACTTAAATTTTCGGGAACAGCGCAAGAAACACTCAGCGTCTTTGTTTTACAGGCTCTGATCTATAGTTTGACCTTAAGGTGTTTCCTCGTTATCCTATAGTTTGCCCTCGATTTAAACTGTTTGCTCAGTTTTCTATGGTTTGTCCTCGATTTAAAGTGTTTGCTCAGTATCCTATAGTTTGCCCTCGATATAAGGTGTTTCTTCGTTTTCTATTGTTTGTCCTCGATTTAAAGTGTTTGCTCAGTATTCTATAGTTTGACCTCGATTTAATGTGTTTCCTCGTTTTCTATATTTTGCCCTCGATTTAAATTGTTTGCTAAGTATTCTATAGTTTGACCTCGATTTAAGGTGTTTCCTCGTTTTCTATAGTTTGCCCTTGATTTAAATTGTTTGCTCAGTATTCTATAGTTTGACCTCGATTTAAGGTGTTTCCTCGTTATTCTATTGTTTGCCCTCGATTTAAAATGTTTGCTCAGTATTCAATTATTTTTTCCTCGATTTAAGATGTTTCCTCGGTATTCTAGAGTTTGACTTCTATTTAAGGTGCTTAATCATGTCGGTATTCTATAGTTCTGCCTCGATTTCAGGGGTTTCATTGGTATTTTATAGTTTGACCTCGAAAAAAGGTATTTCCTCGGTATTTTTTGGTTGGGCCACGATTTAAGGTACTTACTCGGCATTTTAGGGTTGGGCCTCGATATAGGTGTTTACTCGGCATTCTATGGTATGGCCTCGACTTTGTCCTCGGTATTATACTGTACTCCTGTTGTCAGTTTTGTTTAAAAAACATATATGACGATAATAAGTCCTTTAACAAAAGGAAAAGTATTTCAAAGAACAATATGAAGGTATTGATCTACATATCGATGTTTTGTACAGTCACGAAATCCAAGATTGTTAAGTAATAAATATATTGTGAACGTTAAAAAAACGAATGTGTAAAATATTTAATTATTTGATAGTTTTAAAATCCATGAAAATTTACCTATTTACCAGTAATCCACTGTAAATATTTTTAAATGAAAAGTGTATATGTTTTCCCGGAATAGGGTATGTGTACCTGTATCTCTTTCAAACTTATTAAGAACATATTCTAAAAGAGTTTGATGAAGTGGGGTCACGAACTACCCTTTTCGAAAAACGAGTATATCTTTGAGGTATACGGAATGTTACGGTTATGTACGGGTTATGTACGGGAGTTAATTATCGACCGGAAATATAGGCGAACAGGATTTAACAAGGACCAAGTTGATAAACAAGAAGTTGTCAAATGGAAATTTGATAAGACTGCAAAACTAAGAGCTTGTCAACGCGAGTCTGTGACATGAAGCGAATAGCAGTTACTCTACCCAACCTGTTGCGCAGGAAAGCTTTCAAATCTATTCTGAAGAATGATGCAAAAACATCTCAATTTTTGCAAAGAGGAAGATCATTTTCTGTAAACTCAGATAAAAAGCCAGTTTCAACTACACCTTTTCCAGAGTTCGACAGTAGTTTTAAGACGCACGATGAGTTATATCGATTTAGTTTGAAGTCACCAGACTTTTTCTGGGGCACGCTTGCAAGGTCACGACTTGATTGGTTTGAAGACTTCAGCCAAGTGAAGGATTGTGACTTGTCAAGGGGTCATATTAGATGGTTTCTTGATGGAAAAATAAATGTCTCAGGTAATTTAAAGTAGAAAAATACATCCATGCTGTAGTGAACCAATAACTGCAGTGTTGGAAAAATCCATGCACAGGTCTGTAAACCAGGGGTCATGAGTTCAGTCCTCAATGGGGGCTCCAAATGTAAACCAAGGGAGTATTTTAGTAAAGAATATCAAACGAATGGTCACTTCAAATTCTTGTACTGGTAAAGTCATCACATGTTATATCAAAGTTTATCAACAGCATTACTTCAACTTCAACTTAATACTGCCAAAAGTCAATACTGACTATACTAGGCAGGCGCATGTCAGGAACATTTAAAATTGTAAAAGTTAATAACAAAGAAAACAAGATTTAACTGAAGATCTTACTTAAACATTTATTTTAAGTACTTTAAAATCTATAAAACTTGTTTAGTCCACTGATAAAAGCTGGCACAGTTGGGGTAGCCTTAATCTCGGTCGGTAATTCGTTCCAGAGTCGTATAGTCCTTGCGAAGAATGAGTTCATGTGATGTTGTGTTTTTGATTGTGGAATGAGGAATTTGCTGTTTCTTGTGTTTGTAAGGTGATTGTGATCAACATTGACCTGATTGTTTTTTATTTTGTGTAGCATGACCAGGCTGGCATGGTTTCGCCTTTGTTCTAAAGTTGACCATTTTAGTTCTTTGATCATGTTTGTTACACTGCTTGTATAGTGGTAATCATTATGAACGTACCTTGCAGCTGACCTCTGGACCATTTCTATTCTGTGTGTGAGATATTTTTGCCATGTATGCCATATGGTTGAGCAGTATTCAACCTGTGGTCTTACATATGTTTTGTATGCTGCTTCTTTGAGTTGTTTGTTTTGTGTTTTGACGTTTCGTTTGATGAACCTTAAGCTGTGTTTGCGTTACGGTTGTATTTACGTCCTGTAAGTACACAAAAAGAACACACACACGAGTTACAAATAATTTCTAACTATTACATGTGCAACAGACTAAAATAGGTGAATATGCATTTATCATCTCTTAAATATATAATGCTTTCATCTCTTAGAACTTTTATATAGTATTTACAAATAAAAGAAATATGAACCTAAGAGCACAATCTCACATGAAAACAGATGAACTGGTTTCAACTGTATGTCCAAATTATAATTACAGAAAATACAATACAAAACATAAAATACCCACGAAGGATAAGCTCCTAATGACTTCTTTCACAAAACAAGTTTTAGATTTTCTCTGTTCTCTTTCCATGTCTACACACTGTGACTGCATGCCATACTGTAATAAAATTGTAATGTGAAAGTAAAAAGTGACATTCCAGTGCAATTTGAAATCAATTGATAGCCTGAATTTAATTCCGAAATGAAGTATTAAATATAACTTGACTGTTCAAATTAGAGCAACAAAATCAAAGATAAAACACCGAAGAAACAATTCAGACAGAAGTAAACTTCAAACCTGAATTTTCTGCTGCCATAATGCAGATTTATCCAACTACTTCCCCAAACAGTGAATATGTCTTCAGCAAGAACTGGAAAGTAAATGAACAGCAGTATGAAACCACTATGTATATACACCAACCAGAGGTGGAAGACAGAAGCTTGTTGCAGTAGCCTTCATTTCAAATGTTTTACACAATTTAAGATATTGCAACTACAAAATTAGCACAATATAATATTGGATAAGATTGTCAAATATGTTTGACTAGTCTTTGCCATCCAGCTGTTGTTGTTTCATAATGAACATTTATTACAGTTAACTGTATAGACAGACATGCAGAAAAGAATCCTGATAGAACTGCACTCATCTGGGAAAAAGATGAACCTGGCACTCAGGAGTATGTGTCTTACAGGCAAGTGCCCATACAAATCATGCTGATCTTCCTTTTTTATCCTTTTATTTCTCTTTAGATGATTCTTAATTGTATCAGGGTGAATTAGTATTGTGAAGTCGAATTGAATCGGAGAGAGCATTTTTGATTTATTATCGGAAAATATTTGAAATGTTATAAACATAGAGAAACTGGAAACACTGTCAGAAGTCTTGTACATTTTAAGAAGTCTTGTACACTTACACCCTCGTGTGTCAGTATTATCACAACAGATTCTGTTTGGATGCTTGTTAAAACTAATGGTATAATACTGAATCACATATTTATTGGGTTATTTGATGCATTTATAATGTTAAATATACTTCTGTTAAAACAGATTCCCTTAAAGAGTAACTTCATTCACCACCTGGCAACATTGATTCTCAGAAATGAAAATCGATTTTCGCTGATGTAACATGACTGCCAACAATTATTTGATTTAAATCAATTATCGTTATATCACTAGGGTTGATAAACTAGCTCAATCCAAGATCTTTCCATTGTCAGGATGAATGCTTCAAGAAATGAATTCCTAAATTATCTAAGTTTATTCCAACAGTTTTTATTTTTTTATTTTCCACAAATATTTAAGAAAAAGTTTTTCATATGGTGGGTGAAAGATGCAAAGGAGTTTCATTTCATTAGCTCAGTATCTTCTTTTTTTCAGAGAGTTGCTACAGCTGGTATGCAAAATGTCAAATGTGCTAGAGAGTCATGGGGTAAAGAGAGGGGACAGGGTGGCCATATATCTCCCACAGTCACCAGTAGCTGTTGCTGCCATGCTGGCCTGTGCACGTATAGGTGCCATACACAATGTCGTATTTGCAGGTTTCAGTGCCGAAGCTCTTGCTGGAAGAATCATTGATGGTTGTTTTGTTATTCTTTTAAACATATATCTGTTGCATACAATTCATAAAAAAACTAAAGCAAATACCAGTTATCTTTGATGAGTGCTTGTTAGAGTCATTCAGGTAAAACATATATCCCTTTCCAGGAAGGCAAAGCAAAGAAATGCTTTTTGGGGTGGTGTTTTTATAAGGGGATCTTTCCTTGTTAGATAAATTTCTAAACAGGGTTGGCAATTTTTGAAAGTGCCTTTCTGGGATGAGATATATGTTTTACTAGAATGACCAGTCACCCTTAGGGAAGAACACAATACATGCATTAAAAAAGGGCAAGTGACAGATAGAAAATTTTTGCAGATGTTTTAATTTCTATCCAATGTTTATAAAGACTAATATCAGAGATGTATTTCATAATTAAGAAACAGTGCACTGTTTCAAGCTAAATGGAAGTGTATGTCACAAACAGATTTCATTCTTATATAGGGCAAAGGTTAGAATCTGAGCCATAGACATTCTGTTATGGCTTGCCAGAAAGTAAGGCTAAATTTATCTTTAATTGCCTGACGGTCACTTAGAAAGTCAGAACTTGGCAAGTAATGATAACATAAAGGTTTTCAGAACTGGTCTTTTCAGTAGAGGCAAAAATATATTGAATGAACACTTTACCTTACAGCACAGGCAGAGACTGTGATAACAGCAGACCAAGGAGTGAGAGGAGGGAAAATCATTGAGCTGAAACATGTGGTTGATGAGGCATTAAAGACCTGTGCTTGTGTTAAACGTGTTTTTGTGTATCAAAGAACAGGAGCTGATGTACCAATGGGCCAAAGAGATATAAACCTAGATAAGGTTCTAAACTTGCTTCTGATTTCAGATCAAAATTTTGCCTATTCATTTCACAGCTTTGTCTAAAATAAATGTATGTTCCATTACTTTTTCTTTGAGTGAAGATTGCATCAGATCTCAGAAAGTGGGGGATCAGCCCTTACTTAATATTTCATTGAGGGAATCTGGAATGAGCAAGTTAATTTTATTTGAATGGTTAATGGTAAAGTAAATACTCTAAAAATGATTCTGGGGTAAGCATGTTTATAAAGACAGTTTTCAACAGTAAGGAACATTTATTTTATGCCTACCAATGAAATATAGGGAAATATCAGTGAGATAAAAGTGATAATACACTGTTTTGAATCAGTTAATTACCATTTTGATAATACACTGTTTGTGCCGGAACTACTGCTTGATGAAACTTCAGTAATTTCCCCACCACAAGAGAATCCGCTGTATTTCAGACTGACAGCGAGTGGAAATTATTTACCTTGTTAAATCCAATTATAATATTGAATTCCTGAGCCTAACTAGTTGTGAACAATGATGAAATTCGCCATAAATTATTTAAAATGTCTGATTTGTTTACATAACTCACATGGACAATATCCAGTATGGCCGACTTTCAATTCAATTGATTGAATATTACTCGGTATTAATCCGCTTTTATAATTAAAGTATGTATGGCAAAAATTCAATAAATATTGATAAACTGTGTAGACAAAAATAAATGTTATTTGATGAAAGTGTATTCAGTTTATTTCAGCAGAAGTAAAGTTATCATATGTATTGGAGATTGTCTGCACTTTTTTTGTGCGGAGTAACCAAAGTACGCATTAACTGATTTGGGGCTAACCATGGGGAATTTATTGAAGGCCCTGATTAAAAATATCATAAAAAAAAACATTTTTGACGTGTTGGCATAAAATAAAAAGAAAATTTGTTTGTTTTTTAGTGGAAGATAGGAATTTATTTCATCTCGTGAACACCATATGTTGATATTTTCACGAGTGGCGCAGCCACGAGTGAAAATATCACATATGGTGATCACTCGATGAAATAAATTCTTATCTTCCACAAAAACAAACAAATATCCTCTATATATATATATAGAATGTATGTAAACTTATATGAAGTATCATTTAGAAGTCAGGGTTTTTATGTTACAGGAGCTAGCCAGTCAGCCAGATACCCACACTCCAGTTGTTATGGACAGTGAAGATAACCTGTTTATGTTGTACACATCAGGGTCCACAGGGAAGCCAAAGGGCATTGCCCACACTCAAGCTGGTTACCTGCTTTATGCAAATCTAACCATGAAAGTAGGTGTCTCTCTTAAGAACTTTGTTTAGTTTTAAGTATACATGTTTTAGAATCTCTCAGCGAATACTATTTTGGTCATCTATTCTCTGAGACATAATTGCTGCAGAATATGGAACATGATAATTTAAAGCTGTAAAGTAATCAGGGATGTCATTATAAAACAGAAAGGACTTAAATTTCTCCATCCTTAAAAGAAAATACTTTTAGTGAAATTGAATAAGCTATTTTTTCTGTGCTTCATAAATATTTTGGTAAATTAAGTGAGAATGGCTGTATACTGGTATATAGAAAGAGTTTTTACCAGTATGCATGCCACTAGCATTGCATTTAAAAAATTTTCATTCATATTTACATTAATAAACAATGTATGTCTGCTTTTCAGCATGTGTTTGACTACCAGGACAAAGAACTATTTGGGTGTGTTGCAGATATAGGCTGGATTACAGGTCACACATATGTTGTGTATGGACCGCTGAGTAACGGTGCAGCCACTCTATTGTTTGAAAGCACACCTGTGTACCCTGATCCTGGCCGGTACTGGGAGACAGTGGAAAGATTGAAACTGAACCATCTCTACCTGGCACCAACTGCCTTGCGAATGTTACTCAAGTCTGGTGACTCCTGGGTTACTAAATATGATAGATCATCTCTTAAAAAATTGGGATGTGGTAATTATATAGTCTGTTTCATTTTATGATTTTGTATGTTTTTACATTTTATTATCATTGTTTGACTTCCTAGAAACCTCATCACTGAAGCCCAGGCATTTTGATTTTTTTGTAATTATATTGAAAGCTTCTTAATGTGATCAAAATGTAATCTCTTTAAATCTGGTTCGGACTTGTTTCTTAACATAATGTCCATTATCTAGTCTGAACAGACACATTCAGCCTTTGCAGGGGTAATGAAATGATAATGACTGGTAACAGAGGCATAAGCATTGCTGCATTAAATAAAACATTAAACTAAGGGCAATCAGACACTATCCAAGATGTCATAGTTTTCTGCAGCAGTTAACTAGATTTTAATTGTAGCAGGTATGACACAGTACACATCATACACCTCTCTCTATACGAAACATATATGTAAGTATAATTTCAGAAATATAAAGTTTACAACTTGAAGGCGGTACATGAATAGAAATGTATTTGATGATAATTTTGTGAACTTATGGCTGAAATGATGCTGCAGGGCACAAAGAGTTTTCATTCAACATTTCTGTTAATTTCAGCTTAAAGTTACTCAAAGTTCTGCCTATTTTGTTAATTCCTAAAAAGTTTCACCTATTGATAAAACTTTTAATATCAGAGTGAAATGGACGCTATTTGTATTACAGTTGGTGAACCTTTGAACCGCGAGGCATGGGAGTGGTATTATAAAGTGGTTGGTGAGGAAAGATGTGACATCTGTGACACATGGTGGCAGACAGGTATGGTATACTGCATCACACTAAACATGCAGTTAATTTCCACACCCCTATGAAACATATGGGACCACATAAGTCATGCTGTTGATTGTTAATGGAAAGTAGTAAGTCCATGTATGATAACAAATCTGTTTGGCAATGAAGCTCATTTATTTGATATAATACCAGGAGTGAAGTGGTGGAAGTTCTGAAGGTTTTCTTAATAAGATAACAGAACAGTTTTGTACTCTCCTAACACAAGTGTGTGATTGGTAACAAGGAAGTTATAACATACATAGTGTGCAAAAAAGAGACAAGCACCCTTTCCATAACCTGTAAAAATGGTTCATTTAACTGCTTTTTAAAACAGAGCATACGCAGTTCAATTTGAGAGTGTTTCTCATGTCACCCAGAAAGTTTGATTTGCTGTAAGCTGAATTTGCTTTTCAAACTAAATAGCCCTAGCATAGCAAGACCACATTTATACAACAGCTAGCTGATAAGCATGATATATTTGGGCACTGAAGGCATTTACAAATTATATTAAGATACCATTTCAATTGTGTACATTACGATAGTTTCAGTATTATCTGTCAAAACACACTATTTTTAGAAACTGGAGGTATTGCAATCAGTCCAAGGCCCTCGGCCCCTAATGCAGTGATAAAACCTGCTATGCCCATGAGACCTTTTTTCGGTATAGAGCCAGTTCTGATGGACCCACAAAAGGTAATGCTGCTCTTACGTATTTTGGTAATCTACTCATCTATGTTAGAATGTTGATTCTTTCTGGAAGAGTAAAGTGGCCTGGAACTTACATAATTCCAAGTTGAAATTATAAAGCACCTGTTTGTACCTGTTGATGTACCTGTTTTCATTATTGAACTACTGGAGGACAGTTTCTATTAAAGGGCCTATCAGTTGGAATTTTGAATTTTGTTCATTTTCAAGAAAATTGTCCACTTATGCATCTGCAGAAATAACGTTCTATAAGGTTGCAAAGTTCAATTTTTGGAGACAACCTCTCTTCGGTATCCCTTAATCATCAAATCTCATGCTTAAAACATCCATTTGCAAATCACTTTCATGTAGAAAAGTTACTCAGTAAAGGCATGGTACTTTAGTAGACTTTGGTTGAAGTATGATATATGATGCTGATTATGCTGATAAATAGTGTGTATAAAAGTTGTGTACAATATTTCTTGTGCTTGCAAATTGAACTGTGTCTACTGTGTATGAGTACAAACTGTATTTTGGTTATAGGGCACTGAACTTAAAGGAGGGGGCACAAAGGGAGCACTATGTATTAGAAGACCATGGCCAGGTATGGCTAGAACCATATATGGTGACCACCAAAGATTTCTTGAAACTTATTACACTGCATACCCAGGTAAGCAATAGCTCTGTTTACATAATTATGTATATTACTCAAACCAATTTAAGGAAAACCTATATTTTACTGTATAAAAAGAGGCGGTTTACAAATAAAAGTTTCTCTATTTGAAAATCATCATCTGTAGAGACAGAAGCACCATAAAAACAACAAGAGCACAACTATTTGGCGAAATTAATTGCAGGGCAATGAATTAATGTCATTTATGTTATGGAGGTGAAAAATGAAGTTAAGCAAAATTTCATAATAGTAACAAGTATGACCACCTCCAGCTGTCACACATCAGCGTCTCATGGAATTGAAAAAATGTCTTAGGACATGCTGTGGAATTATTTGCCACCCCTGTGTGAGCCAGTGACAGAGTTCTCAGAGATTCTTTGGAGGGGGGAGTGATTTGCCCTCACACGCCTTTCCAGAATATTCCAAAGGTGTTCAGCTGGCACCATATCTGTGGGTATGCTGGCCAGTCTATCTGTACAATTGTTCTGCTGAATGAAGTTGGTGACAGTGTAAGCCTGATGAAGTCTTGCATTATCATCCTATTACATAGCCTGATGGGTGAATCCTCTGAAGACAAGGGAGGATATTAGGTGTCGGGCTCTCATCCAGTTTTTGCTGCTGACTGTTCACCAGGGCAGAAGAATGCGGCAGTCATTATGCTGCAGAGAGAACCTTAACTTATCTATGGACAACACAGAAGACTACTGATGATGTGTCCATTGATGATGATAAACCCTGGTGAGGGAGTAAAGTTGGCATCACAGCATGACGTCTTGGATGGATGATCCTTTTTGCGTAGTCTATTCCTGATTGTCGTATCACTTACATGTGGGTAAGTAAGGAACCTGTAGTTGACCGAGGTAATTGGCAGTGACAGTTCTTTGTCAGCTTGCATACAAAACAAGGTGTCCTTCATCTCTGTGTTGTGGGACATGGGTGTACTGACCTTGGTTTGCTGTAAACTCCGATATAATCTGCAGATTTCTGATGCACTGACTTAAAGTCTGTTTGCATCTGATGAAGGGAAATTCTTTCCTCAAATCACCCTATGATGATAACTTGATGGCATGCTCAAGACAATTGAAATTTTGTTTAACCAACCAACTTTGCATGCAAATTATGAGACAGTGAAAAAACATGAAAATCATGCTTGACATGCATAATCATTGTTTCTATGGTTCTCTGAAAAAAAATCTACAATTTCATGAAAATCACAAAATTTCACGCTGAGATTTCAGGCATGGAAAGCACAGAAGTCTCAGTGTGCCTTTTGTCACACATTTGCAGACAGATTAACAAATGATCTGAATAGTAAGAGATCTCTGCACATTGTAAAATGACTTCAAAAGTTCCAGTACAGGAATTATTAAGTATACAACCAAATAATTTTGGTGTTCCCTAAATTGTTTGAGTAGCATAAATGCATCATAAGATAGTTACACACTCAGTTATAAGGATCACTGTAAACATATTTTAAGTAATACTAACTCATCCTCACTAAATTCAAGTGATCAGCTATTTTTTTCTAAACTGTGAATGTGACAACCCAAATAATGCATTTAGACACCATTAAAGTAAGATGAATCACTGTGAGATTTTTCTGTCCTCAAATTTTTAAAGTTTTCAGAGGTAAAGTATGGAAAAATAAAGTAGGTAAGAGATAAGTAGCTCTCTAGGAATTTTTGAATTCATTCAGTATACAATTAACAGTGGAGTTAGTGGTTTATTTTTTTTACAGTTCTCCAGAGACTTGTCACAATAACATTTAAAAGGTAGGTTTTCAATGATTTCAAGAAAAAAGTGTTCCATCAGGTATGACTTGTGTGTTTGCATATATTTTTAGGTCTCTATTTCACTGGGGATGGAGCAAACAGAACACAAGATGGTTATTACCAGATAACAGGCAGGATGGACGATGTCCTTAATGTCAGTGGTCACAGGCTTGGTACAGCAGAAATCGAAGATGTTATTGTAAGTGGAGTATCTATGGCCTCAGTTTGCTTAAGCATTCTGTACATTGTATATACATCAGTGCATTGTGTGAACTGATAGACTAAGCCTTTCTTCTGAACTGTTACTGTGTAGACAATGATCTGCCTGCATATCTGTATAGTCTAAACTCTACATTATGGTCTGCACTATTTGCTTTTATAAGTTTTGATTCAATACCTTACACAGTGGTATGAGGAAATAATGGAAAGATAGACTAGAGAAAGTTTTGTTTAGAGAGGAGGGTAAGTGTTAAGCATTTCTGATTAAAAACAAAATGACATGAGCACTTCGGGGGTAAAAAACAGCAATAATAAAAATAAAAAAAACATGAATGTGACATGCATATCTTTGTAACCATGGGTGAAAGAGGGGAGGCTTAGAGTTAATTATGATAAGTAGCATATATTATCTGTGTTTGAAAATAGGATGATCTAGAGGAGACAGCGGAATCTGCTGTTGTGGGCTTCCCTCATGAAATCAAAGGATGGGGTAAGTATAGATTGTTTGGAAGGGTATTTCTCAGTGTGAGTTTAGAAAGTAGGTCTTTTAAAAGAGTTTTTTTTCAGCCTTAAAAATGTTTGTAAAAACAATAATACACTGTCTAAATTATATTTGAAGTTCAGACACTGTTTTATTATAAAGTTTAAAACTGAGATTTAGAAGTACATGTACCGTATGTATGAACTCTGTTTAACACACTTCCATCTGCAACAGAAACATGCAGAGAAGATTTTGTAGTCTGTGTGTGGGATTCGAACTCATGCCTGCTAATACAACAAATTCAATGCTCAGGACCACTGAGCCAAAAAATTGTTTCAAAAAATGATTCCCTTATACGGTAAAACTGTTTGCAGAAGAGGTTGACTTTATATACTACTCAAAATTTGATAGGGATCACTTTTTATTTTTTAAATATCTTTTTAATGATAACCTCAGTATAACTGATTTTTTCTCAAATATGTAGTTTATTCATATGGCAAAGCCGACCTGTCCAGCAGATTTTGATTGTTTACCTGTACATGGGTCGAGATGCACAGGAAAAGCGATATCCCTGGAAAAGTGGTGCACCGCGGGCATGTACCTTCATGTACACATCCATTTTATTCAGACTTCGCTTGTGCATGGTAACCTTTATATCAAACCTAGCACTGGTCATGGCAAATCTACGGCAAAGACGGCGTATTGACAATGAGGAGATGAATAGGAGGGTAAGGATGCTTGAGGCTGGGTATCCCAACAGCACGTGGCAGGTGTCATTGGGGTGTCCCAGAGCACCGTTGCCAGGATGTGGCAACGGTTTCAAACTTACAGGCATGTCACGCATAGGCATGGCGGAGGGCGTCAGAGGTCCACAACTCAGCGTGAGAACCGGTTTATTGTCATTCAAGTGTGACGTCAGTGCTTTGTTACTGCTACTGCCCTCCAAAATGACTTCCAGTATGCCACTGGTGTAAGACTTTCCACTCAAACCATCAGGAACCGTCTTCATACAGCTGGCATGAGGGCTAGAAGGCCAGCAGTCTGAATCCCATTGACGCGAAACTACATCCAGGCACGTCTTCAATGGGCACGCGATCACTCCAGGTGGACGCTGCATGACTGGACCCCAGTGCTGTTCACTGATGAGTCTAGATTTTGTGTAGACTTCACTGATAGGCGAGTGCGGGTATGGAGATCCGCCAATGAGCGTTTGGCACCTGTATGTGTTGCTACCCATGACCGTCATGGCGGGGGCTCAGTCATGGTGTGGGCGGGCATTAGCATGCAGGGAAGAACAGACCTGCACATTGTTCATAACGGCACATTGACGGCTGTACGATAAGTCAATGAGATCTTAGATGTGTACGTTCGTCCGTAAGCTGATGCTATAGGCCCTGAGTTCATTTTAATGGACGACAACACCCAGCCTCACAGGGCAAGGGTCACCAAGGAATACCTGGAGGCAGCAGCCATAGAGAGAATGGACTGGCCAGCAAGGTCTCCAGACCTCAATCCAATATAGCACGCCTGGGACATGCTGCAGACTGCAATATCTGCTCGCCCAGTCCAGCCAACCATGGTCCCTGGGCTACAGCAGGCCCTTCTGGACGAGTGGGCTCCACTCCCACAACAAAGCATCCAGAGACTTATTAGCAGCATGAGAAGGTGGTGCAGAGCAGTAATCCAAGCAAACGGACAAAACACGCGATATAAAAGCAAAATTCAGGCCATAGACTTGATTTTTCCAAAAAGTTCCATTTCATCTCCTGTCTGTGTTATCCCAGATTAGTGCCCCTCCCACGGCTCAGCCTCTGTCACGCTTCAATGGTTTACAGACTCACCCTTTTTTGGTACCAAACTGTTGTCACATGAACATATTTTCAGAATCACAACAAAAAATGTAACCTTTCTACCTTATGTAGGAAATATACACATTCTTGTAAGTGATCCCTTATAACTGTCAAATTTTGAGTAGTATACTAACGGAAACAGATGTGCACTTGATCTTAATTATCTAGTCTTAGGCTAGGGACTTAATGCTAATTTTTGTAGGTTTGGATTAAGAAACTTAAGACTCCTCTACACAGTGACTGTTTGTGACATCGGTTAAAAGATAAAATTAAATGTATTATGAAACATTTTAACCCTTACTCTGCTAAAACCAGTTGACAATGTCTTTGTGACTAGTGCAGACCAAGATCAGCCTGCACGTCCATGCAGTCTGATCATGGTCTGCACTATTCGCCATTCAGTCAGTAAATTTTCAATTAGCATCCCCATGAACAGTTAATGGACCTGTCCAAATTGAAAGATGGACAAGTTCATTTTAGATATTTAGCATGGTAAGGGTTAAGAACAGTACTGCAATTCAGCTGGTTGTTTTCATTGTCATATCATATCTTATAACTTATATATTTGAATGGTTAGAATTCTTTTGTAAACTTTTACTGTAGGTATCTATGCCTTTGTGGTGCTGAAGGATGAAGTGAACACACCAGAAGAGGAAATGTCCAAACAGTTAAAGGCCATGGTTAAACAGAGAATATCTGCTTTTGCTCAGCCTGATATTATAATGGTTTGTGTGGCTACTTTGTTATCTGTAACATCAATCCTTAATCTTTCAGAATATGGTTGTATTTATTTCCATATTCTTGATGTTTTCTTGACCCCTAATGGTGTACTAAAGAAGAGAACAGTAGATTTTTATCCTTCATACTTCTGTCCATCTGTTTTTTAGTCTGTTCATTTGAAAAAATCTAGAAACTGCAATAAATCAATGTTTAATGAAGCTAGGTGTTGGGATTAAACCTGTCATGTGTCTGCTACAAAGAATCTGTGTTCATAAATGTAGCTTCTTAAAAATGTTCACTTAAGGTTTTTAATTTGCTCCCCATCTGTATATTCGTCTGCCATTACCAAAGCTGTAATTGGTGAACAACTACTGAATCCAAATTTATGAAACCCATATTATTGGTTGATTATATGCCAAATTCAGAATTTTTGTATTTTCTTTTTTTAATTTTGGCTAATTCATATTTGCTGTGAAAAACACTTGTAAGAACTTGCAAAGAGAGGTAAAAGTTTTTAATTCTGTTTCCAGTTTGCTCCAGGGTTGCCAAAGACACGTTCGGGAAAAATTATGCGTAGAATCCTGCGTAAAATAGCAGCTAACCAGCCAGAAGAACTTGGTGATGTCTCAACCCTGTTTGATCCCTCAATTGTTGACAGCCTGGTACAAAAGCACAATCAGTTAACTAAGAAATCATAGCTGATTATCCGAGCATGAGAGAAAATATGCATATTACATATATACAGAACTTCCATATTGCCTTATCATGCTATAAAACTAGGTGAAACCATAAAATTATCTGTGATTGGTTAGAATGGAATGATTATTTGACCAATGAAAATGCACAAATTGTATATAATGTCAGACAGTAATATTTCTTGTTAAAACTTTTTTCAACTTCTGTAACAATATTTGTAATTTCTATTCAGACACTTTATGGCTGTTGTTAAATATTATCATTTTTTTAAAAACTGTGCAAGGAAAATGTGTGAAAAGAAGGGAGATAAGTCAGTTGCATAACTGTGTTGCTGATTGTTTGTTGTATTATTGCTAGAAAGTGAGACTATGTCACCATTCCAGTATGCTGGAATATACATGTATACCTACCAGGCTGGGTGTTTGAATATGCAGGCTAATTGAAAAATTATTCTGTCATAGGAAAAGTTAATTAGAGCATAAGAACTGTTCAGAAGTTTAGTAAAGGTATGAAAAAATGTTATATTGTGTTTGCAAAAAAAAAATCCAAAATCATACTGTTAAGTTTTTAGAAGTATTTTTTCATTGTGAATGCAAAATGGCTCTATGACATTTTAAATTCTTGTTAAGAAGCTTTTTATTCTAGTCAGAAATGGTGTAACAGTCATTTAGCAAGGAAATAGACTTTTAAAATAAGTTTTCAAAATAAGTTTTTATATATATTGATATATATGTTCCTAACACATATAGTTCATCATCAGAAAAGGCATTCCAGAAAGACTTTGGCTTGTTTATTTCTGAATTTCAGTGGCAGGAAGAAAACCAGTTTAAAAAATCCTCCAATTCACTGTTATGCAATTTGTATTTTAAAAAGAGTGATATTTTATTTTTACAGTTTTTTATTATTTCAGATATACAAATTATGCAATATATACATTTCAGCTTCATTAGCTGTTACAATATCTGTTATTCTTTTTGATGCAAGAAATTGATAAATACATTCTGAATTTTGTAAAACTATACAAGGAATAATCCAAAAAATAACTGGTCTTGCTTGTTTGCTTGTGGCATCAAGCACTAAATAAGAACCAATCCTGCTGACAACTTATACAGCATATATATGTCCAAAAAAAAATTTAGAAAAGAAATACTTACACAGCATCAAATTCACAGTATCTGGCATAGTGAAGTAAGAAATATTTCTAAATGTCGCAAAGATTTTGGATAAACACCTACAGAGACATACCAGTTATGTGAGAAATGTCAAATATGATTGACATATATCAGATCAAATACAAGTTTGTTTGTTGACAAAAAAAGGAGTCTTAAAGAAGCTTAAGGTCAAAGAATAAGTTGATTATATCCTCTTGAAACCAGAACTGTACAGTCACTGTTTTTCTTCCATGACAGACCTTTGCACTGCCACAGCAGTCATTTTTCAGCAAAAGACTCCTTCTTGTACTGAAACTTGTTCAGCCAGCTGGTCGAATCACCATCATCAGCAGTTTTTCGTAAGTTAAAATATGCTGAAGTTGTACTTTAGATATTTTATGTGATGTCGTTGATGTCACCTTTTTGTATTGATATGCACTTGGCAGGGGTTTGGATACTTCATTAGCTTTGAATGACTATTGCATTTATTCAAATTCAGAATGTACATATACAATGTATGTATCAGAAACATTCTATTTGTTGATAATTGTATACATTTTTCTGAAAGATAAGAGTAAAAGAAATTCTGATTTATTTTGGATCATCACTTAATCATTTGTTTTGATAACATGAAATGTTATGAATCTGTGTTAAATTTATAGTATATTCATATTTGGGGCAAAGTAAATAAATGAAATAGTCAAGTTTTAGGATAGTGGGTGTATCCCTTACCTGTGTTACATTTCAATGAAATAGTGGACACTCTCACTGACTGTTGAAGGAATCATACATCATTTTAATAACATCCACGTATTATCTGCAGCATTGAATCATTTTCTTTTCTAATTATTCAGTACTGCCTTCACTGAATATGTGGAATGACGAATAATAGATATACAAAAGGTAAATTGTTACCTGCCTTAAAGTTGATGATTTGATGTAGAAGCTAATTTGTTTACTAAACAAGGAGCTGACAAAATATGTATGTGTATTTGCTTAGTGTTTTTGTGCACCATAAATATTGTTACAACATTCTATATAGACTTACAGTGTAGGAAAAATGTTTTAGACCCCTGTAGGTACCAGGTAAACTATTAAATTGTTTGCACATGAAGAAATCACTTTTAAGGACCAAATCAAATGCAAATATGAAACTCTGGTCAGTGTGTAGCAAATAGGGTAATAATTCTAGTCGGTACTTGCCTAGATATGAAAAAAATGAAAATCAAAGGTCAAAAGAGAAAGTTTTTTTATTTTAGTCTGTGTGTATATAATTGGTGTATCATAAATTTAGTGCCTTTTTTAAATAGATTATTGATATAAATTCAGTAAGGTGCTTTTTTTCTTGAGGTTATAAATACCAATTAAATTTGAATGTAATGTTAGTTGAAATAATGTAAGTGTTCTTTATTTTTGGTATGAAATTTATCTGAACCACTTCATCTTGTTATCATTGTAGATTTACAAAGATGTCTTTGATTTTATTATGTCATTTACGTTTTTTTACTTAATAGCTTTTTATGACAGTACATGTGTGTTTGCAGTAGAACAGTGAATATTTGATTTATATGTGATGTATTTGAAAGAGAGCAAAAATAACAACTTTAATTGCAACTCATTATTTATGTGACTTTGGCGACAATCAAAATTATAATATATACTCGCATACAACAAGCTGTTCTTTGAAAATATCAATGTATTAAAAAGAAAGACATAATTATATCATGATTAACCTCATGTATGTAAATTAATCAAGTTTACATTATGAAAATGACAGCCCAAAACAAATCTATTTGAAAACTTTATCGGCTTTAGTGCAATATCAGGTGAATATTTTTTTTTTTTACAAAAAATGAAGAAGAGAATTGTATACATGTAATCCATTTGATTTTTAAATGAATTCTAGCTATTTGATTGGAAATAAATGTAGAAATTGTGATGATATTAATTTGCATATAAAGTATGTATTCTTTAAAATTTCAGTTGTGTTTTGTTTGTCATTTATATCAGAACAAAAATGGTCATGTTTTGCCTTTTAGAATACCTTTTACAGACTTGAATGTAATGCATTTTGCTGATAATATTTTGTGAGTTTGATAGAAAGTCTCGCCACCTTGTGAATCAAAGCATTTCGGCAACATTAAAAATAGCACTGTATATACAGAACTGAGCATAATCTTTATTAACTTGTACCACTGGTATATTGTTATAAACATTGACAAGTAAATTATAACACATAAAACAACCTATGCACCTAGCTTTTAATGGATGTTGTTTTGTATATTATAAGCAACACTGGCATATATTAAGATTGTAATAGAATATTTGTGAAAGTACCTTTGTTGAATATTACTTGCTTTAAAACTTTGTCATACTTAGTTTGGATCTTTACTTTGTCTGTGATCTTCCTAGAATGATCTGTGTCGTTTTAGTTGGTCATTTGCAGATAATGAGTTGTATGTTTTAATTGAAAATGCATGGAATAAAATTGGACAATATATATCATTATAGTAGAGTAGACAAGCATATATTAGAAGGTGTTTTGTTTAAAGTGACTGACTCACATTGTTCACTGATGTATAAAAAAGAAAATGTATTTACATTTAGAAACTCCAGTTGTAGTTGTATAGAACAAATCAAAACTTAGTGTACGACATACTATTCGTTAAGGACACACATAAGAATTAATAGCTTTTCATATTTTTAAAAGTGAATGTATTATCCCATTCGTCACAGGGTAAAGACTTTCTTTATATTGCAAATTAAAAGCTACAGTAGCGAAAAAGGTTCTGTGATTCAGTAGGTTAGCTAGTCGCTCATTATTTTACTGAATTGAAAGGCTTGGGTTCAGTCCTGCTACCGGCATGATTTTTTTCTGCTATAGAGAAGCATAAAGTTACAGTATCTATACCTGTCTTTAATATTTCAGTATGTGGGTCAGTAGCTTTAAAGAGCTGTAACACCAGTATTAGACTATATACATATAACAGTAGATAGTAGAAACTATTTTAGAGTAGACCTTTTTTTTAATGTACATTTATAAAGATGTTAAAATGTTACAGCTTTTAAATAACCAGGGACCATTAGTTTGGATGTAAAGTTGTTAACTTTTTTGAAATCAGTTATTGTTAAACTTTATACAGTTTTTAAAGTAAACACATAAAAAGAAACTTTATGCATATATACATGTTATTTTATATAGAGTACAAATATTTCAGTTCGTTGTTCAACCCTTAAACAACTGATGTTTTTTTTGCTATTGCAAATATGGTCTTCAATATTTATTGTTAAGACAGAATGTATTTAATAAGCGCTAAAATGAGAAATGGGTTTGTCTGAATTGAAAGATGGGTTGGTCCATTTCAGAAATACAGCTAAGTCAGGGTTTGTACTTACCATGACCAGAGAGGATTGCTCTGAGCCAAGATATGCAGCAGTCGGACAAGTTATATGAATCATCATAAAATATGATATAAAGTAAAGAATATGTAGTTTAAATGATGAATTAAAGTTTTGGACATTCAGAAGCCAGAATTTTACCACAAAGTAATGGTAAACACGGAAAAGGATCTCATATACTTGTAAAATGTTAAAACCTTTTTTGTGTTCTTTTATAGTGTTTTTGCTTTGACAGTATTAAACAGAATATTAATATTTGGAGTGTGTTTTTATTCTATTAGAGTTACTGCTTCATTTGCAGATGTAAAATGTACTAATATAACAGAATTTCATATGTGTTACATCTATTCTTTTCGAAACGATCTGAATTTATGACAGACATTGGATATTCTTTATATTTGTGATAAATTAAGATCTTCCTAGGGTCACGTGACTACCTCATGTGACCATAGCTAATTTGCATATAGTTGATGTATCATCAAATTAGTGAAACTGTTGGTGTTTCCTGTAGATTTGTGGACATGGGGTTGTATTTAGCTGTTTTGTACAATGGGAATGTTCATTACAAACGTAGTTTTAACACATATGTAAATTTTTGTTATGTATAATGTAGTATATTAATATTTTCTTATTTGCAAGTGAAACTGGGCGTTTAAAGCTTTGTTGAACATTTGTTCATTGTTGTTGCATGATTATATATAGTCTGGGCTTTTGAGTATGCATACTAACTCAACTTTTTTTCTTTTTGAAAATTATAAAATTTATTTGAATTTGATTTAAAATTAAATCCTTTGTTTAATTTCTTTATTTTTTGTTAATTGGAGGCTCTTTGTTGCTTTTGTTTTCTTTTGAAGATTGAGATAGCAGTTTAAAGGAATAAGAAGATGTTACTTTCACTTTCTGAAAATGTTCTTTAAATCGTCATATTCTTAACATACATGTAGATTTTTGTTTTGTTTTTTAATTCCTTAGAAATGTCAAACATTTCATGCATTAGGGATATTTTTTGGGGGCTAGTTGTACCATGTCTAAATATATTCTTAATCGTGTTATGGTGGACTTATTAATTTTTAATGCCTTTTTTCACTGAGTGTCATTTTATAATTCTAGAGGGTGCTTGCTAAATTTTATAATTGTAAGTTCGTATATGTGTGTGTATTGATAAGAATAGGCAAGTCTTGATATTTCGTCATTGGTGTGTGAAAGTACTGATGTATGATGACTTCTTCTTAGGAGCAAATGCCCTACTAATCACATGAAGTATTTTGCTACAACTTGTATGTATATACATGAGTTTTCTGAGTCCAGTGCTTAGAGGGTATTATTTTCTAATGCTAGACATGCTGCATTAATCAGAAATGAACATTTGTTTAGATGAATTGTTTCGATCTGTACCTGTTTCATGACTTTTCCTAAAACATTAGAGCACATGTATTTATCATGTCATTGGCCCAGAACATCATTAGTATACATAACTTTAGAACTTAAATTTAACGTAACAGTTTGCAAATAATATCCCTACTCTGTAATGTTTTATTAGCTGTTTTTTTGTAGAAGAAGCGGGAATTTTTTATCTGGAAAAACATCTCTTTTGTAGATGTGTAAAAGTCTTCCTGTTGACTCACTTACATTGCTGATGTTTTAAATTTTATAATCAAAACGTCATTGAGATGTGTATGTCAGTACATTTTGTGTAGAAAGTAAGATATTTTAGAATAAAATATAAGGAATCTTATTCTTGTTAACGAATTTCATTGCTAATCCTGTTTTCTGCAAGATATAGAAAGCAGCCCTGGTTCTATTGCATGCTCAGTGTACAACACCGATACTTGGGACCTCGATTAAATGTCTAATCCAAAAGACAATTAGTATTGTTAGTGGAGGAGCATGGGATCGATCTCGCGACCCTGGATTACCAGTCCTGTGCATTACCACTTGACCACTGATCCACTTCTCTCGTTTTCGGGACTTTATTCATGTTTAAGGCTGCACTGAATTCCATGTTACTCAGCTAAGCTGTGACACTGTTCTCCTCCGGACAAATCTTTCGCGACATGAACTGCGTACCTTCAAAAACTTCTACCTAGATACTTTCGTGAAAAACCTGATACACAATGAAAAAAAAGAAAACCTAAAGAACAACAATTCCAATATATTTTTTCAATTTATTTTTTTTTATTTCCAGAGATGTTGCAAATTCGAACAAAGGTTATGTGATATAACTATAACACAGTAATATCAACATAGTAAGACAACAGTTCAAACTAAACTTTCTATAATTATGTCTCTTATATGATGCATGGAGAGCAAAAGAACACATTCAACACTCGCCCTATACCATTAGACATTAGTGAATAAAAGACTGTTAAGTAAATTCCTGACATTTGTTTTTAACCTGAAAAAAAAACGCATAAAGTTGGTCAGAGCGCAGGGGGTGGGGGGGGGCGGGGGAGGGTTAACTAGGTAATCATTATGCCTCATTAAACCTAAAATTCATAGTATTCTAGGTCTATGCTGAAAGCAACAAGCCATATGAAAAAATGATGTCTGTTATCTTCTGCTCTAAAGCTGGAGTTATATATTTGTTAGTGTTTTCTTTATCTGCATACTTTCCCATAATTGACCTAACAAAATAAATATTTGTGAAATTAATGGAATGTATTGGGTTATATAGAACAACATGGAAACACTGACCGAATTTTGTCTTGCTTTTAACTTACTAAAATATCTTGTAATGAATATATTTAATCTTTAAACGTTTACTGTGCGTAGAGAAAAAAGAAATTACATGCACTTTTATAAATGTAACCGGTTAGATTTGGTTGTAAGTTGTCAGTAATCCATAGTGACAGTAAGTGGCAAGCCAGTAGCTTCCTTCTACCTATTCGATGATTTTTCTAAATTCTTTGTCAACGTAGTATTACAAATATGCAATCGCCAGCATTCAAAGTGATCTATATCTCACATAGGTACTTAAAATTAGGTGCTTAAAAATGTAACACTCTCACAAGTGTTGTGAACATTACTTGATGGGGGCATAGTGAAAGACAACAACGTTTAGAGTCAAAAAGATATTCCTTTTTTGTTTTTACTTTAATATTTTGATGATGAACCAAATAAAGTCAATAACAGCTAGATTACTTGCCTCAGTAACCATGTGGTTATTTAGTTTCCGACATTCAAATCTCAATTAATGTTGTATTTGCTTTAATATGGAACATAGCGATTTAAATACATAGCTATGACCAGTTTCAATTAACATATGGAATGTAAGGGTGTTCATTAGCGTTCACAATTTTACTTGGGAAATATTATGTGCTAGCTTCTCGACTCAACTACTGTTCAATTTTTTTTTATCTTCCTTGTGTTGTTTGGATGTGTTTAAAGCTGCTAGCAGTTTACAGGAAATAATCAAATTCGAGGAATCCACTTTTGAACAAACTTTAAACAGCATTACAATCTAAAGCTTTGATAAACTGACAACGATTTCGTTTAACACTTGATACAGATGTGAAACCTCCGTTTCAGCAGTTTGTTTAATGATATCCTCTTTACGGCAATCCTGTTACTCCTTTAACATTTTTTTAAATCTCGCCATACGTTTGCAAATTGCAAAATAAGCAACCCATTTACGTTCCGATTTCTTTTAATTATCAGACAGATCAGAAGATTTTCACAAGTTAAAAAGCCACTGCAAAACTTTCAAAGAGTATGTCTTCTGCAGCGTAACAGTAGATCTTTTGATACTTCGTTTCTACGTAATTAATTGATTTTAAGACAGCGGCGAGGTAACCACCTCCTTAAATCAGGGTAAGTCACTTTTGTTATCTCCAAGGCAGCGTTTGGCTAATGCTTAAACTAAAGTTTATATTTCTGACAGTCTAGTTTAACAAGATCAGTTCCAGCCATGGTTGTGATCTCTTTTGTTAATTTTATAGAAATACATGATTTAGTGGTACAAAGACATTTCCGTTTTTCATGAAGTTCTGAACTTGCATTTGGGTCACATAATGATTATTATAATCAATATAAGTCGAATATTGCTGCTGAAAAATGCTAATTATAGTTACATTTTACAGCTTTTAGTTTTGTTTTAACATAAAACGTTTTCACATAAGCAATTTAAATAAAAGTATAGTTTCAAAAAAGCACGTAACAAACATATCAAAATGATAGAAGAATTTAGGTAGATGGTATTGCTCCAATGGAACGCATGGTCCTGCGGAGCCCCTCCGTAACTTCCATGTGCATTCACGTCAAACGTGATTGTTATAGCTGATTATGTAAATATTATAACGTATAACATGACTGCCTTTGTTTAACACTTCAGTTTTCAGATAGTTTAGATTTAGATATTGACTATTTAGAACCGAATTAAATTAGATACAGAATTAACTGTTGGAACAAAAAAACTGTGGATTGAAAATTAATTCTCATTTTTATTAAACAAACCACTCTAAATGTGGCAATTGAAAATATACTTCTGAAATTCAATCTAACAAACAATTTTCAACAGAAGCAAACGCAAATATGGAACGCATCACAAAGAAAGGTCCAAACGCGAAACTTGAACAAGGTATTTATTTCAACTATTAACTTGCACTTAATCGCCATACTGGTTACAGAAACTTACCGTTATTTCATACCCGACAAAGAAACTCAGCAGCAACAACTGTGGTAGTAGTAGCAACAACAGCAGTAGCAGCAAAAGCCACCACAACAGCTAAAATTCCAAATCACACTTGTCATCGGGGACTAACTGAATGTATGGATATTATATATAAAAGTATCTTGACCTTTTTACGCCATCTTGGCCAAGTCCCTTATGACGTTCTCAGAACATTTCTTTTCAGTGATCCTTTTTCATATCGAGGCGATTATTGGTACGTAAAGTCTGATGATACCAATAAAAAGTGAAACAAACGAGCGTAATGAACTTCAACACTTTATTACACAAAACTAGAATCAACAGAGTAATATTGACAAAGATAAGATGATCATTATATTGTTCTAGGCCTAAAAATTTGCTGTTTTAGCTTTTCAACTATAGATAACCCTTTAATCCCTGGGACTTTGTTACACAGATGGAGAAAGGGTGTATTTGGTTGATTGATTATGTGAGCAAGATGAAGACAGTATACCAGACTTAGGATAAATCATGTAAAAACAATTTAGTGTCTGTCTTACTTCTCTTGCCAATCACAAAGCAAAGATATTTAAATTTCTTATAGATTTATCCATGAAAAATAGTGATATCTCCACTTATTCGTGAAGAGCGCTCTAGCTTCTTTCTTACAAAAGCGCACGGGCGAAAACACATTGTCTGCGCAGGTGTGTCAGCGCACAGGTGGGAGTGGTTTGTTTACCGATAGGCACGTTCCAAATAAGGAAGCCAACGAAAAAAGTGAAAGATCAAAATGGGAGGGGCAAACACTATGTCGGAAAGAGTACGCTCCTGAAGATTTCACTTCATAGCCTCTATCCTTTACTAAGACTTTGATGTTAACCTGTTTCAACGAAAATGTCGGCGAAACAATCTACTAATTTTTACTCCGGAGGAGATATTATCCAAAACAAAATTAATTTTACATTTCTTTTGATCACATCGTCGGCGAAACAATCTACTAATTTTTACTCCGGAGGAGATATTATCCAAAACAAAATTAATTGATCACATCGAACTTATTTGCTCTGAGAAGAATAGTTTCACAACGACAAAGATGGCGACGGTTTGAGATAGTGACAAGTGTTCTAGTGATAAGTGCTATTCTTTGATATACAGGGAAAACTTTTACATGTGTACCCATTTAAATTGCAAGCATGCAAGTGAATTCATCTGATAGATATTAGACAGAATATTTGATATAAACAAATAAATAGATAAATAAATGATAAAAATAAAAGGTTAATACCATCCTAAAAGATAAATACTTTTACAAGCGCACTCATAAGAATTCTAACGTACTAATGAAATGAAAAAATTGAGAAAGAATAATTGATCAAATAACAAAGGATTAAGTGCATCTTAAAACTCAAAAACTTGACAAATTTTGAAGATCACTCATATATATTCTTTGATCATCGATTTTTTGGTATGTTTGTACATTTTCCGCACTTATCATTTTGCCTAAATATAGATTTATTACAAGAAATTGTCAGATAGTAAGGGTATACAGGTCTCTAAACAAATTGCAGTTCTGTACTTTAACAGTTATTGGTACTGCAATTTCGCCACGTTGTCAGATGTACTTTTTTACTGCAGACGACAGCTATGTGATATGTCAAAACAGTTACTTTGGAATGTGATGTAAGGAATGTTCTTACTGAAAACTGAAATTGTTCAAACATAACATTTAACATATTTCCTTTTTCTTTCCAAGTGTGTGCAACTTCCGATAGCAAACAGATAAAAATAAACTGGAAACTAGAAATGTGTCCATGGGAAACAGATGCCCCCGCCATGCTCAAATGTTGACAGAAGATCGTAAGCAAATGATTAAAATGTAAGAAGAGGCAGGCGGAATGTCAAAAGAAGTATAACTTATGTTTTCGTTTAATGAACAAATAACTGCTAAATGCAGTCCTTTAAATGTGAAGAAAATGGTTTTATCAAAAATTAAGTCTAAAAACGGGTCATAACTTTAGTAAATTTGAAGGTGTCATGCCCAGTTTCGAAAAGAACCTAAAGTTTCATCTGGTACATATACAACCAAAATGTGAATGAAATCTGTTGAAGCGTTTTCTTTAAAATGCATGAAAAAACTTCATTTTAACAAAACTTAAGTCGGAAAAGGGCCATGACTCTGATAAAGTTGAAGGTTTCACGCCTAAAGGAACCTGTAGTTTCATAAGACATATACATACATTCAAATTATGAATGACAGCTTTGCAAGCATTTTCTTTCAAATGCGTGAAAACTAAATATGGAGTTGAAAAAGGGTCATAACTCAGAAAAATGAAGGTGTCACGCCGTTGTCGAAAGAAACCTGTAGTTTGACACATATACACGCAAAATATGAATGAAAACTGTGCAACCATTTTCTTCGAGTGCCTGAAAACGGAATGTGGACGGACGGACTGACAGATGCAACACTTAATGCCCCTCGCTATTCTTCAAATGGCAGGGGTATAAAATATACCAGCTCGAAATATTCTACACATTTGTTGAAACTAATGCATTATTCCTGTAATTTATAATGCCTTTTCGCATATGGTTGGGTACCCATGCGTGCAGTCGGTAACACCCCACTGATAGTTGTATGGAAAATTGGCAATGATCCACGCACACTCCTGGTTAGAAGCCGTCGAGGTATAGAAATCGAAAAACGTCACCAGTTCATTGGTTCCATAATAACGCCATTCCTGTGTATCTATTCTGTAATTCATTCCTACATACCAGTACATGTTTGCTGGAAGTACATAATACCGTATCAAGACTGATAATTTATCTTTAAATAAAATACAAAATGTAACTAAAATCCCAAAATATGTCGCTAAATTCTTTACAAGCAATTGTCATAAATAAAAAGAATGACATTGATTTTGGTGAAAATAATTATAAAGTGAGACTATTCAAATAAAAGTCTCAACACAAATTTTAAAATCTCTTTTCTCAATATGTATAAATACAACAAGTAAGATATTTTGTGATATTTTCTCAAAGACACAAATTATTTGCAAATTTCGTAATAATTTCCTTAATAAATGAACAGAATAAACTGTATAAACTTTGTCAAAATGTTTGGTATCAACATTCAGGACATATTGACTTAATAACACTTGAAGGTGTATTTTGTAAATTAAATTTTAAAATTGGTTGCATTCTAACAGATAGTGATACTCATCACCTATACTATTATTATAATTACAAAGTGAACATTTATATGAATGAAGTTCTGTTCCATTCCAACATCCCATTTCAACTGGAGGTCTAGTATAATGTGTTCTAAACTTTATAACATATCTAAGAGAACTATAGGGTGTATTTACTAAGGATGGTTCAAACTGAAATTTATCTTTAAACAATTTTGTTTTGGTCAGTCATTGAGTACCATTCATTTAAAAATAAATCCGAAAGTTTCTGTTTGACACTTGCGACCAACCACTTGTGATCTGGAAAATCTTGTTCTGTCCAAACTTTTAAAAAAATCACATCTAATGAATATATCTCTAATATGCTTCATCCACTGAAATTGTTGTCTACTTACATTTGCAACTGGTAAATTTGGTAAACAGAGTGTAATACAAGGAACAAGATAACTGAAACTCATTTGGTACAGTTTGGAGTGCTAGCTTTCAGACAAAGTATATGTTTCAAATATTTAAGTTGCACTTTTTCAAGAACAGTATTGTTACCATACCCCTAGCCTTCTCAACCACAGAGCAAGATAGGTTTAACAAGCTTATCAAACAAATCGATTTGCATATCAATAGGTAACTGGAGGCTCTTAGACTTCTTGATAAAACAGTACATAGCTTTGGTAGCTTGGTTGGCGATATGAGCTTTAGCTTTTACAAAACAACCGCTTCTACTAAATAACGTACCCTGGTATTTATATTCGTCTACAATTTCTAGACCTTCACCCTTATAAGTAAAATTGTATTGAACAGGTTTACCTTTGGCAAATATAAGCGTTTTGTTTTTAACGTGTTTAAAGTCAATGTCTTATTATCACAATAAATTACATACAAATAAATAGTATTTTGTAAATCAATATGAGATTCTGATGAAATAACCGTGTTGTCTGCATAAAGTTATACATCTTAAGAAACCCAATAAGTTCACTTTCTATAGTAACTCCGTTTACATTGTCTAAATCTTTTCAAAGTAATCATGTAAATCATTTAGATAGAAAGAAAACAAAAGAGGAGACAAATTTTCTCCTTGTCTATCACCTACAGTGCATTGGAAATAGCCAGAAGTTCACCACTTACTCTAGCACACATATTTGCATTATTGTATATACTTTTGACGACATTAGATTTTTTTCCAGTTATGCTATACTGACTTAACGTCAACCACAATCTAGGTATACATTAGTATCAAAAGCACTCTTTAAATCGAAACAAAACGGAACATTCCTTCAGTATAAATCGTTTAAAGTCTTCTGTTTCCGTAGGTTGAAGTACAAATTTTACAGAAAAGAACAGCTTTCATTTACTTACATGCATAACTTGTGAGGAATGCTTTAAGGAATTCATTCTCTTCTGAAGTCTCTATATACACTGGGTGGGCACCGTTAGTCTCACAGTATTGCTGTACAAAACAATATCAATATAATGAATGCTCTTTTCTCGTCTTCGCTTTTCCGCGACTATAAATACACTTTAAGAATTAGAAACGTGTGCCTTAAAAGAAATGTCTATAATATTTTTTTAAATTTAAACAAATCTATCTCGTTGTGAAAAAAGACAAGATTAGAGAGAAAGAGAGAGAGAGAGAGAGAGAGAGAGAGAGCTTTACTGCAAAAAAATATATTTAAATAAAATTGCGTTAAAACACCCTTCAAGCCATTTCAAGAGTGTGAGTGTCAAAAGAGTGAAAATTAACAAAAAGAAAAACGATTCTTACAATTCCATTTGCAAAGTTTTCCGCTGGACTTAATGCGTAGCAAGATCCCTGAAAAGTCGTCCACCCTGCGTCACAGGCTGATAAAAATCACATGTTTATTCAAAGCAAATGAAACCATTTTATAAATTCAGTTTGAATAAAAACTGCATAGCAATATAATACTGTAGTGATTACCTCTTAGGTAAAACTCTTGTAAAAAATAAATAGAGGAAAATCTTTAACCATGAAGTCATTTTGACGTAGACATAAAATAAAAGATATTCATTTTTTTTATTTTGTTCTCGAAGTATGATATGTTTCCAAGAATGACTGAAAGGTTATTTTCAGTTTGCTATTCACTAATTTCAGCACTTTTCAAGGTAATCATTTGAACCGGTATGAAGAGAAACAAAAGTAGAAATTAAGATATAATTTTGAGTAACACTTGTAATCAGAATACAGATGTGGTTCTATGAAATGACTTTGACTTTTAATTTCGATGGCAACTATACAGTGAAAGCATTTCTTTACGTTTCATATAAATTTTCTTGAAAAAATATATTTGCGCACACTTACACATTTGCTCTTTCTGAAAATGAATGTATCCCGGTGACATCAACGGCAGATTCGATACTGAATAACGTTCCATACAACCATGGCATTCCCCTTCTTTTTGATTATAAAACATTGTTTGACATGTTTCGTTCTCAGCACACTTAAATGCGCATACTGACACATCCAAAACACTTTCAGAGATTAACAAGTCCTGTGCCAAACAAGTGTAATCGTCTAATGCAGTTTCACGTTCCAGTTTGGTCAGCTTGGGCGTTCTTGTGACTGCAGTTACTTTTAAAATCAAAAGAAAATGAGAAATGAACATTGACAGAAACAATTTATTTTTGTAAAACATTTTCTTCGTTTTGAACTTTATATTGAAATAACCAGAAACGTCTAGATGTGACTCTAGAATTTCGTTAGTAACTATTCACTGCTACTACTGCCGAGGCATGCCAAGCGAATAGCTTTGCGATGTCTTATTTTTCCTTTTTTTAATGCTACAACTTGTAACATACGATTCTTCCAGTCTTTTCAAACCATAAAAATACAAGATTATTGAAAAACGGTTGCTTTCTCTGTACCGGAAACATGTAAAAAATGCATTTTAACAGTTTCCTGAAGAAACAGCCTTCCTACATTTTACAATATTATTCACAATAAATGAATTCCGCGTCAGTATCAAATATAATACAAAAAAAGCATTTAGATAAATGCCCATATTTCCGATATATTTAAAACCTTTATTCGATTTTTGCTCGAAGGTAAAAGCATCGACAGAACTGACAGTCCAAAGTATACAAAGAGTTATTTTATATATGCAGTAAGTGGGTTTTTGTGTGTTTTATGTATTTTTATGTTTGTGAGAACCTTTTAAATTTTTTATATTTGTCGATTGACAATTGATCGAGGAGAAGGTTCTTGCAGCTTGCATATGAATGCTTTCAATGACTTATTCTTGTTGTTCTTTCCGGTAATCGCGCCAAATGGAAATATGGAGGTCATGTACAGCCAAGTTTCTTTTTAAAGTAACATTAACGATTGTGCACAAATGATTTAATTATTTGTTAGTCGAGTTGACAACAAAATGCACTAAGAGCAATTTGTGTTTCCCTCAACTTATATGAGTAGGCATAAAATGGGGAAACGACGAATTATCATGATAGTGTGAGATACAAAAAATGACTTCAGTCGTGACCCACACGAAATCACTAGAATTCACATTTGAAAATTCAAATATTTCCCCAGAAACAAATAATGTTTCACCGGCAAATATGTTAATTAGAGCAGCCGTATGTATGCCTTTAAGACACATGTACCCGAAATTTTGAGGTAAAGTAGTTAAGGAGCTCTACCCATAAGCCAATGCCCATTTTAAAGCTTGATAATATGGATGCTAAACAAACACGTTTAAAGCCCATGGTTTTCTTGTGTTTTTTTCACTCGAAAAGGTTCATACACTTAGACTGTACATTAAAGAAAAACTAAGTGTAATCACAAATTTGAAGTAATAAAAATCATGGAAAAAGATATATGGATGACAAAACGTGTTTAATTATGATTAGTCATTGTCTAATGACGCAAAAAGGTAATGCGTGACGTAGGTATTATACAACACTGACGGTAAAACACATACACACCTTGCTTATAGCTCAGATTCGAATAAGAACCTCTGTAGTGTAAAGTAAGAAGTACTCATAATGTACCCAGACTGAGGACATATTGTAAGTTGAAAAAAACATGTTAACTTGAACTTTAGAAAATATGCATGTTCATTACTGTTTCAGTTGAGATGCGGGTTTTTTACCTCTGAAAATTGAAACGGGACGATATATAAGAAAACATGCAGGCTCCGTTAAAAAAAAAATTACTGTCGAGAATGAAAAAACATTTCTTGACCAAATGTGAATTTTATGACAATATCGAAATCTTATTTAATTTGTAGACATTCTACAGCAAACAGATAAGTCTAGTCTATTTAAATCTTGCAAATAAGGTAGTATTTAAAAAAAACTACACTCGACAAAGTGCTTCGTTCATTTAATTAGTACAGGTTGACAGGAAAAAATATGCACTCAGCTACATAACTGACATTTGTACTTATGTAGTCAGCATTAATACATTTGCCAGGTTATTTGCCCTTGATAGATGTTCTGATCATTGCCATAATTCCCTTTTATTTGTATAGTATTTGCATAGTAATGGTCACTGTGACTTATAGCTCAAGCTTTTCATTTCTATCCATTTATCTTTCATTATGTATTACAGTTATTTCGAGGGTATCAAAAATTGATTTATCATTTTCAAATAGCAAAACGAAACTGAAGTAAACTGTAAAAGCAATGCTGATCATTTTCTCAATGCGTACGTTTGTGCACCATCTCACCGATGTGTCCTTGCAGAAAATTAACACGCTTAAATGTGCACGAATCGCCAATGAACTGTAAGGGGTGGCCTTACAAGAGGAAAAAACCTCTGTCTTTATCAAAGTTTAAAGTTAGTTCTAGTTCGTTACTATGGTTCTATATGATTTTATAAAACAACAAAAAAGGTACTTGTACTGAATACAATAAATTTCAATAGAATAACAACTGAAATCATGTGTTTAATCATGGTTAAAGTCTATGTCACGGCAACTGGTTAAGTAACGTCAAAAATATAAATTTATAATGCAAACATTTGATGTATGACATATTTTCTTATTTTCTATATACATTTAACGTTTTTAATCGTGTTCTCACTGTTATATTCCAACAGACAATAGGGTGGTTGTCTTTTACTGTAAAATTTCCAACGTCTATTCTTGTAAAAATCAAATGCTCTGTGGAGTCTTGAAAAAAGTATAATTGTGAACCCACTTTTCATTTTTAATGATAAATACCAAAAGGTTGCTATATATTCTCGTCGTAATCTATTGGAAAAAGAATTTTCGCTATTGCTAAGTACATGATTACGGATGAGATTTGAACGAATATAAATGTTTTAAGAGTGATTGATAATTATTCACGACGTAGGAAAATCGAGCATGTGTAATGCTTAGTAGAAAGAACGCTTATCGTGTACGCTAACAGAAGACCTACAGAAACGTGCATAAACGCTTTGATGTTGTCGGGACATACGATTTACCTTTTGTTTTCAAACAAATATGGTAAATAAACCTTTTAAGTCACAGCAAGTCAAGTGAAAATATGAATGAAAGTAAGTCGCAAAAATGTCGTTTTCCTAAGTGATAATATGTAAGGATATTTCAAGTTTTTTTCCAGCCCCACCTAATCACCTATTTTCACTTGGCCGTATCTACGGCGAGTCAGCGACGGGTTTAATCTGACGATAACTGATCTATAGGTGGTCGATTTGACACATGGCGCAAGAGGATATTATCGTCGGTCAGGTTATGCAAAGCATGCCAGCATAATATTTTCGCTGTTTGATTTACCTTGGTGAAAGCGGTCCATTATTATTCGAAAACAAACGAATGCCTCTTATCGTTTTTCTGTTCCACATAGCATTGTGATCAATGCTTTCACTTTTCAGTTTCAGTTTAAAATTAGATTTTCTATAGCTCGCAAATAATGGTAGTCATCATTAAAATTAATATGTTTGTATGATATGTATGTTTTGATATTGCTGCAATAATAACTTGAATAGGATTCAACAGTTTTAGAAAGTCTGTTCTATTGGGGAGGACAATACAAAGACAGAACCATTGTCAAAGCTTGCGAAGTAATTGCATGTTTAAATTCATTGGACAAAGCATTGCTGAATATTTTAATTACAAATTTGTATTACTGTGCACTCAAAGACTTTCGTGGAAGCTATATTTCGACGTTTTCGTAGCTACAGTCTCTCATGGGAAATTATGTGAAAATAAAAACGTTTAAACATGATTTTAAATAAGTTAGCTAGCCTCATGCATTCAAAATGGTGGTCGATTTTTTCTTATTTCTTACAAAGCATAAGTGTCTCTATCGAATATTCTGTTTTTGCTTTCTGTCATCCACACCCATTACATTTAACTAAATGAACAGAAAAATATAATATATAAAAAATATCTTATCACATAAGAGAATCAAGTACCTATGTATTAAAAAAATTCGGGCCCTTGTGGGGTGGGGAACATTTTGAGGGGGGGGGGGGTGCGGGGTGGGGGCGGGGATGGTTGGTGGTGGGGGTTGAGGGTGGATGGGGAGCCAAGTACCTATGTATCAAAAAAAATCGGGCCCCCGGAGTGGGACTGGGGGAGGAAGGTGGGGAAGAGGCGGGAGGGGGGGGTCGAGTGTGGATGGGGAGTCAAGTAGCTATGTATTTAAAAAAAAATCGGACCCCCATATGGGGATCTGGTTGGGGGGGGGGGGGGGTTGAGAGGTGGAAGGGGAGTCAAGTATCTATGTATTAAAAAAATCGTGCCCGGGGGGACTGGTTTGGGGGGTGTAAAAATGGGGAGGGGGTAACGTGGGAGGGGTGGGGGTCCCCATGCAAGGGGGGGGGGGGAGGAGGGGGAGTACTTTCCCATTTCATGTCAGTTAATATGTTATTTCTAGGCTTAAGAAGTTTTTTGTCTATATATAAGTATAAGCAAAATCAAGTGACCCCTAAGGGTGGGGCTAACTTTGACCCCAGGGACATGGGTACCAGCAATCTTTGCAGGGGTCTTGCTGGTGATCAAGTATTCCAAGTTTGAATGGGATATCTTTGACACATTTTGAGAAATGGACATTAACAAAAAGGATAACCAAGAAATTTTAAGTTGAAAAAGGGGCATAACATTGCAAAAATAAATTTGAGGGTTATCTGCCCTTGAGAAATGGTGTTGTCTTAAGTGATACAATTGTAAGCATTACAACTGGAAAGTTTGATGAAGAAATATTAAGAAATAGCATAGTTATTGCCAATGTTAAGTTTTCATGACAAAATCCAAGTACAAAAAGGGGCATAACTCTGTCAATTGTGACCTTGACCTACAGATTTTGGCATCATCATGACCCTATTGTCATAAGCAATATAATTTGAAAGTTTGATAAGGAAATCTTAAGAAATGGCAAAGTTATAGCCAACGTTAAGTTTTCGTGACGGACGGACCAGCGACAAAGCGTTCTCTATGTATCGCCGTTTCTTCGAAAAGGCGACACAAAAAGGTTCACGACTTTGCAAATCTTCGGAATTGCGGAAAAATATCAAACGTAAAAGTCGCTAACTTAAAACGCGCGATCACATTTCAGTTTACAGTATAAGTATTTTGTCAGCCAGTGATCATCGCTTGTTATCGTTTGTACCACTTAAAACCAAACGAGACACTATTCTAAATAAGACATTTTCTGTGAAATAAATTAAATAAATGTAAATATTATAACCATTCTCAGGTTTAAAATTCTTCACTTACTTTGTAAATAACTTATAAGATGAGAAATTTTCTAAAAAAGTTTAAACTAATTCTCCTATTTTATCTTTCTCATTATTTCTTTATAATAAAAATAACTGCTGTCACAACATCGGTCAAACTAACAAAACTGGAACGCAAACCCTTTTTAGATGATTACACTTGTTTGACAAAAGATGTCGTAGTTTCTGCACACGTGCAAGATGTATCAATGTGCGCGTTCATGTGTACTGAGAAAGATTCATGCCAATCAGTGTTCTATAATCAAGAAGACGGAAAATGCCGAGGATGCACGGAGCGATATTCAGAATCAAATATGCCGTTAGTGTCAGCGGGATTTATACACTTTCAGAAAGAACAAAACTGTAAGTGAAACTTTTTTATGATTAAGACTGATATTTCGAAAATGTAATGCTAGAAAATATTGACTTAAGTTTTACGACCTCGATAAGTAAAGATGCACGGCGAAATAAGTCGCTACTTTTTCTGTCTTCTGCTTTTTTCGTGAATGTTTTTATAAAGGAGTTACGCCTCTCCACTAACACTACCAATGTCTTTCGGTTGAGAAGTTTAACCAAGTCTCTTGAGCGGAATGCTTTCTATCTCTCTGTTGTTATTATTCTAAAATCTAAACAAGAAATCAAAGAAAAACTTTGAGGACACTCCAAAAACCATATTTTCCTTTCAATATTCATGACACGTGCTCTGAATTTTTGTTCTAGTGATCTCTCGGAAGAGTTTTAAACTGAGTCCCTTTCAAAAACTAGGTCACCAGCTTAGATAAATGGAAAGGTTTGTAAATTGATTGTTTCTGACAAGGAGACATTTGAAAGAGATTGTCTATTTAAGCCTATGGAAAACATCAGACCTCGAGGATGAAGCCAAAATGGTCATAGCGGCAAAGTTTTAACAATTTAGGTGAAGTTAACTGGGCAAAGCTCTATGAAGTTAACTGGGCAAAGCTCTATGAAGTTAACTGGGCAAAGCTCTATGAAAAAATGTCAGAAGTCTAGGTCTGGTGGTTTCAAACAAGTACAGTTTACAAATTTTTTTATATACTTATGTATATTTTAAAACATGAGACCCCCGGGATGGAGCCGATTATGACTCCAGGGACATGATTTGAATAAATTCATAGGTCCATTAGCCAATGCTCCAATCAAATTTTAGAACTCTTAGCGTAATGGTTTCTGACAAGAAGACTTTTAAAGATTTTTTCTTTTTAAGTCTTTGTTAAACATCTTATAACCGGGGCAGAGCCAAACATGACACAAGGGGCAAAGTTTAAACTATCTTGGTTGAGACCTGCTAGACAATGGCTGTTCAAAGGTTTAGAATTCTGGGACGTTTTGTTTTAAACAAGAATAATTTCAAAGATATTCCTGTATATTTCTATGAAAAACATGTGGCCGCTCGGACGGAACCAATTGTGACCATATGGACATAATTTTAACACACATGGTAGTATTCTACTCGACAATGCTACACGCCATATTTCAGAGCCCGTGGCATGGTGATTTAAGACAAGAAGACTTTTAAAGATTTAAATCTTTGTTGCTATTGGAACCAGAGTTCTGAATGGAATGGAATTCCTTGAACAACTTTGGTAGAGCTTCAAGGAACATGCAAGGAACATGCCTGCACAATCTTGTTTTGACTTAATATTTTAGGAGTAGATAATGCTTAAAGTAAAATGTTGATGACGCACAGCGCACAACAGTTAATGGGCAATCAAAAAAATCAGCTGAACAATTAGTACTCAGGGGAGCTAAAATGTAATGTTACAACCACATGCTATAATTACACTAAATCCTATTGTTTAAGGCAACTACCAGTATTCAATTTGTCTCCATTTTGTACGAATTATTCAGACTTCTGTTACATTTCACTAACATAAGCTTCATTTGTTCCGAATATATTGCATAACAATGCAAAGATTACTATATAGCATTTTAACAACACCTAATGGATTATGATCAATCTTTCAGCCTGTGATACAGGATGGGCAACTTTCCAAGGATCGTGCTACCAGTTAAGTCCAGATGGTGACTTCGCAAGCGGAGTCGTAAGTTTCATTCATCAATTCATCAGTACTTCGTTCGAAAATGCATTACTTACTGAACTTCTAGATTTCAATCAGAAAACATGCGAGATAACTTTGATACAACTGATTTCCACAACAAATATTATTCATAATTTAGTTTGCTTTGAATCTGTAAGACGCCGCTAAAACGAATAATTTTATATTCAAATTAATAAAACCGTCAGGGTTTAGTTTAGTAGTATTTTGTGATGTTATCATATATTTTTCCCGCCTCTATGTATTTAATTATGATATCAATTTTGTACAGCAATATTGTGAAGCAAACGGTGGCCATCCTGTGTATGTTGAGACATCAGAAGAGAATGAATTCCTTAAAACTTTCCTCACAAGTGATACATGTAAGTCAACACGTGTACAAGTTAATGCCTATTCATGAATATATACACACAATACAGTGAACATTGAATGCACTAATTCTGCAACGGCAAAAGCAGTGGAAACGTTTGATATTTCAACTCAATAACAGTTCACAGTTACGATGATAATGTACATATCTAGGTAAACTCGTTTGATTTTGGAACTTACTTAGATGTTTTATGTTTTTGTTTCTTATATTATTGATAAGATTCAAGATTTATTTCAAAATACATGTGAACAATATGCCCATGAGTATACAGTGATAATCTCAAATAAATACATATTTACATAAACACTATGTCAAGGTCGGAGTGTCCAAGTTATACATAAATAATACAAAAATAGACATCATACAGTACAACTTATACTAGTATTTGTAAGACAAATGAACAAAGATGTACAGGACAGCATAGGAAAAGTGAAGTACAAGCTCTGTGCGATAATGATTCTCCCTGTCTTACTCCTAAGAAACATTCATATCTTCGCGAAGAGTATTACTGTAATTAATCCATGACCTCACATTATCATACATAGAATCTAATAATATCTAACATTTTACCCCTCACCCCAAACTTAAATGACTTTTACCAGAAAACATCTCTTACTAAATAATCAAAAGCCCTAGTAAAATCCATACAATTTTTTATTATTATTCAATACCATATTATATAGGGTTATAATACCATGTTATATGAAAATATTATCAATAGTATCCATATAGACATTGTATTTTTCAGCCCAAATGTTTAACCTCTCAATGAACACATATTAAAGAGTTTAACAAAAGTTCTAAGTATGGTTATACCTCTATAGTTGTTTGGGGTAACTACATCACCCTTTTATGAATAGGAACAATAATACCTTCTGTCTAATTTGATGGAAAAAAACTAAATAAAACATTTTATTACATAAAGAAACTATAAAGTGTATAAAATGCTCACACCTAGCACCAAACTTGAAAAAAACCACGCAATAAATAATCAGATCCAGCAGATTTACCAACATTTAAACTTTTACAAATTTCATCAAAATGAAATGTAAAAGTTACATTAAGTTCGGAGAATATAAAATCTAATTCTCCATTTAAATATCTATCATTAAAATATAAAACATCTTCAACAGCTTGATAAATTATAGATTCTGGGTCATTAACAGATTTCAAATATATTTTGAACTTACTTGTTCTTAAATTACATCAATAATTTTCTTTAGAAACAGTGTCCTTTAACATTTTCCAGTATCATTTTGCATTACTAAATTAAGCAATTTTTAATTTGTGAGTTTGTTCTTTGTCATACAGAAATGAATATGATTATGAAACTACTACGCCTTGGGGTTTGACATTTGGCATACCGGTTCACCTAGAGGTCCTCTACAAAACTTGTTCAAATTATCCCCCTTGGACAATTAAAAGCCCCGTCCAGGGGATCGTTTGATTTAATAAAGGCATATTATGAGGAAAACTTTAAAAATCTTCTTCAGTGAAACCACAAGACCTAAGGCTAAGATATTTTCCATGGAGCTTCATCTAGAAATTCTCTACCAAGAATATTCAAATTATGCTCCTGGGTTTAAAAATCATCCGGCCCCAGGGAGTCACTTGATTATTTTTAAAGGCTTACATGGGAAAAAATACTTTTTGTCAGAAAACACAAGGTCTAGTGTTAAGATATTTGCTGTTTACTAGTGCCTAATGGACCTTTACCAAGTTTGTTCAAATCTTGGCACTTTGGTTAAAATTGGCCCTGCCCCTGGGGTCACCAAGGCTAAAAATAAACTGTTCAATTTTTCAACATAGAGCCTTTAATTATTGACTGATATCTTAGATGGTAGGTAAAAATATTTAAAATAATTGTAACTAATTTGAAGTGCCGAAGATTTATGTTGAAGTTAAGCTGATAACACCCGCTCATAATGAAGTGGGTGGGATAAATTCGTGTCATGTTTATAATCATATTTCGTTCCTTCTCACTTTTGGCTTTTCATTTTGTTTTTTTGTCAGCAGTCAGCAGGTCTTTATAATGTGAATGATTTCATACAAAGTAACAGTTTTTGTTATGGTCAGACTACTACACAGAAAAATTACTGTGTTTCTCTATACCTTATAAACCTGATATGTCGGGTGAGTTTGAAGTGTATTATTTGTGTCATTAAGTGTGTCATTTCTTGAAACTCCCGCGGTGAAAGTATCTTATATGGTCTATATTTTGTCCTACGATAGCAATTTCTTAAAAAAGGCTCAAAGAGGGTTTATTAGTATCTAATACCGTAATGACCGATGTCTTAGATCTTTGGTATTTATGTACCATGGACATCTGCTCTTGGGTTAGATATTAGGTCACAAAGCTCAAAGTCACTGACATAGGTACAATTTAGTGGGATACTACGTCATGGCGCACTCGCTCTATTCTTGTTGACAAAACACGTTCTGCGTGTGAGCAAAGAGCAAGTGTGCGATGTGACATGATATCCCATATTGTAGGTATAAACAGAAACCACAAGACCTGGTGTTAAGATATTTGGGGTGTGAATGAGAGTAATTGCAGTTGTATTGGGTGAGCGATTAAATCGCCATCGTGGCTCTCTTGCAATGATAAATAATGCATGTTAAATGCTATCGATATCCCCTCATGCATAATTGAGAATTGGACCAGTGTTATTTTTCAAAAACCTCTTTTTTAGACAAAAAAATACCAATGTTTTGCTGCTTTTTGAGAATCGTTTGACATCATTTCTCTCAAAACGACGTTTATACTATAAGGGTTATTTCTGCTTGGCACAGCCCAATTGTTACGGTTATTGATTCATTTGACTGATTTGTCATTCAGATTCAAAGGTCAAAGGTCTATGTAAAACGTTGATAATAATTGGCAGCCTCATTCCAGTGATTTGTATGATTCTACGAGGGATATCAATTCGACGAATATGCTTTTTATTGTAAAACAAGCCATTCTGAAAAATACATAGTGAACTTATAGTTTCTTTTATTTACAGCTCACTTTTACTGGTATATGGGAATGACTGACAGTGCTGTGGGTGGAGTATGGCGTTATTACGGCACCAATGAACTGGTGACGTTTATGGATATGTATGTGTCGGAGCCCAACGATGATGTTACTAACACTCAGCAGTGTGCTATGATCGCCAGTCTCCTTGGCTATCAATGGGCGGACCATCGTTGTCTTGATATTTTCCCAACCATATGCGAGAAGTCTTTGTAGATATATAGACTTTTTGTAGATCAGGAAGTTCAAGAGAGACTCATTTTTTTTTGGAGTACTGTACCTGTGTTTAATGATACATCATTATAAAAGCGACGTTGTGAACAACTATAAGGCAAATGAAAACTAATTTACGAAAACTTTTTTTCAGAATAATATTTCTATTTTAACCGATCAGACAGCTTTATCATCTCCAAGCTCCGCAAACATTCAAAAGTTCTCATAATGGAATCTTGCAACCAACCGAAAAATATGTAAGAGAGATATTTGAAAAGATGTACTCTGTATATTCCCCACTCGTCGGACAACAAATTATCATGAGGAATGTCAGTCACGATGCTTCTACATGTCTTTCTACTATACGCTTCTGCAACAAATTCTGGATATGATGAGTGAATTAGGTATTAACAGTCAACACAGCAAACAATCGGCAGCATTTCTGCATTAAGTATATCAGTGTTTTGTCGACAAACACATGTGACTTATCCTTTTTCTAAGAAGCTTCAATGCGCTGGAGTTGTTTTAAGTGGATGCCTAAAATTCATGATTGCTCATAATCGCATAAGGACGTGTTGCATTTACCACGGTTTCTGGCGACGAAATTGGACTTAAAGGTTTATTGAAAGGTATTGTCATTTAAGCAGTGAAGTGTAACCTAAAGTATACATAATGTAAAAGGCCTGAAGATGACCTTTGTTCAGGAACACAACAAAATACAATGTATATGGCTGTATTATACATAATTAATTGATCAGACAGTGTTTTAGATTCAGACAATGGTCATTGTTGGTCTTCTTATACAGCGTTTATGTTATAACTGTAATTGTTATATAAAAAAACAAGGCTATCATTCTTACCCATTTAGAATATATTTTTGGACCAAAATGCTTCTCTATTAATGCTATGTCTTTGCTATGTATAGTTTCTTTTGTTTCAATAAACGTTGTAATGGAGTGAATGCAATAAAAACTGTCATGTCGTTTTCTTTCATATCATAACATAATTATGATGTCACATCATCTCACATCACGTCATGTTATTTCATGTTACGTATTCTGTATTTATGCAGAGAAGCTGGGTAAGTTACACGACACGTTGACACATCATAACACGGCATAACGAGGTGATAAACGTTTATAGACATATCTTTTGATCGCTTTGTATGTCATCATGTAGCCTTACTGCAACTCGACAGATACCACATCATTACATTATCAGGGAGCCCCATATACGCTTCCGTACTTACTAGAACGAATTTTGCTTCTATAATCATTTATATATCGTCTTTTTTAATGTTACAAAGGTCTAGAATGATATATAAAATAATTGTCAGTATTGATTTTACAAAAGCACTGAAACACATTTCATTGATTTGAATGGCGTATATATAAAATTTCCCTATCAAAATCTCTATAAAGGCACGGCTTAATGGGTGGACTTAGAACTAAAACAAAAAAAGAAAGAAATACAGCTACAAGTATTTTAAAATAAACAGCAAACATAACTTAGTAATACCATTGGGTCAGCTGCTGGTGAATCAGGTCTAAATGTATCCGACAAGTGCCAACTTCTATTTCTTTCCTCCATATACGAATACTCCCTAATGACTGACGCTTGCAATTCTTATGACTTTATTTCATTCTTTTCTCGCTAAAATGTATGTTGGAAAGTTGTGATGAATGTCAAATATCGACTGGACATATGTCGGCATGCATGTTACGAGAAGTCGATATACAAAGCAAGTGATTTTGTCATTATAATTATGTAGAAAAGCTGCTTTAGTAAAACGATAAATTTACATATCATAAAACGACATGACGTGGTGTATAGAGGTATGTCGTCATATTTTTTGACAACTTGTCGCATTTTATGTCATCATGTTGCCTTACTGCAACTCAACAAAAACGACATTATTACTGTATTAGAGTGTACCATAAACGCTTGCATAAGATGAGACAGGTAAACTTAGAACGACAGAACACCCTGCTATTAGGACCCTTGCCATGATAAAAAGGTGGAAAAAAACTATTGGATGATAAGCGTCACAGGCAGGAGGATTTAACAAAGAGAGTTAATAGTTCAAAAAGGACAATTTTATATGAACTTATGCCATCTTGTCAAAGGTCTTGGCAGGTCATATTTTTTTTGATATTCAGATTTACTCAATACAAGAGTAAACCTTTTTATTTAGAAAGTACAAATGTAATGTTTGTTATCCTACCAAACACAAACGCACAAAGGGGATATGGTGTCAACAAATAGGATCGCAGAGGACCTTAAATAGGAACGGATACTGCCGTATGGATAGATAGTATACACGTAACACACCAGGATAAGTTACTCGTTAACGATAAAAATGGATGATTGACAGACAAACATTATGTGGGCTCCATTGAAGATTCTAAAGAAGCAATTCGCAAATGTTGGAGGCTTACAAAGTACTTTAAATGTTCCGCAAAAAGACGAAAAAATGAAACATGGCGACTATCTAACGTAAAAATGTCTTCTGTACAGATCCATTTCAACGGCTATAACCACTGGCTTACTTCTCATAAAGATGAAAATGGCTCGGTGATTGTATGTGACAGTTTAAAGTCAAATCGAACATTAAATAGTTACGTTAAAATAATCTTATGAATGCAAAATTTTCCAAAATAACAACAGCAATAAAATTGAAATTAATTAACCACGCGTACAACAACAGACGAACACTTCAGACTGTGGTGTTTTTGTAAGTGCCTATGCCGTAGAAGAATGTTTCACATTTTCAAATTGTTAAAAACCATTAGATTTGATATTTCAAAACTGAGGCCTCATTTAATGCAATGCTTAGAATGTCGATACTTCGAACAATTCCCCAGAATTAAGAAAATGTCTAAAATGCCAGCAGGTCATGTGCGAGTTGCAAAAATAACTGTGTAGTGCTTCTGTGGGATGCCGGCTTTCACAAACAAATGACAGCCGGCAATAAATAAAATGTGACACCCCAAAAATGCACAATACAATGGTTTCATCGCAAATGTGTAAGTAAACAAACTGCAAACTAGAAATGGAATTTTTGTAAAATGTAATATTGTTACGATGTTCCCTTTTTAATTTTTAGCTCTATTTACGCTACTGTAATTATTTTCAAAAAAACATCTGCTAGTATATTGATTTTTTAGCTCTCCTGGATCATCACCAACCGGACATAGTCGTAGGCACGGAGTCCTGGCTACATAAAGACCACAAAGATAGTGATTTTTCCCCAAAAACATAGGTTATTCTTCTTTCAGGCAAGACAGATCAAGCAAAGGAGGTGGTGTTTATCTTTGTAAAAAATTTCATCATCGCAACAGAACAGAAACAACTTATAACTGACTGTGAAATATTTTGGGTAAAAATAATTTTTGAAGCATGTAAACCTTTATTTATTGCAGCTTATTACAGACCTAAAGAAGCTGATACCACCAGTGCCATTGAACTCAAGAGGTCCCTAGAACTGGCAAGGAAATTAAAAGGCAATCTTTGGATCTTGGGTGACTTTAACTATCCAAAATTTTCTTGGAGTAAAGACTAATAGTATGTGCCAACTAAAAAAAACTTGTTGTACTTTTGTTAATCTATATGAAGATTTTATTGACTTGCTTTCAGACTTTGGTTTGACCCAAATGGTAACTGACAGTACAAGAGGAAATAACACACTGTATCCTTTTCCTCACAACAAATCATACCTTAATAAAAATATAACTTGTCTTCCAGGTATTGCTGACCACAAAATTATCTCTTTTACAGCAAATATAAAACCAAAACAAATGCGACAAAAACAAAGAAATGTTCCATTATACAAGAAAGCTGACTGGGATGGGTTTGGTAGGTACATGGAATCAGTGAAGGATGATATCTTACAAAATTATGCAGACAAATCAGTGGAAGCCATATGGGGAAAATTTTCAGATGCAATTTCTTCTGGTATTTCAGATTTTATTCCTACAAAAAGAATTGGTACAAAAAATTCACTACCTTGGATCACCCAGCCCATCAAACGCCTTATGAGAAAGAGGGATAAAATGTACAGTAAACTGAAAAGAGATGGAAACAACCGATCTAAATCTGCATTTCTAAATTTGAAAAATGTAATAAAGAAACAAATAAAATTAACTTATAACAATTATATTGAACATGTTTTAGGTTTACAAATCAGAATAGGGAAACGAAAGATGCAAACCCAAACTTTTATACTAAAAAACTTTTCAGCCTAATAAAAAGCGCCAGGCAGGATGCAACAGGTATCTCAACATTATATGACCAAATTTCAGGCATATCTAAATCAGCAAATGAAGAAAAGGCAAATATTTTAAATCAACAATTTCAATCAGTGTTTACACCCATGTCCCCCCTAACTCTATCTCAGTCTTGCATTTCAGAAGAACTCCGGCTCACATTCTAGTTTTAGTAAATATCCAGCTATGCCAGACATTACCATCTCAGTCAATGGTGTACTGAAGCTTCTTTCCAACCTAAATCCACACAAAGCTGCAGGCCCGGATAACATCAAGCCTTTGGTTCTGAAATTTCTTAGACACCAAATCTCACCAATATTGTCTCATTTATTTCAGAAATCTCTAAATACAGGTGTCTTACCAAATATTTGGACATCAGCAAACGTAATACCACTTTTTAAGAAAGGTAACAGAGAAGATCCAGCAAATTACAGACCTATTTCACTAACCTGTATAATATGTAAAATTTTGGAACATATTGTGGCTTCAAATCTGACAGCACATTTTGATAAACATAACAATCTCTATGATTTACAGCATGGTTTTAGGGAACGTCGTTCTTGTGAAACGCAGCTTGTACAACTGGTTGACGATCTGGCGTGTAATCTTGTAAATGGTCAGCAAACAGATCTTATTCTTTTAGATTTTAGCAAGGCGTTTGATAAAGTTAGTCATCTAAAATTACTTTTTAAATTGCAGGAATATGGAGTAAATAAACAAGCTGTAACATGGATTAAATCTTTTCTTATAGGTAGATGACACTGCTGTATACTTAGCAGTTAACAACTTGCAGGACTGTTCTATTCTTCAAAATGATCTGGACAAGTTAGTTCACTGGGAAAAATTATGGGACATGGAATTTAACCCAAACAAGTGTGTCGTTTTAATCATCTCTAAAAAAAGCATAAATTTCTTTTTAAATACAGGTTACATGGACAAATATTATAAGTCGTAGACAGTGCAAAATATTTAGGCGTTTCCATATTAGAAGATCTTTCATGGAACAAACATATAAACAACATCACCTCAAATGCTAATAAAACTCTTGCTTTCCTTCGCAGAAACATCCGAACTAAAACACAAAGTATCAGAGAAGCAGCCTATAAAACATTAGTCAGGCCACAAGTGGAATATGCCTCAGCTGTCTGGAGCCCGCACACAAAAACCAATATAGATAAAATAGAAAAAGTTCAACGTAGAGCAGTCCGATGGGTATAAAATGACTATTCGTATTACAGTAGTGTCACCCGTATGCAGACAGAACTTGGCTGGCAGACACTACAAGACAGACATGACCTTTGTAGATTGACAGTTTTTTACAAAATTGTTTATGGCTTGGTGGCGGTTTCGTTTCCGTTGTATCGTGAGAGGCCGGCGAGGGTGTCTCGTCACATGAAGAAGAAGAAGAAGAGTTTATTATGCAAATACATCTGACAAGATCCATAGCATAGCAGAATTAACAACAAAATTCATATGTAATAACTCACTGGTACAGCAAGATGATATAAGGCATAACAATTTTACAAATATTCAAAACAACTATAAGACACTTACTTGTAATGCAATAAATATTATTTCATTAAAACAGCATTTAATGTTCTTTGATTTACTTTAAAGGCAGATTTTTGAATGATTTTTTTTTCATACGGGAGAGACTACATGTATTAGGAAAAAAACACACACACTAGCCGGCTACTAATCGGCGTCTTATCTCAAAATCCTTGAATGTAAAAGTGGCAAGGTTTTTTAATTCAACTGGGTTTACACTGTTAATCAATTGTATAAATTTAATGAAACTTGGATGACGCAGATAGTAGTTGTTTATATATTTTTTTCCTAATATCTTTATAATTATCGCATTCTAAAACAAAATGAAATTCGTCCTCTAATACCCCGCATTTTATACATTTACATTCGTAATATGGTATACTTTCGGGTCTATGCCACCTTCCGGTTTCAACCGCCAACCTGTGTGATGACAAGCGTAATCTAGACAAGTATTAGCATTTCCAAAAATGCTTGAAATCGCCAGGTATGACGTCTTATCCATAGATGAATGTATTTCTTGTTTGTTATTCATTGATTTAATAATTTTATAACATGCTTTGCAGTGAAAAGCGAAGTTATATTTGATAATTTTCACACAGAAATAATAAAGGAGATGAAGTATACATTGTAGTTTTTATTGTAGCTGGGCTATTTTTGAAAGCGGATGATTTGGCTTCTTTATGAAAAGCATGTCAATATCTTTATACATCATGTTAAAATTTGCAGCATTAAAAACTTTTTAAATATTGCTTTGTTGTAAACCAGTCTACGCATAATTAATTAGCTATTTGCGTAGTTTTATACGTTATTTTTTACTAAAAAAATGTATACTTAACAAAAGCTAGATACTATTCTTCAATATCATAAAATATTACATGTACAATTTAAACAGAATAAATTTAAGGTAAAAAGTGCCCTGACCCTAAACAAGCATATATAAAACACGGAAACTTCTCACACCGGGTACGTCACGCTTTGCTACCTTAACTGTACTGAAGAGGGGAAGTAACCGCTGCGGTGAGTTTGTATCCTGATTAGAATCGCCCGGAAGCAAGCATTTAATTTTTTTTCTTTAAGTGCAAGTTTTGGAAAAAACAAACAAAACATACTCTTATTTAGACTACATTATCTAGTTAGAAATGAAAGTAGCAAAAAATATTGCGATTATTCTGTGTTATCCTGCAAGAGCCTGAAGACTGGTACTGAGTTCGTACATTGATGATGGAATTTTTTAGTTGTAAGAATAAGTAATCCGACAAACATGGCGGTTGGGCGAGTCCATTTACACATCCCTTGCTGAAGATTTTTGACGTCCATTTTGTTATCATGTGATATGAAATTATTCGCTTTGATTGGCTAAAGGTAAGCGGTGTACAGGCAAAACTGTTCAAATCTTGTTAATTGTATATATCGCCGTCCAGGAACGGCGATAATAAAGCATTTCTGTATATCGTTATATTTACTAGATTGAGATACTCGCTAAAATTAAAACTGAAAATTGTTCTGTAAAACAGTGATCTAGATGATTCGTGTATAGTTGCATTCAAATTTGGGGAAAAAATATCTCGCAATCTTTGCTTAACTAACAGTAAAAATAATTTAGTATTCCCTACTTCTTGATTTAGCCAAGCTTCGTAAAACCCTAACTGAGAGAGTAACACTTTGACCTTCGAAACCCAGTTTGTTTTGTTAGGATTTGCATCCAATGAATTCTTTAACATATTATAAGCGTGTTTAACATATTTGTTATCTCCACACGCGCAAAGTTTTAACCAATACTTAATAATAGTATGGTATCTTCCGTTTATAAGATTTGCTGTTCCTGTTTCACCATAAATAAAGTCATTTTGGTTGATTTCTTAACGCCAAGTAACCTTTTGCAAAACGCTAAATGTGTGCGCTCAACCTGAGACCCATTATTAAATCCCCAAACTTCACTAGAATAGTTCAGAATTGGAGCTACCAGTTTATCAAAAAGATCTAATGTGTGTTTTGGTGAAATATCTGTAAACTTAAATAAATACTTATTCATTTTAAAAATAGCCTTTAATGCTTGACCTGCTAACATTCTATCAGTTTCATTGAATAACCCACCTGATGTGAATAAAATGCCAAGGTATTTGAATTAACTTACAATTTCTATTTCTTCACTCTTATATTTAAATGACAAATGTTGTGGCAGTCTACCACCTTTTTGAAAAACCATAACTTTAGATGTTTGACATTTACCGCCAGCTTCCATCTATCACAACAATCCGCTAAAACATTTAATGAATTTTGTAATTCATGTGCACTTTTGGCGAACAATAAAATATCATCTGCGTACAGTAATAAAAATAATTTCAAATCACCTAGTTCAATACCTTGCACTCCATGTAAAATAAAGGTCTCCTCTATATCATTAAGATACATACTAAATAAAAAAAGGCAATAGACTTTCCCCTTGACGGACCCCTAAATCACATGTGAAAGAATAGCTTAATTTATCGTTCATTTTCACTTTTGACTTAACACTCTTATACATAGATTTTATTACATTCAGTATGTTACTCCTCACCCCATATTTAATTAATTTGAACCATAATATATCCCTTACAACAAAAAAATCAAAAGCCTTTTGGAAATCAACAAATGTGCAGAATAGTCTGTCGTTGTTACTTAAACAATTACTAATTAAACAATTCAATATAAATATGTTGTCCACTGTACTCATGCCTTTAAGGAAACCTGATTGGGCTTCTATATAAACTGAATATCTTTCTGTCCATTCATTTAACCTGTTATTAAGAATTCTTGCGAATAATTTTCCTAATATACTAAGTAGTGTAATACCTCTGTAATTCCCCGGATCATTTTCATCACCACCTTTGAGTATCGGGACAATAATACCCTCAGACCATATTTCTGGGAAATGCCCTAATTTTAAACAGGAATTGAATAAAGCGTGAAAATAATGTATTAAATACTCTTCACCATATATTAACATCTCGTTTAAATATAAATCTACCTCACCGCTAGTATTTTTTTGTAATTGTTTAATGGATTTATTTATTTCTACTAATGTAATTTCTATGTCTAATTCTGCAAACATAACCTGAAGTTCCCCATCCAAATATCTGTCATTAAAATATAAAATGTCTTCATCGGCTTGATAGAAATGATTTTCTGGATTATTAATAGCCTTGAAATAACTCGCAAAATTGTCCGCACTTACATTTGAACTTGATACCTTAACTGCTCAAGAATCCTTTAACATTTTCCAATACTGCTTAGCATTTGTTAAACGCGCGTCTACTAACTTTATGGTAACATTTCGCCTACTTTCATATTTCGTTTTTTTTAACAATTTTTTGTATTCTGCACGCGAATCGGACAATCGTTTTCTATTTACATCATTTTTATTACGTGTGTATTTTTTCAAATCATTATAAACCTTATTCCGTTTCGTGCGACAATCAGTATCAAACCAAGGCTGACTTGTAGAACTTTTCGTAGTATACTTTTTTCCGGAACCTTTTCTAAACAGTGGCTCACAAACATTACCCATTATAGAAGAAAATTCTAAAACATTTTGATCGACAAACGTGCCGACCGATGCAACGTTAACGGTATCAATTAAATTGTGTAAACTCCTCTGGAAACTCTCTTGTTCTAACTTAGATTTGTAGTCAGCTAAGTTATCATTACTCCAAACATATTTAAAATCACGTGATTTAGAATCGCCTTCATTTTTTGAATTATTTGGAAGACGTGTTTGCCCTGATAAGCTAAAATACACCGCGCAATGGTCCGACAATATATTCGGATCACCGACAGAAAATGATGAAAACATATTTATTAAAGATTGGCTACAAATGACGTAATCAATTAAACTGCTACCCAGTTTTCCCACATGCACCCCCTATCTTTCAGACAAGTTCACACCTCTTCCAACTACTTCAAATATTCTTTTTTCTCATATACCGTTGTACTCTGGAACAGCCTACCTGCTACTGTTGTCTTACAGGCAGATCTTGATGGGTTTAAGGGTGGACTGAACCCCTCTTTGCTCCCCAGTCGCCCCTGAACGTGTAAAGCTCTGTTTTTAACAAACTTTTTAAGCTATAAATACATTTCGTCTTATTTTAACACTTTCACACTTTACTTCACATCTCACTTTCATGCTTTGAAGTCTCTCTTTCAATGCTTTTAAACACTTTTATCTTGCACTGACGCGCACCTGCCAGTCATACCCGAGAGGGGCGTTAGGCAGGATAGATAGATAGATAGATAGATAGATAGAGAGAGAGAGAGAGAGAGAGAGAGAGATAGATAGATAGATAGATAGATAGATAGGTACTTGCTAACTTTAATACGACATTCGACAGCTTTGCTTTACATGTGTCATGAAAAGGCATTTTAGTGACATGTTTAATAGTCTTTGTCTTGTATAATTTACTTATTTTCCAGTGATAAACATTCAGTTCCATCACTATACTTACCACCAGTTAAAGACTTTGCCTCAGTGCACTAGTTTATAATTTGCCCAAATTTCATCATATAGTTTCGATATTTGGCAAATTTAGTGTTATAACTAATTTTGTAATTCTAAATTGCTTTCAGATATACCTGAAAAGAACACTGCTAATGAGAACAATATATTTTGAAACTAGAGAAATACATCATTGTAGATTTTCTGCTATTGGGAATTTTTTCCATAATTCATTTCATAGTTACCTCTAGTCTATCTAGAGTTTTTCAGTTACATATGTTGGATCAGGGCCTTAATTTACATTAAGGCCCTGGTTGGATCAATAAAAGAACGAGTTTCAAGTTTCAAAAACGAAGCCATTCAGCTTTTCAAGTGCTTTCTTCCCCCAAATAAAGTTCTAAAAGGACCGGTGTCTAGCTTTTTTTTTACAAAGCTAACCTTGTTTATTCTAAAGTGTAATCATAAAATTCGGCTATATATTATGTCACAGTTGTATCAGAATTACTTGCTAAATTTATTATAATAGACATTCGAAAGCTTTCTTATGCTGCGTAGATTTTAATTTCATCAAACTTTTTTATTCTATGGTGTATTCATTCAATTCTGCTAGTATTATATTTTGCATTAAAATTATTTGCTAATTTTAATATAAGATTCCAAAGGTTTTCTTGTGCTGCGTATATTTTACTTTCATCCTTTATATATGATATTTTCATGAAATATAATATTATATAGCCTAATAAATTATTATCCCATCCTTATAAGAATACTGTTTTTTTTTTTTTTTTTTTTTTTTTTTTTTGGATTGAACATGAAAATTATTAAATGAATAGAAACAGTTTTGTTGTTACATATTCTATGACAATTTTTGTTACATATTCTATTGTACATTTTTGTACAATTACAAAACAGCTGTTAAAACTAGAGCAGGGCCGCAGAATAAGGATGTGCGATTTCAGTCCATTCGGAACACCTCGGGCGACTATTTTATTACGTTTTATGACGCATTTTTTGGACATGTAAATATGGAAAATAAATATAAGACACAAATGTATCAAATCTTTACAGGAATTTCTTTTCAAAAATACGAATGATAATACTAATTTGACAACAACTTTATATATTAATTAAAGGTACGTTTAATACATTTTGTAAAATAATTTTTGCATAAAACGCCTAGACATTAATTTACTATTAACTAACTTAATAACATTGTTGTAATAATTTTTAGGGCACTGTTTTAGACTTTCTTTATGTACAGTAGGCGGCGAATGTTTTGTTCGCAAAAAAAAAATCATTGGTATTTATAAAATCAAGATTTCAAGAATAGTTTTAAACTTAATAGTTCATTGATAAAAAGAAGTAAAGACATGCACCTTTGCAGGTGTGACGGACACGTGTTGCAAATTAACGGCAATTATGTGTGAACAACATGCTACCTGATTAGGCGTGTCGGCACTTAAGATAGATATAACATGATACACATATTGCGGACAATATAAATATATAGGGAAAACGCTGACGATATAGATATAGAGGAAAAAAGCGGACGATATAGATATATAGTGTAGACTGATTGATGATTAATCAGGAATTGATGAAGTTTATAAAAATTGTGTATAATTGACTTTTATACATTAATATTTAAAAAAAATTACAAGTTCATAACAAATTGGAAGACATATAAAAGAGAAAAACGCTGACGATTAAGGAATGGAATCAATGAAAAATAAGCAAATATAATTCAATACATTTTATAATATTTCGTCTCTATTATTTTCGTATTTATCATTATTTTGTTTTAATTTAAAGAGAAAAAAGTTTAACATGATACAAATTTATGAAATGCGCTTGTATAATTGCGATGGAGACGTGTAGCAAATCTAATCAAGATACAACAATAAAGTGTGAACAACACCTGATTAAACGTGTCAATCCTTTGGATACAGAAAATGTAATATGCAATTTGCGGACAACATAAACATATAGGGAAAACGCTGACAATATAGATACAGAGGAAAAAGGCGGACGTTATGGATATTAAATAGTTCACAATGAGGGTTGTTTAGCGGACGTTCATAAATTGGAACAAATAAAAACGAAGCTAATGTACTTCGTTGCATTTTTATTCAAGAAATATAACAAACAGTTGAATCAACTTAAACCACAATCAATAGATGACACATTAATGGGAGCATTAATACATTTTATTTTTGAAACCATTTATTACATTTATTGCATAGTACCATATCGTCAAGGCATTCAGACAAATTACATACACTATATATGGTCAGCATTTTCCCTATATATCTATATCGTCAACGTTTTCTGTAGCCACTTTATTAACTATACAAGTGCCGGCTCGTGATTAAGTAAAATACATAAGTGGCACGTGGATACTTGAATTAGTTGATTGATATTTATAGCAAAGAAATTTTTTTAGTTACTTAATTGGATTAAAAATACATTTAAAACTAAGAAAAAAAAACGCTGAATTTAAAATACATCATTTTTAAATTATATAATCTTATCATATACATGGTTGAAGGCATATTTTTTAATTATAACAGTTTTCAATTCGCCTATTTTATAACTCTATATATGGTCAGCATTTTCTTTCTATATCTATATCGTCCGCGTTTTCTGTAGCCACTTTATTAAATATACAAGTGTCTGTTCGTGATTAAGTAAAATAAAATACATAAGTGGCACGTGCATACTTGAATTAGTTGATTGATATCTACAGCAAAAAAAAAATATTTTTTTTTATTTATATCATATATAACTATAAAAAATGCTGAATTTAAAATACCCTTTTTCAAGTTATAATTACTTTATTACGTACATGGTAGAAGGCAGATTATTTTAATTTATTACAGTTTTCTTTTCGTGTTTTATAACTTTATATCGCCAGCGTTTTCCCTCTATATCTATATCGTCCGCTTTTTCACTATATATCTATATTGTCCGCGTTTTCTATAGCAACTTTATTAAATAAACAAGGGTCATGTGTATGATTAAATGAAATATACGGGTGTGGGTGCGTGATTAAGTCAAATACACAAGTGGCACGTGGATACTTGAATTAGTTGTTTGGTATTTATAGCAAAAAGGTTTTTTTTAGTTACTTAATGGAATCAATATATATAAAACTAAAAAAATAATGCTGAATTCAAAATACCTTTTTTGAATTATATAACTTTATCATATACATGGTAGCAGGGCTTTAATTTACATAAATTAAAGCCCTGATGGTAGAAGGCAGTTTTTTTTTAATTTATAACAGTTTTCTATTCCTTCCGTTCTTTTCCTTCATCTTTTCCCGTAATTTAAAACATAAATAAATTCAAGGTATTTAAAAATTTTATTGCACTTCATTAATATATTTTATCTTTTTGAAAACAAATTGACTCAGACTAATCAAATTTGTTTTTCATCAATATACATGTATATGTTATGTATCATAAGATTATCCTTTATATATCTATACAACAATATTGTTTCTAACAAATGTCATTGATATATATTACTTTATAAAGCCAATTATTCACCATTTTTATAAATTTAATTATGCTCAGTCATTTTACACTATATATCTATAGCGTCCGCTTTTTTCTTCTTTGTCTATATTGTCAACGTTTTCCCTAAATGTTTATATCGTCCGCTTATGGCGTCCGCGTTTTAAACTATGCCAATAAGTTGTCGGAAAAGGCCGAGTTGTTACGATTGATTTCAGTCTTTCACCCTTAACCTTGACCTTGACGCACGGATCACGAAGATGGACATTATAGCTCGTGTATGTCCATGTTTATTTTGTCATTCATGACTTGGCTTAATTGCGGATTGATTTGATATTCCTTGTTAAGATGCACAACGTGTTTTCATGGTTTAATTGATTGGATTTGCTAAATGATAGAAAATTACTGTTCGAACTATGCACCAAACGTACCCTAAAACTCCAACTTGAAACTGCCAGTACCAAACAGTTGATAACGATTAAGTTTAACTGACACAGTGACAGGAGTATGCTATGAAATATGAGTTGAATTTGTTTCATCTATCTGTGTTTTCTTGGAAGCTGTCTAGCTAATGATAGTCCTGTTTTATAAATTCCATTTTCACCTCTTATGTTATTTTTTATCATTTTTTTACATTAGCCCAACTTGTCCTTCACTGAAACACTTTGCATTTTCATTTTTTTACATTTTACATTTGTCAGGAAATAGTGAATTTGACCAATGTAAAAAATAGCTTCAAATCCGTGGTATACGTCTAAATATTTTGGACTATAGTCCAACTAATCAGACTTGTTTTAGAGAGATCGAGAAAATTTTTGACAGGCGATATCTTTTCACAATGGATTTACAATAATAAAAAAAAATGTCTATAAAATGGGTCAAACAGCCAATGCCAAATTATTTTAATCATGTGTACTTAGTCAAAATCATTCAGGTGAATATTTTTGTGTTGGGTCAGATTCTCGCTTTAGCGGATACAATATTTCGGAGACAAGATATTGACCCAGACAAAAAATTACACAATACCTTGACTTGCGTACAATTAATTGGACTAATGTGTACTGTGACCGTGTTGCATGAAAAGTAAAACAAAACATCAGAAAAAAATTATGTTTACAGATGAAAATATTTACATGATTGCCAATTAATAGGACTTGGCCAGTGTCAATGTGTTCTTAATTTTACTTTGCATTTGATTGCATTTTCTTTAAAAAGACTTGTGGTCAAGGTGCTAAATTCAGACATTTTTCAACTTCAGTTTATTACTGTCAAAAGTCAGTACTGACTATACTAGGCAGGCACGTGTCAGGGACATTAAAATTGTCGAAGATAAAAATAAAGTTAACAAAATTTTACTAAAGATCTTACTTAAACATTTATAATTGTGAACATTTAAAATCCTTAAAACTTCATGTTCAGTTCACTGATAAAACCTTGTACAGTTCGGGTAGCCTTTATCTCAGTCGGTAATTTGTTACAGAGTCGTATAGTCCTTGGGAAGACTGAGTCCATGTGATGTTGTGTTTTTGACTGCAGGATGAGGAATTTGTTGTTTCTTTTGTCTGTAAGGTGATTGTGATCGACATTGACCTCTTTATTTTTTATTTTGTATATCATGACCAGGCTGGCTTGGTTTCGCCTTTGCTGTACTGTTGACCATTTTATTTCCTTAATCATGTTTTTACACTGCTTGTACAAATGTATAGTGATTATCATTATGAACATACCTTGAGGCTGACCTCTGAACCATTTCTGTTCTGTGAGTGAGGTATTTTTGCCATGGGTGCCATATGGTTAAGCAATATTTGACCTGTGGTGGGGTCATACATATGTTTTGTATGTTGCTTCTTTGAGCCGTTTGTTTTGTGTTTTGATTCAAACTCCTAAGTATTTTGAATTTTCTGTGGATTTCAGACTGGTTTCTTTTTCCTTTGTATTCTATGTACTTCATAATTGTAAGGGTTGAACTCTTGATTGTGTGTAAGACAGGAAAACTCAGACTTCAGCAAGATCAATAAAGGCCATTCTGGACTGACACCGGATCAAAATTCAAATAACTTTAACAAAAGGTTATGCATCACTGAAGTTATTTACACAAGGGTTTACAAAAATATTCAAAGCATATTTGAAACTTCCTGTGGTGAATTACAAGAAAAAAAGCCTTTTGTATAAAATGAAAATATGCAGTGTGTTTATAAGCCTTGGTGATAATTATTTAATTTGGCTTCAGAGGATGTTTACATATTCTCTAGTGTCAATTCATCTTTCTAGGATGAAGTTATGTGATAGTTTTACTTGAAGTTAAAATTCTGTTCATAAATTTCTTATGCATGTCTGACATGTGCTTGAACTTGAGACAGGAGCGAGTTGTGGTACATTTCAGCAGTGATTTTCTTTCTTTTGACTAGATATTCAACAATGAAGTAAAAAACATAGTTATGTCTCTTAAAAGCATCATTTCAAGGAGGTGCAGTGGTCAAGGGGTTAGAGTGCCGGACTTCCGATACGGAAGTTGCTGGTTCCAAACCCACCAGCAGCGAGAGTCTCCAGTGACATTCCACATTCCTCACTTTCGGAGCGAGTACTGGTTTGAACCCAGGAAGCAGTCAACGAGAGGGATTCATAAAAGTTGCAAGAAATTGCTTCACAGTCAATGTAAAATAAATAAGTTTAAACTATAAAAAAAGCTAAATTAAAGCATCATTTGTTTGACCTAAGAAGACATGCAGCTTGCTACAAGATTTCCTGCATTCAGCACCAAACTTTGACATTTTGTAAAATGCACAAAAATGTAAACAGACAAATATCATTGGTCATGAACTACTGAATGTTATGATTTCAGTGAGGGGGGAACTTTAGGCAGAACAATGACATCCATTTGAGATTTTAAACTGTGAGAGCCAAAGACTATAGGAATGGAGTGTAAAAATAATCAAACTGAAAGGTTAGTGATTTTATTTTTATTATTTAAACTGATTCGATAAAGAGCAAAATTCACATGACAAATTGCATGAAATAAGAGGCAAGACACTGTATGTGTCGGTGGGCATGCTAAGTGCTATTAGTTTCTGAAAGTATTCATATAAATTGTATAGATGCAAGAAAGATGTCTGATCCTGACATAATTTATTATGTTATGCAATGTTTTAAAGTCTGACACAGTGGAAACCTGTTTTAACGTTTGTTTACTGTTGTCAGAAGTTTTAGATTTTCGAATATCTTTTCAGTCACAGTTTTGGCTTGAAGTTTTTCAAGAGGTTTTTTCGTTTGCTTCCATGGTTGTTTCCAGCATGGATTAGTAAACCTGTCCTGTTGTTTGTGTTGCTACTTTGTCTGGGTCTCTTAGGTAAGATTTTGTTTTATTATCTGCTTAAGTTCTCTGTATACAGTCATTTAAACTGGGACCTCAAGTTTATATGTTGTAAAAACTTTGGAAAACAGTTCCTTAACAGTCTATGCGAAAGACCTTGGAAATTTACCAGACAGTGGGTCTGGTAAACTTAGAAATTTCACCAGACCGAATTGAATTTTACCAGACCGAAGGAAATTGGAGCAATTCTGAGTGTTTTTTTCGGCAGCATGAAATACCCAAATACACTTGAAATATACTTCAGTACTGATGAAAGACGACTTTAAACAAATACTTATTGTCAAGTTCATTTCTACAAGGCACAGATAAACTAGAAAATTAAAATCAACAGCCCAAATTACAGACATTCAGTCATATTAGTCACATTTCGGAAGTAAATGGCTATCGTAAGATTTACACTCAGTAAAAAAATAAATATTAATGCAGGTTGCTTCTATTTGTTAGTATCAAGAATCATCTGCAGTTCGAACTTTCGACTCTTAACTCATTTTCCATTAAGACTTTTATTCTAATTTTCAGAGATTTCTTTTTTTATTTGCATATTTTTTATATATAAAGAAATATAATATTTAATGATACCTAATTAGTAATTATCACAAACTTTCGTTTTCACAGCACCGTGCATGAAAAGAATCCTGAATACAAACAAATGAGTTTCAACTGTAAAATTACCATTAAAAAAACATCCCTATTCTTGTCAAATCTTTGAAGTTAACTCCATAGTCTTGCTTAATTTGTTAAAAAATAGTTGATTGATACAATCCAAGACTATTTGGGTATATTTGATTGTATTTGGGTATAATTAGGTGTTAGTGGGTATTTCATGCTGCCCTTTTCTTTTTACAAATAAAATTATATTTCAATTTTAAGTAAATAAAACACATCCAAACAACTTTATAATTTTTTTTGACCCTCAGAGTAATATAACCGGGGCCTATCCTGTTTCCAACTGTCCATGAATTTTCTGTCTGGACGAGATTTCTCGTATTTTTCTTTTATTTTCGAAAAGCCTATGTGTATCTGCTGGGAGGCCGTCCTCTTTTCACTTGGAGTGTCCCCTTTGTAATACGCAAGACCTTTAATCATATTTTCAGTTGTCAGTATTCAGCTTAACTAATAAAATTTGATGAAATGAAAACAAAATCACGTGTTTAAAAAAGCCAAATCTTCCTGAAAAAAATAAAAAATCCGGCCCCCCGATTCTCGCGAATACTGCTGACTAAAAAAACTGCACGCTGGTTCTCGTTTTATATAATTCCTTCGAAGCGTATGCCGGAAACAAACGGTGCGTTATTTTAGTAAGTCATAATTTTATCTTCATTTTTGGCGGGTAAAGACTAAAATCTCGACGACTCCGGCATTTTTTACCGGACAGGCGGTCCGACTATTAGGAAAAATACATCGGACCTGCCTAAATTTTAGCGGACAGGTCCGTGGGTCCGACGGTCTTTCGGATTGACTGCCTTAAAACCTAGTTTTAAACTTCTTTTGATTGAGTACAGCTGTACATTTTGTTTTGACATCAACCTTTATCAATATATATATTGGTACTCATTTGCATTAGACTGTAGCAGACATGTAGATTTAATTTGTATATTTTGACTTGGGTTAAGTGATAACAGGACCAATGCTCCATATTGTTTGAAAAGTTTTCTCAGATTGAGTGACTTTGATAATTGTAATTCATTGACTTATTAGCCCACCTGAGCACATAGTGCTCATGTGAGCTTTTAGGATCGATGGCTGTCTGCAATCCCTTGTCTACAATTATTTCAAAGGACATCTCCTCTGAAACCACCAGGCCAAATTAAAAAAGACCTACAAAACATGCTAAGAATGTTACTTGCATGAAGCCCAATTAAAATTGTGCAAATGTTTCTTGTCCATTGCATTTTTGGGCCACAGCTAAAAATAGATTTAAAAGTGAAAACCTTCTTTTCAGTTTCTGATACCACAAGGCCTAGAGTTACAATATTTGAAATGAAGCATCATCTAGTGGTCCTCTACAGAGTTGTTCAAATCATGGTCCCAGGGTCAAAATTTGCTCTGTCCCAGGGGCCACATGATTTCACATTTAACTCTACCTTACCTACTTTTAGAGTCATTCCCCTTAATCAGATTCTTTAGAAGTTTTGTCCAGAGCATAACTCTAAAAGTACTTGAGGGATTTACTTCAAATTTAAGACACAGAAAAAGCACATTGGTAGGAAGTGCAGTGTGCAAGAACAATAACTCTACCTTGCCTACATTTAGAGTTATACCTCCTTTATCAGATTTACTTGCAAAAAAATTTCCAGAGCATAACACACCAAAAGTACTTGACGGATTTTCTTCAAACTTAATACACTGACATAGCACATTGGTAGGAAGTGCAGTGTGCAAGTACGGTAACTGTACCTTGCCTATTTTTGGAGGGATTTTCTTCAAACTGCATATGCGCATTATTACATTTAGTTTTTGAAAGTACTACCTTCAGGTAACTTCTTCCTGGTGGGGTGATTAACCATGTGTAACATGGCTCTTGTTGACAGATGTCTTAGATATTTAGTAGATCTCTTTTCCCCATAGAGTATTCATTTATCGACCAATAACATGGAAATTTTAGTGTAGGTAATTTGCAAGGACCTCTACTCTTTCATTGGGTTTGAGGTCACTTGGGTCAGTGTCAAGGTCACCGAGGCAAAAAAAGATTTTTCTACTTTTTGTGATAGAGCCTTTATTAACTTAGCCTTATTGACTGACGTTTTAGATATTTTGTATATACTTATTATAGATACTTTTCATTAACCTCTGCCTCAAACTGGGGTAAAGGTCTTGGAGGCTTAAAGTAGATTTTTTCTACTTTACCTCATACAGCCTTCATTTATTGACCTATACCTTAGGTATTTGGTATGTAGGAAACATGCATCAACCTCTACCTTTAGGTGGGGTTTGAGGTCACTGGGTGGTGGTCAAGGTCTCCAAGGCTAATAATAGATTTTTAGCTCACCTAAGTGCTTAAAGGTGAGCTATCGGGATGATTGATTGTCTGGCGTGCATTGTTGTGCGCTGTCAACAATTTGACTTGAATGACTTCTTCTCCTAAACTTAAGCATGGTCTTGTGGACCTCTATCAGGTTTGCTCATAGTACACCCCTGGGGTCAAATTTGGCCCCACCCTGGGGTCAAATGATTTTATATAGGGAAAACTTTGAAATTTTTTTTGTCTGAAACCACAAGGTCCTGAGCATTAAAATTTAACATGTAGCATTGTCTAGTGGACCTCTATCAAGTTTGTTCAAATTATGCTCCTGGGGTAAAATATGACTCTGCCCCGGAGGTCAATTGATTTTACATAGGCTTAGATGGGGAAAACTTTGAAAAGCTTTTTGTCTGAAACCACAAGGCCCTTAGCCTTAAGATTTGGTTTGAAGCATTGTCTAGCGGACCTCTACCAAGTTTGTTCAAATTATGCTCCTGGGGTCAAATTTGGCCCCACCCTGGAGGCCAATTGATTTTGCATAGGCTTATATACATGTAGGCAAAACTTTAAAAAAAAACTTTTGACTGAAACCACAAAGCCTAGAACTTAGATATTTTTAATGGAGCATCAGCTAGAGGTCATCTAACAAATTTTTCAAATTATGCCCCTTGAGTGAAAATTGGCTCTACCCTGGGGGTCACTTAAATTCATATAGATTTATATAGGGAGAATCTTAAAAAAGCTTTTGATGTTTGCTCAACAGCAGACCCAAAGGCAATGTGTTCAGGTGAGCAATCTAGGGCCATCATGGCCCTCTTGTTCTACTTTCTATCATAGAGCTTTTATTTATTGACTGATAATTTAGATATCTGGTTTGTAGGCACCTTCCTTGAACCTGTACCATTCACTGTGGTTAAGGTCAAATTCACCAAGGCTTAAAATAGATTTTTCTACCTTTCCCAGTAGTCTTCATTTAATGACCAATATCTTATGTAGCTGATATGTAGGTAACATGCAAGAACCTTTACCCTTGGGTGGAGTTTGAGCTCACTGGGGTCAAGGTCACTAAAGTTGAAATTGATTTTCTATTTTACCTCATAGACCTTTCATTTATTGACCAATACCGTAGATATTAAATTGGTACGTTGGTTCCTTGCATGGACCTCTACCCTTAGGTTGGGTTTGAGGTCAATGGGTCAGGATCAAGATCACTGAAACTTATAATAGATTTTTCTACATTCTCTCACAGAGCATTTATTCATTGACCAATATTTTAAGATATTTTGTTTGTAGGGACCTTCCATGAACCTCTACCATTCACTTTAGTCAAGATGAATATCACCAATAATTTATTATTGTAAAAAAAGATTTTTCTACTTTTTGTTATGGAGCCTTCATTTATTGACAGATATCTTAGATATATGGTATGTTGGTACCTTACATCGACCTCTTCCACTGGGCAGAGTTTGAAGTCACTGTGGTTAAGGTCACAGAGGTTTAAGATAGATCTTTCTACCTGAAGTCATAGTGTTATGCTAAAATTCAATTCAGTTTCAACCAAACTTTCACAAAACATTTATTGACAATAGATCTCCTTTCTTTTCCTGAACTGACCTGATCCCATCATGGGTTCCAGAGGAATGGGGGCCAGAATAGGCTTATTTTGCCATGTCTGCATGATAATGGTTTCACATCTTTGATAATCTTACAAACCACTGGCTTGAGTCTTTGTTTATTGACCAATATCTTAGATATTTGGCATGTACGTACTATAGACATCTGCCCTTGGGTTGATTTTAGGTCACTAGAGTCAAGGTTAGCCCTGATTTTAGGTCACTAGGGTCAAGGTCACCAGGGCTAATAATGAAAATTGGCCTTATCCCAGGGGTCACTTGGTTTTATATCGACTGACTTAGGTGGAAATTTTAAAAATCTTTTGTCAGAAACCACAAGGCTTTGAGTTTAGATATTTGCTGTGTGAGTGAAAGTATTTACAGTTGTAGTCAGGTGAGCAATAAAAGGGCTATGATGGCCATCTTGTATTAATTTCAGAACAGTTCATAATTTACAATATTGGCATGGTGCCAAGTAAATACTACAAGGTCCTCGGAGACAAGGACCGAGAAGGGTTCTGGGAACAGACAGGGATTGCAATTGCACTAATTATATCTGAAGCTTTTGTAAGTACTGAAGTTGACAAAGTAATAACTTCTCTTTTCATTTACTGAATCACTTTGTTTTTTTGTGCTCCCTGAAAAACTGTGGCAACATGATTATAGTCTCCACTTTGTCTGTCATTCTTGGCATAAATGTTCACCTCTTTGACACAGTGTCACATGCATGAACAAGGTCAGTAGCTTAAAGGCCACTCTTACAGGTCAGATAGCTACAATTCTCCTTGTATGGGCTGTAATTTGGCCTTATTTGGTGGGTAGTCTGTAGAAGGGTCCCAGGAAATTAGTCATCCATACCTCATCTTAATTATGTACCTTACATGCCGTTTGCTTTATGATAGAAAATTTATTAAAATCATTCAATACTAAAACTACCTTATTGTGCTTTGTGCTTACAAACAGAATTCAGACCTTTTGATTGTTGCAAATACTATTGATTACTTTTGTTTACCATTTGTTACTATTGTTGTCAAAACTTTCCAATATTAGCCATCATTTTAATATTATTTTCCAAGATGTTGTGACAATTAATGCCAATTTCAAAAACTTGGTCTAGTTTACTTTTGGTAATGATTATACAGTCTTCTTTGTCATTCTGGTACATTAGTTCTTAAAAGCTAGGAAGACTGCCTGAGATTTTCTGTTTGTTAAGTCATAGATTAAGAAAGAATCATCCGTAAACTTAATGTTGACAATAAGTTTTTCAAGTGAAACAGTATTCATATCTCTCACTTTGATATGAATAAGCTTTTCACTTTCAGTATAATCATTTGAAACCCATGATGATTCTGTTTCTCATCATGCACATGGGTTTCTGATGATAGGTGGGCTAATAATTCTTTTGATACAGTGGTAGAAAAGGGAGATAAGTTTGTTATTTTTCTGAAGGTGAAGGCAACATCAACATTTATGTCATCTTTTCTCTACCTCATCTGGCGAGACAATATTACAAGAAATCTACATACAAAATACTTCAAAGAGGTTGTGTATTATGCAGTAAATGTCCTTGACAAAACTGTAGATAATCCGTAAGTATAAAAATCATATACCCTAAATGCTTGAATATATTACACACTTTTTTACAAGAGTTTTCAGTTACTTCAAAGGGGTGCATATTTTACAGGAGGGTGGGCCACCAGACAAGTTTTTCCAACTTGAAAACTCTTAAAAAAGCAGCCAAAATAAAATTTATTCTGCCCATATGATTGTGTTTCCTCGTACTAGTTTACACCAGTATCTAAATGAACCGATAAAAATATTTAGTTGTTCATATCAATTGTTCCTCAAACTGCCTCTCAAAAATGCCACAAATATTTTCGAAAGAAATTGTCACGGAGGTTATTTGTTTTTAATGAAATACACAGGGAATGTAATCGCAGCAGTATTCATGCAAAGTTATTGTTACACTCTGAAAATGGCCGCTTCCTGAATGAAAAATAGCCAAATGGTACATCGATTTCCAGACAAAATTTTTGTGCATATTATATTCTAGTGCGTGCATTTTTTCACAGATTTTGAGGCCAGATCAGGTATGGGTTTTATACATGCTAGCATATAATATTCAGGCGTTTAGGTTATATGTTATATAACATTATCTGTGCATATAATTACTGTCTTCTTACCCTCTACTCTGTATAATGATTGAAAAAAAGTTATAGCAGGTATATAATTGTCTATCAAGTTATTCAATAGAAAATTAATGCATTAAGTTTACCTATTGTACTTATAAATCATGTTCAACATATGACATCGGGTAATAAGTTAAATATCATTTTTATATGGTTTTGAAAAAAAACTGAAGGCCTTAATGATTTTGGATGTGTGGCTTTACTAGATTTTAAAATAAAACATACAAAATACAGAAACTTTGGCTGCTCAATTTCATTTCAAGTGCATTTTTGATTGGAGTTCGGACTGAAAAGGATAAGAACGTAATTTTGATAATACAATTTCACCTGAACTACTTTTCACCTATTGATGAGTTTATTCCAAAAGCTATTTTATTTTCAGTGACCAGAGGATTGCACATGATGTTGACAAGTTGTGTCAGACATTAAGTGAAATTGTGTCACCAATCATCATCTCTCCATTCACTATAGCTTATTATATGTATAAGTCACAGGAAAGGTTAGTCATATTTCTTATTTGTTAAATTAACTTGACATCTATTGAAAAGCTTTCCCAAACATAGGTACTGTTTTACTTTTTTGCAAGTGACTGTTATATTTACAGCATTTCCTATGTAACAGTAACTGATATTTTGAAAAGGCATAATCTTAACATTGTTTGAAAACTGCCATTTTGATAGCAGTTAGTGGTGGAGATTCAAAAGCAATGCAGCATAAAATTGTAAAACTTATCACATTGAAATTATTGATCTTTAAAATGTTGGCAATTCCTTACAGTGTTGAAACAGTGGCTGGTCTGTGCATCAGTCTGTCTCACCTTTATTTCAAGGCTGTTTCTCAGTAAGAAGTGGCTTGAATTTAATCAAACTTTGTTTGAAGCTTCATAAACAAAAGAGGAATTGCATATTGTCAGGATAGGATGTTCCAGTAGGTTAGATGTCCACATTCTTTCTGTTGAAATGTATAAAAAGATTAGTTAAGTTACCAGGCTTTTTCTAAGAATACCAGTGACTTGAATTCAAACAAACATTGTTTGATACTTCATTAGCAAAAGAAGATTTGCACATTGTCAGGTTGCTTTAGTATGTTGAATTTTTCCATGGTCATGGCTGTTACAATGTGTAATAGAAGAGTTTAGTTACTAGGCAATTTCTCAAAAACCCAGTGAATTGAATTCAGACAAACATTCTTTGAAGTTTCACAAGCAAGAGAAGATGTGCATATGGTCAGGTTATTCAAGTTGGGTAAATGTATAAAAGAAATGTTTTCTTTTAAAGCCTTTTCTTAGGAAGAGGTGGCTTAAATTCAACCAAATCGTCATCGGCATCATGCAAAAACTTTAATGTAGCTTATTATTCATAAATCATATCACTTAGAGATGATCCCCCGACCCCTCTAGGGATGAGTAGGTGGTATTTGCAAAACATTGTTTTTAATTTTCTTATTTTGCTATTTGCGGGAGTGGGGTGGGGAGGCAGATGAGTAAGTTCTTGCAAGCAATACTAAACACAGACGAGCATTGGTGCTGCTCTGCCATGCTGTTGTTTCTATATCTTTTTGGCCCTTTGATTTTTTTAACTATTTCTCAGGAATCATTGCCTTGAATTTGACCAAACAATTAGTGAAATTTTACTTGCAAGAGGATGTGTGAATATTTTTGAAAATGCTTAATCTTACAAATTGAGCATTGTGAGATAGCTTGACATATTGACCCAAATATGGATAAAGCACATTTGGAGTGCATCCATCAGTGCTAAAGATGTCATTTTCCCCCCCTTTATCTTAGGAGACAATGTCTGTCTGTCAAACTTTGTTTCTGTTCAATATCTGGAGTAATCTTTGATCCACAGCCTTCAGACCTTATAGAATGATTGCCTATACTGAGTAGAAGAACCCTATTGTTTTTGGGATCAGTTGGTCTAAGGTCAAGGTCACAGTGACCTTGAATGTGACAATGTTGTTTTTTTCGATAACTGTAGTACCATTAAGTACCCAGAACCTTTAAGCTTCATGGGATGATTGCCCTTATTAAGTAAAAGAACTCTATTGTTTTTGAGGTCAGAAAGACAAAGGTCAAGGTCACAGTGATGTCAGAAACCATCTTGTTATTGATTTCATTAATCAGATATAAGTTGATTTGAACTGAAAATAATTTATTTGCTGTCTGTTAGATGTTACTGATTTTGCTTTATGCCAACATTTTAAAGCAGAACTTAAAAGTTGAATGAAATTAGCCTTGGCTTAAGATATGCTTATTTTTGAAAGTAGTATTTCTAAAGGCTTTTAGCAGTTTGTTGTATGTACTTCTTGATTTCTTTTTCAGAACAGGGTATATAGGACCAGTGTCTGTATTGATATTTTTTGTCATAGCAACAGTAATCAACAAAGTTCTGATGTCACCAGTTGTCAGATATGTCTTTCTTCGAGAAAAAATGGAAGGAAACTTCAGGTAAATCATTGTAGACTAAGAAAACATTTGGAGGAAATTTCTGGTTTAACTTTATCAGGATAATGATTTCCATATCATTAGAAAGATAGTCTTTACTGCGTAGCCCAATAGGTTTTGTCTGGTGTGATTATGCCCCCTCTTCAAAGAAGTGGGGGTATATTGCTTTGCATTTGTCTGTCTGTCGGTCGGTCCGTAGACCAAATGGTTTCGGACCAATAACTAAAGAATGCTTAGGCCTAGGAACTTCAAACTTGGTAGGATGATTGTCCATCACCAGTAGATGACCCCTATTGATTTTGGGGTCAAGGGGTCAAAGGTCAAGGTCACATTAACCTTGTAGGTAGAAACGGTTTCCGACCAATAACTAAAGAACGCTTAGGCCTAGGAACTTCAAACTTGATAGGATGATTGTCTATCACCAGTAGATGACCCCTATTGATTTTGGGGTCAAGGGGTCAAAGGTCAAGGTCACATTGACCTTGTAGGTAGGAACGGTTTCCGACCAATAATTAGAGAACGCTTTGACCTAGATTCACCAAACTTGGTATGCTGGTTGGTCATCACCAGTAAATGATCCCTATAGATTTTGAGGTCATTAGGTCAAAGGTCAAGCTCACAGGGACCTTCATCCTAAAAACGGTTTCCGATCAATAACTAGAGAACACTTTGACCTAGGTTCACTAAACTTGGTATGCTGGTTGGTCATCACCAGTAGATGACCCCTGTTGATTTTGAGGTCATTAGGTCAAAGGTCAAGCTCACAGGGACCATCATCCTAAAAGTAGTTGCTGATCAATAACTAGAGAACGCTTTGACCTAGGTTCACCAAACTTGGTATGCTGGTTGGACATCACCAGTTGATGACCCCTATTGATTTTGAGGTCATTAGGTCAAAGGTCAAGATTACAGAGACTTTCATCCTAAAAATGGTTTCCGATCAATAACTAGAGAATGCTTTGACCTAGGTTCACCAAACTTGGTGTGCTGGTTGGTCATGACCAGTAGATGACCCCTTTTGATTTTGAGATCATTAGGTCAAAGGTCAAGCTCACAGGGACCTTCATCCTAAGAACGGTTTCTGATCAATAACTAGAGGACGCTTTGACCTAGGTTCACCAAACATGGTATACTGGTTGGTCATCACCAGTAGATGACTCCTATTGACTTTGAGGTCATTAGGTCAAAGGTCAAGATCACAGAGACTTTCATCTTAAAAACGGTTTCCGATCAATAACTAGAGAACGCTGTGATCTAGGTTCACCAAACTTGGTATGCTGATTGTTCATCACCAGTAGATGACCCCCTATTGATTTTGAGGTCATTAGGTCAGAGGTCAAGCTCACAGAGACTTTGACTCTAAAAACGGTTTCCGATCAATAACTAGAGAATGCTTTGACCTAGGTTCACCAAACTTGGTGTGCTGGTTGGTCATGACCAGTAGATGACCCCTATTGATTTTGAAGTCATTAGGTCAAAGGTCAAGGCCACAGGGACCTTGATCCTAAAAACGTTTTCTGATCAATAACTAGAGAACGCTTTGGCCCAACCACAATCAATTAGGTGCTGCCGGGGGGCATTTATGTTTTACAAACATTTCTTGTTTTAATGGCTTTGAAACAATAACTAGCTGACTAGCTGTCTCCAGCTGGCTTGTAGTTTGACTGTATGTTTTGCTTTGTTTAACAACTTTATTACTTTTAAATGATTTACTAGTAAATTTTTTTCAGGAGGGTAGAACAAATGAAATATTTTCTGTGAAACAGAAAGTAGACGAAAATCACTGATTTCATTGATAACAATGGTTAATAAAAACTTTCAGGTTTAAACATATGCAGATCCGGTCATTTAGTGAGTCAGCAGCATTTTATCGTTCTGGTCATGTCGAAAATGAAAGAAGCAATAGACACTTGAATAACCTGATAAATACTCAACATACACTAATCAGGAAAGAATATGCATTAAATTGTAAGTATTCTTGTGTTTTTAGAGAAATTATCTCAGTTCTTTTCTTTCTTTTTTTTTGGTGCTCACCTTAGCACTCTGTGCTCAAGGTGAGCTTTTGTGATTGCCCTGTGTCAACTTTTTACTTTAAAAAACATCTCCTCCTAAACCACTAGGTGAAAGATGATAAAACTTTGCAGGAATGTTTGTTGCATAAAGCTTTACCAAAGTTGTTCAAAGAATTCCATTCTATGAAGAACTCTGGTTGTCTAGTAGACCTCTACCAAGTTTTTCCAGATAATGTCCCAGGGATCACAATTTGTCCTGCCCATGGGGTCACAAGTTTTACATAGGAATATAGAAGAAAATCTTTAAAAATCTTCTTGTTTAAAATCACAAGGCTAAGAGTTTTAAAATTTGGCATGAAACATTGAACCAAGTTTGTTCAAATAATGTCCTTGGCGTCATTAGTTTTACTTAGCAATGTATAAGAAAATCTTTAAAAATCTTCTTGTCTGAAACCACAAGGCCTAGGATTTTAAAATTTTGCATATAGCATTGTCTAGTGGACCTTTATCAAGTTTTGTCAAATTATAAGATTAAGATTACCGTAAAGGTCACAGAGGCTAAAAAAATATTTATCTACTTTACTTTATAGAGCCTTCATTTATAGACCAATATCTTTGATATTTGGTGTGTAGGTTTCTGTCATGGACCTCTGATGGGGTTTGAAGTCACTGTGTCAAGGTCAAGGTCACCATGGCTTATAATAGATATTTCTACTTTCTGTCAGAGGGCCTTTATCTGTTGACTGATATTTTAGATATTTGGTTTGTAGGCACCTACAAATCTTCATTAGAAATGAAATACTGCTTCTTATCTTTACTTAACAACAGACCAACAGCTAAAGCACTCAGGTGAGTGATCCAGGGCCATCATGGCCCTCTTATTTGTCTTTTTTGCTGTATTTGATCCAGTTTGAATGAATACTATTCTATATATATAATTTTTCTGTAGCTTCTTTTGGACTTATAATAAATTGAAATCAGTAATTAGATTAGAAACTGCTGCAGATTTACTATTTTTGAACAATTAAGACATCAAACCTGCATTCATTGTGTCACCTTGACACAAATGTATTAAATATATACATGGTTAGTTTGACAAAATCAGTGTCTGCTTAACATGATCAAGAATAGGAAAATTATTAAAATATAGTTAATGAAGAAAGGAACAAAATGCACATTTTAGGAATCAGAAGATTGTTTTATGGTTGATTTTTGATCATTTTTTAAAGTTACTGTATAGGTTGTTTTAAACAGCTCTTGTGGCACCATCCGGTAGAGAAATAGTTTCCATGTACAATTGAAGTGAACATATTTTTTTTGGATATGATAATCTTTTTCCCCCCAAAACATGTCATAACATCATGCTGTAAGAAAAAAAACAAGGCAGTGCCTTTATTAGAGCAATTATAACAACTTATACAGCATATACATGTATTGTGTCTCTTGTTCTTCATGCAGTTTTTATCTCTCTTTTTTTTGTGAATGAAAGTTTTAATACTTGACATTCAGCTTGTTGGCATTTTTATTAGGTGTTGGCCGTACTTCATTTTTAATTGGGTAATACCTGGGTGGGCTTGGTTTATGTTCTTCCAGTTCTTTGGTGATTCATTTTAACACCACAGTTACATCATTGGTTTCAGGAAGCACGCTTTGCATTGTGCACTACAATATTTTGTCCAGAACTATCTCCCCTCTCTGTTAAAAGCTTCAGGACATACAGTGATTATGTATTGTCATTTGACTCAGATTTCAAAGATAGTTAGCTAAACTTACAGGAAAAAGCAGCTAGAAACAAGTTGAAAAAAAAATCAGTTTTAATTTCAAGACAAGAATCATTCTGATACTATATCAGGTGTATCCGTCTTGTGTAGTTAAACAAACCCAAACAGTTTATTTATATCAGAAATTTAAAACAAGCCATCTAAATTAGTTTTGATAACTAAAATACCAATTTGTCACTAACGTCTACTCTACAAATCAGTTAAAGATATTCAAACTCTACGCAGTAGGAAAATTTCTTTTCAGTTAAGTGAATGCTTCAGATGTATGGAGGGGGGATCACTGTGTATGAGATTGGAAGAAAATAGGGTCCAGGATTTAGTGTTGCATCTAAAAGTAGAATATTACTTATCAAAGTAAATGTGAACATTTCAAACAGCACACATTGGTTACTTCCCTTGCAGTACAGTTATCACTGCCACTGAGTTTGTCATGTGATGATAATCGAAAGTAAATGAACAGAAATTAATGTTAAATGTTTCAATCTTATCACTCCAAGACAAATTAATGTCAATGCGGTTCTTATTAAACCTAAACAAAGGAAGAGCAAAAACTAATTTCTTAAGAAAGTTCATACTTGATGTGTACATAGCTGGAAAGGAGCTAAAGTTTACCCATGTTGGCAGAGACCTGTGCAGTAGTATGAAGGAGCGACCATTGTAAAGGAGATTGTGGATATTTATGATTCAAGCTCCATTTGTGAAATGTTTTAACTTTAAAGATTTATATATATACGTTTAACTAGACTTTAGAATTTTGAGTTCAACTTTTGAGTAAAAAAAAGACAGTCTCCATACACAGTCAAAAAATAGAGGAAAAGAAAGCATAAATTTATTTAAAGGTCAATTAAAAAAAGACACCAGCACAACAATTATGAAAAAGAGAACAGGAGGGGTTACTGCCTTAGAACAGTCAGTGGCAAAACATTTGCCACTGGAAGTTCCAGGTTCTAGGGTGCACCAACCTCACACTTGCCCCAACAGGTTTTCATAAGAACAAACAACAAGTTGTCATGGTGAATTAACCCCACCCATCAACTCTACAATGTTGCACGCAAAAGCACGCAGACATATAAAACATAAAAAGCTAATGGAATTCTAAAGTGAAAAGGATAGGTACTCGATGGTCTTACTGAGACGAGAGTCAAATATGTTTAACTAGATTTTAGAAATTTTGAGTTCAACTTCTGAAAAAATTACTGAGCTGAATCAGAACCTGTAGGAATGTCCATCAAACATATAGTTCCAGGAAATATGTTTAACTAGATGTCAGAATTTTGAGTTCCGTGTTGGAAAAGTGATCTAACCTTTACACAAAGAGCAGATTATAACATATGTAAGTAATTTTCAGTTGCAGTGAACATGTTTGATTACCTGGGCAGTATTTTAAGCTATATTGCCATTGCTTTTCCTATCTTCCTTGGGGTGTATGACAATCTCTCGGCCCCAGACTTGTCTGCTTTGATCTCAGCGGTAAGTATTTATAAACAGAAAATATAGCTTCTTCATATAGCTAATCAAAAGTATAAATTAGCGCTTGACTTATAAGTGCATAAGACAAAGTATTTTCTTTATTAATCAAGATGATAAAGTTAGAATGTCAGCAATCATCTCTCCATTTTTTTTCAAAGAGCTTACCTTTTGTCATTGAAGGCAGTTTTTCTTCTAAAACTGTAACTGTTGTTATGACAAGTGTACACAGTCTGGTTGTGTTGTGAAGGGTCTTTTCTGGCTGCTATAATGGACATAAGTCAGCTTTGTTTAAATAAGAAATTTAAAAGCAGGAAAAGATAAAGAGTGTTACTTAAATTAGTCTGTCTTTAATAAAATTGAAGCCCATAGAATCTGCACAGCAGAGGTATTCTTATGGGCATTGATGTTAGAATCTTCACTCTTCATCAAAATAAACTTCTTTTACTTTGAAAAGCACTAAGTTTTATTGCAGTTCATTAACTATATGATAACTTGTTTGATTGTAGAATGCATTTGTTGTGATTTATTTGATCAACTGTTTCACCAAGTTGACCCATCTCTCTGTGATGGTTACCAAAACTGCAGGAACTACTCACAGGTAGGACACTTCTCTACATGTCATTTCTACAGTCTGAGCTTTGGAGTCACCCTAAAATTTAGAAAAATTACATTTCTTTCAAAATCATATAAAACTAAAAGATATTGAAAGAACCATGACCTAAAGTCAAGTTGACGGTAAAAAATTTCACAGAACAACATGTAAACAGAATGTATGAGTACTAGTTTTTACATGGAGACTTTTGTTGTACAATTTTTTGTTGGATAGGCATTTATTATAAATGAACACTTTCTTAGTGTCTATGTGCCCTAAAAAGACGTTTTTTATGATATATTTAGGAAATAGATTTTAAGTTTGAGTGATATACCGTCTGATATAGCACGGTGTCGAGTTCAGATGCGTAGTAATTTAATCACGAAGGCTGTAGGCCTGAGTGATTAAATAACTACGCATGTGAACGAGAAACCGTGATATATACGACGGTAGATCACGAAAATGTTAAAATCTATTTCCATTCTAACACGTACGTATATTTATAAGGGGCGCAAGTATGTGCACTATTTAACAGTAACGTTCGCAGTGACGTCAGCGGGCGCGCGCTTGTGTGATCAGCGTGCTATACTGCCTATGATATATCACGCTCAATTCATTCTTTGTTTATTGTCGGCGAATTGCAGATAGTGTTAGAATGTTCAGTTATCAATTATTTTTCATATTACAGAGAATAACCCAATTAAATACATGTGCAGTTTATCATGGGTTATGTCCCTTTAAACCTTGCAGCATTTGCTTTTACCTTTGTAGACAGTGTAGACCATGGTCTTTCTGTACAACCATGCATTCTGGTCATAGTCTGCACTGTTTGCTACAGAGTCAGTTTATTTTCAACTAATACTTGTAGAAAAGATAAGGGGACAAGATGAATGAACATATTTCAGGGTTGTTGAGTTGCTAGAAGTTTTACAACAGCTAAAGAGTAGTCAAGACACAAGACTCGCCAGTAGACCTAATGAACTTAGAGGGTTCGGTTGGAGTGAAATGTAAGATTTATAATTTTTATGAACTTCTGTCCATAACACAAAGATATACTGTGCATCAGAAAAAAAATGCCAGTCATTTATGGTATTGAACTCAAGCCTGCTTCAGCAACCCAGCTTGAAAAAACCAACACTCTTGACCACTAAACTAGAGGATAGACTCCCTGATACAGCTGTCTGAGGTTGAATATGCATGAATCGAAACAAGTGTGCACTAATCCATGACATATTGTTTTAGAACAGTTAAATTAGCTGGAAGTTTTATGGTGATTCTAACTAAGTGGCTAGAAGCTCCTTATAGTTTTATGGCATTTTCACTTGCATAAAAGAGATCACTTTGTTATTATTAGTTTATAGGGATTTGAGTTTTTAGATATAATGGGAAGTAACATTAGTGACATCACGCATATAATTATTAATGTAGTTATTATTCTGTAAAAAAATTACAGTAAGCAGTAAAATTTAGAAAAAAAACTTTTGAATTATAAGTCTCTTACCAAGCAATTTCAATTTTTTTAACAGTTATTTCTTCTCAGTTTAAGTATACTTGCTTTATACTATTTTAGATGTTGTTTTGACTTTACTGCAATGTTTTATTAAAATAGGGAGACTTTAATGAATAATGAAACAGCTAGTCCGAGTGATGAAACCTGTGGAAATGAGACATCAGTAGATCCAGTCACAGCATTTGTCATCAAGGATCTTGCATATACTGCACCAAAATCCAGTCAAAAATTGTGTACAGGTATGTTTTGCATTTTATACTAAACTGGAATTATTAAAGACTTCAAAACAAAAAAGTTCTCTACACAATGCGATTTATAAGAATCAGACTCTTTCAGATTGTACATGATCCACTTTCAGTGCCTGCTGAAAACTACATGTATCTGAGTCTGTTTTTATACTGAAAGAAAAAAAAAAATTGATAATGAATTCAGGTAGATATTCATGACTTCAGGTAGAAAATTAGGTTTCATATTTTCTAACATGAATAGGTTCTGTATCCATTTTTTATTAAAAATATTTGTATTGAACTGTATTAAAAATAGTCAAATGTATTTAAATGAAAATCATTTTTATGTAGCAGCTTTATTCATTTTCAGGATTGAACTTGCGTTTTGAGCAGGGTGTGAATATACTAGTGACAGGAACCAGTGGTTGTGGGAAAAGTTCACTGTTGAGAGTAATCAATGGCATTTGGCCTGAGGCTAGAGGTATATATAGGGTATTCTCCTTGAAGTGATCTCTCTTTTTGGCTTATGATGTGCAACTTTTTCCTCATGTACATTTGTTCTTCCAGGGGTGGTGTGTACACACATTCATCAGGCTGTCATGTACACTTCTCCATCCTGATGTTGCTTATACATGTCCATCTTGGTCTTTTGTACGCCTGACCAACCAGGTGTTTGTACACCTGTCCAATCTTGTGTTGAGCACACCTGTCCATCCTGGTGTTGTTTGTGTCATTCCTGGTGTTGTGCACCTGTCTAACCTGGTGTAACGATCACCTGTCCATCCAGTTTTAATGTGTACCTGTCTGTCTTGGTGTTCCTTTCACCTGTCCATCATAGTGTCATGTACACCTGTCCATCAGTTAATTTCTTTTTTCACTCACTCTGGCCAAGCCTGGTAAGTTCATTTTGCCCCTGAACAAAAGTCACCCCCGAACAATAGCCATTTTTCTATCTTCCCTTGGCCGACCTTTGTTCACAAGTCGGACCGTAATTTGAAAGTGATTAACCGGCAAGTGTAATTTTCTTTTGTCAAGTAACTTTTGAGATGTGAAAAAAATGCAAGTAACCGAACATGAAGTGTAAAAAATTGAGTTTATGTTAAAAATATCACTGTATTTGTGATGAAAATATGTTTATGATATTTACATTTTTCTAGGTACCATCGACTACATGATAGATTTAAAACCAAGTTTAATACTCTTCCTACCGCAGAAGCCTTATTTTACTGATGGGACACTCAGACAGCAGGTAAAGTTTCTTTGTTTAAACATACTTTTTAGCTTGTCTGTTTCGAAGAAAAAGTCGAGCTATTATGATTGGTGCGTTGTGGTCTTCGTTGTCGTCATCTTTGTGCAAAAACTTTAATGTAGCCCATTACTCAAACTATTTAAAAGGTATCAATATGAAACTTTGAATGCTTGCTTATCATGACAAGAGGCATTTGTAACACAAGGGGCATTATTCTGAAAGCTATATTTTTTTTACTTATACCCCTTTTTGACTTAAAATTTTTGTCAACATTGCTTATTAATTTGAATTATTACAAAACTATCGAAGCTATCAATACGAAACTTGGGCTGCTTGCTTATCATGATAAGAGGCAGTTGTAACAGAAGGGACAACTTACAATTTTGGGCAAAATTGCTTATTAAGTTGAATAATCAAAGGTATCAGTATGAATAATATGAACATCTTGACATGAAACATCAGAGGTATATAGACCTCCTTCAGGAGTAGTGCACAAGAGCCATAACTATGGCCCCCATTATCGACATGTAAAAGAGACGAGTGTTAGCACCCCTCCACGAAGCTCTTGTTAATGTTATATATGTTTGACACAAGATTGTAGACATGCAGCATTATATCTGAAAATCATATATTTATGCATACAATTTAAATCCCAGGACATTACTTGACATTCACTGAAAGCCTCAAAGAAAAACTTTACAGGCAAACATTTACTTTAATAAATTACCTTTTAGCCAGGCAAATGGGATTAAAGATTTAGTTTTTGTGCCCCTAAGAGAAAGAAATTAAATAAAAAAGTTGTCAAAATCTTGAATGCTCATGCTGTGTATCTATTTTCAGATCATTTATCCACTGAAGGACTTTGACAAAAGAGGAAGTTTTCGTAAGTACCATGATCAACAACTAGAGACATTTTAAAGTAAAGGGAAGCAACTGCTACACAGCTATCGTGCTTTTATGTACCTGTTGTCATTTCGAAATTGACACAATGCTGAATAGAGCTCTTGTCAAAATCTGTTAACTGTGATAAGTTTTAAGGCAGTTTTATTGTTTAAAAAGGTAATAGATTTAGTCCTTAGTCTTAAGGCTCGCTTTTGTCAGATTTAAGCAGAACAATGAACTTAAAATGTGTCTTGAAGAATCTTCCTTTAGTTGAATGATCTTCCTTTATTTAGCGATATATATATATTAGATTAGATTATTGTAACCTTTTCAGTCGATTCAGAGGATGCTTTAATTCAGCAATATTTAGAAACTGCTCAACTGACCCATATATCAACAAGAACTGCTGGGCTAGATACTGCAGTGGATTGGAATTGGTAATTTCTTCTCTTATTTTTATAAACATTCAGAATTATGATAGGTTCTTGAATCAGTGTTTCAGCATTAAAAAATCTTATATGTATATTTATTTGCATAGATTGTGGCATTCAGTTTCTCAAGTCAGAAATCTTTTCATTGTTTCCAATTCTACTGAAAATTGAATGATAGTTAAAAAAGTTTTTCAAAAGTCATAAAAAGAGTATGGGAATACAAAAGAAACATATTGAGACTGTTGTTCAACTGGTTTTATTATCAGTTCTTGTAAATTTAGAATTCAAACCTCATTCAGCTTGATTGTAAACTAGTCACAGTTATAGACATTACTGAGTGTCATTATTTGTAAGACTTGGTTTTTAACAATGTAAAGAGTTAGAGCCTTCGACATACCTTTGATACTGATCATCTTAAATGATAATGCTTTGAAAGGATACATTTAGGTTATTGAAAAACTTAAAAATAAAATTTAGGAAAGTATCAAGGATGAAATTATTTATTTACGAGTGAAGGAACATTAGCTCTAGACATCTGTATGAAGTGGATAATTTGGTATATGAGATGTTTTACTCTTCAGGTATGATGAGTTGTCACCAGGAGAAATGCAACGTCTCTCCTTCGTCAGACTATTTTACCATAAACCCAAATTTGCGGGTAAGTGTGTGCACATCTCTTTCAGCCAGATCAACGCTTTTGTATTTGATACATGTAACACCCAAATATGGACCAGATTTAGTACTTTCATCCTGGGTTACATCTGTCTGAATATTTTCCATCTATTTCATATTAAAAAGTTATCATTCAGGTAAGTTAGGTGCAAAGAAGAACCATTTATATCAAAGTTATGGCACTTGATGGGAACATTTTCAGTTATAATATTTGGTTGTAAAAGCTATATAAAAGTTATATAATGTGAAGGTCTAAAACCTAAATTATCCTTGGAAGATTTTACCTTCCTTTATTTATGAATAAATAAAATGCCTGAAGGTCACTATTCTTAAAATGTTGAAATATCAGTGACCTTGGGACATTTAGAAAAGAAGTAGATAAAGCCTTGAAACATTTTTTAAAAAAGGAGATAACTTTAAAATAACTCCTGTTTATGTTTTAAGTGTAGGCTGATAATTATAACATTGTCACTCTCCACAAGTGTTGAAAATTACTATTTTACACAACTACTTATAATTTTTTCTTCCTAGTTAAAAATCCATTTAAATGCACTGTCTTGTAAATTTCTTTTGTGGTCTTTTTATGTGAGCAGTTTCGCTTATTAATTCAATTAGTGGTTTTTGAAGATAGTGTTTAAAGGAAGAATTATGTCTAAAGTAATTTCACTGATACTGTAGCTATGATTATGACAATTTTTTTGAAGATTTTTCCTTTTAGCACCTTAATAGGAACATGAACAATAAATGGAAGTAATCTTGTAGCACATAAATTGAGAAATACAATAAATTGATGTTACTGTTTTAGCATGTTATCTTTAAAAGGTTTTGTTTTAACTTTTTTTTATACGAGTATAAAGTAAAGTGAAGTGGAGAAAGATAAAGACTTGACATTTAAAACAGCCATAAAGTTTTTAACAGATTTCAGTGAAAAGTTCCACAACTGAGATAGTTGGTTTATCAAACATGTATCTTGTTCTTAAATTTAATGCGTAAGACATTTCATTTTGAGATTGTCAGCATGTAAAATATATATAACCACTATACATTTGTAAATGTAACCAGAGAATATATCAAGTTGATAACAAATTTTGACATAATTCTAGCTTGTTATGTCTCCCCCAACATAGTGGGAGGGAGACATTTTGATTTTGTGCTGGCCATCTTGATGGACAGATGTCTTGATGGATGTATGTCTTGATGGACAGATGTCTTGATGGATGTATGTCTTGATGGACAGATGTCTTGATGGATGTATGTCACAAAGTTTGTTTGTGCAACTGCTCTAAAACCGCTGGGCAGATTTTAAACAATCTTCACTGGAGTGGTCATTTGCTTAAATTGAATCATGTGTATGCTATTTTGACCACATGGTTCACAGATGTTCAGTGCAGATACTGGTAAGTGGACTCAGGTTCCACAAACTTTGTAGTCAGGTTGATCATGACCAGTAAATGATCACTATTGTTTAGGGGATAATAACAGTAAAACATTGGTAACTCGAGGTCCCATGGGGACATGCAAAATGCTCGAGTTACTCAACTGTGGTCTTAAGCTAAACGAAAATCTGCTATGTTTGTTATGGAATTCCTGAAGGCACCACTTATGTGCTTAATTGCACAGTCCTTTGATAATGGTTATAATAGCAGACTATGAACCTTTATTTCTCAGCTTCAATTCTGTTTATATTAGTCTTAATTATGCCCTCCATTGAAGATGAGGGGGCATATAGTTTTGCAAATGTCAGTAGGTCTGTCCGTCGGTCGGTCCATCCGCCGGTGGACACTTTGTTTCAGATCAATAACTAGAGAACGCTTTGACCTAGGTTCACCAAACTTGGTATGCTGGTTGGTTATCACCAGTAGATGACCACTTTTGATTTTGAGGTCATTAGGTCAAAGGAGAAGCTCACAGGGACCTTCATTCTAAAAAACGGTTTCCAATTAATAACAAGAGAAGACTTTGACCTAGGTTCACCAAACTTGATATGCTGGTTGGTCATCACCAGTAGATGACCCCTATTGATTTTGAGGTCATTAGGTCAAAGGTCAAGCTCACAGAGACCTTTATCCTAAAAACAGATTCCGATCAATAACTAGAGAACACTTTAACCTAGTTTCACCAAACTCGGTTTGCTGGTTGGTCATCACCAGTAGATGACCCCTATTGACTTTGAGGTCATTAGGTCAAAGGTCAAGATCACAGGGACCTTCATCCAAAAAACAGTTTCTGATCAATAATTACAGAACCCTTTGACCTAGGTTCACCAAACTTGGTATGCTGGTTGGTCATCACCAGTAGATGACCCCTATTGATTTTGAGATCATATGGTCAAAGGTCAAGCTCACAGAAAATTTCATCCAAAAAACGGTTTCTGATCAATAACTAGAGAACGCTTTGACCTAAGTTCACCAAACTTGGTATGCTGGTTGGTCATCACCAGTAGATAAACCCTATTTATTTTTAGGTCATTAGGTCAAAGGTCAAGCTTACAGGGACCTTCAGCCAAAAAACGGTTTCTGATCAATTACTAGAGAACACTTTAACCTAGGTTCACCAAACTTGGTATGCTGAATGGTCATCACCAGTAGATGAGCCCTATTGACTTTGAGGTCATTAGGTCAAAGGTCAAGATCACAGGGACTTTTACCTTAAAAACGGTTTCCGTTCAATAACTAGAGAACACTTTGACCTAGGTTCACCAAACTTGATGTGCTCTTTGGTCATCACCAGTAGATGACCCCTATTTATTTTGAGGTCATTAGGTCAAAGGTCAAGATCACAGAGACTTTCACCGTAAAAACGGTTTCTGATCAATAACTAGAGAAGGCTTTGGCCTAGGTTCACCAAACTTGGTATGCTGGTTGGTCATCACCAGTAAATGACCCCTATTTATTTTTAGGTCATTCGGTCAAAGGTCAAGCTCACACGGACCTTCAGCCAAAAAACGGTTTCTGATCAATAACTAGAGAACACTTTGACCTAGGTTCACCAAACTTGGTATGCTGAATGGTCATCACCAGAAGATGATCCCTATTTACTTTGAGGTCATTAGGTCAAAGGTCAAGATCACAGAGACTTTCACCTTAAAAACGGTTTCCGATCAATAACTAGAGAACGCTTTGACTAAGTTCACCAAACTTGGTATGCTGGTTGGTCATCACCAGTAGATGACCCCTATTGAATTTGAGGTCATTAGGTCAAAGGTCAAGCTCACAGGGACCTTCATCCTTAAAACGGTTTCCGATCAATTACTAGAGAATGCTTTGACCTAGGTTCACCAAACTTGGTATGCTCGTTTGTCATCACTAGTAGATGACCCCTATTGAATTTGAGATCATTAGGTCAAAGGTCAAGCTCACAGGGACCTTCACCCTTAAAACGGTTTCATATCAATAACTTGAGAACGCTTTGACCTAGGTTCACCAAACTTGGTGTGCTGGATGGTCAATACCACTAGATGATTCCTATTGACTTAGAGGTCATTAGGTCAAAGGTCAAGATCACAGAGACTTTCATCCTAAAAACGGTTTCCGATCAATAACTAGAGAAGGCTTTGACCTAGGTTCACCAAACTTGGTATGTTGGTTGGTCATCACCAGTAGATGACCCCTATTGATTTTGAGGTCATTAGGTCAAAGGTCAAGCTCACAGGAACGTTCATCCTAAAAACGGTTTCCGATCAATAACTAGAGAACGCTTTGACCAAGGTTCACCAAACTTGGTATGCTGGTTGGTCATCACCAGTAGATGACCCCTATTGACTTTGAGGTCATTAGGTCAAAGGTCAAGATCACAGAGACTTTCATCCTAAAAACGGTGTCGATCAATAACTAGAGAATGGTTTGGCCCAACCACAAGCAATTAGGTGCTGCTTGGGGGCATGTATGTTTTACAAACATTTCTTATTGCATTTTAAAATGCAAAGGGATATGATTCTGTTGAACAATTCTACCATGATGTTTTATATTTATGCACTTATGACACTTGAGACTTGAGGCCTGAAACATTGCTTGAGTGATTTAGTTATTGATGCTCAATTAATCCAGGGAAATTTTTCCAGTAAATGTTAAGGAATTTGCCCAGGACCAACAATGCTCTTGAGTTAAGGTGAGGGCACATGTGCCCTGTGGACACATTTCTAGTTTTCTGTTCTTTGCTTTACATTAAAATTATGTTGCCTTTCTATATATGTGTTGTTATCTTTAACTTTGTTTCAGTGCTTGATGAAGCCACAAGTCAAATAGGGGTAGATGCAGAAAGAGCTATGTACATGACTTGTAGGGATCTCGGTATTACAGTGCTAAGTGTTGGTCACAGAAGAAGCCTTCAGCAGTACCATCATGTAGAGTTACATTTTGATGGAAATGGGGGATATAGTGTAAAATCCATTTTACAGACTGGGCATCAGGCAGATACTGACTTACAAGAGTCAGATAGCTAATCTTGTCTACATGTACGTATTTACTTATATATAATAGTATGCTCAATTAAGTTTTTATTTTAGGAAATACTCATAAATAGTAAAACTTGTCATTGTTGATGAAAATAGTTTGTCAGATTTTATTAGAAGTTTCAGCTGTGTTTGAGAACAACATTGTTCATGTTCTGTATGTGAGAAAAGTCACAATACCTTCTTGCAGCAATGATATTACAGACGTGTTAAAGACATTTTTTCAAACAGTTGAGCATTATGTGGGATTATAAATCTTGTAAAGATTTCTTCAAGTGAGTAGGTTATATAATGATTTCATATGTTACTGTTATATTTTTGATATCGTTTTAGTTACATGTATAACTACATTACCACTTACAGAACCTTTGTTACTCCTTACAAATTGATATGTTTAGAGGATGTATCTACATGTATCTATTTTGAATATGTCTAGTATACAAATTCACATCTTGATACCCAATACACTACAGTTATTTTAAGGAAAAATCATTTAAAAGATTTTAAAGAAAATGAAGTATACAACTCACTGCCAGACATAAGAGTTATTGTGATGATTTCATATGTTATGGAACGCAGACACTATGATTTGTACTTTTTGAAATAAAGTAGGTTTGATTGAGTTTTTTTGGAAAGAATTTTATCATGCATTGCCTGAAAATGTTTATATTATATATTTTTATTTTATGTGCATTAGTAAACTGACCATTTTACAGTGCTAAACAAAAGCCACAGGTTAATTTGTTGCCAACATTTAAAACTGACATTTATTACAGATTTGTTTCTGATCTTGCCATTTTTAAGGGTGCTTTTTTAAGGGTTCTTCTATAGAAAAATTAAAGATTTTTTTTATTTTTAATGTGTTAACCTTTTTAATTGAATCTTAAATGTGTGTTTAGATTTTTAAATTTTAATCACTCACTTGAAAAAAAAAAATCAAATACCATATGAAAACATAAATTTATACATTTCTGTGGTTTTCATTTCTTTTTTTTTTTTTTTTTTTTTGATAACAATAATCTCAAACTCTTAACTCACTTGATAGATCTTAATTTGTTAAACAGATGCATAGCATTTTTCATAAAGATTTGGAAATACCCATCAAAGAAATTTCTGCTGAAAGGTTTGTGTCTAATTTAATAAAAATTCCATTGATTCTTCTATCGTGTCATTGTTTATACTTTGAGGTTATTTTAGTATTTTATTTTAGACACTGATTCAGACTGGCATATAAAGTACTTTGATACAGGGTTTTGTAGCTCTATAGGTATTTGATGAAGAGAAAGTAATTAAATAAAAAAATGTGCTATGCTTTTAATATTCATTTAAGTGTTTTAACAAGAGGCATTATGAATTATCTTGGAAAACAAAGCCTGCTGGTAAAAATCTTTACATGCATATTCAGTAGAATCCTTGGTCATCATGGGTGCTAAATATTGTTGTCTGTCTGGTTCATATAAAGAAATCCATATAAATTTCAATTGTTTATGTATTCTGTGTAGATTCTGAGTGCCATCATTTTATTCATGTAAGTAAATTCTTCTGTTGGTTGTGTTGATGTTTAATTAGTATTTTAAAATTGCTAGAAACTAGACAAATTGATTGAAATAAAATGTATATAAAAAAATCAAGATTTATTTAGTTCATATTGAATGACAATTCAACTTTCCCTTAACTTTCTAATGTCATAGTTTGTATTCCGTGTTAGATTAACTTTTTCGAGTAAAAGTTTGTGTATTCAGTGTCAGTTTGACTTTCCCATGTCATATTTTGTATCTAGTGTGTGTCAGTTCAACTTTTTCTATAGTTTAAATGTATTCAGTGTTGGTTAAACTTTTTCATGTTACAATTTGAATTCAGGGCTAGTTCAGCCTTCCCTCCTCATAAATATATTCAGTGCTGCCTCAACTTTCCTTGTATCTATGTTACAGTTTGTATTCAGTGTTGGTTCAAATTTCCTATGTTAAAGTTTGTATTCAATGCAAATTCAACTTCCCCATGTTAAATTTTGTATTCAGTGCAAATTCAACTTCCCCATGTTACAGTTCGTATTCAGTGTTGGTTCAGCTTTTTCTTTGTTTTAGTTTGTATTTATGGCAAGTTCAACTTTCCCCTCTCATAGTTTGTATTCAGTGCCACCTCAACTTTTGTTCAATCTATGTTATAGTTTTTATTCAGTGTTGATTCAGATTTCCCAGGTAAAAGTTTGTATTCAATGCCATTTCAACTTCCCCATATTACAGTTTGTATTCAGTGATGGTTCAACTTTTCCATGTTAAAGTTTGTTTTGAATATTGGTTCTACTTTCCCATTCTATATTTGAACGGTACTGCAAGTCTGTGTTATCCTTTTGTTAATTTTATGTGTTGCTGGATATTAACCCTAAATACTCTGAAGCAAACCTTGGCCAGTTCAACTTTCCCCTCTCATAGTTTGTATTCAGTGCCACCTCAACTTTTGTGACAGAGCAGTTTGACCGAATCACAACCTGTGATAACTTTAGTTGTTTGTTACGTTGAAGGTTTGAATTGTTCAATTTTGCCATATAAAGAGGAATGTTTTCATATTGAGAAACTAAACTGGTTCACAAATGTCTTAAACTACACCACTGAACAATGATACACTGTCTTGTTGTCTGTACAGAAAAAAAAGCTTGATAGTGGTACAGAATGATTTCTCCAGGCTTATGATGAATTTTAGTATAGTAAGAGCCATTCCAGTTAAATGCATAGCCCATCCTAGTCAGGCACAAAATAGATTTATTCCCTTCAGAAGTTTTTTTGACAAGAAAAGACACCCTATAAAATAAGAGCACCCCATCTGTAAAGATCTTAAGAATCTATTAGTTTGCCTTCCTGGGTTGTTATTTTTACTGGAAAGGCTGTAACTTCTGTATCTGAAAGTTTTAAAATAATTTTGATTATAAAAGCCACTAGTAATTTTTGCTTGCATGACTTGTCTGTCTATGGATACAGATTTATGTAGTTGCTTGGACTGTGTTTCAGTAGTACATTATTTGTGAGAATCAGTAGTCACTGTAATAAGTAACTGAGACAACTGTCTTCTGAAATGAATCTGATGATATTCATGTGCAGACTCATATCTTAGGTGTTCTTCATCTTTGAGCTGACACAATCATGACTTTGTTCAACTTGAAAAGATATGTGGATACTTTTTATTCTCCTCAAAGGGAAAGCATATAGTTGGCCGCTTGTCTGTCTGGTTTTGTCTGCAGTGTAACTCAAAATCCAATGAAAGGATTTACATTAAACTTCTTTGCATACGATGATAGAGGACATTGAGGGTAAGTGAAGTGCAGAAGAACTATAACTCGTCTAGTATGGTCATGTTCTCCCCTTAGTACATTTGGCTTGTCTGGGGCATATTTCGAAAACTATTGAAGGCATTTAGTTGATATGTAGCATATTGATAGAGGTGAGTGGCCTGAAGTGCAGTGTTCAAGAACTATAACTCTAGCTGCCCCCATGATAGAAGATATTGTGAAAAATTGCAGTGTGCTAGAACCATAACTCATCTTGTCTAGTTTTCTCATTATCTCCCCTTAGTACATTATGCCCGTCTGGGGCATAGCTATAAAACTATGAAATGCATTTAGTTGATGTTTGGCACATTGATAGAGGGGAATGGTAGGAAGTGCATTAACTCAAGCTATCCCTGACTTTGAGTATTTTTTCTTTATAAATTTTGTTTATGTTAAAATGCGTGTCCTAAGCATATTTTTAAAATCATAGCTAGAAGAGATTGGAACTACACAGCCTAGACTTAGATATTTTGCATTGAGTGTCATCTTGAGGCCCTATACCAAGATGTTTTAGATGTCCTTTTTTGTGTAAAAATAAAAGTCTTTGAAAACCTCAGAAACTATAGACCCATGACCTTAAATATTCAGTATTAAGCATAGCTTATTTTTTCAAAGATTGTTTAAATGATTTCCCTAGGTTCAAAATCGACTCTGCCCCAGTGGGTCTGTTGTTTTACATATTGTTGTTTAGGGAAAACTTTAAGAATCTTCCTGGCCGAAACTGTATTTTGTATGTAGCAATCTAACATGATACGAAACATTTCCTGTATGATCATATATTGTTATCGATGCCCTCGCTTTCGCCAGTGGGGTGTAAATTGCAAAGGCAAGGAACCGAATGTCCGCAACTGAAGATTGATGAACACAAAATATAGTTCAAATTTCTTTCGTGTTTAGAATCGACTTGTTTATTATTTCTTAATTGTTCAGTAGACCTCAATCAGGTTTGAACAAATTAAAGCTGGCCAAGTCCAAGGGTTTCTATAATGTAAAATACTTTTTTTGCGGGGTGGTGTGGGGGGGAGGGGGGGGTGGTGCAAAAATTGGTGAAAGCCATAAACTTTGGATCTTTGGTTTGTGGCATCGTATACATTACCTTTCCAAATATTGTTCAAATTTTCTCCTTAGGCCTGCCCTGTGCGTGGGGTGGAGTCACTTAAGTTATATAGACTTGTATAGGAAAACAAATAAGTCCCTTTATATTTCTTTAGAAATCTTCATATACACATATTTAACTTAGTCCTTAACTTTATATGATCTTTACTTTTACCTTGACCTTGTATTCTTATTGTTGCAGCTACAGTATGGACATTTGAACTTTACTTTTGATTTTGCATATAGATTTCAACTTCAACCTTGGGCGACAGTTACCTTGACCTATGCATGTATTTTTAGCTCACCTGTGCACGTAGTGCACAAGGTGAGGTATTGTGATCAGTCAATGTCCGTCGTCGGTGCGTGCGTGCGTCCGTAAACTTTTGTTTTAAAGAACATCTCCTCCGAAACTACTGGGCCAATTTCAACAAAACTTCACAGAAATGTTCCTTGCATGAAGCTCTACCAAAATTGTTCAAAGAATTTGATTCCATGCAGAACTCTGGTTGCTATGGCAACTTAAAGGAAAAACTTTGAAAATCTTCTTGTCTGAAACCACAAGGCCTAGAGCTTAGATATTTGGCATTTAGCACCCTCTAATGGAACTCTACAAAAATTGTTCAAATTATTTCCCTGGGGTCAAAATTGGCCCCGTCCCAGGGGTCACTTCCTTTTACATAGACTTATATAGGAAATCTTTAAAAATCTTCTTCTCAGAAACCACAGTGCCTACAGCTTTGATATTTGGTATGTAGCATTGTCTAGTAGATGTCTACCAAGTTTGTTCAAATTATGCCCCCTGGGTCAAAATTTGCCACGCCCCAGGGTTCTCTTGGTTTACATATAGTTATATAGGAAAAACATGAAAAATCATTTTTTTCCAAAACTAATAGGACTAGACCTTAGATATTTGGTGTGGAGTATTGTGTAGATAACCTTTACCAGTATTGTGTATATGTTGGCCCTGGGGTCAAAATTGGCCCTGCCCCGGGTGCCCTTACTATGTAAAAAAGGAAATCTTGAAAAATCTTCTACTCAGAAACCACCATGCCTACAGCTTTGATATTTGGTATGTAGCATTGTCTAGTGGATGTCTACCAAGTTTGTTCAAATTATGTCCCCTGGGTCAAAATTGGCCACGCCCCAGGGTTCTCTTGGTTTACATATGGTTATATAGGAAAAACATTAAAAGTCATTTTTCTCCGAAACTAATAGGACTAGACCTTAGATATTTTGTGTGAAGTATTGTGTAGATAACCTATACCAGTATTGTTTATATGTTGGACCTGGGGTCAAAATTTTCCCCGCCCCGGGGGCCCTTAATATTTAAAAAAGGCAATCTTTAAAAATCTTCTTACTGGCAATCTCAATGCCTACAGCTCAGATATTTGGTATGTAGCATTGTCTAGTGGATGTTTACCATGTTTGTTCAGATTATGTCCCCTGGGTCAAAATTGGCCACGCCTCAGGGTTCTCTTGTTTTACATTGATTTATATAGGAAAAACATGAAAAATCATTTTTCTCCAAAACAAATAGGTGTAGACCCTTAGATATTTGGTGTTGAGTATTGTGTAAAGAACCTTTACCAATATTGTTTAAATGTTGGCCCTTGGGTCAAAATTTGCCCCGCCCCGGGGGCCCTTAATATCTTTAAAAATCTTCTTGTCTGAAACCACAAGGCCTTGAATTTTAAAATTTGGCATGAAGCAACCTTTATCAAGCTTTTTCAAATTATTGGATTAGGTTAAAGGTCACGGAGGCTAAAAATAGATTTATCTACTGTACCTCATAAAGCCTTTGGTTATAGACCAATATCTTTGATATTCAGTATATATGTTCCTTGCATGGACCTCTACCCATTGGTAGGGTTTGAGGTCACTGGGTCAAGGTCAAGGTCACCATAGCTTATAATAGATATTTCTACTTTCTGTCATAGAGCCTTTATTTATTGACTGATATTTTACATATTTGGTTTGTAGGCAAGATATATATAATAAACCTTTATTATCTTAATGACGCTTATTATATATTTCAATTAAAAAATGAAATACTGCTTAACAGCAAACCTACAGCCAAAGTACTCAGGTGAGCGATCCAGGGCCATCATGGCCCTCTTGTTTTATTTTGAAGCTAGTGAATGGAAATTTGAACTATACTTACTTTTTTATGTAAATTTGTATTTTGACCTTAGACAACTTGACCTTGACCTCCTGACCCTCTTTCTTGATTTTGAAGGTACAGTATGGAAATTTGAGTTATAATTTTGCATGTAGGTTTAAACTTTGACCTTAGCTATCCTTGACATACTATCTTGTTTTTATAAGGTATAGAATGGAAACTTTACCTAAACTTATTATTTTATGCAGATTTCACCTTTGATGTTAGCTAACATTGACCTTGTCCTACTTTCATTTTTTTTTGCAGCTGAAGTATGGAACTTTGAACTATACTTAAAGTTTGCATGTAGTTTTCAACTTGACCTTAGCACTGAGACTTAATTATTACCTACAGACATACTTTTTTGTTTTTGTAGCTTTAGTATGGAAATTTGAATTATAAATGTGCTTGCAGATTTCAGCTTGACCTTAGCTGACATTGTCATTGACCTACATACCTAGTTTCTTGTTTTTGCAGCTTCGTTATGGAAATTTGAATTATATTTATATTAATTTTGCTTGTTGATTTCAACTTTGACCTTAGCTGACACTGATTTTGTACTACTGACCAACTTATTGTATTTGAAATTTGGACCAGCTGTTCAATTTTGTATGTAGACTTCAACTTTAACATTGAATGACTTTACCTTCATTCCTTCACTGGCCTGGCTGTTTTAATATGTGGTACTTGGGTGAGCAGTTTAGGGCCATCATGGCCCTCTTGTTATTTTTAAGATCATAACTCTTAAAGTAGATGTATTCAAGAGAGTTAGTTGATATTAAACCTGTTGATAGAAGGCAAATAGAGGAAGTGCATTATTAAAGAAGTATAACCCTACCTTGCCCAATTTTTAAAAACCTTTATTATCTTAATGACGCTTATTCGAAGATAACTTAAAAAACTGCTCAAGGTATGCGCTTGATTTTCAAACCGTATTACCGGCGCCAGTGATGAATTGTAAAATATCCGGCGTATTACAGGTAGGTTACAAATTTGGTTGGTATAATTATATTACGCAAAAAAATGGCCAATTTCATTGCTATGAACCTACTGCATTGACTGGAGATACTATCAGGTAATTTTGGAATCGTTATTCCAGTTTTTAAAATATTTATAGCGAGTTAAAAATGACAGCATCGGAAAAATACATGAATGTTTTTCGTAAAAGTACACTGTACTGTCACTAAGCTCGATGCAATCTAACAAGAAATAAAACAAGGAAGTATCATGGAAGTTTATAATATGTCAAACACAATGCAGTGCATTCATGTGCTGAAAATATTTAAAAACATCAAGCGTTTAAACTACATCGTATATGTAGAACAACACAGCATACAGTAACCCGTTTTAGCAGTTACTTGCGTACAATATAATGTCACTTTTATTGTTGTAACTATTCAACTTTGTTTTCTGATCCATGAATAAACAAAATATATATGATACGCCACAAATTATACTAGTATATTTATTTGCAAAAAAATGCAAAACTTATTATCCATACTACACTAGACGGGTAGCAATTCTCCACAGAAAGAAAAATACAAAGGGGCATTTTAAATGGGTAGCGATTCTCACCAGAAAGGGTTGTGCCAGAAGACATTTGGTTAAGGTATGTAAGTATAATATTCGTTCAGATTATTTAATTTATTTATCTTTAAATGTTTTTTTCTCAAATCTTTTTTTTTGTAAATTATTTCAACCTTCCTGGTAATCATCATTCTCGATAAAAAGAATAAATTCTTTCCGAATTAGGACAAGAAAATTTAACATTCATGAGTGAGCTTTGCCGAGGCAAGTTTTGTCTTTTTTTCCTCTGAAGGATTTTACAATAATTTTAAAATCGTCTATGTTATCTAAAAAAGAAACAAGGTCGAACAAACCCATTTTTATTCTTTACCGCCTGTGCAAGCATACTAGGCACAGTTAAATCTGTATTCCAAATAGTTCAGCTCACAGATCTGAACTTGGGAGCTTTAATATTTTAATGCAATGATTATGCAAATATAAATCGAGAATCCGGTCTTACTTGTATTAGAAAAAATCCCCAAAGAATTGCAAACAAAAGGTAACATACCCGAAACACGCCCAATATTTCTACAAATTAACTGGGATGAACGATTAAAGCAATGAATGAGAAAATTATGTAAATTCTGATGCACCGTTTGAATTGAATTGCGTGGTATAGAAATATAAAATGTAAAATATATGCACTCCTTTTAGCTTTACATCTTATACCCAATCTTGCAATCTTGTTATTTATTATTTTTTAGTTCCATACAGTATATCAACAAATAAAAAGAGCAAAAAGTCCAACTATCTACTTGAGATCAACTTCTGATTCAACACCATGCTAGTGTTTCCACAGGGATGTTTATATACCTACGAGCTAGTTCCAAAAGGCGCAAAAGAATGGAAAATGACCGTTACATATTCACAAGCAGTCGACCGGGAACATTATGTGCAACACTATTTGTTTACTTTTTGATGGAATCACTAATTTCCTATCAGCACACTCCCAAACCGGAATGCTTAACGTGGCTTCAAAACTTATTTTTGCTATAAATATAATCTAAAAGAACCATGTCAGATATTAACACCCTTATAAAACGGTTGAAATTATAATTACATTCTGTAAAACGTACATTTTTCCAGTATGAAAGCTCATTACTCGGTTATTAAAAATACTGAGTAACATTAATCTTGAAAGTATTGAATATCAGACAGAAAACAGACCTCATATACCGAATAATTATTACAGTCGTATTTTACATTCTTTCTCATAGTCAACAAGCCTTTATCTGTCTGGGAAGATAATTCAGTGATTAATAAAATATACCAATAACGCTATCTTTATGCTATTTTGATATCATTGTCTGAGAGGAAAATTTAATGTAATTTGCAGTATAAACAGTACGTAGTTGTAGTTCAACTTATACTGCGAAATGAAGATTTTTTTAAAATTAACTTTATATATAAAAGTATCTCAGGGAAAGGCAATCTATACTTTTCAATTATTATATGATTACATGACTTGCCATTTAAAACGATGTAATATTTAAACATATTACAATAAATAGTTTTTAGACGTTTGCTCCTTTTGAAATTTTAGGGGTGAAACATTGATACTATGTGTGGAAATTCGTGCAACAAAACGAAAAGTAAGTTCTGAAAGTGTATTATTTGTAAAATGGAGATCGGCGTAAGCAAATATTTTTCTTGATATTCATAAAGAAAACCTAACAACCCTTAGAGAAAGGTTAAAAAACACACATTTTATTGTAACAGACAATTTTGGTGCCAAAGATCTGCTTCTCCCGATAAAAAAAAAATGACATGAATGCACAACTATTTACAATTCTATTAATTTTAATGCAGGTTTACAACTTAATCCTCTGTTTTTGTTATTTTGCAGTCTGTGCTCATGCAAATACTAAAAAAATCAAATTTTCATATATATATTCTATAGAATTTTGATAGGGTATTTTAAATAAATGTGACACATATGCAGATATCAACATTTACTAGAGAGGTTTATGGTTTGTTATGCTCACAAACTCGGACAGTTTCCGTTAAGACCTTACGGGATTTGCATTAAGTTGAATAATGTAGAAAATATGATAATACCAAAGTCGGTTTGATTGGAATTGCACGCTATAGAAATATATAATAAAGTCTGTACGTGCATACGGAAGGCTAGCATCATCTGGAAATTGACGTTTTATTTCATCATCACCCGCATGATACTAAAATTTGAGGCCTGTTTCTTTGTTTCTTGGTTTTCCTTTCTCATTCAAAATAGAGAGAGAGAGAGAGGCGGATTGCAGTATGTATCACATCAGTTGTATATACTGAATTTTATCATCTTCAACTAAGTGATTTACTGTTATCACTACGATGCACGAATCTTATGTTTTATTCATCTAAAATTCTTATGTTCTGTAATAGATAAACAGTATAGCCGCAAAATAATGTTAGAATTCTCAATGAAACTGTTTTCGACTAAAAGCTTAATTTTCGTCCTATTCATCATGCGTTTACAGGCTTCCTCAAGTAAGGTGACTAGGATCTATAAACAGCAATAGCAGTTATGATATTAATAATAACAAAGATAATTACTATAAAAGTAATAAAACTTCTAATAAGAAAATCTAGACGACGATAACTTAAACAAAATCGTATATCAAATGGCAAAAATGTATTTTTCAATTGGTTCTTAAAACAATTGCAGATAAAGTTCTCACAGCTTGTGCACACTTTTCTTGTTGACAGCTTTCAAGATATCTTACTTGTCCTTGCATCAAAAGCAATAATGCGAAAGACAAAATCATATTCTGCCGAAGCACTACCCTTACAACCCTTGCACATCGACCCATCCTCCTAGCAAAATGTATTTGGTTCGAATTTCACTTCTAAGTCAATTTTCAATTCCAGAATATATTTTATATAGAGCCTTATGCATAACAAAGTAAAGTTTATACAAGTCTGCAGTTGGACAGACAGTACCTTATCTGGTTTGCAATCTGAATAAAGGTTTTATGGTATTTATCCGAAAGTTCAGTATTAGCTATATTATGACTAAAGGTGAAATCTGCAAAAGACGACAGACCGAAAAGGATTGTTTGTATCTTTTATCTATTCTATGACTATCATTGGGTCATCATGCATGCTTTTCTGGTCACCAATCTATCGTTCTCAGCTGTTATCATTGAACATTGTCAATGATTTTAGATGAGCTAACTAAACAGTTACAGCAAAATGATACACCGTTACGAGAGATAGGTTACTAGTAAAATGTGCTATTTTGAAAGAAGGGAGATTTAAAGACAGGCTTATTAACATTCCTGCTAGAATTCTTGTCAGTAGTCATTTGGCCACTGTAATTTATCCATATACATTCTATTGTACATGTATTTACTTCTCATACATATTAAAGGCAGTTTGAAAGACTATCCGTGTCGATAGAATACTATAGGCACATTGACTGATGGCATCACAAGCACCTGTTACCAAAATATAGCTGAACTGCTGGTTGGTAAAGAGAACCAATATTTGTATATATTTGATAGCAGCAGAATTTTTAACTTTAGATAACTTTTTTCTTTGTCAGCCGAATTTTAAGATTCTTATGTCATTTGAAAGCTCTTTAAATTCATATTTTGGAAATATAAGCAGATTTTGAATGTTTTATTTTAAAGAAGAAAACTAAACTAATTTATACCTGTCATTTCAGCATTTTTCTAGCAGCTCAGATGCACTATGTTTAACTATTTTCAAACAAAAAAGTAAAAAGTTTTGACAATTGTTTTATAAATATGTAAAATATGAGTTAAAATACCTTTTAAATGATATAAAATACTGAATTATTTGATGAAAAATGCCTTTGTTACAGTTATTACAAAATTACAATGTTTTGCATTTTTATCAATCGCCATATTTTTGCAAACCTTCGAAAAGTTACCTGTATCTCTTATCAGTTACTTGTTACTATTTATAGATTTCAAAACAATAACATTCAACGTTTTTATATTCAACACAAAAAGAAACCTGACATGGTAAAGGTTACTTATTTTCCAGGAAGCAGATCTAGTAACGATTTAACTCTTACCCTGCTGGCGGCAATTTTGTTTGCCTTTGCACAAATACACAATTGCCCACAATATCCATGCGGTCTGATCATGGTCTGCACTATTCGCTATTCAGTCAGTAATTTTTCAGTAAGCAGTCCACCGTAAACAATTAATGGATCTGTCCAAACTGAAAACATAAACCTCAGTCATTCATATAATTCTGTTAGATGTCTTTTTTTGTATCTTCTTGACAAGAGTAACAATCTTGTAACTAAAACAAAGCCATATAGAGTAAATAATTGCTTCTGTTTGTGGAGATAAAAGATGTGACTGGAATGAAAAATGCAGTGTGTTTTACATTCAAAGATTTACAAAATGGGGTTTATATGTAATTTGGTGTGTAATTCGGTGAAATGAGCAGACAATGAAATAATCTAAAAGACAATATAAAGATATAAAGTCGTGACTTTGTGATGTTTGATACGCTATAAAGAAAATAAGTATATCTGTTGTCACTTTAAAAATCAATGAATTGCATCATCCTGTCTATTACAGGACTGTATAATCGTTTATATATATATAAAACAGTAGAGTAATTTTAGTTGTCCAAGATAATTTTGACGACACGTTTCGTTGTTAACACATTATTCAGTGTTTGTTTTAGCGTAGTTTTGCATGAAATTGAAAAAAAAATAAAATTCAAGGCAAACATTTTATGGAAACAGTAGTTAACAAAAATGTAAATGCTAGTTTTCAGGCAATCATAAAATGTTTAACTTGGTAATTTGATTTTCACTACTTTATTAAAGCTGGTTGCGTGATTTCAGCAAAAGGTCAATTGTAACATGATTCGATTTAACAGATTTAACAATTATACAGATATTTCCAAAAATCTCTTAAACTGCTGATGTTGTTTCCCATTACTATAAGTAAACGTCATGTGTCAGATTTCATTATGATTGGTTGATTCCCGAGCATGGGGAAGGTGACTGGAATTTGATCGTCTTTTTTTTCTGCACTTGCAGTGGGAATTTTCTAATTTAAAATCTCAATCACTGCTCCATTTCAGCATGCAATCTTATCGTGTTTTGTTTAAGGACATGAAAATGGATTCATGTTGTCACTTTCTCAATTATCCAGATATTATTTTAAGCTTTTATTTCCCCGTTTTTATTATGCTACATGATGTGAAAAAAGACTTGTTTGTTACGGTAGCTGTAAAATTCTGTTCGCAGAATTAATTTGTCACATATTTCGAGCCGAGAGAACAAAGTGGAGATAAGAGTGATAAATGTTTTGTCCGTAGCTTAAATATTTTTTGTTTTCATTTCTTTAAAATCGCGTTTTATACCTTGATTATAACACAGAATGTAATCAATTTAAAAGCATTTGCTCATTGAATATCACATTGTAAAAGTCGTATTAGGTATGGTGAGAAACTGGGTTTACTGACCGCTTGTGAAAGACAGTTACATTTGGCAGGTTCAGTTATTTTTTTTATCGTTTTTATTTCTTTATGGCCTACATGTATACATAAGAACATGTTTTTGTATTAAAGAAGTTCTATATGATTACTAGTAAATCAAACCTTATTAATCTTTCATGTTTTACCATCAAGACAAACATAAAACAATGATCTGTCTAGCAAATATTCTATGTTACAATGACCTGAAACATTCATTAAGACCGGTGACCTTACAATGTATTTCACATTTCAAAACAAACATAAAACCTATCTATTGCAATATAGTTAATATTCAACGACAACTAAAATATTTATAACAAAAATATTATCTTTGCTGTTGGTCCTGTCGCTATTTAGTACTATACTCAATTAATTCGTAATAAAAATACCGCACGCTCGATTTAGATTTCCCTTTCAATATTAAAATGGTTGTTTCCCGGCTGTAAGATGACTTTTTATGTTGCTGGACGCTAACACTTAACAATCCCATTTCTTCAAACACGTGTCATTTCTAACAGAGTAGTTTGTGGGTAATTAAAGTTGTCTGTGCTTTCGTGTTAATCTCTCAAGTTTGATTCAGTTTTGTCATATGATGAAGCCGAGTCTTTTTCTGTTAAGAAACTAAGCTGCAAAGATGTTTCAGTGATTCACACATGTTGACCACCACTGAACATTTAGATTTTTATAGTCTAGACAAAAATATTTTAAACTTAATACGGACATAGGGTATTAATTCCACTCAGCAGCGATGTAACTTGGCAACAATTTAGCAGTAATGGGTACTTAAGAAAATAAATTTGTCAATAATTCCGGCTACATCTGCGTCTGACGGTTTTAAAACATTCGTGATTCTTATAGTTTCTAGGGCTTTTTGCTTGCCTGGCTTTCTAGCTTCCTTTTTATTTGTGAGTACTGTCAAACTTCGACTAATCGGGTTGCACCAGTTTCAGGAAAAAAATGCAATGAAAGCAGACATTCAACAACGAAACAACGAAAACAGCGATGGAATTTAACTTGCCCTCTTTTGCATTCCTGATTTTGAAATAAAAAGTTACCTTCACTATTTATCACACTAAACTGTGTTTACACTGATACTGGCATTCAAATGAAAAATAAATCAAAATATGTCATGATCTACAGTTTGTTTATCGAGGAGAATGTTAAGCCTATGTTTGCTATATAAAATCCTTAAAATAAAAATGAAGATTTTCTGAAGTCAGATGAAAACGAAACAATTAAAACCCAAGTAGGAAATAGTGGCAAAGTTCTCCTATTCTTTCATCTCACTGCTATTGAACCATTTAATAAAAGTACTACTCTATGATACTGTTCTGTGTGGAATTATGGTCACTGCCTCCAAAACATTAAATATTCAAATTTTATCAAAATAATTAACACAGATATACTATTAATAATAATTAAAAATACAATAGTATTGTTTTAAAAATAATTTATCTTACATATGGAATGATATTTTTTTCTGTGTAGAGGACACTACAATGTCTCTTAACACTTACTGCCTTATGAGTCTGGAAAAGTAATGATATACCAAAATAATCGAATGTTATGTGTTACTTCCGATTAGTATTTTATACTATCTTGAATGTAAATATGGCGTTTGCAAAAGTAATGGCAATTTAAAGTAGTTTTAATTAATTTTAAGGGATTGTGATACATGCATTTTAAACTGACAGGAGACATAACACATTACCTCGGAATGAAATATGGTTTATTACTAACAGAATTATGCAATAATAAAATGTGTTTATAATTTCTATTGTCGTTATTTATCAGTTCTGTTTTCTGACATAGTGAAAACCCTAAATATCAAAATTAACCCTGGTCTTCTCTCGGAATATTTGTTTGAAGATATATACAAAATCTTTCATTTGGATTAACTTCATTTAGTCCTCTTTAAAAGCAGACAATACTATCAAAACATACAATCTCCGAAAAGACGTTTATTTTATTTGTATATGGCACAGGAAATATATTTACCAGTAGAATAATGTTTATTTATTGAAATTTCACTTCCTTTCAGATGTCGAGTAATATATTCCCTGTTAATTGACAGAAGAAAATAAATGCTTTTTTCCTCACAGTTTCTCTTCAATAAAGCAAAGAATGATTCAGTTTCAAGTCTACTTCTGTAGACAAAAAGTGTTTTGATATACGTTTACCAAAACCACTTCTGTACAAAGATTCCATTCTCCTCGACCGTTTTGCAAATAATCACAATATTGCTAATACTTATAGCGTATTCATTATTCAAAATTAAAATAATAAAACCCTAGAATACCAGGAAATGAAGAAACATTAGCATTATTAATATACAATTACAGCATTGGTTGAAAACATCTTCATCATGGCCATGTAAAGTCTGTTTGAGTTATATTTGACGTCTGTACAAATTCAAGTTAAATTATAAAATTTCATTTTATAGAAATTCTGACAAAAACAATAATAACCAAACAGCAATGATTATGTAAATATAAATCTATAATCCTTCAATTGTTTAGGAAAAGGTCGAAACGCCAGCAATTTCCCATGAGACCTTTATCATTTATATAAATATAAAGGATGTAAATAGTATGTTTATTCTAAAATACGATTTTATTTAAAGTTCGAAGTTATAGAAATAAAGTTCATGGAATATCATGTTCTATCTGAAAATATATTCATCAAAGTTTTATTTTCCTTGGAAATATTTCATGTTTTGTGTCGTTGATTTATCTCGTCAAATATTTGAAGGACTTAATATCTTTTATAAGAGCACCAGAAGACAACTGCGGAGAAAATCTATTAAGATATAAATCTATCACGGGTACAGGCTGTATACAGTACAATGCAAAAACCTGCCAATAGCGATTTCCACTCGAGCTTTCATTAGATGCCCAATTTACTAAGCACGAATTTATCGTGCGAACCCAGCTGTTACATTTTTTGTTTGAATTTTTTATCTAAAACATAATTGACCGACGACAAGAGAAAAAGGGCACTCGGACATAATTTTTTGAAAATGACCTTTTTGCTAATTTTGAACAAAGGATTATATATATTAGTTAATATATTAGCTTACAAATGCTTTAACATTTTCTTTAAAACGGCACGTTACCTATGCCGCATTCAAATCGTCTTCACATCATTGAGGTTATATCATTATTAAAAGCAACATGTCATGAAAGAAGAAAAATTGCGCATCTAGGCATGAAAAAAAGATGGAAGTAGAATGCCTGCAACTGCAACGACAATTTCATGAGATAACTTGTTCGAATGATTATAAATTAAATGTCGGGCAGTTTAAACTTGATGAATGTACCTCAACATGATATTATATGACTGCACTGATTGAACAAATGTTGTGAACATGCGTCCTATCACCTTTAGATTCAGATATGGAAAATCATTCGTTTCTGTTGCTAAACTCGTATAGCCATATATGAACCAGTTTATGATTTTGCACATACCATAAAAGCAAAATAGAAACAGACTGTTTTAGTCTGGAAGCAGCCTTAAAATTCAAGGAACACAAATGTTAAACATTAAATTTCTGGTGAAATTATATCATTTCCATTTGCAATTATTGTTATCTTTCACTCTTTTTTCTTTCAATTATCTTACGCATCATTAAGTATTGTATCAACAAAAACAGCAAAGAATTTAAGGTATCGTAAGACAGCAGAGTTGAATAAGTAAAGGCACAGTCACAATGGATGCACTTTGACTTTACTTTCCGCCTTGGAACCACTGCATCATTCCATAAGACTTATTCTTATATGCATCCTTATTATGAAAAGAAATATGAAAAAAGAGGACGAACTTCTCTTAACTGTCATATACTACAAATATATTTCAAAAAGTACAATTCAATGTCGTTTGATTTTAAGTATGGCGATTCTTAGTATATGCACGTAGCCACCGGTTTAAATCACCTAATAGAAACCTCAAATTATAAATGATACAAGTATAATTTTTTGAATGCAAGAAACAAAAAAGTGAAACATGAAATATTTTTTTTTAATACAGCTAACATTTTCAACGTTTTATCTCTCAATATATCATCACAAGCGTTATTATTATCATTATTATCTTGTTATTATTTAGAATAACTCGTGTTCCAAATGTTTTTATTTTGAAAATGCTAGTTGTTCGAAATGAGAAATCTTAAAATCTTATAAACCATTCAGAACTATGTTAATTTTTTCCTTTTCTTTATTTTAAACTTAAATGCAAGAGTTAGAGCTACCTATAACGACACTTTTAACGGCGGAAATAAACATGGCTTTAAAATAACCTACGCAATAAAATGACAGAATAATATGAAAATGTTTCAAAGTATTTGCATTCCCATATTATGCCTGTTTTATTAAAATAACATTTAACACACGTTTTCTGAAAGGAGACATAAAACAAAAAGTTTACCTTCTTCCATATTCATAACAAGTCAAGATACCATTATGTGTCTGGAAACTAATGCAGTTTCAAAGATAAACCTGTAAACACTAATATTAAGCTAGTTTAATACCATATTTTTGGGAGGAAGTGTCTGGCAATGTCAACAGTTTTGCTGATATAAGTACAGCGAGATAAAGTCAATTTCACGAAACTAGCTAATGGTAAGGCATTTATACATTTTAAGACAGTGCAGAATGACAGGGTGATAGAGGATTATATGAGTAGTCGTTAATGTTTTATGTGAATCTGTGGCGATAAAATATATTTCATGTGACTGAGGTACTGACTGCAGGATTTGGTTCATGTTCCCGTCTAATGAGGGTCAGATCAAATGATTCTTACCTAAAAATCATAAATGGTATTTTTTCTTATATAAAATATCTATTCCCTGAAAAAAAAATATATTTGTAACATAAACATTATTATTTTTGCACTTTTTTTTCAATAGAACGTCTGAGTTTCTAAAAGCATTGTGATTTCGTACAAGAAGAATTGGGTTTTTTTTTCTATTTGTGTGAAACAAAATTAGATGTGTCTCCGGGATGTGGCAATACTAACACATGGGACATTATCTGAGCAATCTGTGTAAAGGTCTACTACATCTTTCTACATGCAGAACTTTAGGCATCATGGTTACAGACAAGATGCTTTCCTGTAAACTTCATCAGCAAAATAAGTACCAAGTTTGAAGAAATTCTAAATACTTTGCAATGCTTTTGGAATCCTTAAATAGACCTCGTTCTATTTTCTACCATTAATTATGTATCGAAATTGATATCAAAACTTAAATTATTAAGATATTCTAAAACTGACTGCAGCACTTATTTGAAATGATGTGTACTTTTGATTTTGACATCTTCTTGTAGCAGTATACACTACAAAATGAAGTGAAATCAAAGTTGAATTCTTTTGCTGGGGTATTTCTGTATAAGTGGAGAGGTGCTGTTTCGATTAAGGAGATTTTTTAAAAAATTATTCAAACATTGATAGCATCCTTGGTAAAATTCTGGTCAGTGGTCATCTGCCCACTATACTTTAGATTCCAATTAAAATTTCTCAGGCATAGTAAGGTTTAAAAACATCAGTCGTAAATATACAGGAGACAGTACGTTCTCCTGTTACCTATAAATATTTTGTTTCTTTTTATACCAAATTATCTTTATTATATTGCTTTGACATTACTCCTAAGAAGTATTAAGAAAAGTTTGGACAGTAATAAACGGAAATTGTTCTTTGAGTAGAAATTTAAGTTAACATCGAAAGTTTTATGAAACAATATATAATCGGTCTGAGATAATATATGGGACGCCAGAGCTACCTTCTGATGACTTTTCTCATTGCCACACTGCTATGTATTTACGTCATTTCGCTCTGTGCGCTTCTGATTTCGTTCTCACTACATAGCGTAATAACAAATGCACAGAATAAAATGTTATAACTGCATAAAACGAAATGTTATGGCTACAACGCGTAATGACAAATGCACTGGACGAAATTATTTTACTACAGAGCGTTATGACAAATGCAAAGAAGGAAAAATTATGACAAAAGAGCATAACGACAAATGCACATAACGAAATGACTTAGCTATTGAGCATATTGACAAATGCATGTAGAGAAAAAAATTAGCTACAGAGCAAATTGACACGTGCATAGAACGAACTATTATAGCCACAGAACATAATTATAAATACCCAGGATAAAACAGCTTTGCTACAGAGCAAAGCGACTAACGTACAGAACAAAAAGTCCTAACTACTCACCATCGTAAGGACAAATGCACAGAACAAAATAACTTTACTACAGAGCGTAACAAACAGAAAAATGCAGGGAATGAAATGATTTTTCTACAGAACGTTCTGGCAAATACACAGAACGAAATGATAAAAGAAGGCAACTCTTGCGTTCCATAATAATATTAAAAAAAGAGAGAGAGAAATTTAAAAAAAAAGAAATAATGATAACACTTGTATTATGCACCGGTAACTACATCACGATTTAAACATTATAAGGAAAATAATGGTAAAAGCAACACTGTCAACAAAATATCAGTTTTCCTTTTCAGCGCAAAACAAGTTTTTCCGTTACGTTATGATTTGCACGATAACCGGTTTAAAGATTGCGAACTTTTCTGAATGAAAAATACTTAAAATTATTGTTTTTCTGTACACGCATTAGAACTGCGTCAGATAAAATTTTGTTTAAAAAAAGAACTTGCAAATGTCAAGCAAACAAGTTTCATAAGAAATATTCTTTTATTGTTACAGTAACTGTGAAATATGTTGTTAATTTTGGTCTAGGAATGGTTCGCAAGACAAATTAGCTTTGACTTTAAGCATCTATCAGTCTGTCGGAGCAAACAGATTACAATAATTTCGTTTGTTATCAGATACTGCTAGAGGGATTTTGTCAGGGAGTCTGATTATGCTAACCTTCTGAATGGAATTTCACTATGTCCGATACTGACAAAATTTGTATTTTCTTTTACATTGTTAAAACGCCAAGTAAAAATTTTTTTTTTAAAGTTTTGACAAATGATTCGAATAGCTTTGATGTAAAATTGTATTACCTCAATCAAAAGACTTTTGCATGAGAAAAAAAATCGTTGGTTTATAGTATGCAAGAATAACTGTAACTTTATGATGAAAAAGGAGTACGAGTTAATTATATAATTCCACTACATATACTGACAAGTCGCATGTTTCTTTTTTCGTTACAGCTCCAAATGTTTTAAAATTGCTGTTGTCCATGATTTTTACAACGCCGGATAATACAGAATGATGGATGTCGGTGGGTAATGCTGCTGGCTAGTAATTAGTAAGAAATGTATTCATAAACGTAAAATTTCTTGAGCCGAGAAATTCTTCATATTACATCAACACTTTCAGGCTTTGAAAAAGATAAAACGACATGACAAGCAGTTGGCTGTGAACGTTTTACTTTTGTAAATATCAACACTGTTTCTTTATTACCATATTTACATTTTCAAATTTAATTGCAAAGTCATGTTTGTCACCTATTATTTTCATCCTTTTTTTTTCGCTGGATAAATTCCATCAAGGACATTGTGAAATCTGTAAACAGGAGCTTAGACAATAAGAGTACGGCAAATAAAGCATTTAAAATTATTGACATTTCAATTAAATTAGCTTTTAATTTAGAAGCGACTAAACTGCATAATCGGCACACACATAAATGTATCAACCTGATGGTAAATAAAAACTAAATGTGGAAATTTATTTCGTGCCATCATTCGAAGTGGATTGTGTTTTTGTTAACTCGTATTTGTCATTCGTTTTTTAAAAATCAGTAAAATATATGAATCTCTAAATTTGCCTTCTCTTAAAGTGGGTTCAGTGCCAGAATGAGTTTGTACATAATCTGACAGGTCATTTCACCAAAAAGAGATAATTGATCAAATAATTGAAATTCAAAGAAAAAATAATGTACAGACTAATTCTGTTTAATACTTCTGATTGAATGAATATGTATTTATTTTACATAAAAGAAAGTGGATACAACATCGTTAGGCTTTTTATTGAACATAAAAATGCTATAAGGATTCAGTATTTTTTTACGCATTAAGAATGAATAAGTAAATTAGACCTCTTTGTAATTTAACACAATCATTTTGAGAAACACATATAAAACCTTTACAAGATGTATAGAAACCTAAAAGGAGAAGTCTTCCTATAATAAGATCGTTGCATTTTTGCTAAAAGTCCACTGAGTGAGTTTATGGTGAAGTGGGCTAGTTCGGTCCCTGCTTTTTGTGTGATGACAATTTTAAAAAAAATAAACTGCGTAAGTTGATGTTTAAAAAGTTCAGAGCGTCAAATTTTAAAGTTATAGCATGCAGCAAGCTTTAAGGTTTAGATCAGTTGTGTCTAGATCAGTACTGAAAAAATAAACACATCAGCAACAGTCTAATAATTTACATAGAACTTATAAACATATTTTAGACCGAATGATATTCAGTTTATATTTCTAGAATTAAAAATCGAACTTTATACATTGTAAATCAGCTCCTGTGGTATCTGGTTTTCTATTCATCTTTTTGTTTAATCTCCTAAAAATCAATATAGAGTTTAAATCGTCCTACTTAACGATTATCAGCCGAAGACTTTGTTTAAAAGAGTTTATCTGAATCTCTTTTTTTCAAACATTCCTTAAATATTATATATTTATATATTTCCGCCACTAAATTTTCTATATTTTTGTAGGATTTTTAATATACATGTACTCATATCTTGAAACTTCAGTATTCTAATACTGTTAAAAGATATCTTGTTTTTATAAATGATGGGCGTAGATACAGTAAAAATATTAATGCCCTATAACAGCATAGTTTTCGGTTATTGGCAAACATTTAACGTGTGTAGTAATCGACTGTCCTATAGCCGTAACAGTTTAGGCTATAAACAAAAAATGATGATCATTTTAAGTAAAATAAATTAAATTTCAGTCATGATTAAAATATATTTATTTCATTTAGTATATTTTTTATGGTTAAATATTTTTTTTATATTTAATTAAGGTATTAAATTCCTTATACCCTGCCTAGAAGAGTATTCAGTTCCATTAATTTGTATAGGACTGAGCCATTTTCACTGAAAGGCATGGGTTCAAACCCCACTCAAGCCAATTTTTTTCATTAGTTTTTGGCGTTTTACATTATTTTGGTTTTACAACAATAACTTTTATAGACTTCAAATTCAATATCTTTCATTTTAAATGTATTTCAATTGTAACAAAGCCTTTCAACATGGTTAATAGATTAAAATTTGGGTATCTTTGATTTCAGTTATAAATTTCTCCAAAACTAGACGGTAAAGGTATTTGATATTTTGCCAATTTGTTAAGAAAAGTCATGAATAAAAATGATTACACCTAATTTGAAGCCCCGAAGATTTATGTTACAGTTTACGTTGATAACATTCCCTCATAATGAAGTAGGTGGGGTTAATTCGTGCTATGTTTATAATAAATCATATTTCGTTTCTTTTCACTTTTTGCTTTTTATTTTATTTGTTTTTTTAATTACCTCCCTTGGCAGTTTGACAGTTACAATGAATTGTCTCCCTTACCTGTCAAAAATATAAACAACTGTAACAAAAACAACATATCCATCTGCTTTAATAAATTTTAATAAGAAAAGTATACAATTTATCAAAAAATTAAAATTAAACATGGATCAAGACATCAAGGACAAATTTTGGGAAGAAATTGATGAAGATACATTTAACAAGCTATTACCGACATTCATGAATCATAATTTTTTGTCACACGTGACTGTAAAATAAAGACAAATTCAATACCAAGTTATCCAGTGTCAATGTTTAAAAATTTCCTAATTTCAGTCATGTTATCGTTTTGAGTCATGGTGCACAAGTTGAATAAATCGTTGAAATTCTACAAGCAAGTTTGATCGATTTCTGTCGTTTAAAATTCAATATGGCGGAATTTGTGCAATTGAAGAGCCAATATCATGTATTCATACGCGCGTTCTATCAATGCTAAGTATTAAAAAAAAGTTCTTCATTTTTTTTCTTTTATTTTATTCAAATGTTAGCATTAAATAAATAGAAAATTTGTTTGTTTTTCGTGAATATGGAATATATCTCATCTCGAAGTGATACAATTTTTATATTTTCTCGTGAAAATATTTAATTGTATCACTTTTCAATGAGATATATTCCATATTCACGAAAAAAAATAAATATCCTCTATATTTTCGGAGGCAATAAACTAACAATTATGAATTATGCCCTAAATATCATAACATCAGTACTTTTAACCAATGGCAAACGTCCTTCTTCAGCTGAAGATATTGTATGTTACATTTTCATTAGTTACAAATGTAGGTCAAAACCGATTTTAATACAGCTAAGCCGAAAATAAAGTTCCAATAACGTGAAAACCAAAGACCTTTATGTTGAGAAGCAGTTTGTATCCTTTGCAAGATAATATGAGTTGTAAAACTGATAAAAGGTTGCTCCGTATTTCTAAAAAGTAAAATTGATTTATTTCCGAACAGAACTTGTTCATTAAAAGGTTTCGAACTCAACAAGTAAACATTGGGATAAGGTAAACTAACGATTGTGAGAACATGAATTCATTGTAAATGTTCTACAAAGGCTCCTTTTAGATGTGTTATAAGGTGCATAAAACTGCAGAGTGATCAGTTTTTCTAATAAGAAAACATAGCCAATCAAACCAAGATAGTCTAGTTTCAATCCCACAAATAAACATGTGTCATCGAAATGAAATAGCGAAAAGCATTTTGACTACATTATGTCGTGAGAAATATTTGTGGTAACATTTGTTTGTTATTGACTTCACATAATATATCAAATATATTACTGATTACAAGCTGTTTCAAATTTCGGATGAACCACGCTACTTCTAAACACAGTAATCAGTAGTGGCGTATTATCGTAGAAGTTCGTACTATGTTTGAATAAACAGATTGCAAAACCGTAGCAAGATATTTCAATAATTTTTTTTCTGTTTCAAGAAAATTGGTAGCAATCTAATACATATTTTAATTGTATGAATCACACTAATTGACCTTAACTAAGAACTAGTCCTTCAAATAAGCCTAAAATTTTGCATTTTATGCACGATTCTGAATCAACGGTTTGGAGTTAATATGTGAGTTCTGGAATTAAAAAAGATATACATAAGAAAAGTACAAATGTAGATTTTACTGATATGAATCACATTACCCTATTCATAAAGCACCCCTGTCGCGCCAAAAGAAAAATTAAAGAAAAGGCAAAAAAAAGGGGGAAAAGATAAGAATCTTAAAAAATATTTTATGCTAGGTTCTGATACTCTTACACTATAAAAGTTAACTAAAAGCAAAGGGATGTAACAAAATTGCATTGAATGACACTACATGCATGTAAAGCGGGCGCTTTTTCAGCTGTCGATCTCTTCAAACTCTACTCATACACAGATTCCATTTCAGTTAAAACGTTTCTGACACAAACAATTTGGTCTGATAAGAATCGAGTCTATTTCAAAAAATTAATTAATTAAACTTGTCGCACCACGATAAAAAAAAAGATTGGCGGGATAAAGGCTGTAAAAGATAACCGGATAACGAAGATACAGATGAATATCATTCGTTTCATGCTAAAATATTTACAGCACTAAAGTGCAGTTCCGGTCACAACATACATTTTTCTGACATAATGTGTATTATTTCAATATATCTAATTATCAGCTATTATCATGTTCAATAATTGTGACATTCAGTACTAAAATCTTAATTAATTGCCTCACAGAAGAGTTTATTTGAGAAACTTTGCAGGCAAAACTGAAACCGAGTTTATAAAGAATATAAGAACCCTTGGAGTGACTTCGGCATCTTTTTGTTCAAAATAGCTCGTGACAACAATGACTTTTTCGAAATGATACAAATACAGATATTTATGTATATATTTAAATATTTCTTTTCTACTTTACTGTCAGGAATAGTGCTGAGTTATTGCTCATACAGAGACATTTAAAGCAAATAACTTTTTATCATAAAGATAAAAGTTGTTTCCAGGAAAGAAATTGTAGTGTTTACATCGGAAGTTTTCTGTTTCAGGGTTAACATCGAAATTACAATAATGATAAATGCAACACGGTTAACAATATAAACCCGTTTTTGCTTTTAACGAGAATTTAGTCTGTATATGAAAATTACAGATCTGAATTCGAAATTCGAAGCGACATCTTTTTTATTTTGAAAACAACACTGGTAAAAGTGTTGAACATAAATGTGCATGTAAAAAAAAACAGAATGCCTCTTGATACAAGTAAAAGGCAAAAACATTACAGTTCAATTACCATCTTTAGTACCGATATTGTCTGAACATTGTTTTTCCTCTGACAAGTTAGTGCATTAGTGTAATAGTTAACAATGTCTTGGTCCGGTGTTAGATTTCATTATGAATGGTTAATTCCAAAGCATGAGGAAGTAGATGTTTTATGATCATCTTTTATCTATTTTCTCGTGCAGTGGGCGTTTATCTAAATGACGATTTTAATCAATACTCTATAGTTGTCAACATGCCCTCTTATCACGTTTTTACCAAGATATGGAAATGCAATCACATTGGCATTTCCTCAATTATCCAGTTATTACTCTAGGCTTTTATTTTACCGCTTTTGTAATGCTGCACGGTATGAAAATATGCTTAATTGTTACGATAGTCGTACAGTTATGTAGAAACAAAAAATCTAAATAAAAACATTGCATGCTAAGTGAAATTAGAGATAATCGTATTGTTGCTCTTTTATCATTAGATTGAAATATTTATTTTGTTATGTCGTTTTCTTTTTCGTTTGTCTGTTACTTTAGCGTGAACGCATATACGAACAGTCAGTTCGTAAATCATAACGAGCCTACAGTAAATAAGATTTAAAAAGAGAGTTGATTTTTTAAAATTTTATTCTGTCCTATATTTTTTTTGTTCGCGCCCCGCCACAGCCCGAATTGCAATGACTCGTTACAGTTCACTTATTGTACATTTTATTGAAAGTATATCAAAACCATCGAATAAAACATTGTTTTACTCTGAATGTTATCTTTTAATATGATAATTATGTTTACCTGTATTATTTAATGTTAATGCAGTGCCTAACAATCGGTATAAAAATCTTTGAACGCTGCAATGACGATCTAGTAGCCTTCTGTAAGAAGGTGGCCACACTTTTTCATATTTTTTTAAAGCATAAATTACTAATCCCATGCAATTCATTAAATTTCAAAAGGTCCAAATATATTAATCCTTTATGACCGCCTGTTACATATTTCGTGTTGGCTTCAATTCTTAAATGAACAGAACAAAACATATAGAAGAGTGTCAGACAGAATCGAAAAAAGAAGAACTTTTTCTAGACTGGTCCTCCTAATGAATGTTCCCTTTATTGCTACTTTGTGTCTATTGTAAACTTCGTAATGGCAGCGGTCATCTCTTTCAACGAGTGTGAAATCATATATTCGAAGCTTACTGATTAACTGATTACAATTATTTCGTTTGTCATTAGACAGTTGGAATAAAGTATCAGGTCTTTGGTTATCTTGCTGTTCCGACTGGGATTTCACTAGTTACGATTTTGAACAAACATAGATCTTTCTAACATTATTCGTCAGACAGATTTTTGAGCAAAGATCTTTTGACAAACAAGTCGTTTTGACGCCTGCTTTGAATCAAGTTTAGTACGTCATATGTTCTGAGCTTCTAGCTTTAAATGATCACAAGCATTCATTTTCTTTTGTCAATGGATACTGCTAGGTTCTGACAAGTAGTCTATGGAAATCTTGATATTCCAATTTTGATGGCATCAGGTCTGATAAGCTTTCTTACATTACAACAGTCTTATTACAAAATGATTTGATTGTCCTTTTGCCGATTAATTACAATATGAGCATTGATGAGTCTGTAAATACAAAATCTGACAATATGATTAAGGAAGTTGCAGTCAATTTTAAAAGGAACCATGCTTATTTCAATCTTAAAGCTTTCAAAGGTACAATTCGAAATCGACAGAAATATCAATGTATCAGTCTGCTTGCCTTTAACGACTTATTGTGAAAATAACGTGTCAACACATGCAAGCATTACATTTGCTGGTGAAGAATGTGTTTTCTGTTTCCTCGTTATTGATAGCACTTCGTTTTTGTGAAGTCTGAATTGATGAAAATACATCTGGCATACGTTAGAGTCGTTAAAATGCGTGATTTATTTAATCTGTTCTGATATTGAAGTGAAAAATATCTGAATGAATAAATTTGTTTTTTTTTCTGACATGTTTTTTGTAAACACTGGTCGCTTTATTAGAAAGGAACCTCTGCTTAGAAATCTGCTCAAAAGATTTTAATCACAGAAATAGGAAATGAGCCTGTGTGTACAGTACTGCTGATAAACTAACATCATTTTACACAAAAATTAACCGTTCTCTTTCATTTTGCTATTGTGAGTTTTTCTTTTGTATATTTACTTCACTTCTCTCACATAATTTTGACGATTTTGGAGAAGTAAAATTGATAACAGATTTCTGTGCAGTGTCTACTTAAGATGCTGTTAAGGTTTAGTTCTACTTTTGATTGATGTAATTAATTTTATAAACAGCCGAATAAAAATTAGAACAATTTTTCATAATTGAGATTCAGAAAAACAAAATTAATTCAAACAGCAAACCTTATAATTATTTTTTCCGCATGAAAAAAATATCTTCTCAGCAGATTACAGAACGTTGATGTTACTTTGTTACGCTGACCGTTGAACATTATACTTGATATAAATATTTAAGCTTTTTATTTCTTTAGCATGCTACATACATGTAAATGCGGTTACATTTTGTTGCTCAACATTCTCTATCAACATACAAAAGCAGATAAAATAATTATCTTAGAGTGATATACAGAATGCTAAAAATAATAGTATGCTCCAAAGGAGATCCTTATGTTTCTTTGCTTTAAAATTGAACTGAGTTTATCATGAAAAGGGGGGAGTGCTAACCCGTTGTGTTCGTGTGCAATAAAAAAAATTGTAAGAGTTGCTTACAGAAACACTATTGAGCATTTTTAAACAAAGGGCAATAACTCCGCCAAAAATAATCGAACTGCAAAAGCTAAAATTAGCTGCGGCACTTAAAACTACTAAGTAATCATTGTTTGAAAGATTGGTGAAAAATACATGCGAAATGTAGGAGTAAATTCTAACAAAGAACAATAACTATGACAACAATAATTGAATTGCAAAAAAGCCTGATAATATATACACTCTGGCACATAACAAGGATCATTTTATGAAAGTTTGGTGAACATCATACTGTATGAGAATTGTAGGAGGAGTTGTGCCCAGAAGCAGAATTAAGTAAAATTTAACAAAGGGCAATAACTATACCAAAACTAATCAAATTGCAAAAGCCAGACTATAAGCATTGTGGCACTTCAAATTTATCTTTCTGTAAAAGTTTGGTTAACATGATATGAGAATTGTAGGAGTTGTGCATAGAAGCAACTCTACCAAAATTGTTTGAATGGCAAAACCCTAAAATTATGTGCTGCGGCACATGATGCTGATTATTCTTTGAAAACTTCGTGAAAATTGCATTGAAAATGTAAGAGAAGTTGCACACACAAGTAAAAATTAAGTAAAGTTAAAGAAAGGACAATAACTCAATAGTAATAGCTCAATACCTTTACAGATTCGTTATTGTATTTATATAAAAATAGTAAAAAAAAGCATTATCCTATATACACTTAAACTTTCGTTTTACTTTTCTTTCGCTTTTCCATTGTCGTTTTACAATATTGAATTCCTCTGAAACATGGGGACTGTTTGGAATGTTTTGGAACTATAAAGCGCCGTCTTCATTTGTGATATTTCTTGCCCCTTTGGATTGTACAGTTTATACAAGCTATTATTACAAGTACCACGACAAAAAAAAATCCTCGTTATATTTTGTTTTTTAGATACTGATATTTTTTGAATACTGTTTTCTCTTAGTGATATTTTCATTGAATAACATAAGAATTTTCTAACCTTAGGAAAGTTTTATAGCTTGATATTTTTATATCAAGAAGACATTTTAATATATGAATACACATTCACATAATTTGTGTTTCAGCTTTAAAGAGGCTGTACTCCAGATTTGACATATTTTTTTTTTCATAAATTATATATTTAGATGCCGTGAGATTATTACAACATAATATTTTACTTCAAAACTGATTATAAAAGTTTAAATAGAATAAAAAAATATTTTCGCTCCAGCCTGATTTGAACTCTGGACCCTCATGTTAACAAAATATTTCCAACGCTTTAACTGTCACCACCATCGCCGCATTGTCATATTACAGATATTTACTTTAAATCTTATACGATATAGTTATACCGTCGCGTTACGGTATAGCACTTTGAAAGGGAAAAAAATCAATTTATAATGTAATTATTTGACTTATTTTTTGTCAGTAAGTTATTTTTTAAGCATTAGTCATAAATATTACAAGAAATTTGTAATACAAGAAAACTTTCTTTTTTTGTCATCTGGAGCACAGCCCCTTTAAAAGATACTGACAGTGTGGTAAATATACGGCTGACAGTACGTTTTTGGCCAAACAGATAATAAAACATTCGTTTTCAAATTGGATAAATGAAAATTGCTCTAGGAATAGAAATTGCAATAACGATTTACACCGTAGGATTTTATCTAAACTGGCCTGACATCGGCAAATAAATCGAGTAATGTGGTGAAATGTAAAACAAAAACAGCAACAACACATGTATTAAGGATTTGTTACTTCATCACGATTTAGACATTATAAGGAAAAATAATGAAAGCAACACTGTCAACAAAATATAAGGTTTCAATTTCAGTGCAAACCATTTTCACCGTGATGATTTGCATGATTTCAGTTGTGTATTAATCATTGGAATTAAAATACGAGACAAATCTTATACCGATTGAATTGAAATTTATTTGGCCTATATATGAAAATCAGTAAAATATAAAACTCTTTCCATTTCTGTTAAAGTGAGTAAAATGCCAAAATGAGTCTGTATATTATCTGACAGGTCGTTTCTTATGTCTTGAGAGAAGATTGCTTATTGGTTACCTGTTCAGATAATTGAAATTTTACCAAAGAAAAAACTTTTTATTTAATTTATAACTATTATTCAGCAAGAATTCTTATTCTATACAGAAACGAATTTTCATAATTGTTTTATTTACGATTTTTTTCGTTCCAGCTGGATTTACAAACACACAATATTTGGTTTGATAAGTAATTACGTCTCAGACAAAATGAAGTTAAAATTTTGAATGTGTCAAATTATTGGTTTTGACAGAGCTGTCGTGTATGCCAGGTGAAATATATCGGTTTATAAATCTTTTAGCTATGTGTTAATTAATATATTTTAATAAATTTTAATGGAGGTGGAGATATCAACTGTTGATATGTGTTTGTAATCGAATTCACATAATATGTCAAATATATTAAACCATAAATATTACGTTGTTAATTTGTATGAATCACAATAATTGATCTGATGCCAAAGATAGTCCTTCAGAAATGCCTAAAATTGTGCATTTTATGCACAATTCAGAATTAATAGTTTGGGACTAAAAAGTGAGTTCAAGAAGAAAAACAGTACAGAAACACAAAAAACAAACAAACGGAGATAAACAATAAAACGTACGTAGATTGTACTTAAATGAGTCACAGATATTGCCTTAATACAAAAATAATAATAATGAAACATTTGAAAATAGATAAAACACTTTCTCCTTTTTTTCTAATCTTCATTTTCTGCAAAATTCTGACACAGTGATGTGGGTTGAAATGTCATATTTGAAATAAAATGCTCGTAAGCAAAGCAAAAAAAGTAACAAAGTTGCAACAAATGACATCAAATGGATGTAAAATATATAAAGTCACTATAGACTCTATATATGCGCTGTAATCAGTAGAAAGCAAGTGTTTCTTAAACTTAAGTGGATGTTTTCAGCTCTCGAACCTGTCCAACACTTTAGATGTACAGCTTTCATTTCAGCTAAAACGTTCTGACACAAACAATTTTGTCTGATAAGAATCAAGTCTATTTCAAAAAACCTTAATTAGACTTGTCGCACCACAATAAAAAAAGACTGTCGAGATAAAGGCCTTAAAAGATAACCGGATAACGAAGATACAGATGACTGTCATTCATTTCATGCTAAAATATTTACAGCACTTAAATGCATTTCCGGTCACAAAATACATTTTTCTGACATAATGTGTATTATTTCAATTTATCTAAATATCAAACGCTCAATTGTTGTGATATTCAGTACTAAAATCTTAATTAATTACCTCTTAGAAGAGTTTATTTGAGAAACTATGCAGACGAAACTGAACCCGATTTTATAAAGAAGACTTTGACATGATACAAATACTTCGGATATTTATGTACGTAATATTTCTTTATAAAGTTCATAAACTTTAAGATAAAAGTTGTTTCCAGGAAAGAAATTGCAGTGTTTACATTGGAAGTTTTATGTTTCAGGGTAAACATAGAAATTACAATGATTAATGCAACACGTAATGAGAATCCAATCTTTATATGAAAATAACGGATCTGAATTTGAAGTTCGAAGCAACATTTATTTATTTTGAAAACAACACTCATCTGTTAAAGTGTTGAGGATAAATGTTCATGCAAGAAAAGAATATCTACTGTAATTCGATTAAAGCTTGACTGTTTGTTACTAGTAAAAACAATAGCATTACAGTTCGATTACCATCTTTTGTACCGATATTGTCTGAACATTGTTTTTCCTCTGACTACAAATGCATTAGTGTAATAGTTAACAATGTCGCTGTCCTGTTTTAGATTTCATTATGAATGGTTAATTCCAAAGCACATTTTTACCAAGATCTGGAAATGCAATCACATTTATCTAGTTATTACTCTAAGTTTTTATTTCCACGCTTTTTGTAATGCTGCACGGTATGAAAATATGCTTGGTTGTTAAAATAAACTTAAATTTCTGTAGAAACAATAAATCTGGAAAACAAATCAGTGCAAGCTTAGTGAAATTTAGAGATAATCATATTGTTGATCTATTATCGTTAGATTGAATCATATATTGTTATGTCTTTTTCGTTTGTTTGTTACGCTAGCCTAAACACATATACAAACAATCAGTCTGTAAATCATAAAGAGCCTACAGTTAATAAAATTTATAAAGAGTTGAATGTTTCTTATTTTATTTTGTCTGTTTTGTTTGTTCGCGCCCCCCCCCCCCCCCCGACCCCCCCATCCCAAATTGTTATGATGCGTTACTGTCCACTTATTATACATTTGTATTGAAGTAAATAAAAAAAAAACATCGATTAAAACATTATTTTAATCTGATCGCTATCTTTCAGAACTATGTTTACCCGCACTTTTTAATGTTAATGTTGTGCCAAACAGTCGGTATAAAAGTCTTTGAGACGCTGCAATGACGATCCAGGAGTCTTTTTTTTGTAAGGTGACCACACTATTTCATAATTTCTAAGACCTAAATAAATTATCCCATGCAATTTATTCAATTCCAGAAAGTCCGAAAATACATTAGTCGTTTATAATCGCCTGTTACACATTTCATGTTGACATTTATTTTTAAATGATTGACACAATACTCATAGAAGAACGTCGGACAGAATTGAAAGATTTTTTCGAGACTAATCTTTCTAATGTATGTTCCCTTATTGCTACTCTGAGGTCTAATGATGTTAAATTCGTAATGGCAATGGTCATCTCTTTCAACGAGTGTGAAATCATAATTATTTTCGGAGCTTCTGGATTAACTGATTACACTTATTTCGTTTGTCATTAGACAGTTGGAATAAAGTATTAGGTCTTTGGTTATCTTGCTGTTCCGCCTGAGATTTCACTAGTTACGATTTTGAACAAATTTCGATCTTTCTTACATTATTCGTCAGACAGAATTTCGAGCAAAAATCTTTTCACAAGTCGTTCTAATGAATATTCACCTGATTGTAACGTGGAATATGTTGTTAACTTTTTGCTAGGAAGGAGGAATTAGCTTTGACTTCTAGATGATTTAAATCTGCAGACGTCTGCTTTTAATCAAGTTTAGTATTATTATCATATATTCGGAGCTTCTATAGTTAACTGACCACAAGCATTCATTGTCTTTTGTCACTGGATACAGCTAGGATGATAGGTTCTGACAGGTAGTCTATGGAAATCTTGATCTTTCAATTTTGATGAAACTTTCTTACATTACAACGATCGTCATATTAAAAATCTTTTCCTAATTTAATAAAGAGACTCATTTCAAGATACCAAAACATTTGCTTGTAACACAGCGGTCTAGGTTAAAAACTGAATTTACAGAAACAATTGTTCATTTTAGAATGGTGGCTGATTTACGTCATGTCGTATTTTCGCTTTTTAGCCATTAAATTGCGAAAACACAAAGATACGACGAAGTCAAACTTAACAAAGAAGCGAAAACGCAAAAACAGAACAATGCGAAAAAGCAAAAATGCGACAATGCAACAACGCGAGCACAAATGCGAGAAACGAAATTACGAAAAAGCAAATATGCAAAAATTTAAAGACAAATAAGAGGCGAAAACACGAACACACGACACAATTTTTTTGTCGTATTTTTGCCTAATTTTGTCGTCCTTTGCTTTTTCGCATGGAGAATGCGAAAATAAGAAAACACAAAGATAAAAACAACATTTGACATTGTCGTATCTTCGTGTTTACACATTTTCGTGGCAAAAAAGCGAAAAAATGACATGACGTAAATCAGTCATCATATTTAAGTGTCTTGGAAAAAAGATTGTTTATTGAACTGCACGTAGTTGTTGACACCAAACTTCTCTAGTTCTTTTATATTATAAACAAGCAAAATAATAAATTCGAAGAACTTAAATCTCTAAATTTTATGAGCTAAACCGTCGAAAGTAACGCTGATTAAGACTTCTTGATCTGGTGTTATATGAGAACTATGCTCATGTGCGGTTAAAGATAACTGAAACAAACAGAATAACATTTCTCTAACAGCATTTTGGTTATCTGCGAGGTAATGACATTATCTTGTTGCTAGATTTTCCATTATAAACCTGAACTTAAAATCTTCTCGACTGCGAATTAAGTTGTTGAGCAGTCGTTGGTTTCTTGCAAAAAAGGAAGAGAAAGAGTCAGATTCTGTGCTGTTAAGAGATACTGTCACCTTTTTATTAAGAAAGAAATCAATCTGGGCTAAATTTTATTTCCAAATACACTGACAAGTTACATGTGTCTTGTTTTTTTAAACTTTTCAGCTGCAATTGTTATTTCTATTGCTGTTGTCCATGCGTCTCACATCACATGGTAAGATCGTCGTTTTGGTTAATAATTGTTAAGTCGAATAACTTTTTTTCTAATCATGCCACGGCTTCACTGCTACGAAAAATAACAACCAATAAGTTTAATAGTTTTTGGAGCACACTTTGCTTTTGGATATTGCAATTATTACTTTATAGTTGCATTAACCTTTTTAAACCAAATTGTAAAGCCATGTTTGTAGTCTTATTCCTGTAGCTGATTAATTACAATATGAACACTGAGGAGTTTGTAAATACAAGTTTTGACAATTTGATTAAGAAAGTTGCAGTCAATTTGTTTTAGGAATCATGCTTGTTTCAATCTTAAAGCTTTCAAAAGTAAAAATCGAAATTGACACAAATATCAATGTTTCAGCCTGCTTGCCTTTAACGACTAATTGAGAAAATTACGTCTCAAAACATGCAAGTGGTACATTTGTTGTTGAAAAATGTGTTTTTCTGTTTCCTCTATAATGATAGCACATCGTTTTTGAGCAGCCTTAATTGATTGGTGTACGTCTGACATAGATGTTAGAATCGTTAAAATGCGCGATTTATTTAATTTGCACTTATATCAAAGTGAAAAAAAAGAATGAATATGTTTTTTTCTGACATCTATTTTGTTAACACTGGCCGTTTTATTAGAGAAGAACGTGCTAAGAGAACTGCGCAAATGATTTTAATCCCAAAAATATTAAATGAGCCTGTTTGTACAGTACTGCTGATAGACTAACGTCGTTTTACACAAAAAATTACGTTCTCTTGCATTTTGGTATTGTGAGGGTTTTTTTTTTGTATATTTACTTCGCATCTCTCATATATTCATATATTTTTGGTGGTTTCAGAGAAGTAAAATGCGTAACTCACCAATGATAACAGATTTCGGTGCAGTTTCTACTTTAGATGCTGTTTAAGATTTAGTTTTACCTTTGAATGATGTCATAAACAACCGAACAAAAAACTAGGACAATTATCTATCCTTAAGATTCCACGAAACAAAATTATCTCAAGCAGCAATATATATATTTATTTTTTCCCACATGAGGAAATATCGTCTCAGTAACATCAACGTTCTGTGATCAACTGTGTTAAGCTCACCATTGAACATAGGAAAATTTCTGAAGATTCAAGCTTTTATTTCTTTGGTTTTATCATGCTATATACATATAAATGCTGTTAAATCAGACATGAAAGTTGCTTAACATACTGTATTAATTTACAAAACACAGATAAAATAAATATTGGAGAGATGTATAGAATCCTAAAAAGCTAAGTTTGCTCATAATGAGATCCGTACGTTTCTTCGCTTTAAATTTGAACTGAGTTCATGATTTCTCGTGCTTGCGGTAATTTGTTTCGTTTAACCGATCATTTTTGTGTTTACTTTGAAAAACGTTTGGATTCAAGATAAAACAATGCGCCACGTTAAGTTATCGCACACTTAAAGGTTAATAATGAAACAACAAAGCAGTAAAAAATATCCATTTATCGGATCAGCTGTCTCATATTTCTTTGAAAAAATCGTTATTTTTCTCCCGTTTTTACTGACTGTCAAGTTATGAAAATCTTTTAGACTGAAAGATGTTCAGTTTATCTTTTGTCTTCCAAATGTCCATTACTGTCAAATAGACAAGCCTGTCACAATTGTAATTTCCCTTTATGACAATTTTGACTATGCCAGCATAATAGCTCCAAGCTTTTTAAAAAGTTGATAAAACATTTTTATGTAACAAGGAGCATTATCCTCTGAACACTTAAAACTAGGTACTGTGAGAGTCGTTTTTTTTTCCAGTTCGATTTTCTCTAAAATATGGAGAATATGTTTGTCCTGTTTTGGAACTATAAAGCGCCGTTTTCGTGTAATATTTTTTGCACCTTGATAGACGATTTTTATACGAGTACCACGACAAAAATAGTCTGAAGGATTCCAGCAAAATATTGTTGTCTAGTTACTGATAACAGGAATTTGATAGAAAACATTACACTTGTTTGCAGAATCTTTTAAGAATACCATTTCCTTTAAAGATTTTTACTGAATAAGAAAAGAAGCTACTTTTTTAACTTGATGCGTTATATCAAGTAATCACTTTAATGCATTATACTAGTAAAGACATAGATGTACACCTTCAGTCCATTTAAGATCAATCTGTGTTTTACAAAAGCATTGACGTAGATTTTAAACTTTCAAACTTAACTACTGTCAATCAGATCATTAATATATTACATAAAATGCATTATCTTTAAACGGCAATACTTTAATAACTATGATTTTACAACATAGAAAACTTACAGAATTTAAATATTAATGTACAAACAAATCGGTCTGAAGAGTATTTTTGCGGTTGATTAAGTTCATTCATATTGTTAACTTTATTATGCTTATGGTCATCAAGAGAAAATACATCTATCCTCAATCAACAGATAATAAATCCTGTAATCTGATTTTCACTTTGAATTGATTTCGCTTCTTTTATCGTTAAATAAGGTGATTGGGTCTGACAGGCACAAGAGTTCAAACGGGTTTTTTAAATGTGCTGCATGGAAGATAACAACCTTATTTGTATATTTTCTTACATTCTAGGAAATGTGGTTGTATAAGTTAATAAGTCTCTGCCATAATGCAGTTAAAGTGTCAGCTGAATGTGCAAGAATATTGGTATTAACTGAATTGCAGTGATGCCAGCTGAAATGTATCGTTTTTATAAACCCTTCTGATGGCGGTTATCAAGTATTTGGATAAATTAAGAATAAATTAGATAAAACAAATTAAATAAGTAGATCTTTACGCTGATGTTATAAAAGAAGACAAAATAAACAAGTTAAAACATGCAGCCACATACCCTGTAACAGAATAGAAATCCTGATCGTTTTTAGCCTTTTTGTGTACTATACACTTACACATACATATGAAGTGTTAATATGTGGTAGATAGAAGCTAGAGGAGTAATGTAACCACGTCATTTCGGGAAAAACAACCTTTTTGCATATATGTAGTCTACTCTTGTCATATGTGCTTCTTTAGGAGGAATATCTGAAGCTATTCTTGTTGGATAAATGGGTTCCCCAGCCAACATACTAAAAAGAGAAAGGTTTGCAAACGATTGATTAAAATTTTCCTTTTTTATAACCAAAGCATTCTTAAGTCTGTCAAATAACGTAATGTAAGCGTACGACAACGATCATCCGGGGACGACCCTGACTGTTGTGTATCTGATCGAGAACAGATCCTGTTGTTTCAAACTTCTGTATGATTCCTTTTGCTTGCATTCTGCTGACTGGTTTTCCATTTGGATACATTTTTTCATACTTCTTACAACATAAATCACAGATTTTCTTTCAAACTACAACTTAAGAATTTCCTGACGCCTTTCTCTGAATGACGTCATATTGTAAATGCACCTGCCGTTTGATGACGTCTTAAATGACGTCATGACGTCAACGTTTTCCCTGTACAAATGTGATAGATAAAGAATTCATTTTCTGATCTTTAAAACATCTTTTTTCTTTCACTTATTTTATTTTGTTTTAGAACAAAAACTCTCAATGTCTATTATATAAAAACGATAGCGTCAGACAGAACTTGGAAAAAAATGAAAAATAAACAAGTACTTAAAGCGAACATTACATGTATTTATATTACCATACTGGTGTTTTAGGTCGAGTAAACTTTGTACTGGTGGTTTCAGTTTGCAGACGACCCTTTTTTCAATCAACAAGAAGAAAATCAAATACTTGGAGCTTCTGCATTCAGAGGATTACAATAATTTCTTTTGTCAGAAGCTAATGCTAGGTTAACGGGTTTTGTCAGGAAGTCTTGGGTTATCTTGAGGTACCTTATGGGATTTTACTGAGTTCGATAGTACGAAATTAATATCTTTTTCTTACAATATCTTATACGTCAGACAGAAATAAAAAAAAATAATGTTTGTATTTTTGACAAACAAGAACTTCTTATGAATATTGTCCTCATTGTTTATGTTAAGACTGTTGAAAATTTTATGCTAGTACGTTTATAGACGACTACATTTTATTCTTAGCTTCTATTTAGAGAGATTACTTTTATACGATACTCCTATGGTGACAGGTTCCGACTGGGAGTCTACGTTAATTTTGATATTGGCGAAATTAACATGTTTTCAGTTTACCTGAGCCGAAAGTCTGTTGGTAGCTTTTAGGATCACCTACCGACCGTCGTACGTCCGTGCGTCCGTCCGTCTGTAAACGATTGCATTTACTCTCCTATTTCAACTTTACTTAATCAAAATGTTTCTTGGGTGACTGCATTTACGGTTAACTTTGTGAAATAATCGAGTTCCATGCTGAATTCTGTTTGCGTAGCAACCAAAAAGAAAAACTCCAAAACTCTACTCCTTCCATTCCTCAGCAATCCTTTGACCGATTTGAAGATATCTTTTTTGTACAAATGTTCATCTCTATATTAGATGTTAAATTTATTGCAGTCCTCCAAAAACATCGCCGACAGAAAGTGGGAATGTTTTATTTTATGTATGTCTATATGAAAATTATTCAGAACAAATGTTCATTTAGGAACCGTCTAAGTAAATTTTTGAATTTATCGATCCGTGAAAAAAACATGGTCGCTTTGAACACGGCATATTTTCCTTGTCTGTATGGGAAAAATTCTTCCTTGGAAATCGCACGCCCGATTAAAAATAATTCGACACAAAAGTGCCTTTGATGACGCTCCATATAAATTGTTATTATCATTAGTTTTTAAAAGCATGACAACGAAGGGGCGACGCTTTTATTTTCATATGGTGACCGTCTATATAAACTGAAAAACATAAAGATCCGTGATGAAAGATTTGGTGGTTTGTTAGGCAGACTTTAGCTTTTACAATAGAAGATCTTAACCTTAGCTTACTTCCTTGTGTGTGTGTGTGTGTGTGTGTGTGTGTGAACTACATGAATAATTCTATTTGCATATTTCAAGTTAAGTAACCTGTAATTACGTGTTCATAATTTTTGATGCTGGATTCTGATGTGCATAGTTGAATTGCTTTTATTGGCCGTGCTGTCTAGAGCAAAATAAGCATGTAAGTGAGGGTGATAAGAGCCACCAAGGTCCTATTTTTATTATGTTTTCGAAGTTTTTTTACTTACATTATTTTTCAACAATTAAACAGCAAAATATCAAAAGGTACCAAAAATATTTGTCATAGAGCATTCACACAAATTTAGCAAGATCCATAGATTAATAAAATATGTAAGTACAAGTTCCAACTTTTCTGGAGACGTGTTCTTTCCACCTTTAAGACGTAAACTTAATATTGATAACACTTTAGATACATCCACCAAAAGAAATCCGAATACTAGTACATAATTATGATATTTACTGTGTACTTAATACTAATTTACATTCGAGCAAAGATTTATTTTTGTCATATCTTTGATAGGTTTTATGATTAAAACGTAACGAAAAATGTGTGATTGGTAAGTGTAAAAATTTCTTATTAATAATATTTCTTTAAAAAAAATCAATTTCTGCCTATTAGTGGTAAATACAGGCATATTAGTTCCTGCAAATAATATTAAATTGTGAAGAATTTCGAACCAAAATAAAACGTTCACTAGATAAATGTATAAAACCTTGGGAGTTAAGTCTGTGTATAAAAAGTTTATAACTTGATTGTACCTAGAATCAGATGTGCTGTGATTATAAGCGGCGAGCTCCTACCCACTGTTTTAATGTGCTTGCTATAGTCTTTTGTTACTGTTCAAGCAGAATAGAGGAATATGATGGTAAATAACTTTCTAACTTCACGTGATTAAAACAGGAACATCTCTCTTGTTGGTCATGTTTTAAAACATTTCATACTTGTTTCTCTTTTGAGACACTATTAAATAATAAATGTAAAGTTCTTTCAGACTGTGTGATATTCAGTTTATATTTAATAATAATTATAATAATATAAAAATTCACCATCAAACATAGACACTCGTAATGTCGGTAGAATTCTAATCGTCGTTATTAGTTACTAAATCTAATTATGACTTCCCTTCATGACAATATTAGTCTAAGTCAAGTCAAGTTTTAGGTATTCATAGTATTTGTAGCTTGATAAGAAAAAATCGATTATATTTTTGTCTAATAGTTTAGAAAACTTAAAATATAATAATTATATTATAAATCGAAAGCATGAACTTGAAATATATTTCCATGAAAGCGATATCATTGCAATGCCAAACAATAACACTGATATGAATCATACTTATTGACGTGGTGTCAAAAATATTTATAAATGCGTATAGTTTACATTAATAATTATTGCAAGAACCTGAAAGAATGCGTGATACTGAAATGTAATATTATGAAAAAAGTAAGAAAACCGACAAAGTTTAGAAAAGAAAAAAAAAATCAAAGAGTGACATCTTTACTAGCTTCGAATGACACAACATGCACTTTTATATACCCGGACCCGTACCCCAATTTATTGTTTTCTGATAAGATAGATGATTCTTTTTAAAAAACTCAACATGGTGGGTTTTTTTTTCAAACTTTTCAATCTCTCCTAATTTTTTCAATACACATTATTTTTACAGACCATATGATGTGGCAACAGTCAAGTCTATTTCGAACGCATCGTAATTAACAGCGCATTAACCTGTTAAGATAAATGCTGACAAGGATAAATGCCAATTATCTCATATTGCACTGTTTCAAACAATTTGCCTTGCGTTCAACCTTAAATTGTTTCGTGCACAAAATAGTATAACTTGTATGTATCTGACAGAATGTTTTCAAACTGAGATCAAATAAAAGATTGCATGTGTAGAGATAAGAACAGCATAGCAAGCATTATGATTTTAAGGATATTTGCAGTTAACAGATAATTAACTTGATTGTCATCCCTTCCTGAACAGTACAGAACAGAACAGAACATATATTTTGTTTCCAACAACCACTCATACAATTTTGAAAAGCTTTTACTCTTAGCGACATGGTGTTATATTCTTGACTGAACACAAACAAAACTGTCGGTCTGAAAAATATTGCAAGTCTATTGGGGTTTATGAGCAGAAACACCGCACCGAATTGGAAATTTCCTATGTCATATTCTTCTGAGAAATTGCACTGATTAAGATTATGTGTGATAACGCTGTAAATGAAGTTTTATTGCCTTTTGCCTTTTAAAGGTTTACAAAGTAAATTGCGAACCATTATCCACAAACTTGTTGGTGACTATTTTTTTAAGATCACGCTTGGCGCCCAGCACACTGAACATTAATGTGCCTTGAATAACAGACAGACAAATCTGACAGATTTCATTAAAATAAGTCTAGAATAGACGTGAAACACATTATTTAACCAAGTAATTGGTAATCTGCATTTCCAAAATAATCCTAATGTTTTCTGACAAAGATGTAAAATCAATAGTGTTACCACGAACGATAAGGCGTTAAGTAAGATTTTCAAACAATTCTTCGTTATCGAAGTAAGCATTGAACAAAGCATGTTTATATATATATAAATATACTATTATTATTTTCAGCAGAATTATGCTACAGTTCAGAAAAAAAACGAAGGAAATTTTCACAATTTAGATCCAGCAAGTCTCATTATTTGTATTTTACGGCATATTTATATATATAAAAAGGCGATGCATTAACGACCACCATAAGTTGTTTTCTTTTATCATTTTTGTTCGAAAGTTAAGAAAAGAATTAGCTTATTTTATATGATATTATTTACTCCTCTTAACTTTTTTGTCAAATGAAGTCCAACTTATCTTCAATATCATAGAATAAATTATTTTACTTATACATTTTTAGGCCATATATCAACAGAAATAGTCTGTTGACAAAATATTAATTCAGACAGATGACTCATTTTATGTAAAACAACAAATTAAAAAGATTTTAAAAGGATATACAGGCAAAAGTTTAATGCTTTCTTTCTCATTCCTTCTATGAATATTCTATAAATGTGATCGAAATAAATACAATGATCTGTCCCTGTAACAAAGATATCCTCTTTTTAAATGAAAATCCGGGTGATTTCCTAACTTGACCAACGAGGGTCGTCTAGATAGGAAATTTAGATTTCGCGCTAAATTTCGGACTGAATGATTGGACGGTTGAAGTACCTGTCACATGATCTACGGCAAAAACAACCCAATAGAAACGACGATTGATTGCTTTTGTCACGTAACCTTTTTGAAAATAACTCTGTGATTTCGGTCACGTTTTACTTTTTGTTAAAGAACGTTCAAATATTTACGTTCAAGTCCGCATTTCACTTAAAACATACTGGGAATTTAAAGTTCTTTATATTGAACGTGATTTGAGCAAATAATATCAGTTTTAATTGTGGGGGCGCTCATTTGCCTAAAAAGACAAAGTTTCCGATTTTGTAAAAATGTTTTGTAAAACTCAATATTTTTATTTCAAAATAGATATAGCATGGAAGACTGATAGCATTAACATAAGTAAAACTGTATTAATGCTAGACAATAATCCGGTTCAACGCTATTCAATATTTTTAACATAATAAATTAATGTTAGACAGTAACTTTAAAAATGTGTTTGGAAAAGCACATCATTGTTAAATTGTCTTTGTTAAGTTAGAAAAATGCTTAATGTATGCCATTCTCATTGGAAGGTACTGATAAACTTTATGAATTAACGTGTGCGTAAACTACTGGGGCCTATCAAAAAGACAGAAATATCAGTTTTGTTTTCTTAAATGTTTACATTAGTTGTGGTTACTGAATTAATTGCGTATATAAACGGCGCTTCGTTAATTTCTAAAAATAATTACAAATTGTACTTGTCTGTTGATTGACATCCTTTTAGAGACTTCTGGACAAAATGTTAAATGTTAAATAATGCAGATATTGACTCACGTTCTCGTCTTCTTATTGTCTTACTCTTTACCAGAAAGCTTGAAATGAGTGCGAGAGACATTTTCAACATCCTACAGCGTATCATAATCTTTAATGATTGTCTTCAGAATTTGCTTTGGAGACACAGGATTTGTTGTTTATTGCATGTATATACCTGAATCGTAATTACTATGACAAGCCTTAATGACAATATTTTGACTAAATATTTCATTACAAGATTTGGAATATTCAGTTCAACGACATACAACGACCGATATCTTTGCAATAAATTCATCTTCACAACTATTTTCTGATTTGGTTTTCACTAAATTTCTACATTCCTTTGCAAGTCAAAATGCTACTTCCTCACACGATGGTTTATACTGTTATATACAGTAACTTTGCTTGCTTACCCAGCTTAACTGTGCATTGTTGACTAAGGGTTTAATGTAACTGTGAAAGAAAGATGCCTAGCATTTTGTCGAAAGTTAAGCTTTCAAAACGTTAATGTCTATAAAACAAGCACCAACAAGGAAATATGCAATATCTTATGTCACACAAGTTAGTAGTCAAAATCCGATAAAAATGTTCAGACACATCAATAAATAATAAACAAAAACTGATTGAAAGAACATTTCTGTCGAGAAACATCAACTTAATACTTTTATTTTAAATTTCTAGGAGGGAACAAACTATTTCAATCATAAATAAATGTCTTAAATTGTAAACTTTGAATGAGCCGGAAAGCATGAGGGATTCTTTATATCTCATTCAGTAAAACAAAGTTACTAAATTAACCCAAATGCCACATTTGTAGACACATTCATTTATCAGCCTGGAGTTAGTTCCACCGAATAGTGCAAGGGAGTTATAAATATTATGACGATGGATCTCAAATGAACGGTTATGAGAGGAATATACAGTAACTCAGTTAGTTTATTTTAAAAAATCTCTTATAACCTTAAAATAGGCCAATAACAAAAGCATCAATAACTATCAGGACAAGTATCAAAGCTGTTTTACATTCTGCTTTGTTTTGCAAGAGAGACAGAGGTAATCATCCGTATGAAAATGAGTGGTTATAGCCCCACTGCCGCAAAAATTGCATGAAATATGTAAAACAGTTTTAATTTTGTTGCAATTCTATTATTATAATATATTCGTGTCTCAGAAGTAGAGCATTGTAAAAATCGTCGTATGTGTACACGTTGTTAAATTAAAACTGTCTGCTAAAAAGTAAGACACATTTAATTACATTTCGGTTAAATACTGTTCTATGACACTATGCTCTGTGTTGAAGAGGAAGTGAGTGTTAAACAATAAAAATATGCTAAGATATTGTTTTATTAATTTAAATGGGATTCATGGTCATGCTAAAATGAATTTCAGAACAAACAGATTGACAAAATAACTGTTCAGTTTATAAAAATAGCAAATAAAGCCCTAGGAGCAGATGCTGACTTTGTTCCTTTTTGATTTAAGTTTCAGATAATGCTGAAACGCCATGAAATGTTCTTTTAATTTGTCTTCAGTTTGAATTTGTGTATTTAAAGTTTACTTTTGGTTTTGTAAAGTACCACTGAGCATATGCGTATTTCAAATATCAAGTTGTATGGGAAATGGTGCAATAAATAAAAAGTATAGATTTTACCCTATCATTGGAAATTAAAGTATGATCACGTGACATAAATGTAGAATCAGATTCTTGTTTTCTTGACATTTTCACACTGTGCTTCACGTTTATCTTGTACATCTCGTTCTAACATCTCCTGCGTTGTTTCCCATTTTATATTAAACATTCAGGTGAAACACAAAGTACAAAATTCATCAAAAATATTGTCATGTCATTTCTATGAATTTATTAGATGTACTTTTTTCCTCGTAGAAAGCTGTGTTAAGAGAAGAAATAAAAAAGGGACAGTAAGTTCCAAGTAAATTTAAAATAAACGTGAAACGTCAACAAACTTTACATGACACATTGCAACTCTAGTTTATTTTTAGTTTGAATAAGAATGGATAACCTAACAATCAGTATTAGACTTTCTGCACTGATTCCAAAGATGCTGCTTGATATTTACAAATATGATGAAATAAAACAAACATAATGTATTAAACAAAACCAATGGCAGGAGGATGTATCAGGTGAGTCGGATAAATGACGATTTTGAAAAAAAGACAACCCCATATAAAAACAATAGGACAGGATAAAATTACCTCCCATTAATGTCCATTTAGGCATTTTTGTTAGGGTGTTTATAATGATGGACACTTTGCTAGATGATGCCTATTTTTCTTGTAACAGGTCTTAAGCTATATGGCAGCTCTCTTTCTTTCTCTCATTTAAACATTTCAATACTGAGTGTTTTATTCACCCAATATGATTCGCAAATGATTCGTTATTGTAAAAAACAAGGCATTTTTTAAACACTGATCAGGCAACAACAGTTACTGTATAAATCTGGCGAGATTAAATTGTAATGACATCACGATAAGGTTACGATACCCTTTTTCTTGTTATTTCACTGCCATGTGGTTTTGAAGCAGGTGGTTTAGTCAGATATTGGTAGTGTTATAACATTGTTTACGTTATTTTTCGTGAGTTATGAGTTAAACAGATTTGATACATTCCCTTTTCGTGATAAGGGATAAACAATTAAAACCAATTTGTATGGTCTTTTAACGGAAGCAAGCAGAAAAAAGGCCGATTAATTAACAGATGGCATGGTAAATTCTAATTTTCGATCTCGTAACTTGTTTGCTAAAAGGTAAAGGTCATTCATAGCAACATTTGAAGGTATTATCATAATTATATAAACTCAGGTAGTTACTTTTAACACGCACTTTTTAATTCATGCTTGTAATTAGACCATACTGAAATTCTGATTTAAAGAAAAAATGGATTACAGACTCACTGAATTATTTACAAATCAGGAACCATGCTGAGACAAATAACTGACAATCACGTTAAGTCTTCTATAACAACAACAGCATATACCATTTATAATAAATAAGGTCACAACGAGGTTGAATAAAGATTAAAGAAAAAACAACTAAATTTTTTTTCGGGTAATCAGTCAGACAGGATGATTTACAATGATGTCAGTGAAGACCAGCTAGTTTTTGTAACAAGTCATATGTGTGTGAGTTTGAACCCATTTTTTTCCAAATGATCAAAACACATTGAAAAATAGGTTAAGCATTGACTTAAAAAAACAACTTACAGAGTTTGTATCAAACGAGTCTTTAAACTGAAAGTTGGATTGCCTCTAAAGAAAAACGAAATAAATAAAATTCACTGATAATATTGCTTACGTTATGGTAATATGTCTTGCTACGTGCAAATCATGAGTGCCCTGGATTTCGCGCAAAAGGCGGTCAAAAGAGCAGTTACCGTAGTGCAAAGTAAAAAATGAGTTCATGATGAACTTACGCCCATTTATGAAAAAAATAATAATAAAACAGTAGTAAAATAAATTCAATTCTCTGTGGCGTTACGACAAAGACGTGATGAGTTAGCGTCCGTCTTTATAATTAGTACCTATTGATAAAAGGTTGTAGAATTCGCTACCTAACGCAGTTTTTGTGTACGGTTAAAGTTTCGTTTCACTTTTCAACAGCTTGCAGTTCAGCTTCTTTGGTTCCGAATATTGACTTTTCTGTTTTTAATAGAACTCATCTTTAGCTTTTCTTAAAGGAATTTGCTGCGATTTTTTTAATTACATTGACATTGGTTAATCCAAATAATGGGAGTAAACAGTCTGGTAAAAAATACCTTTAACATTTTATTCTCGTTTTTAGTCAGAATTAGGCAATAACATATTACTGTGCTATATACGTGCTGTCTTTATTTTGTGACCTCAAATTATGTTATTATCTAAAATTATGAAACTATGAAAACAGTTCGAATGTCGGGATTGAACAACTTTAATTAAGTTCAAGCAACGCACGACCATCAAAAAACAAAGGGTTAGGGTCAATAATTTCAAAGTCTTTAAATAGTTTCAAACCACTTTTTGTAGCTGCAAATTGTATTATGAAAAGTAAATTGACCACTTTTGAAAATAAATATTATCTTAGTGAAATATAATATTCATGTTTTATACTCAGAAATTTCATTTTAAAATAGAAGCAACTCGTCTTCGCTGTGACGGTATATGCCTTTTTTCCTTAAACAAAAATTCCTAATTTTCAAGATTTCCTAAAATAATTTTCTCCAAAACAATTTAACTCCGGCATATGAATTATCTCAAAGCTGTTAAGTTTCGTTTCTTCAATACAAATCAAGATAAATGCCTGTATTAAATTAATTAATTCTGAATGATTACATTTTTTTTTAATCCAGCCTGTTTAAGCTTCCTACCTTAGAGTAATAATTTCCCTTTACTGATTTTGAAATGTGGAAAATTTTCATTCGGAACGCCATTTGAGAAATGTATACATGTTGCGAAATTTCACCCGGTTGCACGCTCCGTGCATTTAGGGCATAATTATGTAACATTAAAAATTTCTTTCTGGTTATACCGATTGTAATAGACCACAATTGCAGAAAAGGTAGTTTCAAAATTTTCTTTTAGATAGAGACTCCTGAAGGAGCAATTCACTCTTGGGGAAGATGAACTCGATACGGTATTAACTTCGGCACTAGAAACACACTTAAAAAAGCTTAGTCATGCATCATCCGCGTCACAGCCTAGCTTTTTGGACGTTAGAATTTTTGCTGGGATGACCATTGGCTACTAAGGCCGAATACTTTTAATCTGGAGACCTAATTTTTCTATTAGTAGCACAATTTGACTTATCAATTGTTTGGCTTGATAAGGACTTTAACCTCAAAATTATTGAACGGATGTTGGAGAAAGTTCTGATTTTATCCTGGACGCAAACGAACCACTACTAAGAGGGATTTCTGAACTAACAATTATGAATATCTAATTCTTTCTTCACCAAAATTCTAAATTGAGCATTTCTCTTAGCATATTTCTAGTTTCAGCATTTATCCTTCAGCGGAACTAATTCTTAATGTACTTGAATGTCTACTATCTTGCAAAATAACAGTAACAAATTTAAATAAGGTAACGGAAAGAAATGTAAGACTTTTCTTTTCAGTTCGTAAGAATTTAATGTAACTAAATTGTTGTATCATTTATTAACCCACTGTTAATCTGTTTAAATTTGGTCACTCCTAGCTAAAGTGTTACTCTTAAATACCTCAAGAAAGAATGGCGGAAAACAGTATTTTTTCTATGCGCTATACTTTTTAATACAAGACAGAAGATCTATTATATCTTTATGTAAAATAAGTCTAGTAATTGAAACAACTAAGCCTATAATCAGGTAATTTGCATTTCTTTTGAATCTATTTTAAATGGCAAACAAGTCTGTATGGAATTCTTAAGTAAGTAAAAAGATCAACAGTGTACAGAACACTTAAGTTCAAATTTATCAGATAAGACACAAACCCAAGCTATATGTACAATTTTCACAGCAAACATTAGCTGTGCTTACTCAGTCATAGGAACGGTTATCCGGTTATAAGAATACTATGCCAGTTTCAAAATACCTGTTTCGTATCCGAATATTCATTAACGAAATATTTGATAACGAAAAAAATAGCAGTTTTTTTCTCAGTAAAAAATACGACATTGCAATGAGATAAAAGAAGACTTAAAAACAGTAATTTTCTTATCAAAGCAGGTAGAATACATAAGTGCGGTCAATACAATGACTTTAATTGGATTGCAAAAAAGGTAGAGGGGCCCGGTGCTAAGATTTTAAATATAAATCACCTCACTGGAATTGAATGTCTTTTTCAATTTATCCTGAAGTTGCAAAACATTACAAAGATAAGAACATTCATACAATTAACCTGATTAAAATCTTGTTTTTTGCCTTAGAGCTTTCAGTTCCAAACTTACCGAAACGTTTTGCAACTCTTTACATCAAAAACCTAGCATATTTATTTGTAATGAAAAGGAGAAAGTGTAACTAAATACAGAAACTCAAATTGTGTTATCTGGACCATATTTATCAAGACAAATTAAATCTGAGCTCTTAGAAAATCTTGTATTTGGAAAATTATATGCAAACTGAAACAGAAGACAGGACATCCTAGCATTGTTTGTTAAAAAATAGAAATATTCTCATAAAACTTTTTCTAAGCAAGCGAGTTTCAGTGAAGCAAAATTAATCGTAAAAGAAATGAATGCAGCTCTTAGCAATCAGGTCCAACGTGGCAGTCATTTCTTTTATATAATCTCTTCTGTACAAATACTTTAAGTTCTTGACACAAATCACAGAAACAAAACTTACTTGATGCTTATTTTCAGTGGAGGTGCAGTGCATTTTTCACAAATTCCAAAAGGATGATATTCCGACAGAGAAAACATTGCTTTTCAAAGAACCCACGCAAATTTGAAACTTCGCGGAAATTAAACTGCAGAAACCTGTCTATTTGCTTATTGTTACAGAAAGCTCTATCAAAAAGATACTCAATTGTTTATTTTTAAGAAGACTCCTGTCAGACGATGCATTTAAAAGAGAACCAGATTTAATTCATCTTATAATAATATTACAATACATTATAATATTTGGCATTATAAATGACTAGAATTTATTTTCTTTTTTTATTTTCATTAATTAATTAATTAATTAATTAATTAATTTCATTTATTTAATTTTTTAGATAGGCAAAGCTGTCGTTGTTTGAAGTGATTGTCCCCTTAGCAAATTCAAAGCTTCTTACGTAAACCATTGATTGAGCTCTAAATGAATGTCGGCTAAGGGGCATTTGCTTAATTTGTATTTACTCGCATCGTACAAATTAATGTAAATGTCAAACGTCCTTTAGCAAATGTCTAGCGAGATAACTCATTTGTGAAATATCTTCGAATGTTACCATTCTTTTTTACGTCTTCCGTGCAGAATTGCCGACTTACACTATAATATTCTACATACTCGTATTTGTCTCATTCAATGACTTTCTTATCGAAACGTGTAAGGAGAACATTGACGTAAAGGCCACTACCAGTCCAACTACAGGACAAATTGTCAGAAGTTGTCCTACTTAACTTAATACATTTACTTACACCTTCATCTATGATATGCCATTTCTGTATGTGGAAAAAAATCATCTTCATAATAAAATCAGGTCAAATTGAAGTATTACTGTAACCAGACTGACATATGTTTTGATACGCTCGCATCTTTGTTTTTTGTTGTTGTTTTTTGTTGTTGTTGTTTTTATTATTAGTGTAACCAGAGTGATATCAGTTTTGATACGCACGCACTTTTTGTGGTCTATTTCATTCATTACGACAATACAGCATTTTGTAAGTCGTTAAAATATGTACTGTTATTCAAAGGATTATATATGCATGGTTTCCTTTGTCTAGTCTTTAACAATTGTACTGTTATCCAACAATTCAGCTACAAGTACCGATCTAATTGAAACTTGCAATGTGGGTTCTATTTGATCAACCCATAAGCATTTTGATCAGAACTTTTGTCTTGATAAACTTTGGGGGAAAGCAAGAGTGGTTTTTAGGTAAAAAAAAAGATCAGAACCTGGATCAAAGATCCAGTCATCATGAAGCCTAGTTGAAAATGTCTTTCACAAGATCGAAATGAAAGTACCCAGGATAGACAACAACATTCTTGCTAAAATTAAAGAACTGTTTTATCTCTGTTTTTGTCTGAAAATAATTGACCATTTTGTTTTCAGTAAAGGCATTCGTACTCAGGTAAGCGCTATGGGATCATCGTCATGACCATCATTTTTAATATATATATATATATATATATTTGTTGTAAAATGAAATTAATATAAAAAATATTTATATATCATTGCTTTCTAATGTTTAAGAATCTAGTCATACACGCTATAAATCCAGCTTTACGCATTTAGTGAAAGCACACCATCAACAATAAGTTAGTCGTATACGTGTTAGGCCCACACCAAATATCAACATAGAAGGTAGTCCTCAAATCCTTCTTACCTGTTATTTTATCTTCTAAAACGAAAGAAAATAAAGAACAACGATTTTGTGCAATAAACTGCTGCAAACTGAGAAATATGAGTATGACAAAATTTTGAAAGTACAATATGTGTTTAAATTTGTACATTATTTCATAGAAGAACTAAGCGTCAAGTTTTGAACGACAGAGGGATATTTTTAAAAGGAATAAATTCTCATCAAATCAGGAAAGAAGACCGAGGAAGAACGATGGATGATGAATAACAACGAATCAAGGTCATCCTTAATTAATCTACAGTATTTGATAAGTGAGATAGATGTCACGTTAGGTATTACAATATGTGGCTGGATCTAATTACAAATACTATATATTTGATATATTAAAGGGCAGCCTAAAAGTTTACCTGAATCTTAACAGTACAGTTGTACTCACGGCTTTCCCACAATGATATAGCAATAAAAAACAGGATACAAGACATATTTCAATTAGTCGTATTAAAGTCTGTAACGCTACTCCCAGGTATCGTATTAAACTCTGTTTATTGCTAATAGAAGGTAAATTATTACTTTCTTTTTATATTTACTGAAAAGTCAATTTTGAGTGAACAATGTATTGCGCATCCCTTTACCCTTTATTAAACATTTTAAACTTAATCGTTTAAGAAAATGGAAAAATATAGAGGTTTTCGAGACACAATGGTTTTTTTATTGAGGTTTTGTCATTCTTACAGCCAAGCTTATATTAAACTTTAGGATCTTTAGAATTTTGCGACTAAAATTCCTAACTGACTGTCCTTTTCCTCGATTACTATGGTTTCGTTTTCGTTTTTGTCTTATTTACGTGTTAACTTTGCCGCAAAATTGAAGCAAATCATGTCAGAGTTCAAGGTCACATTTTAAGAACATTAAAATTCACACGTATCTAGATATAAAATAATTAATTCTTCAAAAGATGACATATTCCTTCATTTCTTCTTGCTTGGACACGAAATATAAATGGAACCAGTTATGATTGCCTTCGGAATATTTATTTATTACAGCATCAGCTTTGGCTCCAATCCTCTGAAAGGTGCAACATTTCAATTCCAACTACCCCAGAGAAAATAAGTGCGGTTTGACTGAGTGCCTCTGCGGTTTGACTGAGTGCCTCAACAAGTAAGTATAACTGAAGTCAAATACCTATCTATTTGAGTTTTATTTATCGTCGGTACAGGTTACCCATCTGACCAACGTCCCCTTCAGATTAAAGTAATGCAAGGTTGTGGGGGATAGTGCAAGATACAGAAAGCATCCCATTCCAAAGACAACTCTGGTTCATTTCCATGCTTAGTGTTAAACAGTAATACATGGTACCTTGGTAGCGTCTCATCCGAAAGATCATAAGTAATGTAAGTGAAGGACAGGGGAATCGATCTCGTGGCCTCTGGATTACCAACCAAGTGCGTTACCATTGGACCAGCAAACCGCTCTTTTTCAGTATCGACATATTTCTTCAGTTTTGTACAGTTGCGAAACTTTCGTTGTTTCAAAGTTTGCTTCATATACGTTAATCAGAACCTGTGTATTGAGCTTGGAAAAGAACTTAATATATGCTTTTCCATTACCAGATTTAAGAGAACCTTAACTCAACGAATTTGTCCACAAATAATCTGTTTCGGTAAAAGACGGTTGTGATTGCAAGATGAGGGTCTATCTCGGGTTCTACTTGACCTACTATATAATTGACATTAATTCTCAAAGTTGATTAGTCCATGCAACTCAATAAAAAATGGAATGTCTTCTTAATTATAAACTATTTTTTATTTGGACGCGTTTTCATTTGTTCTATTGTTCTTTTTCTTATGTTAAGGAAGTAGTGTAACATGGAAAAAGCTCATACCCTTTTTTGGATTGCAACTCAGGTGCTCTCGAGCATAATGTAATATAAGCTAGCTGATAGATAAGTAATTGTACCTCTACTACATGCACACGCCTCCAGTTTGAATTCATCTTCGAACTCCTGGAGCACTGAATGTCTGCTTTTTGCATCTATACTTGTGAGCTATTTACGTTTGGCGTCGTATGTAATTTGAAAAGATCCACTATCTTTGAGCTGGGTTTGAACTCAGGTACCTTCGATCACAAATCTCGCACTCAGTCACCTAGCCTAAAAAGCTAGCTGACAGGAAAGGGAGCAGAAATACGGTATTGTGTCACTGTTGCTTTTCCCAAATCCTGACACATAAGTTGGAACAATACAATTCACCGAAATTTATATATTTTACAAATAACAAAATCAGCACATCTAGGAAATAAATAAATTACAGTACTTTAAACTGTTTCTGGATTTTTTTCGCAGATGAATGTATTTGAAACACTGCTCATTTTTCTTACTCATTCATTGTTTAATTTGCAACCCACACGTCTTTTTTTACACAACTGAATGATATGATAACCACAGAAAACCAAAATGGCAGCTAATTGTAAACTCGGTGGAAATGAAACAGACAGAAACCGTATATATATTTACCAAATGACGCTTTGGCAACTAGAACAGCACTTAACTTATTTTGGAAGATAAGATTCTTGTAAGAAATAAACAGTTAAAGGAAAGTAACTTATTGAAGAAACACTTTAACATATAAATATACTGAAATAATAGTTCTTGTAGAACAGGTTTGTGTCACTATGGTTTTCTATCTTTTATTTTATTCCTGAATTTACTTGCGTCATAACGATTTGCTGTGGACGAATCGAGGCAGTTAAGTAGTATCCAACCAACATCTCCTGCACTGTAAGAGCATCAATATGATACTGTATTTGTCATATTACAATTTCTTTAAATTTAACATAATAATGAAAAGACTAATCATTTTTATATGCGTATAAGTTTTGTTTTTATGTAATAAATGAAATGAAAGTTGAATATTGCCATTGGCTAGTTTAATGTCCACATCTGTCCATATTTAGTAGTATCGCTGAATTTAAAGGCTTTTGAATTAAAGGCGCGATTTTATTCTAAGCCCCAGCTGAAGCACTTTACATAAGTTTTATAAACAGGGGAAATGTTTGATACAAACCCTTACTTGTAGCAGGTAAATATATTAGCCGACAACATTCCAGGCATATTCTCAAAGCACACTGTTACGACTGTGCACTACCTTCTCCGTTTATATATATCATAAAGAGGGCAACATTTCATTCCAAACTGTATGATTATTAGCATCATCATCACAGATTTTCTTAGCGAGTGAGTTGAAGCCAGACACAATTTGAAATAAAGTGATGCAGCGCCTGGCAGAACGCCTTGGGTCCTCAGTTGCCCTATAGATTTCAATTCAAATTCTTGTCTACGGACAGGAGGTATATCGAAATTATGAATTTCCTTTAGCAATAATTTTTCATTGCATTATATCCTATATAAAGGTCAATGTGTATTCTGCTCTTGAAATCTATTTCACTCCAGGGAACAAAACTTAGCAAAAACAGAAAGAAAAAAAATCACTAATCGCCGTTAAATAAATTGATTCTGACTGCATTGTTCAACATGCCATAAATGAAGTAAATTTAACTCTGAATTATTTCTACATTATGTCTTAAAACATTTTTCTTCTGTCAGCTTTAGTCGTCTTCTTGGCTACATTTTTTGTAAAAGATCCTCTTGGTAAGATATTAATGACTTCCCATAGTTCCAGTGCTGACCTATCACGAGTTTTGTGATATTCGGTCGACATATGTAGTCGAACCACGGATTTTCCTTGTCTGCTTTTGCGCATCCTGGTGTTTTAAATTGGAAAAAAATAACAGACTACTAAAATCAGTTCTCTGAAACTGATGATTTTACTGATACTGAACTTTTCTAAAGCGTTTTTTCTTCCCTTTTATTCTACTAAACACAGTAAGTTTAAATAGTAGTTTTATATACCATCAAGGACAAAATGAGTTAAAACTTAATGAAGATTATGTAACCTTGTAACTTTAAGAGAAAGCTAAACTAGGTTAAAAGTTGACCGCTGCTGAAAACTTTATTGTTGGTCGAAATTTCGAAGATTTATTGGTCACTGAAAATGAATTAGAAGCAGGAATAGAAATTGTGACACAATTTATTGATATTTGTCTCTTGTTGGAGAATACCTGCTTTTGAAAAATACTGAGAGTTCTTACATACGTTACTTAATATCAAAGTTCTTACCTATTCAACTGAGGTGCAGTGTAATTTTTCATAAATATATAAAGAATATTATTCCGTCTAAGCTTCTCTGCATTTTACAGAACCCAAAGTAATTTTGATCATGAAGGAAAAGAATCAGACAGAAGTTTGAATTTATACTTAAAGTTACAGATAGCTCTGTCAAAATGAAATTTTATTATTTGTTTTTAAGAAGACGCTTGTCAGACAATGCGTTCATAAGAAGCTGAAAACAGATTAAATGCAAAAGCATGAAGCATAATGAACTCTCTAAAACTATTTGAAAGAAAAAATATCCCATCATTTTCTGTTACACTGAACTGTCCATTTCAGTAACTGATATTCGTTTTAGCAAACTCAAGGCTTCGTTTGTATTCTTTATTGAATTGTGATAAATTATATCTAATTATTTATGATAATGCCAAAAAAGTCGAGTAAGATAAGGCATTTTCAGTTGAATATATTTCGAATAAAACCATATTTTCTTAACTACGAAGTTCAACAAGATTTTACCACATACGACCAAACTAGTCGAATTTATGTACTTTATTTAACATCTTCTTTTTTAACATAAAACTTTATCATCAGGGGCAATGTTATGACATTTCTAGACCATTTACCATTAAAACGGTCTGAACTGTGTCTTCTTTTGCTGAATATATGCAACAAATATCTATGACATTGCTCTTTGATACAAGATAAGATGAACTACAAGTCTACATTAAAACAAACTAGATGAAAATATGACTTTTCTTCCAGACTAAAAGAAATATTTAAGCAGAATTAAATCAGCTTGATATAAACGCACCTATTTTATGTTTATTTTCATAATACATAAGAACAGAACTATATAAGTACATCTGCCTTTCTCTTCTCTCTACTTTAACCAATACTTCGTCTGAAAGAACCGATGTGCTTCTCCAAATAAAAAAGACATACCCCTTCTACCTTCAAAGTTTCAGCAGATACGATTACTTTGATGTAAAATCATGACATAACAAAACAAAAATGATAATCTTTCTTCATAGAACTTCTCTCAGTTATTTAAAAAACATCAAAATTTAACAGCCGGAAAATTCGTTTCTTATGATGTCATTGATAAGCAAACAATCGTTAAAAATGTACTCTTTTACAATGTTTGCTACAATGCCGATATTTGTCTGCGAAGAACATCGCCTGTCTTTAGAAATTTAATTGTCAGCTTCTCACAAACAGAACCTAGCTTGTCAAAAAGCATTAACAATTTTGTCTTCAGTATTGGGAGTTTGTGAACAAATATTTTTTTCATATAAGACTGCAGGCTTAATCTTGTTTCCTAAATATTCACACATACGTCTACCATCCTTCAATGGAAAAATACCTGAACTTCTGAAAGCAGACTGCAATTTTGATGGACAAAGAGCAGAAGCTTATGCATTGCAAGCAAGAGCACAGACATCATACTTTGTGACGACTCTATGATTTAGTCTAGCAAATCTTGTACATTCTTGATTTTACAGCACCTGCAGTGGCCCAAAACAGCCTACATCCATGGGTTGCAAGATGTGAGAAGTTTGTGGGGGAAGAACAAATAGAACTATGTTTTTTTTTCTTTTGCCCATCCAATAAGATCTAATGAGATATGACTTCTGTGCCCATCATATAACAGAAGAATTGTGTCAGATGCATCCCTACCTTGTGCAAACTTGAGGAAGTGGTTTTGAAGGTACTGTGAAATCATTTTTGTTCGCGTAGGACGAATTTTCGCGTATTTCGCGCTAGGAACAATGCGCGAATTTAACACCGCGCTTTTATTTAACTAATAAAACATTTTCGTTATCCGAATCTTGATCCTGTCTGAAATACCTGCATATATTTTCCACTCACTTTTGACCATAAGTTGTTTTTATCCAATATAACTTGAATAATCGGATGTTTTGGCAAATTCTAAATAACTAGCATAATTAAAATAAAACTTATTTTGTTTTCTTTTTAAGTAGGTTTCGTTTGCATTTCCCTGAATTGTTGAACGCTTGTAACAACACATAAATAGGACAACCTAAAGGTAATTTTCCCAAGCGGCAATGTTTTTTTTAGCGTAATTGATTAGGGACCGGTTACAAAAGACCTGTCTGTATCGATCTTTTAATCTGTGCACACTTAACCTGTGTCAATTAACGTCAATTAACAGTTGGACCTGAAAGTTTGTATATTCGAAAGCGGACCGCAGTAATTTACACGTATACACGCGTCGGTGGTGATCCAGCGTCATGCAGCTGTTGTCTGTTTTTTATGCTGATAAAAAAATTGAATCTGAAATTGAAAATGCGCGAATTTATGACCGCGCGAACGTACTTTTTTTGCCGTTTGCGCGAAATTTCATCCCAGCGAATTTAGATGATTTCACAGTAATACTTAAATACTTCAGCATTAGACCAACTTGATTTTGTCATGATGCCATTTGCCCCAGGTGTTTTACCTTCTAGTAACTTTGGCAATAACCTTACCCCTGGAAAAACAAAACATGGAGTGATCTGATGGCCAGCTGCATTTCCTGAGCCTAGTATGGTCACTGTACACGTTACACCTTTCTGCCATAATAGCCTGAGGTTTTACATTTTTGCCAGAAACAACACATGGGGGTTTAAATTCAGTGTTTATGCCTTTCTCATCAACATTGTATATGTATTGAAGTTTATCAGCTAGATCATATTTACTGATGATCCTTTTAAGTTCATCAAAGTATTTCATGATGCATGTTTCATTTGAACATTTTGCTCTCTTTTCAGACAAACTTGAAGGTCTAACAACATGTAGTTCCGGTCATCTTCTCTTGAAACCATAAAACCACTTGAAAGTAAATGGCTCATCAATAGTCCTCTTCCCTAGGGCAACAGCATAGTCTGATGCTAACTGAATACACTCGACACGGGTATACCCATATCCAACTTCGGCCAGTACAATGAGATCTGCACAAAGCATGGCTTCTTCCTCTTGACCTCGCACTGGACCAGTACCAGATTTGGTTACATCAACAGAAATTCTGTTAGAAAGTCTGTCATTAAGAGTAGATGCAGGAACCCAATTAAGTTTGGCAGCTTTGTTAGTAGGTACACCCATCTCCTTGACCATTTTATATGCATTTGTGAGATTAGTGGGTGAATACTGCCTCAACTTATCTCTTGGTTTAGGTGTACACAGCTGAAATCAAATACAATTAATAGTACCTAGTTACTTCTTCATTTACATAAAACAAGGTAAACCACATATTGTTTTTTCAGTTTTTGGGGTGGAAAATTTAACTAGGTCAGCAGAGATTGGTCTATTTTTAGTAACAGTGATACCACTTTGCATCGGAAGCAGACATACTTCCAGACACTGTTTAAATTGCAAAAAAATACTAGGGATGGGAACGAATGTTCGAATATTCGAAAATCCACCGAATATTCGAATCTGAAAATCAATTTTGAATATTCTAAAATTATTTTTTTTTTCAAATAAAGCATCGTTGATTTTTATAAATGTAAGCATTCTGATTATGCAAAAATCCGAATCTGTTTGGTATTATGTTTTTTTTTATTGCGTGTCGAAAATGATCCAATTAACAATAGAATTGCAATGCATAATTTGCAGGGGCAATCGTTACGGATTAACAGTTTGCAACAGGCGTAATTGTGATACCTTTTAATCTTTTGTTCATTTTAATTGGCGCCCGTTCATTTCACAAATTGTAGACGGTTGTTTGTCTCAATATTTAAGGTTAAGTCAAGTTTAACGAAAACGAACAACCAGTCATGCTTATAACTCTGTTGATATTACTTTTTAGTTGCCCATCACATTGTCGATGGCTCGATCACATTTGAAAAAAATGTGAGTATTTTGTATTTAACCGAACTCTGTGAAATATTTTTAGTGCTGAGCCAAAGAGGAGGTTGGAACAATGTTACATGACGATTATGTGGGCCAACACCTACTTCACGGTAAGGAAATCACTCAAGATGTGTCTCCTCGTAAAAGAAAACACACGAGTTGATATTTGGTAAAAGTTCTAGCAACATCATTATGGGGCATTTCTTATCGAAATTTCATCTAAAATGATGAGAAAAATGTTCTACGTGGCATGACATTCTTCGATTATTGAAAAACAAGCATGCTCTTTATTAACGTATATTTTTATAAAACGTGCTTTCCTTTTTCAGCCTTGTTTTGGTCGAGGGCTCTACAACGAAAGTGTCGAGGGCTCTCATTTAAACAGATCACCAAAATGTGAAAGAGTCACCGTTTAGTAGGGGTGTATAAGTATATTTGAAACAAAAATCATCCCCGCTTTATGTTTGATCATCGATTAACAATATTGAAATAAGCTGTATGGGAAAAAAAACAAGATGCACCCTGTCGTGTTTGGATTGACTTCACGCGGTTTTAATGAACGGAATATATTATGTATTATAAAACGAGCCATTTCTACGCCATTTCTAGATAATACAAAGCTTTTTCCCCTGACAACGTACAGGTGATAAAACAGTACCAATGTTCGGATATCAAAATTCGGGCAACTGACTGAACTTAAAAAAAGCGAATATTCGAATATATTCGAATATGTCAAAGCAGTAAAAGGAGAAAAAAGGAGAAAACTTTACAGTTGAATCAGGAAAAAAACACTGACAAAGAGTCTAAAAAATCGAGAATAAAAGCTTACTGTCACTTCAAGATAATAAAACAGACTGAAAATGTTTTGCTAGCATTGTTTAATATGAACACACTTTATTTGATATTTAGGTCAGATTTAAATTATACCTGAACGCTTATTTCTAATCATATTAGATATGCACCGAGAGTCACAAACTCGTGAATGCTTGTATTAAGTTCTACCCACAATGTTTGCGCTGTAAGATATGACCTATGTCAGCAAGTCGTAGTAAATTTGTTTTTTGAGTATAAATTACGCTTCTTTTGGTCTCATAATAAGTCTTATTGCTACTATATAGCATAAAATGTATTTCACAAAGAGGGCATTTTTTATGAACTGAAGTACAATGCGTAAAATCACTGACGGTTTCAAGTGATATTACGATTAATAAGTTTGAGCAGTCAGTAGATATTAAACTGAAAACTATGATTGTCGAGAAGAACAAATATTACTTTATTTTATTATCATTAATGTTCTATCATCATTGTGAAGTAACTCGCCACGCCACGTGTATATCAATTTGAGTATATTCCTGCAATATTTTTAAAGCTGAGGCAAAACTAGCTCACATTCAGTTATGTTTCTTTCATTTGAAAGAATTCAGATTTTATTTTTATCAACTTGCAAAACGGGTAAATGTTATAGTATCTGCACAAGATATAATACTGTTGTAACAAAACTGCATTTATTTTCTTTAAAGTGACAACTAGAGTTTTTGTTCACCTTTCAGTGTCTATTTTAGGACACAATTTGAGAGTCGTCAAATAATTGCGGACCAGGTCTTTACCTAACTTTACTTTTCGTGTAGTGTCGACAGAGCTACAATGATTGTACCATACAGAACGACAAAACAAGAAAGTTATTTATATTATTATAACTTAAACAAGCGTGTTATATGATTCCGTTCAGTTTTGCTTTTAAAACATTTACTTACTGAGTTGCAAAATACACTATCATATAAATATTTGATGAAATGCTCTCTTAGATTAAAAAAAATTGACGATCAAATAACTGTGTAATGCTTTAGTATTTGTATTGAATTTCATGTTTTGTTTAACTGTAAGGTTTTGTCTTAGAAACTGTCGTTTTGTTACTAATGCATCATGTTTCGTCCATTATTACTGAAATAAAATATAACATTATCCTTTTTTCTTGAAATCTTGTTTCGTTTTTATGGCTATGAAAAAATGTAATAAATGTGTTGTCAGATTCTATGACTTTTTTCTTGTTACATTACGTTGTGAATTCAGCGGGAAATAATTCATCTAAATCTACATTCCCTAGGGAAAAAGCTTTGAAATGTGCAATACTTAAACGTTACCTTTGAGTAGGACATTAAAGACATTACCCATCTCCGTACAAGAATTATTCTAGGCATGGCATTTATCTTACACCTTCGACAAATAAGTATAACGAGGACATGCAGACTTTTTCAGTACTGTGGTATTCGTCTTCATTTTTTAAATAAATGACGAGGAGCCGATCCCTTAACCTTTCCTCATATTTTTATCAGAATATTTGTGTTTCAGACTTTGAAATGTGCTCAAAGCTTCATTATTTTCTGTTACCAGATCTAAGTGTTGAGAGAGGTTTAGATTCTAAATTTTGATTTATCAATTCATTAAAAACTTAATAATTAATTCAAAAATATTTGTTCTAGTACTATATTTATGATCACCGGGGACTCATTTTACCAGGTGATTCATATATGATTTTCGAAAATCAGCCAATAAAAGCAGTGTGTTCTTACTTACGTATTTTATACTCTTAACACTGTGGAGTTTTTAGTTGTTAAATTGTTGGGTTTTTTTCTTTTCACTTTGTGTGTACACATTGCTATTCTAACGAAGACAGTTATATTTAAATTTCAAGAACTTGAAGTCAAAGCTTATTTCAGCCGAGTGAAAAGGAAACATACAGAAACCAGACATACTTAACGAACGAACTCCGTCAAAAAAAATGGTATCAACCATTTCTGGGAGAGTCCTGTCATAAAGTGTATGCTTAATCAAATACCAAAAAAATATCTGGATTCATTTTGTTCGGTCTGACATTTCTTTTTATTTTGGGGTTAATAGTGAAAAGAAAATATAAGTTTCTAGAAAATTGTTACCTCATGCATTCAAAATAGAATACTGAAATCATACTTTCATATGTCTTTTGAAGTGTCAAACCTTGATTTATTTTTGTTCACAACTTAGCCGCAGCGCAAGCAAAACGGAGAAATTGTTGTACTTTTAAAACGAGTAGGCGAATTCATTGTCTTTGAAATGTTATAAAATATGTCAAGGATATTTCAGTTCCTAAAATAAGATATAATATATATATATATATATATTGTGAGAGATAAGGCATTAAATTTTATTCTAAGTATTCTGAAGTAATGGGTATGCCGATTTTTTAAGACAATCTGCGTAATAACGTGCCATTTTACGTCTTTCTATCTTAAGCAATAGGCATAATAAAAAATAATTCTATTAAAAATGAATAACGGCACAAGTATGATACAAATGTTTTTGTTAATAATTGGCATCTTAAGTTGAATGCTTAATGTTATGTAGACAAGGATATGTCACTGTTTTTGTCCAATAAAATAATCTTACATATTCATTCGGAATTGTTACATCGTTATCAGCTACAGATTTTATTCGTCTTTCAAGCAGGTCAAAAGATTTGTTAAACAAGCTAAGCCGAAAAGTATATTTCACTACAAGAGTATGTAAAATATCTTGCACGCAATGAAGAAGGCAATTCTAAGCTAATAGGAAGTTGGCAGTAGCAGTACGCAGTAGCAGTAGCAGTTGACAGTAGAAATTAAATCAAACGTAAGTTGGCAGTAGCAGTAAGCAAAACGTGAAGTTGGCAGTTGCAGTAACAACAGTAGCAGTAGGCAAAACGTGAAGTTGGCAGTAGCAGGAAACTCTGAAAGTCTGCGAGAGTGTTTGAAATAGTTCCAGACCGGTTCAATCGAACCGGGAGAGTCCCTTGACTTTCTAGATTGGCACTTAAATTTCTGAAAATCTGCAAGAATGTCAGAAACAGTAGCAGACCGTAACAATGGACTCCGGGGGGTCCTAGACATCAAAAATTACCTTTTCTCGATTGGCACCAAAATTCCAGAATGTCTTCGGGAGGGTCAGAACAGTCGCAGACTGGTAAAATTGAACCGGGAAATTGCTAGACCTCAAAAGTTACATTTTCCCGATTGGCACCAAATTTCTGAAAGTCTGCGAGAGATTCATAAAAAGTCGCAGACTGGTAAAATCGACCCGGAAGGGTCCATAGACTTTAAATAAGCATTTCCCGATTGGCACCAAAATTCCTGAAAGTCTGCTTGAGTGTCAGAAATAGACACGGACCGGTAAAATCGCCTCGGGAGAGTTCCTAGACATCAAAAATGACATTTTCTCAGTTGGCAAAAAAAAGTTTGAAAGTCTGCGAGTGTCAGAAACAGTCGCAGACCGGTTAAATCGACTCGAGACGCTTTTTAGACATCAAAACTGACATTTTCCCGATTGGCACCAAAATTCCTTAAAGTCTGCAAGAGATTCAGAAACAGTCTCAGACCGGTTAAATCGACCCGGAAGATTCCCTACACCTAAAAAAAAACAATTTTCTCGATTGGCACCAAAATTCCTGAATGTCTGCGAGAGATTCAAAAACAGTCGTAGACCGGTTAAATCGACCTGGGAGGGTCTCTTAACATCAAAAATGACATTTTTCCGATTGGCACCAAAATTCATGAAAGTCTGTTATGAAAGTCTGTCAGAAAAAGTCGCAGACCTACGCAATAGACTTGGGAGGGTCTGCTGATATTAAAACATGTTTTATTTTTATTGAAACTTTCCAGACTTTTAGGACTTTCCTACTGCTACTGCCAACTTCACGTTTTTCCTACTGCTACTGCTGACACTGCTCCTGCCAACCACATTTTCTTTACTACTACTGCTGTTACTGCTACTGGCAACTTAACGTTTTGCCTACTGCTACTGCTGTTACTGCTACTGCCAGCTTCACGTTTTTTTACTGCTACTGCTGTTACTGTTACTGCCAACTTCACGTTTTTCTACTGCTGTGTACTGCTATTGCTCACTTCCTATACGTCAGTTCTAACGTTTCCATTTGCAACAAAATAATCAGAACATGATTAACAAATATCTACTTTGACTACAAAATGATTAAGAGTGTGTTATACTCAAGACATAATGCGATTTACTCTGTTCATTTGCTGAATGTGGATTAGATAGTTTCCAACCACATTTCTCGGACCATGGACCAAGAAGCATAAAATTGTAACAGAACTTAACATAACTCTTGATCGAATGTGAATGAGATAGTTTCAGGCGACGTATTGTACCAACATGAAGTAATAAAATAGTAAAATCATTTAAGATAATTCTTGTTTCACAATTGTCTAGTCTGGGGAACAAAGTAAAATATTCGTCTCCATCACTACGGACAACATTGTAAAGGTTTTTCTATGCCGTCTCCCAAGGTAAACAGTTTTTTCGTATTGTTTAATATCATTTATTTATTAATGATAGTCGTTTGTTTTTGTATGGCGCACAGGTAAACTACTTCATGTTTGAATAAGTTCAGTAATCGGTCAAGATGTTTCTGAATTTAGCCATCGGTCACATATTTTTTGCGTCCCACTTCATTTAATATTGCGTGATTGCATATTTTTCGCGATTTGCATACAAAACTAATCTATAGATTGTGTCCTTTGTCATCATTAGTAGAGCGCGCCGCCATAAATATCAGTCATTTGTTGTAATTGTCATATTTTTAATCTAATATAAATCTCCCATATCTAAGACCTCTGAAAAATTAATTAAAAAACATTAAAACAAAATAATAGGTATGCTCGTTTAGTTAAAACAGCATCGACGGCGAGGCTATCATTTGAAATTGTTTTCAAAATTTAATAAAAGAATACCGTTACTACGAACTAAATAAAATTATAACAAAACAACCTTTTAAATGGCCTGACAGTATTCTCAGTTTCAAAAATGTCAACATATTTCAAGTTTACACGCTTTAATTTTGCAATTGTCGAAACATTTGAGGTTTTAAATCACATATCTATTCTACGGCTCGTAATGTTTATAAACTGTGCGTTTGAAGTACTGCTCTGCCACTTTACACATAGACATGCTCTGAATGAGTCGTAATATTTTATTCAGTTTTAATGATAAATAGCGTAGGTCTTAAAATAGTCTTAAAATTTGCATAATCGTTCTATTTATAGGCTTTCGTCTGTTATTTAGATTATCTAATTATATTTTGAGCTTAGAGAAAGGAACATAATTTATAAGGATATGTCAATGAATTGGCAACAAACTAGATCAATGAAATAAATCCCCTCTTTCAGACTTGTGAAATTTCAGAAATAAGCCCCGAACATCAAAGCATGAGATCGATAGGCTGGAATTCTTAAGTTATTAACTGTGTCAGTACTAAAAGAAAAAATCTATATATAACTGAGTGTTATCTTAATTGGTAGCGCATAAACCCATGCATCTCTAAGGCAACTACGGAAAGCTTCTTGAGTTACCCTATAATCTCCTGGTGGTGAAATGACAAAAAGCTAGTTTCACTGCAATAATTTACTGTGTATAACTGAATGATATTCAAGTTTTATACCTTTAACTTATTCTAGACACTAAGCTCATTAAATCCGCGTTCTTTATATAATCACCATTGAAACCTCATTTCAGTACCTCATTTACCATACCATTTTCTAATTAAAAGATAAAGGCAAGGTTTCAGGAATTGATTGTACAGGAGATGTAACGGATGATTTTGCTATTAAACGCAAAAAATACAACGCTTCGATAAAACATGTTTGAAAGAAAAGTCTCATTTGTATATGAAATCGGGACATTGCAACTTGTTCATTGTTAATTTAAAACATGACATCACATTTGAATACTAAGCCAGCTGATATTTCAATTGTGCAACTAACCTTATTTTAAGGCAAATGTTATCAAGATGTTTTAATACAATTTTGATTTAACATATCTCAGTTAAAACCGATTGTATGATTGTATGATGTATTTTTTTGTATAACGCTTACTTGCTCACATATTGTTTTGTATTTTTACTTTCCTTGCCGGTCCGATGATCAAAAGCTTCATGTCCACTAAATTAAATGTCAGTATTTTCTGTATTTAAATTCGAATAGTATTTGTTTCTTCAGACATTGGTATCCTAAATATCTCTTTAGATAATACTGTCATAATTAAGAATATTGCCCTTATTACTAGTATATAGCAGGACTCCAAAAACAAGAACACTGGGCATGCAGTTTGAACGTATCCAGTATTTTTGATTTGATTGATTTTACTCCTTTTTGTTTAATAAACACTAAAGGATTTGTAAAAATACAAAGGAAGAAAGGTCGAACGGTTTAGAACAATTTATACATGAATTTACATGTTAATAAGTCAATGTAAGAAGGTAATTTTAATGTAACAGCAGTAATTTTAACTCACCTGGGCGCCAATTGTTCACAGTAAGCAGTCGTTAGCGCTTGCTGTCCGTCATTGAACGTTTGTCAGAGTGATTATCTTTACGATTTCTAATTCAACTTTGAAAATGTGTCATTGGGGCCAAAACTAGATCATTGGTTTAAATAAATGGAAAACCGTGTTAACACTTTACAGGCTACATTTAGAATTTAGTTAAAATATTCATTAGGTAAAGTTCGAATATGGGTGTGAAGGCAACGTTAGGTCATTGGCTCAAGTCAGACGTCATGAATTTTAATCAAACAATTTTTGTTGATGATTTCTAGGTCAAGTTCGAATATATCATGGATCAAAACTTAGCTCACTGATTTCAGTTTAAGGAAACCTTGTAAATGCTCTTTAGACCACATTTTGAGTGCAATCATCATATGTTTGGTCAAACGTTTGTGGTAATCATTCCTAGGTCAAATATGATTATGGGTCGCATTGAGTCAAAAACTAGGTCTAAAGTTAAGGAAAACATTGTTATCACTCTAGAGGCCACATTTTAAATTCAGTCATTATTTTACATCAAATTGTTTGTCTTGATCATTTCTAGGCCACCTTTGAATATTGGATTTCTTGGATTAAAAACTAGCTGACGTGTTAAATCGAAGGAAACCTGTGTTAACACTCTAGGACCACATTTTGCATTCATTCATGATTTTTATAAAATGTTTTTGTTTCGGTCATTTCAAGATCAAATTCAGATATTGATATTTTAGAGACAGTCAATAATTAGCTCACTATATTTTCTTAGCATATATACTCTGGTTATCAAGGCCATATTGTTTTATTTTTAAGGGTTAAGCAAACAAAAACACAACGAAATAGATTTATTATAACTTATGACTTTTTGTTGTCACTGACGATTTGTTACAGCCGTTAGCAGTATGCATGGGACAAACCGACGATTTGCAACAGCCGTTAGCAGTATGCAGGGGGCCATCTGGCGATTTGCTACAGCCGTTAGCAATATGCAGGGGACCATCTGACGATTTGCTACAGCCGTTAGCAGTGTGCAGGGGACCATCTGACAATTTGCTACAGCTGTTAGCAGTGTGCAGGGGACCATCTGACAATTTGCTACAGCCGTTAGCAGTATGCAGGGGACCATTTGACAATTTGCTACAGCCGTTAGCAGTATGCAGGGGACCATCTGACGTTTATTTATTTTCGACGTCTGCTTACTAGTTTTCCTTTTTATAAAATCTGTATCTCTTTGTCAGATTCTTAATCTCTCTTGAATGCATTTATTAGATTTGTGCTAAATACAAGTTTTTTTTTACAATTCATAATTTAAACTATTCGATGAAAAAAATTCTTGAGTTATATTATTTAGCATGTTTGGTAAATTATTCTAGGACTTGCTTGGGAGTAGAGTTAAAGCTTTTAACTGGAGTTGCTGCATTCAGGCAAAGAGACTTTCTAATTCGAATTTTCTCCTTAACCCGCAGTTGTTTTAACAGCTCTAAAGAGTTATATAAATGTTTAAATATTACAAATGAGTAGAATGTGCATATCCCTGAATCATAATCACTTACGCAGACAATTATGAATATAAAAATACCACTCAGATTTGACTTCTCTCTAACATCACGATGCGTATCCATATCGGTACCCTCTTTGCGAAATATACTGAAACGGTACCTTTTAGCATATGCACGGGTCATTTTCTGCTGAAAACAAATTGGCGCTGGAAAGCAATCAAATGAATGATTATTTTACAGATAAAATGAGGAATGCCATCTGCAAAAGAAGTATACCACAGAACGCTTGAATATTTTAGCTATGTCTTTTTTTCTTCTTTTTTTTAGTCATTTGTCTAGTTTTTTATGTATTTTAAGTAAAACATAAAGCAGTCAGATATTATTTATGCTTACAAAATAAAAAAATATATATATCGTCATTATAATTGTCAACTAAGCTTGTTAGAAATAGAAATATTTGTCTGAAGTCTGTTTGTATATTTAAAAAAAAGACAACATTGAAATAACATTGCGTACAAAATTGTGAACTGAATCATGATTAAAGATTAATCTCCAAAGTATTGTGCAATTATTTGCTGTTTAATGTACAAATGACTGATGCAGATTTTGGATTAGATTGAATGGCTGCAGAATTATTTAAGCACCTGCAACGTTTAATTAGTATGTAGTTTATGATCATTATCAACATTCATTCTTTGCAGCTATAAAGTTAAGGGGATATGGTCGATTTACAAGCTTATCATTTAATCATTAAACTTTGAGGTTAATGGGTTTATTCCTAGCTTTATGAATATTTAAATTTGAGTTTTCTGACTGAATAAGTTTAAAACATGTCGGTAATCTACGTTTAAGAAAATATTATTACGTTTATGCCCCCTTTTTAGATACGATGTGATGTAGAACTGAAGTAACAGCAAAATGATTGGTCAAACACTTAATTCACATCCAAAAACCAATAAATGGAGACATCTAAATTCATATGTTAGCATTTCTCTTGTCACTACACTGTTATCAGTTTGAGACTTGAGAATGTCAGATTCACATTTGAATATTACTCTGAGCTAAATTCTCTTAAAAAGTTTTATTTTGTTAATATCTTCAATAAATTAACAAAAACGATATATAATCGTATATATTCATTAAATATCTCAGTTTTATTTAAACAGTGCTGTTAGGAATGTCCACGAGGTCTTTTCATACGGAGGATGGTATCCTCACTGGGTCTTTAAATTTTACAGGTCAAGAAACATTTTCAGAATATGATTACGTTTTTAACGTCTATCACTAATTTGTTTTAGAAGCAAGTCTGATATCTGGAATTCAAGAATATTTTATATTGAACAATTCTATTGAAATGGATTCTGATTTTATTGTAATTTGTCCATTCTATCAAATTTAGACTTAACCAGGATTGGAACCCATGACTTTTCGGTCAGTAAAATGTAGAGCGACGATCTACACCACTGAGCCACTGTGACTTGTTATCATATCTCGTCAAAATTAATGTTAAAACTAAAGTATCTGCCTCGTGACTAACAGGGTAAATTTTTTACCGATAAAAGTGTGTACAACTTTATATTTTGATGTTTTTCTGTAACAAAAAATGAATCTGTAACTTAGTTTAGATATGTTCTTATTACAGCTAGAATTTCCAGATGTAAAAACATTTTTTTCATCGTCGGCCCATCTGTGAGTCAGTCGCTTTAAAATACATTTGTTTTACAAATGCTTTATTAATGAAACTGGTTTCTAAGTTTTGATGTATTACTTTTCGTTTGAACAGTATTGTGTAAAATAAAAAAGTCTTTATCAAACTTTGAAAGAAACGTTGTATATGTCTCAGATAATTGTGACTGTTCTGAATGTAAAATGCTATGAGATACTAAAGTGAAATGATGTTTGCACTAAATACCTGCATTATTTTCAACTGCCTTGCAATAAATCTTAGAACCAAGTATATAAGGCTAGGCTGATATATGTCATAGGCCGCTAAAAACAAGTATTAATTGGCGTGTTGGTTTCCTGTTTCTTGATCGTGTTTTTGGTGTTTAAAGTTATAATTCTGAATAAATTAGTGTTTTTAAGAGAAAATGAGAACGAGTTGCTCATAGCCAGGTAAGAGAATTTCCTACTCTCAAGTCACAGCTTTGAACATTAATTTGACCAGAAACGTAAATTTGTTAAAGGAAACTTAATTGCTGCTATTGTGAATGTTTAAACAGCTTGACAGAAACAGTATTTTACCGCACTGTGTGCCACCTGGGATAAATAATCGTCTAGAAAAATGCCTTTACTACCAATCAATAGACATTTCCCTTGTTCACAGACTATGCCTTGGCGGCACACCAAGGTGTCAAATTTACATTAGTACATCTAAGTATTTTATACTGTCTTATCAAGCAATCATTACTCAGACGGTTATCACTTAAAATCTATTTAAGTATATTCGAAAAGGCAGCCGGAATTTACACTACTGAAATAGCAAGGAATTACTCCGATTTTTTTAACAAATGCACTGTCTGTCACTTTTACAGCCATATTTTTTGAGTATGTGTGAGAGCATAAAGTAGTACAAATATTATCTTTTCGAAAGGTCGTACAAAAAAATATAAATATCGAATCTCTGAATCCTCTTTCTATCAAAATTAATAAATACTTTCCATCAGAAATAGAAAAAAAAATCATGTAGCACCAGGTTCGTAAGAATAAAAAACACACACACACAAATATGTATATAAAACATCACAAAATAGGAAGCTTTTGAATTCTGTGATAATTTCACGAAACCAATCCACAAAATTGATTGTTTCGTTGATTAACATACTTTTAAGTCATTTGTTAAATTTTTTATTAAATCAAGTGTCTAGACCAATTAAATTTGTATTCCACCTGCAGACTATTGCTATTAAGACTTAATCATATTTGGAAACAATCTCAGAATTGAAGTGAACATTTGTAACGGGATTCGTGAAACATCAGCCGGTAAGATAATACGAAGAACACTCTTCCTATTGTCTAATTAATTTAGCCAAACAGTAGTAGATTGTGGCTGTATTTGGATCCGAGGTTTTACTTTAGTTTTTTCCTTAACTAAACATGGGAAACATAACGTAGCTGAGCTGAAATAAGTTTTCTAAAAGTAACAAAAGAATAGCGTTAGAATTAGTTTCAACCGAAAATCCTTTTTATGCTCTGCTTTAGAATTTGAATGAACATTACGGGGTCGAAGTCACAAAAGCATGTTTCACCAATGTCTAATTTATCAGACAATAGCACGAATTTCTACCTCCGGATTGTTCCACAGACAATCATACCAGATGCAACCCCAGGGTTGTTCTATCAGTTAATGACACCGGTTGCTACCTCAGGAATGTTCTATTAGAAAATGACACCAGTTGCTACCTCATGATTAATTTACCAGACAATGACAACAGATTCTACCCCAGGATTGTTCTCTCAGACAATGATACCAGTTGTTAAAACAGGATTGTTCTGTCAAACAATGACACCAGCTGCTGCCTCAGAATTGTTATACCAGACGCTGACACCAGTTTCTACCTCAGAATAGTTCAATCAGTGACACCAGTTGCCAACTCAGGATTGTTCTTTCAGTTCTGGTCAGTATTGATATGGTTGACAGGAGCATGACGGACAATTCTCCTGAAGAATGTATTTGACCATATTAATGCAAGGGAAAAATTAATTCAATCAATCGTTGTAGAGCAGTATATATTGACATTGTCTGGTCCTCTATCAAAGTGGGGCGATGGGTTTAAAATTGATTGATCAACAGTTGTTGTGAAGTATTCCTTTATCTGACATTTGATTACTTTTGGCCTTATTTAATTATTTCTGCTTTGTTATTTTAACAGCATTAGCTTCACGAATGTTGTTGCAATCTGATGTAGACACAAAAAGGTAAATATAAACTACCTGTTGCAGTTCCCTGTTTCTGTCCTTTTCGATATGCAAAATTGCCTTGTCTTGACACCTCAAAACACCTTGCAACGGTTGTGTAAAGAGACAGTCGATAAACCTGCCTGCTCTCTTTTGGGGGCTATAATTTAAGCTGAATCAGACAGTGTTAATTAAAGAAAATGGAAAATGGATCAACATCTCTGAATGTTTTTGGAAGTGAAAGTATGTGATAAAGATTCAGTGATAGTAGTGCTTGATATACAAATCTTTGGTGAAGACCTTAAGACGTTGTTAGTTATTCTATCTTACCAATTCACATAAAAACTTAACTTTTTTAAAAGTCATTTGACACGAACGGTATCTAGTTAAACCATAACACTGAGACAAATGCGTAGCATATTTTCTTTCGACATTGTGCGATTGTATTATCATAGGAACATATAATTATTAGGAAATTGTAAAGATTCAATGCAAATGTTGAGTCTTTTTACATGAATAAAACGATTTTCAGACAGCTATTTCTTTTAATCTGATAAGCTTAAAAATATTGCCTCAAATCATCACATGTATATAGATGGGAATAAATCTTATGTTGCAGTGTGTTGTTTCCGCAAGTGCTGAAGGCCTTAGGTGGAGATTATAAATTCCCTTTTTTAAGAAACAGAATAGAACATACATTTTTACGACTATTTAAAAATACATGCCAAAACAAGTTTCAAAAATAGAATAAGATGAACAATTTAGATTTGATACCAAAAGAGCACAGTAAAACTTTACATGTAAATGAAATCTTAGAATGGTTCTTTAAAGTTATAATACTGCCCAAAATCGTCATAAAAAATAAACCTTATAAGAACAATGGTACATTTAAAAACATTATCAACTCTCAATCTGCATGATTATTTTTCGCGGATGGCAAGATATAATCGAGATACAAAAGGATAAAATTATCAAATTATTTAATGACCCGCCGACATTAATTCGCTTTGGAAATGCCGAACATACTTCGTCGATTTCCGTAAAACAAGCCGTTAATATCACGTGATCAAATTTGAATGAGCGATATAAACAACAATAGCGGATCAACCAAAACAAACTTGTAAATGTGGTCGCCTGTGTCTTACAAATTCCGATAGAAACAGGCAAAAATGCAAAGGGAAATACTTCAATAAGTTACATTCCACTCGTTATACACATCACGATCGACTTTGTGTTTATATGCCTGCTCGGTTTATCAACAGTTGACAAGATGTACCCCACCCACAACATTCAATATCAGCCGAGATCTGTTTCTAAAAATAACTTACGTATGCAAATCAGCATATTCCGACTAAATTCGGACGCATTCGAGGAATGGCGGTGAAGGTTTAGAAAACGAAAGTTGGCAATTTTATATCCGTTGACATCCGCGAAGCCGATCAGGAAATAAGTGAAATTAAGCAGTATTTTTTCATTTTAGCAATGTCCCTATGCTTTAATGTGAAAATTTTTCAAAACTGGCGATAACGTTATATTTTTGTTCCTGAGCAGTATTATAACTTTAAAGAGAATAGGTTAAATTTACTAAACACATTACAGAGAATTTCGTACTTGCTAGGCTTTAACTATTTATTTAACTAAATGCTTTAAAATATCCCTGTTTCAGAAAAAAATGAGTTTAAACATACTACTAGGCGTCTCATACTTGTCTAATAGATAGTTTGATATACTAATTATGTATGTATGTGTAACGTGGGCATTTTAAAATGATATGTAATTCAGTTTCAATGTCTCAGCTATCACAAACTTAACACAAACTTTCATTTCTTGATACTCTGTTCAATTCAGAGGAATTCTTGAGGAATGAGCAGAAATATCTGAATTTTATTCAATGTAATGTCATATGTCATAGAAAGGCTCATAACTAAAATATGTTTTACTGTTTTACAGTGATAATAAACACCCATGAGACTTTGTTTGAAACTGTATACTACCATGCCAACCTATCATGAAACTATCTTTTAAACTCTGTTAAAAAATAATTTTGAAACAAGCGGAATCCACAGATTCTGGATACATCCAGATGTCCAGATGTCAAAAAAACCATTTCTTTTAACACTAGAGACGAAATCGATTTCATAATTTATAAATTTTTCTTAACAATTTAACCCAATATTTAAGAATTCTTATATAATATGTAATGAATTAACAACGGTATCGATGTAGTCCTCCATATGCAGCAGACGATAAAACGAACTACATTCTAAAAATTGCTAACATAATTTAAAATAAATTCTTAATATTAGTAAAAGTTTACTAAACCCCGATACTTCTGACGAAAAACTGAAAAGGGTTAGTTAATTGCACTTAATAAAATAATATAGACTTGTAGTTTTATTATATTTATGTATTTTTGTTTCTTTTTATGATTTTATGTATTTTTTTGGATTTTTTAATGTTATTATGCAAAGTATAGGAAATATATGCAGTAAAGTACAGTACTGTCAGGGTTAATATACAAGGGACCAAACTTATGTTTTTAGGTGGTTTTTTTGCTTCCACCTAGATTTTATCTTTGATTTGCAATGGAGACAGGAAGGTCATCTAGCTTGCAACTCGGGCATAATGTGGTACTAATCATAGGGTGTTCTAAGGGCACATTCCGGGGCGGTGGAATCTGAGGCAGCAACGACAAGCTCTGCTCAGATGCCTGAGCTGCAGGAGGTGTGAGCTCAGACGACTGAACAGCGCTGGTCGCTACTCATCGAGCAGACTCATCTGTAGAAGACGATGAGGAAACAGAATCACAATTCGGAAAGGTGGGAACGATCGACGGTACAGAAATGACGGCTTTGGCATTCTGCCTTATCTTCCTAGACTCCTCCCATGATCAGTTATGCACTGTACGTCAGAAATTATGCTGGCACAGCTGTCTACTGGGCAAATTCTATACAAATGACCCCTGTATTTAGTGGCCCCTTGCAGCCGGACATAATCTGCCCAAAGCTGCCAAGTGTATCTGGTGCGTAGCACATTCATGTGCAAGTACATATGCGATGTAATCCGCTGCACCCAGATGGCACATATTGGCCACCTATACTTGTTCCTGTGCTTTTTGGGCATGGCAAAATCAGAAGTATTCAGAAAGAATACAGAAGAAAGAAAGAAAGAAAGAAAAGAAAGATAGAAAGAAAGAAAGAAAGAAAAAAACAATAATACTTTTATAGCCGCAAAAAGCTCAGATCTAACAAATCCGCGAAAATTTGTAGCTTTATTTAGGTATAATTGACGGATAAACTGCACGTTTGTCAAATTTGAGATTCTTGGTAAAGTATCTAACAGCACTTGCAATGTAGCATATTTTCCAATTTCCGCATGTGTTTCCTCATCATAATTAGCATCGATCCCCCTTTTTTGTTTGACACCTTTCTTAATTACATCCTTCACATTCTCATTCACAACTCCAGTCACAGAATCATCGCTTGTGCTACAAGAAGGTAAAAACGTTTCCTAAGGATCATGAATTCAATCCGATATTTCTGATGTAAAAAAAATATGTATCGACATTTTAGCGACAAATTGAGTTATGATTCAAATAAGCATAAAACTTGGGGATTTGTGATGAATTCTTACAAAATTCCATCATGAAATATGTAAGGAAATTAGTAACAAGTGTTCACAAAACAGGTATGGAGTGGCCTGAGGCAGTAAAGTCTGATTTGTAAAATTAAATAATCGCGGAATTCGCGATCGTTATGAATGCGCAAAAAGTTAGTCTCCGCGAAAATGCCCACATTTTAAAAAACGCGAAATATTGTATCCGCGAAAGTTTCTAGGAATACAGTAAACAACCTACACATAAATTGCAGCAATATCAAATGCAAAATAAATGAACTGCAGCAATAATAAATGAAAAATAAATCAACTGAAGAAACAATATACGAGAAATAAATGACAACGGAGAGCAACCAAAACACGTCTGACTGCTCTGAAAACAACGATAAGACTGAATTTACTACCGTCCTTTGCTCGCAACTCGGTCAAATGGCGTCATACAACTGCTTCAAAAAACGAAAGATGGTTAAAAAACGGCTTCGGACCATAGGCCTTTGTAGAACAAATTAATAACCCTGGGGAATAATACATCAAAAATAAACCAAGTTCAGCAAAAATTAACGAATAATGAATGCTAACCTCTAGTACCGGAAACACGTCTGACTGCTGTGAAAGCAACGACAAGACCGAATTTTCTACCGTCTTGAGTTCGCACTCAGTCAAGCTAAAAAACGAAATAGTTAAAAATGGCTTCGGATCAAGGCCTTGATAGAACAAATTTATAACCCTAGGAAATAAATAAATAAATCTATTAACAGACATGATAATTTTAAACGTAATGTCATTGTAATTTGCTAAAAAAAACAATTAATGCTTTGAGTGCTTTTCATGACAAATTATCAAGGTTCAGTACGAATTCCTCTGTATAACTAAACATAGTACAGGGGAAATTAAAGTCATTAACATCTTCTATAGGTGTGCAATTATGATTTTATAATGTCATGCTTGATAACTCAATAATTTACGTCTTTTTTAAAGACCTTAATTTAATGTGCGATATTCATACAAAGGGTAAAGATTATTTTGTCATTTTTCCGGTAATTCCCCAAGTAATACCATGTCATTTGCAAAAAGCAACAATATGATTGTTTTTCAAACCACTATTTAAATCATTTTGTAAATAAAGTTTCCAGTGAAGTCTTCTATAAAACGTAAAAAAGTAATGAAGAGTCTTTATCCGATAGATAATTCGAAAACGTTGGAGTAAGATTTACAGGTACTTAGCTGAAATGCATTTGTACTGGTTTTCGAAAAGAACGATTAGAAAATCTGAATTGATTTAGACATGAAAACAATATGAAAAATATATGGTTTAAAAAATAAACCTAAGAGCACTCCATGTGGCTTCTGTTTCCTATGGTAGGTCTTGTTATGCAAACAAACAAACAAAAACGCATGCTGAATGATATTTTTAACCGTAAGTAAAACCGCCGGTCACATAAAAATGAACGAAATATTTATCTGTTAGCAATGCGTTTTATTGAAAACTATAGATAAACGTTAATCGAATGGATTTTTGTTGTTGGTGTTGTTTTGTTTTTGTTGCTTTTTTCATTTCAGTTTGTGAAACATATAAAAAAGTTATTCGTTGTATTTTACTCGTTATATTTTCGTATCAGTGAACTTCACCACCTGAATTTGCGCAGCAACAGCCAGCAATATGCAGTTGCCTCAATGACACGCTTAAACATTCCAAAATTATAGCAGATCTCTTAATCACCATGCATCTAAACAAGCACTGTGGAAAGGTCTTTTAAACTGTAATTGCTCAAAAATTCGTATCGATTTTGTCAAGAATTGCTTCAATACTCTATTATAACGAAAGAATTTAGAGTCAAAAGCAAATAACCCCAGAGACAGCTTAAAATTAGTGTTTAATTTGCAATTAAAATAATTTCAAACTAATGTGGAACACTCCTTTACTGGGACAATTAAAGAAAATGGGTTGTTCAAATTAAAAACATTTTGCCAAGTCAATGAAACTGAAATTTTATTTGTAAAAGGAAACAAGATACAGAATTGCTGTTTCAGCCCATAGACGTACTGTTTTAACGCATCCACCTATAATAAGACCACTTTTTGCAATATTGCATTCTGGAAATGTCCTGTGTACTTGGAGTATTACAATGCTTTTCTATTTTTCCTCGAATCATTCCGTCCAGAAAAATTCTTATTCCATCTCCATTATTCCATACTAATTTTACCAAATTAATTGACCCGTGGAACGAAGTTCTATGAAACTAGCAGTTTGTATGCATTAACTGTTATTTCAGCTAAAAAATAGGTAATAAGGTCAACTATTAGAACAGTCTTAGTTACTTTCTTATAGATACTGTTTTATTTAAGCTTCGTTGACTAGGTTAAATGTATGTCTTTATAGAAATCTTTAAATAAATAAAGCGGGACAAGACTACATCAATTAAGAAACACGAATGTCAATGACACTAACAGACGTACATTGAATGCGCTTTGTTTAGATAATTCTGGTAAGTTTTCAAACAATGCTCCATACACCCGACCAAAGCATTCCGATAATTTGGAGGTATCTGCTATTGAAGCTTCGCACAAATCTTGCTTGAAAGCAAGACATTGGTTCCTGAGAAACAGGTAGGAAACGGAACTACTCTTTTTTTACAATCAAAGAGCCACAGACGTGTGAAAATTTATCCGACAGGAACATCGCTAGTCAAGCTCCACACAACATTTGATTGAATTAAAGCCATCAGTTCCCTAGAAATAGTCTAGGAACAAAAATGCGACCGACCGATGGAAAGGCCGGCTACTTTATGAACCTCTCTCCAAGACTCATAGAAATAAAAAAAAATCATGTTGGCCATACGACCATGTAGAAATGTAAAACATGGTAACATGAACCAGAAAGAGAAATTATTGAAAGGTTTGTTAAAAGTGTAATGACGTTAAAATCTCACTCAAATAAAATAGTAGTTTTAGTATTAATTTTTTACATTTTTAAGACGATAATAAAAATGTCAACATTTTTTTTCCCAACCACATAACATTCTGTTGCTCAAAATATTCTAATAGATATTTAATAAGAAATTTAATTCAAATTTACTTTCAGTGCACCTACAGCAGGTTTTACCTAAATTCATCAACAAAAACAAAACAAAAATGAGTATAAAAAGACAAAACCTACAAAGAAAGAAATCGGTGAATATTGTGTGGTTAACACATAAAAGGTTGTGTTAGCAGGTGGACGAAATCAGTAGTAATAATGTCTTTTTTTCTCAAACACAACGTCTTGAACCTCAGCCTTATCGAGTAATATTGATGACGGCTCACATGTTTCAATGAACAGACTTGTTTACTAAATCAAACTCTTTTAAGATGCAATTTACTTTTACGAAGTCCCCCGCTAAGTGGAGGAATCGTTTGAGATTGATTTTCGATGCCATCTTGCTGCTGGAAGTAATGGAAGGTTGACGATACGTAGCTTGCAAGAGAATAATAAACACCACAATACTGCGTGGGTGCCACTAAATATCTACAATTTTTATAGAAAATTAAGCATATTCTTGGCAATCTAAAATTCTAACATTAAAATGAAAAAGAAGAAAATACAACAAAACATTATGGTTTGGATCTCGATTAAAGATAAATGATGGAGAAGAAAGTCAGATGAATCATTTTCTTACATTTAATTTTTTAAAAGGTGAAACACAAAAGTTAATGGAGAAATGAATTATAATAGATTGAATGTTGCAAATTTATAATTTTAAGCGTATCCCTCATTTACTTATGTACTTATGAACATTATTCATATGGAAAACAAATGACTGTTCTAAACGATTTTTGTCTATGAGCTGAACTGATTCTACGGCTAGGTTTCTTCATCGATGACAGTAACACGCATGTTGGTGTTTTGTCTTCATAGTTGATACCAGATTTTCGGATAAATCGACGCTGGGTTATCAACAGCAACGAAAAAATGGAGAGGGACTCAGAGAAAACAAGCACGTTAGATATGTTACACGCATAAAATATAGGAGAAATAAATGTTAAATGTTGCAATGGCGGAATAAGTATATGTGAATTAGTGTATGTCTTGCTTTTGTTACATAACCGCTATTATTACATGACACATTTCCGAAAATTTCTCATTTTGCATCATTTTTGTGTACAGTCAAATCTGTGTTAGCGGCCACCTCCGAATAAAGGTCACCCTGTTAATAAAGGCCAGACTTTGAGAAACCGGTATTGATTTATTAGTGCAAATGTACTTCTAGACAAAGGTCACTGTGGACAAAGGCCAGTTTTTGTCTCTCCCTTGGGTGGCCTTTGTTCACAGGTTTGACTGTACTTGATTCATGACAATTTTTTAAAACCATCATTGATTGTTACACAAAAGCAATTAATAAATACAACGCTTATTATATATAAATATATAACAATGAAATTTCATTTGTTAATGTATATGGAAACAGTCACCGGTAAAAGGTTATCTTTTGACTTTTATATCAGGCAACATTCACTCTGTTACTGCATTTGTAACTCTCAATGAAAGTTCACAATAAACTAAATCAGATTTATTTTGAATATTCTCCCATTTTAATTTTGTAATTTAGCTAACTGAATTCTATTTAAGTGTTCACGTGAAAGTGCCATTGTCTTTTGTATTGAAATTTATTACCTCCAATGCACAAATTTTGAGATTAAAACTGTGACAAATTGCTATTTTACATTACGCTAACGATTCTTCGAAATTATTGGTGTATTTTTTAAAATAATAGTTCTTTTTCAATGGGTTCTGCTTTGAATTAATGAGAAAATAATTCCATTCGTGTTGCCGTAGTTGATTAAATTATATGCCTGGAGTATTTCTTCTTCAAGGGAGATACAATGTTTACCGGAAATGTATTTAGAAAAAAAGTTTTGTTTTGAAATTTTTGGCATGTAATTGTAAGCATAAACAATCGTGCTACATGTTACAGTCTGCTATGAATAAAGCAATGTTATATTATGTATCAAGGTTGTATTAATTTTGTTACCACGTTCTAGTTTCTAGTGGTGTTTTTAATTCAATACACATACCAAGTAATTTCTTCAACGCTGATCGTTTTGTATATTCAAACCAGGATAAAATGTTTGAATCCTAATTCACACCACACCAAAGTCTCAATGATGTTTTCCACAAACAATTAATTATTTGACGACAAAGATAATAAATACAATTTTGAGAAAAGCAAGGATCGCGGTTTGTTTTCAATTTGTAATTTGTGAAACACTGAATGGCTCTGCGCTGTATGAAAACAGTAATGGAGGTCACTGTCTCGCTTTTAAAAATAAATCGAATAATTACTTGTGACATAATTACATGTACAATAAAATTCAGTCGACTCATACTTTTTGTTATTGTTTCGATATACTTATAATTATTAACTGTTACTTACTGATGCGGTTTCAAAATGATGTGATATCTTACATAGAGATAAGTAAGCTAATGAAGGTCTTTTAGGCACAACGACAGTTGACACTCTGATCTATTTGCTTGGATTTCAGTTTTGTAATAGTCTTAAGCCTAAGCTCAACTATTTCTTATACATTCAATCACTCTATCTTTCAATTATTGATAGTTCAAGTTAGAATACAGCTGAGCAGGAAAATACTAGCCATTTATCCATGGTGACAAGTGGCCTGACAAGTAATGTTATTTAAAAAAACATAAACGTTCGGTACAAAATGTCACAAAGCTTGTAAGCAAAATTTGTCTTTGATGCAATTACATGGTGAATATTAAGCACCAGTCACAGTAAAAAAACCCGAATATTATTAACTTTAAAGGCAGATATTTATATTGTATACTGATAGACATTTAAAGAAGAAAAGCAGATTCCCTTCTTAAATGTCTTTGTTTTATAAACATAAAACGTATTAACAATTATCGCAATCCATTTTAAATAAACTGTCCGTTTTGACTCAGAGTTTTTGAAGCATTTATTACCGGATGGGAATTTCGAATGAAAAATAAATAAGACTTTCAAAAATGATAGACATTGACTTTTGCAGAGAATTTCTGGGGATTTGCTAGAAACTGTTGACTGCCGAAATGCAACAGCTTTGAACAGTTTAAGGAGCTTTAACAGTCAGTGAATATCCTTAAGTACATCTGTATGCAATTCTAAGAGCATGACTGTGTAGACAAATTTTGAAAAATTTAAATCCAATCTTCAAATATGTAGCCAAAATGTGACTTTTACTGCGTAGAAATTAATCTCAATTTCGTCAAGAAATGTTCCTTATTTTTGTTAAATGTCAAACATAGGACGATAGACTTGCAGGGAAAATAATCCTGACGCATGTTAAAACAGTTTTTAGTTTAATTTGCAATCGAAATTTCAAAATTAACATGCAACACTCCTTTACTTTAATGACTTGTAAAACCGCATGTTTTTATTCAAATTAGATTTTTTTGGCACCGTCGTGTTTTGATGAGATGAAATTGAAGGGTTGCAGGAGAAAACTTAATAACTGTATTGCAGTTTTAGCGAATCCTTGTATTGCAATGAAACATCCAACAATAATATTATGCAATTTAGTATTGCGTCTGTGTTTTTTCGCCCATTCCATCAGTCCATCCGTCCAGATGCACACCTTAGAAGCAAATGTTTTGAAACCAGTGAATCACGCAGAAGAAGGAAACAATTGTATAAACATTCATAAGATTTCTAAACAGAATCGAATGCGGTCAAAAATAAGTCAACAGCTCAAATATGACAAATATTAGAAAAATCATCTGAGGACTGTAACCTTATATACTTGCAAACAATTGCCGTCTACACTCTAAACTCGACATTATTTTTTGAGTTAAGACCACGAGTAAATCTCGTTGCTGAAATATTTAACAGAATATTTGTGACGACATTTTGGACCTTATGTAGGAACATTTGTCTGCACTGTGTATTAGTTCTTTGTCGGAAATATATTTCATCGACCCGCTGAAACTATCTTAAAATAACAATCTTAAGTAAAACAGAAGGCCTTAAATTCATGATTTAATTTCAAATTCTAATTATCGCCGTTCCTGGACGGCGATATATACAGTTAACAAGATTTGAACAGTTTTGCCTGTACACCGCCTGCCTTTAGCCAATCAAAGCGAATAATTTCATATCACATGATAACAAAATGGACGTCAAAAATCTTCAGCAAGGGATGTGTAAATGGACTCGCCCAACCGCCATGTTTGTCGGGTTACTTATTCTTACAACTGAAAAAAATACCATCATCAATGTACAAACTCAGTACCAGTCTTCAGGCTCTTGCGGGATAACACAAGATAATCGCAATATTTTTTGCTACATGTCATTTCTAACTAGAGAATGTAGTCTAAATAAGAGTATGTTTTGTTTGGTTTTTCCAAAACTTGCACTTAAAGAAAAAAATAAATGCTTGCTTCCGGGCGATTCTAATCAGGATACAAACTCCCCGCAGAGGTTACTTCCCCTGATCAGTACAGTTAAAGTAGCAAAGCGTGACGTACCCGGTGCGAGGGGTTTGATCAGGATATATCCGTGTTTAATATATGCTTGTTTAGGGTCAGGGCAATATCGTATTTTTTTACCTAAAATTTATTCTGTTTAAATTTTACATGTAATATTCTTATGATATTGAAGAATAGTATCTAGCTTTTGTTAAGTAAACATTTTTTAGTAATAAATAAAGTAAAAAGCTACGCAAATAGCTAATTAATTGCGTATACTGGTTTACAACAAAGCAATATTTACAAGGTTTTTAATGCTGCAAATTTTAACATGATGTATAAAGATATTGGCATGCTGTTCATAAAGAAGCCAAATCATCCGCTTTCAAAAATAGCCCAGCTACAATAAAAACTACAATGTATACTTCATCTGCTTTATTATTTCTGTGTGAAAATGACCAGATATAACTTCGATTTTCACTGCAAAGCATGTTATAAAATTATCAAATCAATGAATACATTCATCTATTGATAAGACGTCATACATGGCTGAACGGCGAATTCAAGCATTTTTGGAAATGCTAATACTTGTATTAACTTATAAACATTTATCTTTGCTGCACTATACCAGATGTATTCCAAAGCTAATACAAAAACAAAAACAACCGTTACCCATGAATAAGACACCATTTCGACATCTTGAATGGACGTACCAAGAGGCGATTATACAGTTAAGTAATGATAAAGTATCATTCTTGCAATTAAGCATTACACAGAACTGAAATGGCGATGAATTATGTATGTTGGGGCAATCTTATTATGCATGTTTCAACAATTGTAAACTGGTAAAATACATCACAGATTTAAGGAACACATGAAGATATAATAAAAGAGTGCTGTGTGCAAAGATTATATGAAATTGCATGCAAGATAATAGTTGTGTTCGTTTATTAAAGACCATTAACGTGATACCGAAACTGGTTATGGAGTGCAAGGGGCAAATGATTACGCAAAGCTGTAGTAAAAATATGAGAACGTCAGCAAGTGCGCTATTAACTTGTTTACAAGTACTGCAGATAAACAATGTATATGACGTCAGTCTGTCCTGTTGTAAAGTAAACACTTTTTATAATTGATTAATCGGACATTTTATTTTAGACCAAAAATAGAAAGAATGTTATAAATCACACTTTCTTGCTGTTTGAATTAAACCAAAAACGTGCCAGAAGTTATTAAATGAACGTCATTTTCTGGCGCCATTAGGATACACAGGTAGAAATAGCTATTACACTTAATCCTCTGCTAATATGTCGAGTTAAAACCCTATTGATGACATGTTGAGACTGATAAAAGAAAAGCTGAAATAATTACGTTTCTTTACCAGCAGTAAAAAAAGAGATGCCCAGTATTGGGCTCAATTAATGAGACGAATTAATTGCCATGTGGCATTGTCAACTAAAGAAAGGTTTTTAGAGTTCTGGAGTTAACACGGTGAGTAAGTGAAGTACAACGGAGGGCAATAAGTGTGTGGATTGGGAACTCATGAGCTACAGGTATGGTTCTTAGACTTTGCACTTCCCCCCAATAAAATGTAAATGTCCATCACCTTGAACAGATGCAGACTAATAATGCTGGTAAATTCTTATGAAAAACTACTCAAATGGCAATAGATCTGCAAAAATTGCAAAAGTTATTGTTTGCTGCCCCGTGATTTTCCTGACTTCAATGTTACTGTTATACAAGTTTCCTATACCAATTCAATTCAATGAAAATTCAATGAAAATTGAAGGTCAATACAATCAAAAGCTACAGAGAAAGACGGACGGAAACACAAATGAACGGACCGAATTCATATCCTCGTGGCTTTTTGCGGATGGTTTAAGTATAAGAATATGACTAAATATTTATCATTCGCTTGAAAAACGTAAATTTTGTCTAATATATGTGAATGAATATTTCATAAAATGTGAACATCCAACCTTCTATTTGAAAAATAAGAGCTAAATTGAAGATAATTGCTTTACTGATCTTGATTTTGTTTAGTATCGTCAATACAACTCTGTGTAAAAGAGTTTTCCTGAATGTCAGGAAAGAATTTATTTCACGTGGCTTTCTTTCTATTATACGGTTTCGAAAGTCTTTTAAAGCATTTGCAGCGTCTCGTCTGTCGGGAATCAAAGTGAACTAGAGCTTGTACACCTTCAATGCTACGGTAGCTTCTAAAATAATTAGGTAATAACTAAGATATTTCATGTTCCCTGCAAACCTGACACTCGTGTAAAACATTCATTATTAGAAAAATCAAATACTTTTATCGAGACCGAGAGACTTAAGTATGGAAATATAATTATTAAATAGCGTATTCGACAGCCAGTACTTGATGAAAAAACTGGCCATTTGCATGAAGTTCTTATCTATTTCTTAATTAAACCCTTTCATTCGGCTTATGTGTTTGTATGTTTTAAAAAAATTGAATCTTGTGGTATTTTGATTGTACATCTCACTTGATTATTTAATGTAAAATTCTCAAAGGCAGCAAGGAGGATGGTTTTTAATAGCACTCTGCCAGATTTGAGACCACTTTTCTAAAATGGTATCTCTCCTAACTAGATGGATATAATTGACATCATCATCAACATAAAAACTCAAAAAATCATTTACAACATTAAAACCTGCAACAGCAGCAACATTAAAATTAGATACCACCGTAACCATTATCAACAAAACAAATTCCAGGTCTGTAAGAATTATTCATAAACATTATTTACACTTAGAAACTAATTACACTCTCATATATCACTTCAGTTATTTTTTCCATCTACCATGGTTTATTCAAATAGGACAAATCGTAACAATATTTTTTGATGTGATGTATATTATTTGCTGTATTCATCTAATGACATATTGCTTCAAAAAATGAAGGGGGTTTCAATATTTTGAACGTTTTAATATCTGCGAGTTGGTTTGTCTACCGACAGGGACTAATATCTCTGTAAGATAAACTTTGTAATGACTGTTCGGGGATTTGGTTTGTTTGTACATTTCTGCTGTAATCTGTTTACTGTTTAATGAACACAAAATGACCGATGTCACGGGAAAAAGGGCACTTGGGCATTTGTTATATACTACTGAAATGAACTGAAAATCAGCAAATTTTAATACTCTTCCAAAGTAAAATTAAAGTAAAGCCTGATTATAGTCGTTTAGAGAAATGACTATTTTGTGTCAACTTTATTGACGGCTATTACCATGGCAACAGTTTGTGGGAACAATTCTTTATTGTATAAAATGATAACAACTGAACAAAATGAAACATAGAATGGTAACAATTACAGTGATACATTGAAAAGGTAAATTTCCTCACAACGGAATATGTAAAATTTAAGTACCTAATGTTATGTTTTGTTAATTTAGTTCCAACGGGAACGTAGATAAAATCTGACGCAAAATTGGGGTATGTGACGTCATTTAAAAGAATATGAAATTCGCCCACCATGTTCATCTTAAACAATAACAATAAAGTACGTCTATTCTATGTTCTATGTTGTTCTATGCAGGAAGCTGAAATTTGCAAAAATTAATTCTGGGATATCATTTGTTGAAAAAAAATGTGATAAGGTCAGTTTTCAAAAATTATGTCCGAGTGCCTTTTTTCCCGTGTCGTCAGTCAAATAATAAATTAAATGAGTATTCATATTGCTTAACATACCAGATGTGCGCACTGCTTTTTTAGTAAATTTTATTGCCTTTGACTTAGTTTTCAAAGAACATATATTTAAAGGGCCTTTTTAGTAGGCTGCATTAAAAAATACTGCGACTTACGGCATATAGAAAGGCTTAGTTTTATTAGTTTCCAGATATTTTATAAGATAGCGAGATACTTCATAATTTTTTAGATTTTTTTCAAATCATTCACGCAAAGGCAGCAAAATCTCTACACATTTTATAAGTTTATTTTTCCACGCAAGTTCTAAATTCTCATAGTTGTTTAAGGAATAGATATCTATTTCAAAAATTCTGAATTAAGGAACAGGTTATGCTTGACAACGGTAACAGAGTAGTATTGACAGAAGAAAAAAACAGCTGGTCATAATTCTAGGGCACTTGCTTGAACAGCAACCTCAATTTGCTTTGTTTTTTTCTTGTTTGAGCTTTTTACGTTTTGTAGATCCAATTACGACCATAATATATTCTCAGTCTCCTTCAGTAAATAGCAATCTCAAACCATAAAATCAACAAACTTTGTTGATATTGTGTTGAAATGTGCTAAGTTTCGAAAACGTAAATCAGCAAAGAAATACCTAATATCTATTTAATGGAAACGTTTCGATACAGGTTTTATGCATTTACTTTGTTTTGAAATAATAAATTCTGTTGGTTTTTTCTGAAACATTACAGCCCCATTTGTTTGAAATGATATTTTTCAGAAAATAGATATAAAAACAGATCTAAGACTGGTTTACAATCCAAGAACACTAGGTCCACATTGGCATCATCATGCAACATGTCGTAATTGAAGACTATATTTCCTTTTAACAGAGAGCGCATTATTCATTCCTGAAAGAAATAGCTGTCTCTGATGTTAATACGCAATATTCGTTTTCTATTGTTTTAAATATTTTTATTTTAATTGGAAATGGAAAAAGATCAGTTCCTATTGAGTGAATCAAAAGAACATCCATAACACGCAATTTAAGAGAGAATGTCAAACTTTGTAGAGCTAACATCCGAGGCCGCCACAGATTACTGACAGATTTTGTTTATCTTCAGCTCAGCTGAAGTTAAGTTTCTACTATTTTATTTTATGAACTGTTTTTCTATCAACAGTGTCAAACAAATACATCTTATTAGCTTTCATCAGCATGATCATTTAAAACATACTCTTTGTCTCAAAACTAAAGTTTCAATATCAGTATATCAGTTGTCAAAATGACAAGAGCTAAATAGTACAAAAACTATTGGGACAGATATTTCTCCCTCGAAAGGAAACAAAGGCTTTTTATGATGCTTGAATAACACAAAAATTTGATTACTTTTGTTCGTTCTTGGTTATTTTATTTGTTGATTGTTCAAGTGAAGGCTTCTTTGTAAATAAGAAATTTATTACATTGTACAGTATGCATATTCAATGAAATGTCTTAATGCCTTTTTCTACAATTTTTATTACAGCAGGTAAACAAATAACGCCCTTATTTTTACAAATACACCGCTGGGAACATTTCTGTGTAGAAAGACAAGGTTAATATGCTAGATATATAATCGCAGTGTAACATAAAACTTCCTCATGTAATTTACATAACTTTTTGAAGTAAAATTATGCCTCAGAGTAGCTCCTTAAGAATATACATTGTACTACTGCGTTCTAAGTAATGCAAATTGCGTGTAAGCCTAAGTTTAAACATCTTTTTCGTTACGTTCAATCCTTGAAACAAAAGCCTAAATTTACCGAAAAACATTTGTAGGAAAACAATATCAAGTGCTAGACTAAATTAATATGCCTCTAAAGTTCTGGAAGGTGCGTTTATATAGTTGTCTACCAAGTGTTTAATATTAGTGCAGATTCAGCAGACGATCTCCACTACATGAGGCAGTATGTGTTCTCCTTTACACTCTTGAAATTGACATGAATTTGTTTCCGCAATTTGAGACAATAAAAAGAAACCCTATCATTCCAGAAGCAGTGGCAATCAGAGAAGGGAGCTGGTAAATATGAAAATATACATATTTACAACTTTACCCTAAATCTAAAGGACGGACACAATGTTTCTTTAACAAACACAAACAAAACAGTAGTTGCTACCATGTAATCAATCAGAATTTCAGGTAACAATGAGGCTGCTGCATTTCAGAGCAAGATATGTTTTTCGTTATAAATTTTCTGATTAAGTACAAAATATTCCGAGAAAACTCTTAGTTCTGACGATTTTAAAAACAGTTCTAAGTACCGACAGGCATTTTGTAAAATAATACTGCACAAATAAGACTATCATCTCACATCTACCAAAAGCAACAAGTGATGTCTCAGCTGTCAACCATATAAGAGACCTAGATATTTAAAAAAAAAGTACAAAACTTGTCTCTCATATCATTTTTCTGCTATTTACAGATCTAAAAAAACGGATGAACCAAAATTTATACTTAAGCCACCCATTGCGAATTTATACCTGCTTTCGTATACTTAACACTGTTATCTGAAATATCTTATAATCTCGTATGATAAGTAAAAGATCTGTAGTTAAGTGTCCTTGTTTTCAGTTTTTCAATTGTCTTTAAAATTATTTCGAATTATTATTTTTCCTCTTCTTTTAAAATGTTTTTTTTTTCGGCTTATGAAGAATAATTGCATTAAAATTACGTCTAAGTCATTTGTCATAGCATAAAATAGCAGGCTACCTGTTTATCGTTCTCTCTCAATAAGTTACTTAATTGCCCTTTTGGAAAAAAATGTCACATTTGAAGTTCAGATGCACTTACTGGTATTCTATGGAGATGTGCACTTGATTTCACGGCAGGATTTGTCAAGCACTTTAATAAACTACAAAGAAACACTATCATTTTAGTTCTATCTTTCATAAACGAAGGTAAAAAGTGACTGTTAAAATATCTATAAAAAAAACTTCCATGTGCGTCGAAATTGTCTCAATTAAAGAACCCAAAAACAAAGAAGCACTACAATTTAGAAAACAGTGTTTAGGTATAAGATTGAAGACTGTAATATTTACAAAATAAACTTATGTCCAAATATATACGAGAAGTATGCTTTTAAAGTGTTTCTGTCTCCTGCAGTAGAAACACTACAAGAATCCTCTTGAAACCCTGTGACAACATTAAGTAAGAAGAATATGAAGTTTATTTGAGTATGATATTATTGATAGCATTAAATACGGAATATGCTTATTTTACATTTATACAAAAAGGCTAGCCATTGAAGTAATATAACAGTTTTTACAGATTGAATTAACAAGCAACTGAATGCGACCAGCATAACGCAGTAAAGAGACACTTTTCGATAGAAAAATACAATACTAATATAATGTGAAGCATTCTCCTGCAAAACATGTTTGTGAAATACTGCTTACTGTTTGCGCTAGAAAAGCATAGGTTTATTTGAATAACTTATATCAGCACATTCTATTTACAATAACTGCAACAACATATATCTCCACGAGAAATATCTTTTTGGATAAAAAAAATCCTGTCTACCTAACCAATTTACATCAACGGTAGCATTAAAGGATTCGTGTCTCGGGACATAATTTCAGACAGTTCATCCTCGTCGCTTTTGACTAGTAAAAACGAGAAAAATAGCAAAAATGCAGTTGCTTTTTTTACTTGAATAAAGTAACCAGGACTAAATTCTAAAAAAAAAGATTCATGATTTTTTAAATATCTGTCTAAATTTTACAATGGCATTAAGTTTGTCTTCGCTGCCATTAACAACTTTTGACATTTTTGTATATTCTACATTTCGAAATTACTTTGCAGTGATGAACTATTTCATTAGGACTATCAGAATAATAACCTGTCTACCTAACCAATTTACATCAACGGTAGCATTAAAGGATTCGTGTCTCGGGACATAATTTCAGACAGTTCATCCTCGTCGCTTTTGACTAGTAAAAACGAGAAAACAATAAACATTCAGTTGAATAAACATTTAAAAGGTTTGCACCCGCAATATTCATAGAAACTGTATCCTGATGTTGTTTTAAGATATAGTACAATTTATTACATCATTCGGGAAAGCTATTCTCAGACTAATTCATTCTAATTCTTACGTTTTGCTTACATAATTTAATATACCTAATATCGGTAGAACCGAGCAAGCCGATATAATACTATTATTAGACAAATTTCAGTCAGGAAAATCCTGATTTGCTTACAATAATTTCCTTCTTGGTATTGTTTCAGTACATATATTACTCTTATAACTGTTATAAATATAAAACTGAATGCAAAATTGTCTTTCTAAACACAAGCATAGTAGAGAGCAAACAAAGGTGTGAAAATAGGGTCTGCTTATTGCCAAAATCCAGCCTTGTATATAAGTGTGTACAGTCTGACAGGATGCTTTCTTACGAAATTATGTGAAATTTCTTTCCATAGGAATACCAATCGGTCAACGATAGAGATGTGCAAATTGAAGTATGACTGATTTTCATTTCGACGAAAACATTTTTTTAAAGATTTTATGTCTTAAAGTTTCAGTAACAGTTGTGTAAAATGTCAACTTTTACAATTTCTATTCTCAACAAATCAACGATCTGTACCCTTTAAGAGGGTTTCTGTTATAAATCATTTTTCATCTATGCAAATTTTGTATCAGCTAAAAGACCATCGGGTGTTCCTCTGTCAATAGCAAAAATGCAGCTGTTTTTTTTTTCTTGAATAAAGTAACCAGGACTAAATTCTAAAAAGAAAAGATTCATGTTTTTTTAAATATCTGTCTAAATTTTACAATGGCATTATGTTTGTCTTCGCTGCCATTAACAACTTTTGACATTTTTGTATATTCTACATTTCGAAATTACTTTGCAGTGATGAAGTATTTCATTAGGACTATCAGAATAATAACCTCGTGAGAAATGTAGTGATATCAGACTATACGAGAAAATACAATGATTAAAATCCTTGAAAAAAATCACCAACAACAATACTGCTTTGTCTGACACAGAGTCTGAAATTTGAATTTTAAATTTAGCAGACGGGTATTGGTTATATTGCAAATTGTTATGATTACACAAAAGCCTGTTTAAAGCCATCAAGAGTCCCGTATTTGCAGTGATTTAGTTCTGTTTTCGTCTGGCGGGTTTAGAATTCCTTCAAAGCCTCTAAGTTTAAAATAGGTAACTTTTTGTCTTAATCGACATCTTTTTTTTTTTAAACAACTTTAATTCTGCCTGCCTGACATTTTAAAAGCGTTTGTTTTAACAGACTTTTAGCTTAATCAGTTGAAAGGAAAAAAAACAACATTAAAGCCGATTTAAGTATTCTAGACAAAATAAAAAGCGCTATTCCATATGATGGACAAATGAAGTAAATTTAAGCTAAACATTCAGTTGTAAATCACACATCAAACACATTGCTTTATTTATCAAATAAAGGACATTTGATAAGGAGTCGTTCAAGAAAAGTTATAAACATCGTGTCCTGTTTGCAACAAAAGCAGAAGACTTATCAGGCCTATAGTTGTTTTATGATGACACATGTTATAAAGAAAGTAATTATAGAAATACTCGTAAGATAATTCGCTTCTAATGCATTTCATGCAAATGAGTTTGTATTTTATTTTGTGTATGAACACGTACTTGTATATCATTCTCAGTCCTCAGTAAATGTAACCTTCAAATAAAAGTTGAAAGTATTTTGTCAGGTACCCTGCCTATTTTCATGTGAATTAAGTAACGCTTCAGAAAAACTTTCGCAGAGAAAATTAAAAAACGATTATATTTTTGACTAAACGTTCGTGGCCGTAATTTATAAAGTTATTGTGATACGTATAGTTCACTGTTTGCTACAGGTTATACAAACACGATAATCTTAATGCACTAAAAATCCTCACTGTTTCCCTAAAGTCACTGTAACTAAAAGGATTACTGCAATCTTTTCGGTTGCATTTCTATATGGTAAAGTATTTCAACCAGGCAAACTTCTTTTGAGACAATTTGATATACGTCTTAATATAAAACTCTCAAGCTTTTAACACTCAACAAGTGCCTAAATTTGACAAAATCTGCACTAGACCGTTTTAAAAGAACTTGCTTGTTAGCTACATCGAGTTCTATTGACAAACTCAGAGTTAAAAGCAATCTCAAAACATTATTTTTATTTTTCTACTTTAAATTAGCTGTCTGAGAAATAGTTTCGCAAAACATTGTCGAGCAATCGTTTTATCATAAAACAACGTTTATATGTACATTAGTTTTTAAGATGAATTTATGTTTAGCATACAGTTAGGCCCTATTAAGTTTTTTGAAACTGTTTCATACTCGGAACCATAAGAATGTCAGTGAAAACATTAAACTTCTAAAAAGAAATATCTGTTAAATTTATCCAAGACGCATGGACTTATTTGGTTTTAATTTCAGTACTTACCCTAAGCGTTAAAAGCAAAACATAGACCTTATATACAATATTATTTAAATAAGAAAAGAATTGAGGTAATGTGACAGACATAACGCTTTCAGCGACAAAATTAATTAATATAATGCCTGAGAGGATTTAAATTAAAACATTTAGACACGCACTCGAAACCTCTTTCTAAAAGGACAAATTATGTTTTCCCTCTACATATTAATGCAAACCTTACTGAAAATACATTGCCATTACAAGAAATCAGTTTGTTTAAGATTTTTTACAATAACAAAAAAGACACACAAAAACATTTCATTTCATGCGTTTTTTATCGTATACTCTGAAAATCTTTCACTAAGAATATTAATTCAAACTAACATTGCAGACATCATGTCTTTGGGGTTTACCATCACTAAGTGAAAACATTTGACAGAAAGAAACATGGATATAATTTGTTGTTATGTAAAACTGTATGTTCTGTTATATTTATACACACAGTGGTTTAAAGGGGAAACAAAAGGGTAAGAATTACAGCATTCTGACTTTACCTTAGAGCTAAGTTTAGACAGGCCCTTCATAGATGTTATAGAGGTACTATCATTCAACATTGACTTTTAGAAGCAAAAAATACTATAACATTATTTCTTTTCCTCTCCTATTTTTTTCGAACAGAGATCTATACGTATGTTTACGAAAATGTGAGTTTAAACTTCCTACAGTATGTTTATATCTAAATTTCTAATCTTTAAACAAACTTTTTTTTACCTTGCTAAATTCCTGAAATATAATATATATATAATAAATATATATTGGACTGCTGAAAAATTACGTATCTAACCGCATTTGTAATTTACTTTAATTTGAGAATAGTGTTTTAAGCAGCTGATTTTTTAAAATCAAAAACAGTTCCAGCACATTTAAAATGTTGAGCAGTTTGTAGATGCACTTGGACAACGGAATAACTCATTGTTCAATATCTTTTTTGGAAGATATTTGCTCTATCAGTAATAATACATTGATCTTGATTTTCTTTAGTATCTTCAATATAACGCTGTATAAATGAGTTTTCCTGAATGTCGTGAAATTAATTTATTTCATGTTGTTTTCTACCTTTTTAACGGTTCGAGAGTCTTTTATTCCTGCAATCGTGTTCTTGCTGATTTGACAGCAAATGCTCTGGTCTCAGTAAGGTCACTGAGTACCTACCCTTTTGACTTGACAATGCCATAAGCTTTTTGTTTTATATGTTTGTGTGCTATTGCATGCACCATTGTCGAGTTGAATGGTTAGTTGGAATTAATGCACCAAGACAACTGGTACTTGTTTGTTTTAATGAAAACTTGTTGGGGCAAGTGCGAGATTTGTGCACTCTAGAATCTGGTTGAAATCTCCCAACTGAACGTTCCAAGGCGGTAACCCCACAGGTTCTCATTTTCTGTTTTTTTTGACCGTGTATGAAGGATTTGTTTTCTGACTGTGGTTTTTCCTGATATGCGGGTGTTTTCTCACTTTTTAATGCATTTGCCATGTCAAGTCTGTCGGGCATCAAAGTTAACAAGAGTTTATACAACCATCAATCTTACGATAGCTTCTAAAAATGTGGTTTTAACTGAGACATTCCATGTTTCCTGCAAACCTGACATTCGTGTAACACATTCATTATTACAAAAATCAATTACTTTTTTCGAAAGAGACTTAAGTATAGAAATATACTGGATGAATAACGTATTGGATAGCCAGTTCTTAGTTTAACAAACATGTCATTTGTCAAAAGTTTTTTACTAGCTTCACAATTAAACCCGTCACATTTGGTTTATGTGTTTCTATGTTTTATTTTGAAAAAATGGGATGTTTCTTGTACATTTCACTCGATTGTTTAATGTAAAATTCCCAAAGAGAGCAAGGGTGATGATTTTTTAAGGGCAGATTTAAGACCACTCTGCTAAAGAAATATATCTGCTAACTAGCTGGTTAAACATGTCTTTGAATATCAGTGATGCTGAGTCATTAGATTTAATGGTTTCTGAACACTTTTTGACAACATAGGATCGTCCCAATCATAATTAAAAAAAAACTGTAAGCAATCAATTTTTTAACAGTCAAATAGCAAAGAAAGATTGCAGCTCGTCAGTTACAAGACCATCAACACTAAACCATCAGTTTTATAATAATCGTCATTTATATATTCAACATCATCAAGATCATCATAAAAATCTCAGCAACATTAAAATATGACCGTAACCATCATCATCATCACCTTTATGTATAATCAAATGGCATGCGCGAAATCGTGATTCATAAACATTATTTACACTTGAAAAACTAAATACACTCTTATATATCACCTCGGTTATTATGTTCTCGGTTTCGTAAAATTTCCGATAACTCTTCCTACCGTGTTTTATTTTAATAAAAAATTTTTTAACAAGTTCCTGTTAATGTAATCAATTTTTACTTGCTGTATTCATTTGATGACATGTTCCTTCATAAAAGCATGATGACCTTTAATCACTCACCTAGGTGCAGTTGCTAAGGGACCTAACTCTGGAACCAATAATTGGATCAGGTTGTTTCAATGAAAAATGTATAAATTGTTTGTAAATGTTTCTTGAAAGTTTGGTTGAAATTGAATCGAATGCGAATATAACACTTTGACGTTAGAAAAAAATATTTTTAACCGCTGTGACCTTGATCTTGACCCCTGTCATCTCAAACCCCACCCAGTGGTAGAAGATCATAGAATATTCCTAAATATACTAGATATCTAAGATATCAGTCAAGAAATGAAAGCTCCATAATAAGAAGAAGAAAAATCTATTCAGAGCCTTGGTAAACTTGACTAAGTAAATGGTAGAATCTCATGGAAGGTGCTTATAAACCAAATATTTAAACTGTTGGTCAATAAAATGGCTGTATAACATAAAGAAGAAAAAATATATCCCTAGCCTAGCGACCTCAAACCCGATTCACTGGTAGTCGTCCATGTAAGATACCTTCATACCAAATATCTAAAACATCAGTCACTAAATGAAGACTCTATCATGAAATGTAGGAAACAAATCTATTTTTAGCTTTGCTGACCTTGACAGCAATGAATGATTGAGGTCCATAGAATGTGTCTACAACTAAATATCTATAATGTCAAACAATCGATAAAGGCTCCGCAACAGAAAGTACAAAAATCTATTATTAGCCTAAATGACCTTGACCTAAGACCTCAAACCCCATCTAATGGTAGAGGTTCATGCAAGAAACATATATATCAAATATCAAAGATATTTGCCCATAAATGAAGGCTCTATGAGGTCAAGTAGATAAATCTATTTTTAGCCTTTGTGACCTGAACCCGAATTTAATGGAAAAGGGGCAATTTTAGTCAATCAATAAAGATTATATGACAAAAAGTAGGGATAAAAAAAATCTGTTTTTAGCCTCAATGACCTTGACCCAGTGACCTCAAACTCTACTTAAGGGTAAGAACCTTTGTAAGTTACCTACACACCGAATACTCAGATAATCAATAAATGAACACTACGGGGGAAAATACATTCAATTTTCAGCTTCGGTGACCTTGACACAAATGAATAACAAAGATCTCTATTTTCTGCCTTTGTGGCCCCTGGGGTAGGGCCATATTTTAACTTTGTAGAGCTCTACTTGGCCATGTTTCACATAAAATATTTTTAGACTAAGCATTCTGGTTATGTCAAGAAGATTTTTAAAGTTTTTTTCTATGCAAGTCTTTACAAAAATCAAGTGGACCCTGGGACGGGGTCAATATCGACCACAAGAGCATCATTTGAACAAACTTGGTAGAGGACTTTTAGATAATGCAAAATATCCATGCAAAATGTCTTAGCCTTAGGCCATGTGGTTATAGAAGAATTTCGAATTTTTCACTATGCCTTAATTTAATAAAGTGACACCTGGGGCGGGGCCATTTATTACTCCAGGGACATTATTTGAACAATCTTTGTAAAAGAGCTGAAGTTGTATACCAAGTCCCAAGGCATAGTAGTTTCAGACAACAGGGTTTTTGGCTTTTTCCCTATATATGCCTATATAAAAAAATCATTTTGCGGCTTTGGCGGGGCCAATTTAGACTCTAGGGCCATGATTTAATGAGACTTGTTAGAGGTTAACTAGACAATCTTACATACCACGTATCTTAACCCTTGAGTTAGCAGAGAAGAAGATTTTAAGAGGAGATGGCATTTGAAACAATTGTGAACAACGGACGGACAATTCGGAGATTTGGTTTGTATATACTTTTCTGCAAAAATCTGTTAACTGTTTAAGGTCCACGAACTGATAAGCCAAATGAGTAGTCATATTATTTTGCTAGCTTAATATACAATGCGTCGTTTTAGTAGAAATATCATAGAAATATAATAAACAGGCTTTTAAAAATGTTTTCATGTATTTTACAGGTCTTAGTATAGAAAAGTTAATCGTTAAAATGTTGTTTTTATAAATAGTTTGAAGGTGGTATTAGTTCACACACATTTTATTAAAAATCAGTAAGTACCATAGAGGCAAACTTTTCTAGCATTCTGTTCAAATGTGCTAAACGCAACAATCTTTGTTAGCAGTCTGTTGATATGTGCTAAATTTCGAAAACGTAAAACAGCAATGAAGTACCTAACACCCATTTTAAGGAAACGTTACAAAACAGGATTAATGCTTTTATTTTGTGTTTGGAATTATAATTTTTTTCTCTCTCTCTCAAACATTACAGCCTCATTTGTTTGTGAAAAAATTATCTTTCAGAATCCAAATATGAAAACAACATATCTAGGACTGTTTTAAAATCCAATGAAGCGGGGTTTATAATGGAATCATCATGCAACATCTTTTCCTAACTGAAAACTAGAGAACGCACAATTCACTCCTGAAATAAATGGCTATATCTGATGTTTACATGCAATGTTCATGTTTTTTTATTTAATATATTTTGATTTTAATAGGAAAATAAAAACATCACATCCGATTGAGTGATAGTCGAGAAAAAGAATAGTGCCAATCACGCAATTTAAGAGAGACACGCTTCGGAGCACTTACATTAAAGTTTACCTTTAGAAAAGAACAGTGTCTACTATTTGATTTTTTTTTGGACTTTACAGGTATTTTTATGGTTCTTCTTGAAGTTTTGTAGAACAAATATTTATCTAACAAGCATTCCATTGGCATAAACAATTAAAAGATACTCTTTGCCTCAAAACTAAAGTTTTATATCAGTCGAAAATCAAATGCCTTAATTCAAAACCTGTCATTTAAAGATATATCAGTTATAAGTTATTTAAATGCGTGCAAACCTAAATTGACTTTTTCCTTTCTGTTACTTTCAGTCCTCGGAACAAAGGCCTTTTATCAAAACGAATTTCTAGGGGAACTATATAAAGTGTTTGATTAAATGAATACGCCTCTAAATTTCTAGAAAATGACGGTGCAGTAATAAAGTTTCCTTTCAAGTTTTAACTTAGACAAATAAATTGTAAATAAAACTGTTGTTCCAGTCCAATAAAATGACCCTATTTCAAATCACTGCAGATACAGCAAACGATGCCATCTACATTATACAGTTTGTGTTCTTCTATATGCTCTTGAAGTCGAAATGGTAATATATTTCGTATTTTGAGACATCAAAAAGATGACTTTGTATATATATGTTGTTGCATTTCAGAGCACGATATTCTTTTCTTTTTTATAAATTGTCTGGATGTGAACACTATGTTTTAGGAAAACGATTTGTTCTGACGCTTTCAGTAATAGCTCTAAGTTCCGACTGGCATTCTATAAAATACCGCTGTATAAATAAGACTTCCATTTCAGATGTGCCAAAATCAACAAGAGATGGCTCAGCTTACAAACAATGTAAACATATAAATGACCTAGAAACTATAAAAAGAAATAAGTACAAAACTTATCTCTTATATTATTTGTCTGCTATTTATAGATCTTAAAACGGATGAACACACATTTATACTTAAGCAATCCATTGCAATTTTAAAAATGCTTTTTGTATTCTTAACACTAATATATAGTAAAAGTTATCTGAGATGTCTTGTAATCTCGTATGTTTAGAAATAGATCTGCAGTTAAGTGCCCTGGTATAAATTTCTTCTGCTTATTTGTCTTTGTTTCCCATTTTTCATTTTTTGCCTTTTTTGAAATGATATTTTTCGGCTTATGAACAAAAACTACAACAAAATCACATCTAAGCATACACATTATATTACCTATTCATCGTTCTCCCCTGACTTATTTTATTGCCCTTTTGGGGAAAAAAATGTCACATTTGAAAAATGTAAGTCAATGTAAAAGTTCAGATGCACCTACTGGTATTTTATGGAGATGTGCTCTTGATTTCATGACATAATTTGTGAAGCAATTTATTTAACTGCAAAGAAGCACTCCTTATTTTTATTCCTTCCTAATATAAACGAAGGTAAAAAGTGACTGTTTAAATATCGACAAAACCCCGCCGTTTGCGTCGAAATTGTCTCACTAAGAGGACCTAAAAACTAAGAAATACTACAATTCAGGAAATTGCGTTAAAGTTGACATTCAAGACTGTAATATTGACAAAAATAAATTAAAGTCGAAATAAATTCAAGCAAGATGCTTTTAACGTGTTTCTTTTTACTGTGGTAGAAACACCGTAAGAATCGTCTTGAGCCCCTGTGACTACATTACATAAGAAAATATGAAGGTTATTTAAGTAAGTATGATATTATTGATAGTGTTGATTACCGAATATGCTATTGTTTATATTTTTGACATTTTTACATTTGTTCAAAGTGCTAGCGCTTTGAAGTATTCTCACAGGTTTTATAGAATGGGTAAACAACTACATATGGCCGGCATAATGTATTTTAAGATACACTTCGATAGAAATGCAATACTAATATAATATGTAACATTCTCCTGCAAAATAAAAGGGGAAATATAGGAAGAAACTGCAGACTGTTGCGTAAGACAAATATAGGTTAATTTGAATCACTATTTCAGCACACCTTTTTACAATATCCACAATAGCAAGTTATATCTGTACGCGAATGTTCACTTTTGAAACAAAATACTTGTTTATCCAACAAATTTGTATCAATGGTAGAATTAAAGATTGGTGATTGGTGTCTCGGGACTCATCTTAAGGCTGTTCATCATCATAACGTCTGTCCATCTACCTGTAAAAAAACGAAAGAACACTGGAATTCAGTCGAATAAACAGCTGCAAACAAGGTTTGAAACGGCGTTATGTAGGGAACTATCATCCTAATGATATATTGAATACAGTGTTACATCATTCGACAAAGCTATTCACAGGCTAATTAAGTCTAATTCTAAGGTTTTGTTTTATATAATTTAATATACCTTATGCCAGTACAACAAAAGCAAGCCAATATAATACTATAATTAAATGTCAGTCTCGACAAATCTGGTTTGCTTGCAATAATTTCCTTTTTGGTTTAGTTTTACTACTTGTATTACTCTTAACACTGTTATAAATATATAACTGAATGTAAATTGTCTTTTTAAACACAAGCATAGTAGAGGGCAAAAATGTTTAAAAAATGGGGCTGCTTGTTGCCAAAATCCAGCCTTATAATCGTGCACAGTATTTTTGATTTTCATTCGACAAAAACATTTTGTTTTTTAAAAGACATGCTGTCTTAAAATTTCAGTAACAGCTGTCTAAAGTGTCAACTTTTACAATCTTGATTCTCAACACACAAAAAAACGGTTTGAAAATTTTAAGAGAGTCTCTGTTATAAATCTTTATTCTTTTTTTCAGATATGCTAATTTTCTACCAGCTAAAAGACCCTCGAGCTTTCCTCTGTTATTAGCTAAAAAAGTAGTTTCCACGATGATGAATTAAACAGTACTAAATATTTTTAAATGATCAATATTTTTAGATATATGTTCTTGCTGATTTGACTCTAAGCGCTCTGGTCCCAGTAAGGTCATTGAGCGCCTACTCATTTCGCTCTACCATGCCATTAGCTTTTTATATGTTTTATATGTTTGTGTGCTTTTGAATGCAACATTGCCGAGCTGATGTGTTGGATGGACAACTTGTACTTGTTTGTTCTTATAAGAACCTGTTGAGACAATTATGAGTTGGTGCATCGTAGAACCTGGTTTAAACCCCACAGTGGCAAATGTTTTGCCACTGACCGATCCGAGGAGATAACCCCGCAGGTTTTCATTGTTGTGATTGTTAGTAGTGTCTTTTTATATTTTGTAAAGTGAAACTCTACATATTTGTGTATATCTCTTTGCAGTTATAAAGAATATTATTTCGAATATCAGAATAATTAACGTGAGAAGTGTTAAATATGAGATGAAATCAGACTTTACGAGCAAATACAAGTATTAATGATCCTGGAAAAACACACATAACAATACTAGTTTATCTGATACAGTCTGAAATTTGAATTTTCAATTAAGCAGACGTGTATTGTTTGAATTACAATTTGTTATAATTAGAACAGGCATCTTTAAAGCCTTCACTGACCCGTATCTGCAGTGATTTTTTAGTACCTTTATTTTTTTCAAGCTGGTTTAGAATTCTTTCAGCTCTTCGAAGTTTTAAATGAGTAATTATCAGTCTGAATCAACATCTTTTTTCAAATTACTTTAATTCCGTCTGTCTGACATTTTAAATGTATTTGTTGTTTTTACAGACATTAATGTTAATCAGTTGGAAGAAAAAAAGCATTAAAACCTATTTAAGTATTCCAGACAAAATAAAAAGCACCATCCCATACTGATGGACTAATGGTGTCAATTTCATCTAAAAGATTCCATTATAAAGTGTCACTCCAATCGCAAAAAACCATTGCTTTATTCAGCCAGATAAGGAAAGCCATAAAAACAAGTATAAAAATCTTATCAGACCTATAATGGTTTTAATACTTGACACAGTTTTAAAAAAATCATGATATTAGAAATTCTCGTAATTATTAAAAAGATAATTTGTTTCTTATGAATTTACTGCAATAAAGTTGTTGTTTTTTGTCTTGAGTATGAAATATCTTCAATCTTCATTCCTCAGTAGCCTTCAAGTGAAGTTTGAAAGTATTTTATCTGTCACTTTCCCTATTTTAATGTAAATTTAGAATCCTTGTAAAAACTGTTCATGGCCGTACTTAGCAAAGTGGTGATACATATGGTTTGCTACAGGTTATGAAAACACAATAATCTTAGATAATATACTTCTGTATGAAATGTCCATTTTATGTCTCACAAAACAGAACCTTACTGTTTTCCTGAAATCACTAAAGGGATTATTGAATCATTTTGGTTGCATTTGCATTTTTATATGGTAAAGTATTTCATCTAGCCAAATCCCTTATTTGACTCTCCGAAATATGTCTTAATATAAAACTTCCCAGTTTTGAACAAACAAGTGCATAAATTTTACAAAAACTGCACTAGACTGTTTTAAAAGAACTTGTTTATTAGCTTCATTGAGTTCTATTGACAACCTCAATGTTAAACAACAGTCTTAAAACATTCTTTTTCTTTTTCTTACTTCAGCAGTCTGAGACGTTGTTTCTCAAAAATATTCTTGAACAATCGTTTCATCATAAAACAACGACCATATTTACATTTCAAAAATAAATTTATCTTTGGCATAAAATGTTAAATTTCTTAAATTGTTTCGTACATTGATTTTTTTTCTCCCGGAATGTTAAAAATGTCAGCGAAAGGGTAAAACTTCTAAAAAAATATCCGTCAAATTTATCCAGGAAGCATGGTCTAATTTGGTTAAAATTTCATTACTAACCTTAAGTGTTAAAAGCAAAAAGGAGACCTCATTTACAACATTATTCAAATTAGAAAAAAACTGAGGTAATGTGAAAGACCATCCTCATTTAGCAACTAAATTGCGGCAGTTTAATGCTTGAGAGGATTGATTACACTAAAAATTAAACACACACTCGAAACCTCTCTCTAAAAGGAAAAAAAAATATAATGTTTTCCTCACAAATTCATTTAGAAAGGCAAACTTTACAGAAAATACACTCGTAACAACAGACCATGTTATAATAAAGTTAATGCGTGTTTTATTGTATGTGGAACAATCTTTCAGGATATGCACAGTCCTTTAATTATGAATTTAAACTGATATTGCAGACTTCATGTTTTTTTGGGTTTACCATCACATTACAGTGAACACATTTCACAGAAAGAAATCTAGATATCTTATATAATACTATATTTTCTATAATATATATATATATATATATATATATATATATATATATATATATATATATATATATATATGTGTGTGTGTGTGTGTGTGTGTGTGTGTGTGTGTGTGTGTACAAAAAATGGTAAAAAATGAGAAACATAAGTGTCGGAATGTAAACATTTTGATTTTATTTTAATCTTAAGATTCTCAATAGATGTTATAGAGCAATATCATTCAACAATGACTTTTAAAACCAAATTGATAAAATATCAAAATTCCTTCTCCTCTCCTACCTTACTCTTTACTTGAACATAGACCCATTCAAGGTCAAAATACGTTCAAAAATGCGAGTTTAAAATTCCTACTATATGTTAACAGCTAAAATATTATTAAAATAAGAAAACATGTGTCATCTTTATAACAAACTTGCTTTTACCCTGCTGAATTACTAAAATGAGCCTGTCAATCATTCAATTAGAAGACCAAACGAGTTGTATATATTATAATCTGACATTTTATGATAATGCACAGATTGTCTGTTTAACTGGGTCCAGAGTGTGTTTTTTGAATAATTTTTGAAAACTGTTTCTTGGACAATTTATACTGCTGAAAATATCTGGTATCTATTATCATTATGATAATAAATATTGTTATTTTTATTTTTTGATCTAAAGGCGATGGACATAAAGAAAAAGAGAATTAGACTCTTAACCGAGTTCAAGGGATCAATCTTGACAAAAAATGACACTTACATCCCACTCAATCTTCTCTGTAAATAAAACATATAAGAAACAGAATTATTGCTACGCCACTTTATTTTCTTAATGCCCGGCAATTCAGCAATAACATGACCGGATGCACAAATTAAATCGGATAAAAACTGGTCATGGTAAAGCTGTTTTTGTCTGCCAGAGACAAGAATGTCAAACACTGTAACAGTTTTGGACAGCAAGTACCAATAAACTGATAAAATGACATTAAAGCAGGCGAAACTTACGTAGACAAGTGAAAGATTTTGCTTTACAGTTGCAAAACTGAAATAGTTTATGCAAATGCTTTTTGTCTATTAACGTAACTGGCTCTTTGTTTGCAAATGTATTTTTTTAACTTGTGAAGTTTTAAAATTGCCTCTGGGTCATTTTGGCTTCCGGGGCTCAGTTTTTTGTATTGACCTATAAAAAAACTTCTTTGATGTGTAGCATTATCTAGCAGTCCTCATCAATTTTATTCAGATTATGTCCATTAGATCACTATTGCCCTCCCTCTTCCCCCCCCCCCCCCCACACACACACAGATGCACACACAATGCACTTGTCTTTCATAGCAGTTCTACTCAGATGAGCCCTTTAGGACTAATATGGCCCTTTTGTTCAGGTACTGGTTAGTGTGGACATTTTAAGCACTTCAATGATTTGCAAATGTCAAACAAACACATTCTTATTTCCAAATGATACTCATCAATATACTGGCATCACGGGACTGATTTAAGTAGGTTCAAGAGGGCAATGCTTTCAATCTCCTGCCAGTAAATCACTTCCTCTCAATACAATATCATGGAGATCTTCAACTCATGCTAGTTAACAGCTACAGGAGATATTGTGTGTGATGAACAGGCCATCAATATAGGGCTGGTCTCTGCAGATAACAATTTCCATTTAAGACACAAGGCTTACATTTTTTCCCCAGAAAGCAGATATTAATGTGCGGACTACTCAATAAACGTAAACAAAGAGACATAAACTTCAACTTTCATCTGTATTCATTTGGGTATGAATTAATATGTGTCAATTAAAAGTGAGTAACCCTTTTTTTCTACCTATTATTTATCGCTCTCATTCGTCTTAGAAAGGAAAAAGCCTATAACGAAATAGCAGAGTTTTATTTGAGCATCTGTTTTACGGCATATTATCCGTATTGTTCTGCCATTGTGCAACAAACCTTTCGGAATATTCATAGTCAGTATATGCTCCTCGCAGTAAATTATGAAGATAAAAATAATTGAACAAGAATAACTCGCACAACTCAATTTTCTGAATAGAAGTCATCCAAGAACGCAAGAAAACCTGTGTATTGACGGTGGCAAAAACTTTACTGACAAGTTTATACGGACTTTATACTAAATCAAATGTACACTTGTGAAAATCATCGTAGTCGTAACCAACCGGAAAATATAAAGAAGTGTAGGACTTGAGAGCCATTCAATGACAGCTGTACATGATTCAATTTGCATCTACTATTTTTCCCTGATATCAGTTCTTATTCACATACTAGTACTTAGTACTTCATTTGATTTATTCTTTTTCTTTATCGATCCTTTATTATTAACAAAGATGAAACACGTAGTCGCATTATTTGTCGATCAGAAACAAATGGTAAATAATACCCATACTTCAACTTACATAATACAGATGACAAATCTTATACTCATGGAATCGTAAATAAATTCAGAGGTCTAATTGTACATACGATAACTATATAAAAATATACGTTTTGCAGGTAAGATATTTGCAACAGTCTACATGATCGTGATCATGATTTTATCTGAAAGTCAATACGACTTCAATTGAGTACCTGAACTGATAAATCGATGTCTTTAAATAAAATGTCGTTAGAATTATAATTGTGTACGATTTCGAGTTCCTGGTCACCAGTACTGAATACACAATAGTATACATAATAGAATGATATTAAAATAATCTAATCTCACGTATTGAAAACAGAGAATTGGGCCAATCTGGTAATATGAATAAAGTTTTTTCTTATTTTTTGTTCGATGTTTTCTGAGTTATAGACGTCATACATCCCTAAGAGTCCGTTACTTTGTGAAAATAAGCAACTCAGCTAGATTTTGTCTCCCCCTAGTGAGCCAGTTGCTCTTTTTTGTTGTTGTTGGATTTAGTAGTAACCCAAAGCTGGAAAGTTATTTAAAAGGAACCCGTTAACACGAACGACACTTCCACCTAAGTGATGCATTTTTTTTCCTTGACCTAATTATTTTTGTCCTTTAATATCTATCCATTAGTGCCAGACGAACTGTTTCCTGTGTGAGGAAAATGATGTAATACATCTGAATAAGTATCTACCATCATTTATAATTAGTGCTTTGAACAGAAAAGAAAATTATTCTTTACTTAAAGCTTTAGCTTAATTTTCTACTTGATGTTTTGAGATTTATATAATGACCATCTTTACAGCTTTTCCTGACAGAGTCAGATGTAAAGAAAACTATAAAATTAACATTTTAGTGTACTTATACCAGTGTTTCATTCCATCACTGGAATAAGGCAATTTTGTATAATGAACGTAATGGATGTTCTATTGAAGAATAATGCTTCGTGATCACTATACAAGGAAAATGTAAATGCAAGAAGGTCGTATTCTTTGCCTAATCCATTCTTTTAACAGTATTTCATGGTGTGTATTAATTTACAAAAAAGAATCATGAACTAAAACAGAAGCACTGGGTGTTTGTCTTATAGATGCGACCATCATCAAAATCAATATACTTGTATAAAAACTATCAAGGCATGGATCTCTTTCAAGTAATATATTCCATGTAGAGTACCTTTATCTCAACAGTCTAAATGAAGGTCCTTATATTTTGTTCACACACGACGATGGACAAAAGACTTGCACTTGTTTGGAAACAAACAAAATCAACTTAGCTATTTATGCCTTTTTGGAACGATAATTTTATATTGCCAAAGGTTCATGCAAAAACCAAGTAATAAATAATATATATTATAAATTACTCCCCTCTACTACAATTAATCAAGATCAAACACTACCAAAGCACCTATTTCATTCTTACTTAATATAGGAGACTAAGAGAAGACTCTTTGAAATGCGTTCAAAATTCTAAGTATCACTTTGCTTCCAGCTTTGTTACGGAAAATACCTGTGATGACAATCAAAGTTAGGATGGCTCAATATTATTTTTCAATAAAGAAAATGATAAAACTTGGTATCTTCCACAAATACAGAATAAAAGTAAGCTACCCAAAATCTTACGAAGCACAGAGGTGACATGAATTTTAATATCTTGTTACTAGAAATAAAGTCTGCCTTGAAAAAACCGTTATGCATCTTTTGTGCTTACGTAAAGTCCTGAGTCAGACTTAACAGATTTAAACACTCTTTTAAGAGGCGAAAGATTAAACTTCAAAAGTAGCAGTAAAACCGATATAAACAGGATTGATAAATATTGCAATGTACTATTTCCTTTTTTATTTTTCATTGCTAAAAATCTTAGTTAAAAAATCTGCAAGCTTAATGAGTGACGTTATTAATAAATGCTAATATGTTCGAAGTAATTTGCAAATTTATATACGCCGTTACACATTAATTCAGTCGCCGCTACTTTGATGCATTTGATGGTTTACGTATATTTATGTGTCACATGTATTTGGTAACAAAAGTAACACCAAATAAAACCATTATTCTACAGAAATTACTTAGCAACCATTTTCTCCTCTGAGATTTGTAAATATTGAATAATTATTCACCTAAACAATATTTTTTGCAGCAGTTTTTATTTTTTGTTATTTTTTTAGATTGCCATGAACGTGAATCAACAGATGAAAATTTATTCATGGTTTAATTGATAATATCATAGTTATAAGACCAGTCTCTCGGTAATTGATTATGCAAATGCAAGAATTATTTCGAAGGTCTGATATTTGCTTTTAATGTTAGTCTCCAACTCTCTAGAACAAAGCTTTGGACTTTTTCTATATTTAGGTATTTAGACAATAAAATAAAACTCAGTGAAATTACGTGGAAGTCACATATATATGTCAAAATAGATAGAAAAACTAGCCAAAATGCTCACAGCAAAATTGATTGAAATCATATTTCTGTCGCGGATTATGACATAACTTTGACAGGAAATTTGAATAGATAAGAATTAATATTCTTTTTTAATGATTTAAAACGATTTCTTCTAGATGTTGTTGTAGACTATTTCATTTATAATTAAACAAAATGCATGATTCTTTATATTAAGAAGACTCATTTTTGTTCCTAACAATTCTCCGAGATTTTCAAAAGCTTTCAGAATATGAAATCAGAAAAATATCAATGTGATTGATGCCTAAATATTCCATTCAATTATGAGAAAAAATTCTGCAGTTGTAACACAGATTGGCACACCGGGATCTCCAAACATTGCTATTTCAGAAAATAGAGGTAAAATAGCACGATTGTAAAGATTCAGAATTTAATTTTCTTGAAGTGCAGACAACAGCACATGTATGTTCCAGTGCATTCTTCCAAGCATGATTAACCTAAGTGTTGCATTACTCTGTGCTGTATATCTTAATTATTATTTGATTTACTTTGTTATTAATTGAATTACTTTGTTATTAATTGACATACTTTGTTATTAATTGACTTACTTGCATATCAAAATGAGTTACAAGGTCGTCGACCATATCATTTTAGTTAAGTTATCATTTTGCATAGACTTATTTCTTGAACACGTAGTTTCAGTTCATCTATCTATCATTCTCTGTATTCGCAGTGTAACTTAGAAAAGCAAGAGGACTTCCTAGTTCTGCAACATGGAGTTTTAGTAGTTGTATAGTCGTATTGCAAATAAAGTACTCCCTTGATTTATCGGCAGAAAATACCCCTTCATAAAACAAGATTTTCACTGAAAAATTGTTCAGTATGTATTATTTGCTTTTAATGAAACTGACTGATAAATGGTTATGAAAGGAATGGTGACAGAAAGAAGCTATGAATTCTCAAGTGCTCAATTATGCGTTTAAGATGCGTGGTAACATTAATTTTGCGGACAGACTTTTTGATAAACATTTTATACACTCTCAGAATACAACAAAGTATTGACAAAACAAATAGAAACAGTCTTTCATACATCATAAATATTTTTTTCTAAATCATTTAAATATTTAACCGGCCGTCACGAAAATGTTAATGGTGGCCTATCTACACCTGTTACTTTACATCAGATATTACAGTCCACACAACTTATATAAGGTACCATATTTCTTATTTTCATTTTTTTAAACGTATTATACTGTATAAAGAAAATTAATCTAAGATTTTCTCACTGCGTTGTTTACAGTCGGCTAAAAGTACAACTGGTATTGCGTTGTTTACAGTCGGCTAAAAGTACAACTACGCGGTTAATACACTATGTGGTTTTAATTAACGTAAGACTGATCCTTTTATATATAAATCATTTGATATTGGCCTTAAACAATATTGCACAAATATCGGACGTCATTAATAAAAATGGGTTAGAAAATAAAATTCCATCAAATAAAATCTTACTTACAAAGATTTAACGGCAATCACCACCCTTGGTGTATCAGGTATTTTCAACTCTAACGAAAAGCACTCACGAATTACATCTGTAGTTTGTCATATATTAAACTATTCCGATGATAAAAGTCAACTCATAAAGTAAAAAAGTCTTAAATATTCTCAGTAGCAAAGGAGTGATTAAAGTTGGGAAAAGGGTTACGTCTACTCTAAGGTAGTTTATTTTTTGGCTTTTTAATTATGATTATATCATACCGAATCATATTTAGCTTGTTCTTCGTCCTTCCATTTCGGATGCTTTTATTTGTTTTAAGAAGGATATGCAGTATATTGAATTTGTCAACTTGAATGTCCTATATGTCTTTACTAGTGAAATAAGTAACTAGAAATTCCAGCGTGATGTTGTATTAAAGACGGTGAGAATTACTTTGGTGATGTATGTACGTTTTCATGTAATAAGGGATAGCAGAATACGCGATCTGACTTTTTTTATATACTTAAAATACTAACAATTGATTAAGTAAATGTTTTACACTTATTTGTTCAGGCAAATCTGAATTTTAAGCATCCTTCAGCAGTAAGTCGTTTAATATTGGTTGCCATCAGTTCTAAAAAATACTACTTGAGGATCTGTTGGCCGCTTAAATCTGAAACAAAGATACACTACTTACATGATAAAAAGACGTACCCTTGTCTTAGATTTGATTTTTAGTGTACATTCGATATGAAATTATTTCTTCATTTATCTATCTAAAAGGGTTAGTAATTCGATTTAATCAAATGAATCACTTTACATGTAATTCAATAATAATGGTTCATATCTAAATGACACAACCTTTGTTCCCAATCTTGCTAATTACAGACCTATCTGAATATTATCATCTCTCGCACAAAAAATAATTGAATTTGTTGTCATGAAGCTTATATGAGATGGACGATTTATGAGAAAATGTACTTTTATAGGACGTTAATTGACTAATTTCGTTTGGGAGGGATATTTTCTGGTATCAAATGGGATCAGCAGGCACTTCAAAGGAGTGAGTCGCAGCTATCAAAGGAGGAGCTGTGGTCGAGAGTAAGTGCGCCGTCTCCCGATCCGGAGGTCGATGGTTCGAATCCCATCAGGGTAAGATTCAATGGTGACATTCCGCATTCCTCACTTTTTGCGCGAGTACCGGTTTGAACCCAGGAAACAGTCATTGAGAGGGATTAATATAAGTTGTAAGAACTTGCATCCCAGTCGATGTAAAATAAATAAGTTTAAGCTAAAACTAACTATCAAAGGACTGAAGAAACTAACTATCTATTACTATAGATATCTATCTCTTTGAGGTAAAACCTACATCATGATTCTGAGCAGTAACTAGGGTTTAAAGTTATCTTAAGAATATTTAACTTAGGTAGTAGTCAAGATTTTCTACTTCCCCTGAAACGCCAAAAGTGGTACATGCTTATAATATGGAACATATTCCTAACAAACAAGATGTTTAGAATAGAGTTCAGTTCTTTTTTTTTTAATCCGTTTCTTAAGAGCAGATAATACCCGTTCTCTGCAAGCGAAATTTATACAGGAAATGATACTTGACTAAAGTATGTTTAAAGTATTCTGAAGGAAACTTTCGTAACACAGTAAGTGATATCTGCACACGATCTAGCATGCAATATGTCGTTTGTTCTTTATGAGTTCATGCAAGTGTAGTTAATCTGTTATTGAAAAAAATGCCATATTGTTCAGTTAATAACCTAAGGTAACAAGGCCGTGCTATATGTTAATATAAAACAATTAGCACGATTTTTGTTTATATGAATCTGAAAGGTTTTATACATGGTTCCTATATAACTTCATTTACCTTACAAATTAACTCGTATGTTGTCTACCGATTAATTGTCTGCTGAAAGGCATTTAAAATTAACCACACCACTAACATTTCTAAAATTAACTACTCATTAAAAAAAGTTGCGTCATTAATGTTACCTCAAGGGAACTATTTGAAGAACTTTTATGTTTAATATATCACTTTGGGCAAAGAAGCGCCCAGTTATCATATTTTAGGTCAAAAATCCATCAACAAGCTTTTTCTCTTCTTTTCTTCAAAAGAAAGTGTTTGATAATCATTCCATTATTAGATAAGTACATCTGCTAAAAGAATCGTCGAAAAATATAACATAGTTACATAATTTTAATAATAAAAAAATGACCATCTGCTTGCATTTAATAACTATCGTTACAATAACATGTTCACGGGCACATGTCAGTAACCGTACTTCGGACGTCGTAAACAGAAATAAAATCACAGCCCTGTGAAAACATATTCACAATATATTCAGATGTAATTCATTGATTGCAATCTTGATGATATAGATGTCTGCATATGATATGATGTTATTTGATACAATAATGCGTCAACGTCTCCCGATGTAATTTCATAGTATATAGATTTCCAGAAACCATTCATTTCAGTCCAGTGGCAAGCAGTATGTTTTTCGATACAAATGATTTGTTTATATCACTTTTTGTTCCAAGACTGCCTGGATGTAATGCAGTGCCACCTTTTTCCAAATTTATTTCAGTCCGGGTATAAAATATATAAAAATGATTTATTTGTTTGTACAATTTATCTAAATAATGTCTGGGTATCATACAATGACACTATTTTTACGAACGCAAAATAGTGTTTTGACTGCAGATTTTGAAAGGGGATTAGTGGATTAGGAATGCCCATATGTAAAACGATATATTGAAGAAAATTAAACAGGCTTAAAAAATAAGACTTAGCTATTAATTAAAGGTTTTAGAGTTATATGTTGAGTCGTGGTTGTTGACTGCTAGGAACTGTGTATTGTATTTTTATCTGAACGGAATGTCCTACCTTACGTTCTAAATACTAAGGACCCGTCTTTTTCTGACAATAAAAAGGAATTAATTCTCTATAAGACTGGTGCAATAGGATTGATAGGTTACGAAGTACATTCTTTTTACTCTGAAATTTTAAGTCACTTAATTAGAAATAGATCTGATAACCAAGGTATTTCGTACAATGATTTCACGTGATAGTTTGAAAGTTAAATACGGTACACAGATCGTCATCGGAAGTTATTTTGAGACAGGTATAAATGATATGATAATGAAATATATAAAATTGTATAAACAAGAGGTCAATGGCATTATCAGATATTCTAAGACAACATAATTAGATATTTGTTATTTCAAAACTGATATGAATATATTTGAAGACAAATTCATAAAGAGTACTCTAGTTGTAACTGTAAAGTACTGTCTCAGATTTTGTTACAGAAACACATCATAATATTAAGTTTTGCACACTTTTATCGGTAAAGACTTTTCCCCGTTGGTCACAGAGAAGATGTTTTGTTTATATAATTAATTTTAAGACGTGGTAGTGACAAAGCGCTGTAGCTCAGTGATGGAAGTTAACGTCCTTACTTTTACTGACCGGAAGGGTGTGGATTCGAATCCTGTTGTGGTCAAAGGGACATTGAATATTAAAAAAAATAACCTGTACTTGTCTTCTTTAAAAGAAAACGAGGTCAGCCTTTTAAACTTGAAATATATTTATTTACAAAATAGTTTTACATTCATTGAGTAATTAAATACGTAAAATATTTTAAGGAGGACCAGTCATAGGTTAAATTTATACGATAATGGCGTTAAATTCTAATAAAAAACACACTAAAACACTTTAATTCGATGATGCGGGAGGCGAAAAATTCACTCAAAGACTTTATACCTTCATTCATTAAATAATTAGCCATTTATTGCCATTAATATTGTTTTAATCAGTATTCGAGTAATGACTCGTGCGTCCAAGTAACTAGAACTGGAATAACACTGGGACTTTGTTTGTTTATGTTTTTACCTTACTTACGATTAAGAAGAATTGTATGACTAGATTTCAGAAGATTGATATTTTTTAAAGTGCTACGATGGCCCTGCATTGCCCTTAACGATATATCTGGATTTATTATCAAAATAGAAGAAAATTCTCAAAACATTCTGACAATTTTATAGACTTTGTCTACATACGTCTTTGTAAAACATCTGGCCCTCGGGGTGGTGCCAAAACTAGCCCAAGGACTAAAATTTGAACATTCCTGATAGAGATCTACTAGACAGAGAATTCTTCAACATTTCAGAACATGGTCTCCAAATTGTAGAATAAAAAAAAGATTTAAAGATATTACAACATATACAAAACACGTGGCCTCAAATCATGACTACAGGGTAAGATTTATACATTCTTGGTAAACGTCACTCTATAAAAGTTTATTTAAAAACATCTGAACCGTTGAGAACCAGAAATGACTCCAATGGTAGAGTTAGAATATCTTGATAGAGGCCCACCAGACACTGATGTGTGCAAATTGTTAAGGCCCTGTGATTTAAGACAAGACGATTTAAAAGAATTTCCTATATATGTATAAGTAAATCATTTTATCCCTAGTGCGGGGTAAGACATGACCCCAGTGACATGATTTATATTGTCTTGATAGAGATCTACTAGGCAATAACACATACCAAATTTCAGAACTCTTGACCTTGTTGTTCAGACAAAAAAAAATATTTTTTGCTATGCAGCTACTATATTTCTACATGAAATTGTATTCTTTGGATAAGTTTGGTACAAAGGTTATGCAAGAAAAATCTCTTCCAAGTTTGTTCAGTTTTGACCGTGTGGTTTAGTAAAGCAAAGTGGACAAAGCACGACGGTCACATGGCGATCAAAAGAGCTTACTATGAGCATGTAGTGCTCAGGTTTCTTTTTGATTATCGTTACATGTAAAATTATTTTAGTTTGATAAGATAAAATAACTGTATAGAGAAACTTATGCAGCGCTTTTATCTTCATATGTTTTTATTATAAACTAAGAAACTTTCTGGACGTCATACTTTAACCGTCATGGTCTGTATAAACAGTATTAGTTTCAACTGATTTAATTTGACCACTTCTTGCAATGCCTAGTTAAGCAGTCTGGTGTCTGCTTTCTTAGTACGAACCAGAACTACAAACGTAGAGTCCTTGTCAATATGTCATTCATTCTAGTTCTAGTAACTAGAAGTCTACACATCGTCTGAAATAAGAATGTAACTTAAAGCTTGATTAAAAGAAAAATGAGTGTTTTAAGAAATTGTACCATTTGAAACTTAATTTATTATAATGACTGCTCTCATAAAATATTTTTCAGTGCTCTTATACTACTAAGTATAGAGATCTCTAAACATATAAGGTGAAACACTTTGAATAGAGCGAATATCAACATAACCGGACATAGTACTTGCAAATGTATGAATGTTCATAGATATAAAATTTGGAATTATTTACTAAGCCTTGTAGTTCCAATATTTACATCAAAATATTTATATGTATACTACATAAATGTATTGTTGTTATTCTATAATAAATTGTTTACATTTTCATATTTGAAATGTATTATATTTTTGTTGTTGTAGAGAAACGTGTTCTCATTTCGATAATCAAAGTATTGTTCGACTTGTACGTATTCCACAGTATTAAAGCTATTTATCAGATACGTGTCTACATTTTGACTGAAACTAATGATTATTTAATCAGTTTGTTCAGTAGCGAATGTTCATTTTCCTCTCAGTTCAACAAATGAATGTTGGTTTCTGTCCGGAACAGTATAATCATTAATCATGGTACTCGGATAAATAGCAAGTTATATAATCAGGTGTGCTTCTTACAGAAAGCTGACACAAACAAATTTGGGAATATTTTAATGGAAAACACGACCGCTACGTGATCTTGGCAAATGTTGTGTAAACGCATTAGAGAGAAAATTATGAAGTGGCAACAGATTTACAGTTTGCGAAAAGAAAGAGATGAAACAATGTCTTTGATTAATCTGAAACAAATGACAGTGAAATATCTCGACACTGAAAATAGTTCAGTATAATATAGAAAATGCCCGCTAAAAAGACCATGAAAAACTAGTCCTGTTAGTAAATCGGTGTTAAGGCAGGTCTCAATTTTTGTTGATTTTAAACGTTAAATATTTCAAATGGCAAATTTGGCATTTATTTGGTCTTATTTTTTGTATTTCCGAATTAATCTGATAATGAAAATGACTTCATACTTTGATTTTTAAAAAAGAAGGGGTTGTGTCAAAACATTTATTGTGCATTTCAGTGGATAGTCATTTATTGATAACTGAATCATTTGGGTTCTGACTTACTGCATGACAATAAGTACTTAATATGTCATTAAAAGTCTATTCATAACCATTTAATCTACAGGTTTTACAATTTCGTTTAAACGATAAACTTCTCAACGGAAGAGACATCCCATTTAGAGAGCAAACGAGGTCAGAGCTTGAATCGACGAGAAAGGTATTTCCATATACATTAAAACCCTTTTTCTTTGGTCGAAAGATCGATCTACACAAACTCGAGATTCTCATTTTTCTCATGATTTCTTTGGTATTACATGTAGCTACCTCAAAATTGGTTCCCTGACTAAAATTGTGATCTTCCAACTAATGAAGGTGCCTTGGGGGTTAGGACCGGAAATTCGATCAGTTATTACGGCTACAAACAAAATTAAATAATATATTTGGAACATTCATCGAAAGAACTATTTGAAAATGTATCTCTCTTGAGAAAACCCAAGGAACTTTTTAATAAAGGGTTGTTTGCGTTAATTGAACAAGGTACGCTCAATTTACTAGTTTGCTTGAACCCTGTAGTTTAGACATGCGTGTTAAAAACCAGTTTTGTCATTATTGAAAATGCCCTTTTGCACATACGGTACCATGGTATTCGACCCACGTATGACATTTCGATCACAAATTCGAAATCCTGTTCACCGTAACATGTTACCAGCCATATGTCACAGCATCTAAATTCATTTTAATTGTAACATCTTTCCCAAGCAAAACCAGAAAACTCATCTGAAATATTGTTTGTCTCTTGCAAAGCTTGCAAAGGTAATGAAAGCTTATTTGCTGAACAAGTTTTCCTGAAATATTTCCACTTTAAGTAAACTCTTGCATTTATTGAGTATTTGGAACAGAAGACTGTGAAACTGTTTGAATTTCCAGTTAGAATTGAGTTTTAAAATATCTTCAAGTTTCAAGGCATAAATCTTCACCATTTATTTCTTTTATAAAATATTTCTGAGAAATGATTTGTGATTATTTTTTTTTTCCAAAAAAATTAAACCTTGTTCTATGAATTTCCAAAAGAAATATTTTAAAAGTTCTAAAAAAACTACATAGAGCAATTTTGAAATATTGTAGAGCGAAATAAGCGGTGTACGAGTAGAGGAAAAAGAGGACATTAACCATATTGGTTGAATTTTCCTCACTGGTGCCCTTGTTCTCAAGTTATTGATCGGAAACCACTGGATCTACCTTCGGACAGACAGATATGCCCAACCTTTCTCGAAATGGAGCCAAACAAAGACTATAAAACAATGCTGTGTTATAAAATGCACTTTTTCATTTCCAAGGTTCCTTTTTTTATAGCGAAACATTTTTTTAAAAAGGTATTCATTATACTGATTTGACAGGATATTTCTCTTCTTAGGCAGTCAATTGTGTATATTTTTTATTGGATACAAATAACGTTCTTTCCTTGAATGTCATTATATTTTTATTAGTTTTTTTCAGATATAGTTCATTTATTACAATCTGGATTATATGTATGTCTGCATATGATATGGCGCTATGTGATATAACTATGCGTCAATGTCTCCAGACTTACGTTTATTATATATAAATTTATAGAAACGAGATTTACTGCAGGAACAAGCCAAATAATCTTTTTAGAAACGATTTATATGTTTGTTAAAACATTACCATTGATATAAGGCATTGACACCTTTTCCATTTTTTTCCAGTCCGGGTATATAAAACATAATCTTTTCAATAATAATCTTTATAAAAGATAATCTGTTTGTTTGTATTTCAATTACCATTTATTCAAACACTGCCAAAGACACTTTTTTCCAAATTAAAAAAAAATACTTCTGTGTTTTGATTTCAAATTTTGGAAGAGGTTTAATGGACCAAGAATGCCCTTGTTATATGATATGTTTAAGAGAATTAAGGAGACTTAGGAAAATAAGGCTGATTAATGAAAGAAATGTTTGAGAATAATATGGTGAGTTGAAGTGGTTGACTGCTAGGAATTGTGTATCGTATATTCATCTGACTGGAATGTTCTACCTTTCGAATTAAATACGAAGAAACGTGGTCTTTAAAATAGCAATTAATCCTCTATCACGTTTGTACAAAAGGATTGATTGGTTACGAAGTACATTATTTTATACTTTCAACTTTGAAGCCATTAAACTAGATATAGACCCGACTGATACTAAAGGTAGTGCGTACAATGATTTCATGTGATAATACTAATGTGAAAATTAAATACAGTACACAGATCGTCATCTGAAGTTATTTTGAGACTGCTATAAATGATGTGATGATGATTTATAAGACGTAATATAATCTTAACTGATGAAACAAGTGTTTTTCTTTTAACTGTCAATTTGTCAATTTCTTATCTCGAAGCATAGGTATTTCAAAGATATATATATATATATATTACGATAGGCCCTGTCATAGATTAAATCTATGAGACTGGCGTTAAACCCCAATACAGAACAAAGTAAACAGTCAGAACAGAACTAAAATTCGATGATGCAAAGGGGCTAGCAACTCACTCAAAGACTTTGTTACTTCATTCATCATTAGCAAATGAATTGCCGTTTCTTACTTTTATATTGTTTCATTCAGTATTTGAGTAATGACTCATTCGTCCGTATAGCTAGAACTGTAATTACACTGGAATTTATATTCTGCATGCCACAGTTCTAAAGTTTCTTACAATTTTTATAGACTTTGTCTACATACATCTTTGGAAAACATCTGACACCTGGGTATAAGCCAGAAGTTAACCCGAGGGGCAAAATTGGAACAAAACATGGTAGAAGTCTACTGGGCAATGATTCATACAAATTTCAGGATTCTGGGCTTTGTTGATTATTCTTTATTGGTATATGTCAATAATTTTACCCCTCGGGTGGGGCAAATAGTGATTCCAGTGATAAATTTGAATAAACTTGATAATGGTCCACAAAGCAATGGTACACACCAAATTTTAGAGCTCTTGGCTTGGTGGTTTAGACAAGAAAAGAAACGTGCTTAAAACTCCCTGCCAAGTTTGATCAAATATCTCCGAGTGGTTAAGGATGATATGTTGTTTAATGCAAAAGCTGACATAGGGCGATTATTGAAGCTACCATGCGCATGAAGTGTTCATGAAAGCTAAAATCAGATAAGGTTTGATTATTTTCACAGATCAGATTATCATAGTTTGAAACAAACCTTAATTATATTTAGAAACTTATGCAACGTTTTCTATTTTCAGATGTGTTCATTACTTATTGCGTTATTTTTAGGACTAAAAACTTTAACCGTCTTTGTCCGCAAAAATATGTTTAACTTCAACTGATTTAATTGACATCGGTCAGGAAACAAATTTTTGCAACGCATAATTATGCAGCGTGGTTTTTTCGTCCTTAGTAGAAACCAGTACTTCTAATATTGGACTCTGGTGTGACGAGTAAACGTAGAGTCCTTGTCAATTTTTTACTCATTCTAGCTCCAGAAACTAGAAGTTTGCATAGCATCTGAAATAAGAAGGGAAGTTAGATAAAAAGAAAATGGAACTTTAAGAAAATATTTCACTTAAATTTAATTCAGCTTACGTAGAGTATGACAACTGATCATACAGAATTTTTCAGAGCATGTATTTTGTTCTTAAAGATTTCTTATCATATATAAAACGTGCTGTAGCATTTGTTATAGAGCGAACATTAATATAACCGGACGTATTAGTTTCAAATGTATGAATGTAGAAATATCTATTTAATCAATTCGTTCAGTAATGATTGTTTACTTTATATTCAGTTCAACAAACTGTCCCGAACAGTGGTATTATCATTAATCAAAGAACTTGGATAAATAGTCTTAATAACATTGTCTAGGATATTGTTGTTGTTTTTTTTTCAGAAAAAAAACTGACCCAAATTAGGGAATATTGTAACAGAATACTTCAGCAGTAAGTGACATTACGATATGTTGTATTTCCATTTTGCAACCAGCCAGGACTCTCGAGATAATTATGAGATGGCGACAGGCTGACAGGTGGAAAACAAAAAAAAAACGGTGAAATAATGACTTTGATTAATCTGAAACAAATGACACCGAAACAGCTCTACACTGAACATATTTCAGTATTATACAGTAATGGCACAAATACATTGTGTATTTGGGTGACAATTTGCACGAGCAATTTAATATCATTATATATATTCAAATAACTATGTTTGTTCAGGATATACACAATGGTTTATTCTTGTCAGGATGGTGGCAGTATAGAAGGAGCCAGACAGACTGCAGAAAACCAAAACTAAACCTTGTTGGTACCTTAATTCAGGTTTTCATTTCACATGTATGATAAAGGTAATAAATAGTTCTGCCAGGTTTTAGCAAATTCAGATAAAGGTACGTAATAAAATGAAAAAATGGCAAAATTGTTTTGAGATAAAAGAAATCCTATGCATGATGAATGTAACATCACGCAAGTATGTAATATTTTATTACAATGTTTGAATAAAACTTTTTCTCATTGATAAAGTCATTCTTGCTACTTTGTTGAAAACAAGCTAGAGTAAGAAAGCTGTACTGACAATAAACTATTACATGCTTGATCCTTGAACAATACCGACCTTAAAATAGTGCTGTATATGAATGATGACTATTAACTATACATGCTTGATTCTTAAAAAAATTTTATTAACCAAACAAGTTTTCCTGGAAAAAAAAATCACTTTTATTAAATGAATTGTTGCATTTATTGAGTATTTCACACAGGCTTTCAACGACTTTAATTTTTTTAATAAATCATTAGAAATTACTTACTTCAAATTTTTCTAACTATAAGCAAAATTAATTTAAAAGAAAAAACAGCAAAATCGACCCAACAACGATAAAAATATATATCTCACGTGATCGCTTTGCTTAGAAGAATGTAAAGTTCGAGTTTCTCTAACTGAATCCCATTTTAACATTTGTCAATAAATGGTTACCAAGGCTAGCAGAAGTAAATAAATCTCGGTTTATTATTAAATGTGTGTGGCTCATGACAGAAAAATCAGCTAGAATTTAATATACCTTCCCTATTTTTCTTAGATGAACAATTACTTACCACTACAGTCCACTGGTGTAAGAGTTCTGGTGTTAAAAGATAGTAAGATACTATTTATTAAATAAAGTCTGAGAAATTACACTTTTCTTAAGAATTCATTCTCTCTCTCTCTCTCTCTCTTTCTGTGTGTGTGTGTGTGTGTGTTTAATAAAATAAGGAATATTACATATCTAAATCATCTCCTAACTTAAGATATATTTTATATATATGCTTTTTGTTAAATATCTTTTCATCGTTGCTTAAATCTGTAAAAAAGAACAAAAGTAAAATGTTGTATGCAGGTTATTTTGATAAAATGTATCCAAGACCTGTTGAGATTACACAGCTTTAAAATTAAATTTTAAAACTTATTGTATTACAGACTTTGTACAAGAAATAACGATAAAATGCAACTCAGAGAGAATTAAACTTTCTAAGAATCAGATATCAGCTACGTCGTTAGCTCACGAATCTTGGTCGATGAAATACAAAAGGCTAGTAGAGTTCAATTTCATTTTAACAAACCAAATCAAATCTAGCAGCTCTAATAAATTTCATTTTCTCCTGCTTTCGAAAGAAAGCAATCTACGAAAGGCTTCTAATTTAATTGAACTCTCGTCATTTCAGACCTCATTTCATTAATAAAGATTCACATTTGATTTTAGAAAATTTGACGCACACTTTTTGTAACATATCTGCTGTTTATGTTTTAAAGAAACGTCAACAACACATTTTGCAAGTAATGAGAATATTCAACTAGCTAACAAAAACCTTTAACAGGAAAAGCACCTAAAATGCCACTGAAGTAGCACAGTTACGGGGTAACTTAATAACCATTAAAAATCTGCAATGTCCAGGATGATCCAAAATGTCTGATGCCGTTTAATGGGACACAGCTTTTGTCATTTTGGGTTTATTTAAAATATTCAGATATTTTTTATGAACTAATCTACAGATTTTAAGTTTTATTGATACTGAAAAACTGAATAAAAAACGCGAGTAAAATGACGTCCCATACTTTATTTTGCATATGAAATTTTGATGTCTGCTTATTTCCATGGTATCATTACTGTAAAACATTTTAATTTCGCGACACCAAAATTTCGCGGATTATTTTATATATACATCATTTTTATTTATGCTAATTATTTTGGAATATGTGGCACACAGAGACACACAGGTCGAAGTCATTTTCCATGGAACGGTTTGTACTTTCGTAAACTGATAAATATTTGCCTTTGTTAGTTTAGATTAAATTTTGACATGATAATTTTAATAATTACAAAAGTGGCGTTTAACTACCCATTAAATATACATTACCATGTTCAGATTTAATTTGTTCCATCTGCTTCGTATATTGTGTAACTAAATAATAGTTTTATAAGATATTTTTAACACTGATAGAAATAAATATATTAACAGGTATACAAGAACAAGACAAAATATGTTAAAATTTATTGAACTGCTCACGGCAGATAATTGTAATAAATTGAAAAATCTTAGTATATTTTGTGATAAGATAATGAAATACTGTTGATGATTTATTTCATTTAAACTACTGATCAGATTTGTAAAAGTAAAACAATCCGATAACAATCTGCATTGGAAGTTTTTTTCAGAAATAGAATATTGTATATCTCTGGCAAATGTTATACGTTCTATTAAATAAATAGATTTTCAGTATCCAAAAGTATGACTAGTTATTACTGAAACTTATTGTTTAAACGTTTATGTGTCGGGCTTTAGCAGTCTAATTTAAATTTCGGAGTTAAGATGCTAAGAAAGCCGGGCGACATATCAACGTTTCCTTACAACTCCTAGAGCACTTTCACAGATCGATAAGTATCTGTTTATAGTTCTGTGTATAAATATTCTCTGCAAATGTATGTATAGGTAATTATTCACCTAGGTATATAAAAATGTATTTGCATGTACCTACGACACTGTATGTGTGTGTATAATGTATGTATGTTTGTATGTTTGTATGTATGTATGTATATGTTTATATGTGAGTGTGTGTGAATGTGTATGTATGTATATATTTGCAAATGGTGTAGTACATAGGCTTTAATGTAGTTCGCTCATTTAAAATTGATAACCCCATCTCTATCTACTGCGTTACAATCTGGCAAAGACAAATAGAATATTGTAACAGTTCAGCTGTAGTTTCGATTCGAATACTTCTTTCATGGAATAACAAAAATAACCAATATCATAATTCATGCCTTGTTTTGTGACATTTCAGATGTGTATACCGGTATCTTGTGTATAGATGTTTTGTAAATTTAGAGATATTTAAATATTTTACTTTAGAGCATATATCTGTGGCAGTATGTGTATGTACGCATGAGTGTTAATATGTGTATATGTATATTTTTATAGTCGCTCTAGTTGTTGATTTATTTAACTTCAAGGATAACATCAACTCTGTCTACAAGATAAGATTGGAAAATTTGATAGAACATTAACCATGTACCAGCGCGTCTTTATAATGAATGAGTTTTTGAAACTGGTACTTTGACTCTTTTCAATATATAAAAGCAATATCCAACACCCACTCCAAGTAATACGTACATCTTTTTTACCCTATGTAATTTCAAAACATTTGTGACATACATTAGGCTCACTTGCAACTGTAAAAATTATATACACTATACGAACTATATTTTACAAACTTGATATGATTAGATACATAAATTGTAGCCGTTTTTCTTTAGTCATGTGATTATGTTAACAATTGTATATTATGCATTTATTGTATAATGCCGATGCTGCCCACATAAAGTGGGACTTATATGAAAAAAACTAAAACTGAAACTGAAACAGATATCGAAAAGTTATTAGAAACACCCTGTTATAATCGCAACGTTGAAGCGTTATAATTATTAAGAATATAGCTCTGTCCTGTCAAAGTCCATACTGAAACAGTTAAACATTCAAGATCATAAAAATGTAATTCATTCTCAAAAAAATAGTACAAAGAATTGTGAAAAAAGGCAAAAATTAACGGTTTTGAATGGGGTCTTAACAACCTCCCTTGACTGAAGTCGGGTAGATCACTTAATCTCTTGTGTTAAGAACAATTTGTTTCAGTCGGAAAATACAGAGGCTTTTGTAGTAGTATAAAATATCTCTACTCAGCGATTTAACTTATTAATAAGTACTGACAGACTGTCAATTAATTTAGCTCCGATAAAATACAATTTTTGTGAAAGACTTCCATCTTTAAACAATAAGTTTCAACTACTTCAGGTTAAAACATTTTTGTTTTCATTCTTATGATGTTCACTGATGCTTCTAATGTATCACCAGGCCATAAATCTACAACTGGTCACTGTAGATAAAAATTCAATTTTGCTCTAGGACACAAAGCTGACATATTTCAACCAAAATATACAAACCTCAGTATTCATGCTAGCACAAGGTCTGATTGATTAAGACCTGAGTGACAGATGCAGATCACGACCTTACTCTCAAAGAATGATATTTTCTTCGCAACTGTCTAGAGACGACTGAAACAAAAACTAATTAACACCTTGGGCAAATTATGTGCAGCAATAAATAATAGTAACTAGTTTTTGTCAATCAAACATAGTGCAGAAAATCAAGGATAAATTTCATTTTTAGTGAATTTAAATAAAACGGAGTCTTTTCAAATAATTACATATGTACATACTTCAGCCAATGGTTTTCTGCAACGTACTGAAACAACTCGTAGAAGCAAGAAACTTACATTTCTGACCCACTATTTTATTGAAGATAATGACACAGATTCTATGCTATTCTGTACAAACGATGCCGACAGAATCTGACGTTATCTCATTTCTAGCTACATCAAAAAAATTAGTTTAGCTACTGCATCCAGTAGTAGCACGCAAGTTTATATAAGAAATTAGATCAAATCAATGAGTTGTCCATGTAGTCCATTTTTTTATTTCTATCTTGTAATGTTTCAGTCATTATGTACCTGAAAATACCACTCAAGCACTTAAATGTAAATGGAACATTTTAGTAACCAAGGAGTTTTTTCTTCAAATAATACTTGCTTATGCTACTCAATAACTAAACAGCATCACAGCTTCATATGCAGTTATCTCTTACACTCTCGTCAATATAACCAGTCAAAGTGCTTCCTTTAATCCTTTCATGTGCGTGTTAAACAGGAAATATAATATTGTGAAATTATTCTTATAAAATCAAATGTTATTTTCGACTATGAAAGGAAAACCACGCCAAGTAAATTAGCATTCAAGTTATAAGGATATGCTTACGACAATGCTATTTTTAGTATTCTTTGGCAAATCTCACACAAACTCATTGTATATTAGAGAAGCATGACAAAACTGCTTTTTCGTAATTGATGATTACTTTTTATAGTATAGACACAAAAGTTAATTTTGAATTAATTGGCTTTGGTGTTTAATGTTGGACTATAACTAGGTCTTAAACTAAAGAAAAGCAATCATTGTTCATGTTGTAAGACGAGATTTAGAATTAAATATGTTTCACTTATAAATTAAATCTCAGAAAATGAATCCACACCACTAATAAACGAGAATAGTTGAGAAACACTATATAATAAATATAATATAAAGAAATAGTTTGAATGAACGGTTGTATACAATAGAAAACTGGAAGAGGTAATCATTATATAACTTTTTTTCTATGATAAAAAATTGCAAATGAAAATTATTAAAAATGAAAATTCCATAAAAAATTATTTGATTATCCTGACATGATTTTCCCCCTACGGGTTATGTATATCTCACATCTTATTAAAGATAGTCAAAAGACTGCATGATGATAAAATTACAACAGTTTTACCGGAAAGAATCAGTCCAAACCATGTAGCTTCAATTAAAAAAATTAAAGCAGTTTCGAAGAAGATGTAGATCTTTCAACCGTTTTCAAAGGGGAAAATGCAGTCTGAATTATTATCATATGATATTCTTGTTTTTTTAATTATTTACTACAATTTTAGTTGCTTTTTACTGTCACTATTTCCCAAAAAATTAACTAGTCGTTAAAATCTTTGAGACACACCGAATGAATAGTTTACAATCCATCATAGAAAAAGAAAATGCACAAAATTACATAAAAATATTATTAGATTTCAAATTAAGCGAAAGGTAAAAATACAAAGTTTTAATTACATGTTACTTAACTAAATGTTTATGTTTTAAAAAGGGTATCATGCACAGGTTAAAACCTTTAAACAAATTCTTCAGGCAATCACTTCAGGAAGTTTTCAAAAATATTTGTATCAATATATCTTGCTGCGATGGCTTTTTTAAATACAAATCCATCAAGACTTTAATATCTGTATTGTTTACACGGATTTACTATGCAAATCAGTGTGTCCTATTTCTATTTATGAAATTAAACATAGCCATGTTTTAGAGGACTCTACTATAGTTGTCGTAATAAAGTCAAATTAAACATGGTTTTGGTAGTCTGCTTTAAAGTTTCCGATTACTTTCGTTTGATTACATACAAAGCATCTATCTGAATTCAAAGTGATTCAAAAATGCACGTTGGTAATATACATGCCGCAGTGTGCCCAGTTCTGAATGAGTTCTAATAACAGATGTAAAATCTTTTAAAATTTATAATTTATTTTGATTGCTGAAATTTTCTTCGTTAATGTTTTCACAGAAATATAATTCAGAAAAGAAGTACCGTTGCAAATAGGAAAAAGCAATTTTCACATGTTATGTAGCTGTAATGTTGCAACATGCTACTATCACAAATAGTCTTGAAACTTAAGTAGGAAAAATACGCATTGAGTCTTTTATGGTTTGCGATACTTCTGATTATGGTGTCACGTCTTTCATGCGCTATTTATCTACGGTGTTCGAATCAATAATGGTAATTTTGCTCCGAGCAAGAAAAGCGACAGGAAGGAAGCAATACTCACGCCAAAGTTAGTTGTTCAATTAATGACTCAAGCATTGACACTGGGTGAATTAGTATTAGGACATGATTAGGACATCAAACTGAGACCCATTAGAAATTAGAAAGAGTGCAAGCAGATGGAACATTTTAAACAATATGTACTATCTACTTGTTTAAGGTCTTTAAGCTACAGGTTGGGTAAATTATGGTGATTAAATGCTTGTAGTTTTTGAAATTTCTTACATACGCCAACTGTGTATGCTCATAAACATTTCAATGCGTTGCTTTTTATGTAATACTCCGTATTCAAACGAAATCCTAAACAGACAATCATCAAAAAAACATAATTTTATTGTTTCAGAGAAACGGTATTATCAAATTTTTACAAAGAACTATTCAAGTAGTTTTGGGCAGTTTTCTTTACTCATTTTTAAGAAAAGAAAAATATTTATGAAAATAGCTACAGTCAAACTGGTAAACAAAGATAATACAAACAGAAAAATTAAGATGAGATTTGTTCACTACTCCCAGTTTAATCATAGTAAAGTCGTGGACTATTGTCGTAGATTGTCGTTTAATTAAAAGGTGATCGGTTCCAAGAACTATAGGTAGAAATGAATATCACTCTTAAACACAGGATGGCCCTATATCGCTCACATGTGAAGCATTGAGTACAAATTGACACAGCAAGGCCAATGAAGGAATCAAGATCACAGGATGTTGAAGTTGAAATCTACATACAAACTTGTACATTTGATCCAAATTTCATAGAGAGAAAAAAGGTCAGATGTTCAAGATAAGTGCCACCCAAAGTCGTTGCTGAAATACAAATTCTGACAAGAACATTTTCAAGGATTTCATATTTTATACATATAGGACCATCAGAGCATGGCTAATTTTGATTTGACCCGAGGGAATAATTTGAACAGCGGTCAACTACACAATGCTACACACAAAATTTCGAGATTTGACCATGCAGTTTCGGAGGAAGATTTTTTAAGTTTGTCCTATTTAACTCAATGTAAATCAAGTGACCCCTAAAATGGGGTCAATCTTTACACAAGGGACATAATATGAATAATTTGGAAGAGATTCAGTAGATGATGCTACAGACCAAAGCTTTCAGCTGAGTGCCTTGTAGTTTCAGGGAAGATTTTAATTTTGTTTTCCTGCATATCTCAAAGTAAATCAGGTGGCCTCATAGGCAGGACCAATTTTAACCCAAGAGGAATTAGTTTCACAATCTTTGTAGAGATAAGCTTAACGATGCAACAGACCAAACATCTAAGATCTATGATATAATATCTATGATTTTTTACTAAAAGATTTTCACAGAGTTTATATTTTACATGTATGGGCGTTATTTGAATAACCTTTGTAGAGAACTGCCAGATGATACTCAATACAAAATACTTTAACTCTAGATCGTGTGGTTTCAAACAAGAAAATTTTCAAAGTTCTTCATATATAATTCTTTGAAAAACTTGACTTACTGGGGCGAAGCCAGTTTTTACTCGAGGGGCATAATTTGAACAACCTCAGTACTGGTCTACTAGACAATGAGTGACACACAAAATATTTAGACTCAAACCCATGAGGTGTAAGAATCGTATTAGAAGATATTTAAGATTTTCCTTTATATGTCTATATAAAACTAAGTGACCCCGGGGTAATGCCATTAATGATCCAAGGGGTATAATTTGAACAATCTTTGTAGAGGACGGCAGACGACGGACACAGACAGGTCACAATAGCTATGAGCTAAAAAAGCTTTAATGTATGCTTTTCTATTTAAAGAACTCACTTTCATTCCATAGAACTAACAGATCGTTAACGAAAAATGAAATTCGGGTATTTTAGGCATTACAAAATTATGTACGTAAAAGATTCAAATGTACTTTAAACGTATTTTGTTGAAAACATTCTCTTTCTAGTTGCAATAGTATAATAAATTCTTTTATCAATTTAACGTCTTAATAACAGTTGCCGCTTTTATCAAATTAACAATTCAACCTAAAATCTAAAAGGCTCACGAAGTCTAATGCGTCAGTAAAAGCAATCATAGCCAATAAATTCTTTCGCCGATACTTCAAGAATTTAAAGACTTCACATAGGCAAAAAATCCTCATTTTATGTGCCTTTAACAATAACATTTTAATTGCTGTCATTTTCTTAAGAAAACATTAATAAATAACATTTTCAACTAGGATTGTTTTTAATTAAACTTGGGGAGGACATATTTTAAAGTACGTTTTAGACGTGTGATGCAATATGAAATAAAAGACTCTTCATCCTCATTGGAGTTTTGTAAGTAACCAGAAAAGGCTTCATAAGTTTCGTTTCATAAAATTTCTGTAATGCTCGTTTAAAAAAAAATAAAGTGCGAAAATACTAATCTGCTAGCCAAGGTGTTCATTTTGTAAGCAACGCAAGTGAATAACTATTTTCTTTCTTTCTTTTTTTATCAAAGTAAATAAAGTGAAAAATGACTTGAAATTGTACATATTTGCCTGGGATTCTTCTATAAAGACAATTTTATTAACGAAAACCTTATCTTAACATTTGAAATCGGTTTATTGTTACAGTTTTACATGTTTCCGTACACATATTGTTCTAAACTGAATGTAATTTCTGGTTGCATGTGAACTACCTTAGAACGCAATTTTAGAGGTCCATGGTTAGAAATCTATATTTTCAAATATAGTCAAATTTCTTGCCAGATAATTAATTTATCAATAATACGTAAATAGCAGTCTTAAACTATAATTAACTTCAATGAATCGGCTTCTGTTTATTGTCAATTAAGTTATCATTTATCACACTTCAAAGAAACAACAACTTGTGCAGCCTCTAGAGACCATTACTGCATGCTGTTACTGCCATTTGCGAAATTCCGTTACTTTGAAATTGTATCTTTGATATCATGTAAACTACACACAATAAATTCAGCAATGTTCTGACTCAATTATATATAAATGATGCGTTCATTGGTCTTAAAGTTCAACTTTCAGTGGGAATGAAAATAACTTGTCTGGTTTGTGTCGAAAATGCCACTTAATGTGCGTTTCAAGAAGAAAAATTGGGGAAAAGTTTCAGCTATAAATCTTTAACTAATATGACGAAAAATCATCATTCATACAATGTAAATACAGAAACGAACTAATAATTAGAAAGCAAAATATGTCATCATTTAAAGCATACACAAGTCGTAAAAGGTAAAATTTATTGTATAATACAATATAAAACCTTTTCTTTGCATACTTACTGTTTCAATGCTTACACTAAGACTAATTTGTGTAGTGATACTTCTTTTAAATTATATCTACTAAGTAATTTGATTACTTACATTACGTCATTTGCCTATCAAGCAGCATCGAATACGAATAAAAAAAATATAAATTCTATTAATACAATGTTTTTGTATACGTTTGTACTCGTGTAAAACACAATTGTAAAATATGTTCAAAAATGGAGGTATGTCTTCTTTAACCATGATCATTCCAGACATTTTCCAAATGTGCAGGCTCATTCCGTCAACAGCAGATAATGCATCGTGTCCCACTGGATATGTTAAACGATGCCATCTTCCTATCAACATCACATTAACATTTGAAGCATCGTTGAAAAACCTAAAATTCATTGAAAATACATTACGATTCATTTGACTAAATACAGATATGTTTTGAAATTAGCGTATGAAATATCAGAAACATCCTGACTCGATCTTACAGATTGTTGACATCAAAACAGACACAATCATTTAATAAGCTTTCTTGCCATTCTTTATTTATCAAGTTGGTCAGGATTGCTTATCGTAGTTAGAATTTTAGTTGCAGTCTACTTCTAAAACAAATAAGACACGGCTTTGGTCTGTGTCATTATTTCTATCTTTTACTGTTTTAACATATGCCTCGTGTTCCACAGGATATGTTAGCATATTCCTTTTAGAATAATATAACAGTAATACGATTTTAACGATATTACACAATCTGTTTAAAAATCGTATGATATATCCATAGAAAATAGATAACTTTTATCAATGCACAACACACAAACTAATTCATTTTTATTTGTTCTGAAAATGAGACCTTATTTATATAAGAAATGGGTTTTACTACAAATACATTATACCTGACACTCCCTCCCAAGCAAATGTTAGCAGACATTATAAAATTCTCCTTCAGAAAATTGTCTAGCAAACGTCTGTAATTGCTACATATAAACAAATAGAGTATACATAAGACGGAGAAACCCTGCGTCACCAATACGTACAATTTCAGTCAAGCCTGACGTTTATTATAAAACAGAGTTTAACACTTTTTTTCGGCCAAGCTGTTTAACCTCATGTTAACCTATTTCCGGGTGATGATATAAGACAATGTCGAATGTGGACGACATATATTAGTAAATATTCCAATACTTAGTCAAAACGTTTACGCAGATGACAAATAGCTGTTTTATATACTTTACATTCACAAAATTTTAATAAAATAGCCTAATTTAATTACAGTTTCTTAAAAATGCATTTTTTTTATTTTATCTTAAATCGTTAAAGCAACAAATATTGTCATTCCGACTGAGGCTTGTTTTTCTTTCTAACTGATCCAGAAATATTCCCTAGAGAAGCTTAATGGACATGCTGGTGCACTGTAATGAAATACTACACAAGCTAATGGAAGCAGTATAGCTAGATAACTGAATTAATAATTAATTAATTGTGTCATTGACACTGCAAATATAGACCTTTAACAGAAGTTTTAATGGTATTAAATAGGAACATCTCGTCGAAACTCTTAGTTTCATTTTTGAATTTAAAATATTCAAATATTGTCCCAGTAATTTTAACGATCGAGTCATGAATATTTAATGTAAATTCAGTTTCACCCAAATCGAAATTTCGGATTATTGAGTTCGATATAAGCAAGAGATACAACTTGCCTCAGAGTATGTCATAGGAAACAAGGTCGGCTAAACACATCTAAGAAAATATCTATATTTTAATGTGATATCTTTTCAGAGTAACGAAACTGTTTCTAATGAAATAAACCAAAGAGAACTTCTTTATGAGAGATCTCATACATGAAAGAACAATAACCCCCGCAATCCATGGAAATAAATGCTTCTGACGCCAAGTCCGAGAAAAACAATAAGGATCTGATTACAGCTAGCATTTAATGAAATGTTGAATACGGAAGCATAGTTGGGACATTGATGTTATTGTTTTAACTAAGAAAAGAAACAAAAACAAAACAAAAATTATTTCGTGGCCATGAATGACAGCAAAGAAAAAAAGCAAAAAACAAGAAAATAGTTCGTGGCGACGAATAATAAATAAGGAAAAAACGAAAAACAACAGTAAGTCAGTAAATCTTGATCCCGTGATAACATAAAATCCGTGTATTTTAAGAATGTGAAATTTGGTATGTAAACAAAAGGCAATATATTATGAACGTTATTTTGATTTTTACTCGGATCAAGATTGAGGTTCCTGTGTGAATTGAAATAGTCAAAATACGGCTTTAACAGATGGTTCCTTTGATAACTCAAAAGAATACGAGCCAGTTTAATGAAAATTAGTAATACTATGTGAATAGATAACGATATGGAGATAATGCACCTTACTTTATTTTCTTCCTCTGTTCCAAATTCTGGTTGCTATAATAACGTTAACCATTACGATGGAATATTATTGGCCATATGAAGATATAGCTAGAAGGACAAAATTACAAATTTTAGATAATATAAATTTCACAGCAGTGTTGTTGTGCCTTTGTATTTTCAAGGTGGAACCGGTAGGGGACTTACGTGATGCAAGCAACACCAGTAATTTATTGAAACAGACCTTCCTTTATCTTAAATCGCATTTAATCACTGAAGAAACCGGTCTAAATATAACAGGCAGATCTTGTGCAAAAGAACAGAAACGTGTTCCTGTCAAAACGTCAATAAAGCCTGTTCCAACACAATAAAAACGATAGCAATTTGTTAATGTGATTTCTGGATAGTGTAGACAACAGTATGTTTCAAACGAGATAGACAGAGATATACCAGTTTACGAGGAAACTAATACATCAAGAAACAATAAACCCGGGACTGCATTAAAGATAAATGTCATTGCCAAATGTCATTGACGCACAATGATATCTGAGAAGACCAAACATTTTGAAAAGATATGCACATGCTTAAAGCATCGCTTATTGACCTTTTTCAGATAAAAACACGAGGTACAACAGCAGAACGAGTAACAAAACCGTTTACTGAGTCACTATACATCTAGCATCAAACATTTGACACATCACTGTGAGATTTGCATATTACATAATTGCAACACATTTGTGGAAATAATACAGGATTCTACTGAGTTGGTCACCAGTGTCTGCATTACCTCATTTCGCAAGGAAACATTTCGAAACTATTATGTAAAGCATCACTTGATTTCCATGTCAAATTGTACTTTTGTACTAAATTCTATAAAGTTAAACGTTTCCTAATTAAAGTTGGTAGTCAACGAAAGTTCCCACCTGGTGAGGATGGTACTACGTATTTCCAGAAGAACCCACGTGCGTGTATTTTACCTCCCCGACCCACAGTCTAGGCTGATACTGCTGTAAACAGTACCCGTTTAGGTTACCACCCAGTCCTGGGAAATCAGTCGGTAACCCAGTCGCTATCCGGAGTCGAACCAGGGTCGATAGCCTCGTACCCCAACGCACAAACCACTCGGCCACCGAGTCACCTCCCTTTTAAAACAACCATTTGTGGTTCAATGAATGAATGAAATGTATACAGACACTGGTCTTGCATAGACAAATAGCAGTCTGTTAAGATGCTAGAGCCAGGAAATAACCAATATCATGTTAAGGAAACTAGTGGCGCACGCCAAACATGCATGGCAAAATTCATAATTGTGAACTCGAATTAATGTATTGAAGCAAACTAATATAAAATGAAAAATTTTGCGCATTTTCTCAAAATATAAAAGCATTCAGTATTTTGATTCTTGTTGAGCTTGGAAATTTATCAACTGAAATACAAAAAACAAGAGGGCCATGATGGCCCTGGATCGCTCACCTGAGTACTTTGGCTGTAGGTTTGCTGTTAAGCAGTATTTCATTTTTTAATTGAAAATATATAAGTGCCTCCAAACCAAATATGTAAAATATCAGTCAATAAATAAAGGCTCTATGACAGAAAGTAGAAATATCTATTACAAGCTATGGTGACCTTGACCTTGACTCAGTGACCTCAAACCCTACACATGGGTAGAGGTCCATGCAAGGAACCTATATACTGAATATCAAAGATATTGGTCTATAAATAAAGGCTTTATGAGGTACAGTAGATAAATCTATTTTTAGCCTCCATGACCTTTAACCTAATCTGATAATGTGAACAACCAAACAAGCTTTCTGACAAACTGCCAGGATATTTGGACTGAAACAGTAGCCTCTAGAGCCTTAACAAGATATTTCTATTTTTGGGCTCTGTGACCTAGTTTTTTACCCCAGATGACCCATAATCGAACTTGACCTAGAACCATCAAAATAACCTTTCTGACATATTTCCAGAATATTTGGGCTGAAAATGTTACCTGTAGAGTGTAAACAAGGTTTCTCCAAATTTAAGATCTGTGACCTAGTTTTTGACCCCAGATGACCCATATTCGAACTTGGGCTAGAAATCATCGATACAACTTTTCTGACATATTTCCAGGATATTTGAGCTGAAAATGTTACCTCTAGAGTGTTAACAAGATTTTTCCATATTCAGGCTGTGTGACCTAGTTTTTTACCCCTGATGACCCATATATGAACTTGACCTAGAAATCATCGAAACAACCTATCTGACATATTTCCAGTATATTTGGGCTGAAAATGTTACCTCCTGAGTGTTAACAAGGTTTTTCCATATACAGGCTGTGTGACCTAGTTTTGGAACCCACATGACCCATATTCCAACTTGAGCCAGAAATCATCTTAGCAAGCTTTCTGACAGTTTTTTAGGTAATTTGGGCTAAAAATGTTACCTCTAGAGTGTTAACAAGGTTTTACCATATTTGGGCTGTGTGACCTAGTTTTTGACCCCACATGACCTATATTCAAATTTGAGCTAGAAATCATCAAAACAACCTTCCTGACATATTTCCAGGATAGTTTGGGCTGAAACAGTAGCCTCTAGAGCCTTAACAAGCTATTTCTATTTTTGGGCTCTGTGACCTAGTTTTTGACCCCAGATGACCAATATTCCAACTTGACCTAGAAACCATCGAAATAACCTTTCTGACAAATTTCAAGAATATTTGGGCAGGAAATGTTACCTGTAGAGTGTAAACAAGGTTTTTCCAAATTTAAGCTCTGTGACCTAGTTTATGACCCCAGATTACCCATATTCGAACCTGGGCTAGAAATCATTCAAATAACCTTTCTGACATATTACAAGGATATTTGGGCTGAAAATGTTACCTCTAGAGTGTTAACGAGGTTTTTCCATATTCAGGCTGCGTGACCTAGTTTTTGACCCAAGATGACCTATATTTGAACTTGACCTAGAAATCATCAAAACAAGCTTTCTGACAGTTTTTCAGGAAATTTGGGTTAAAAATGTTACCACTAGAGTGTTTACAAGGTTTCACCATATTTGGGCTGTGTGACCTAGTTTAGACCCCACATGACCCATATTCAAACTTGAGCTAGAAATCATCAAAACAGCCTTTCTGACATATTTCCAGGATATTTTGGCTGAAAATGTTACCTCTAGAGTGATAAAAAGGTTTTTCCATATTTCGTCTTAGTGACCTAGTTTTTGACCCCAGATGACCCATATTTGAACCTGGGCTAGAAATCATTCAAATAACCTTTCTGACATATTACAAGGATATTTGGGCTGAAAATGTTACCTCTAAAGTGTTAACAAGGTTTTTCCATATTTGGGCTCTGTGACCTAGTTTTTGACCCCAGATGACCCATATTCGAACCTGGGCTAGAAATCATTCAAATAACCTTTCTGACATATTACAAGGATATTTGGGCTGAAAATGTTACCTCTAAAGTGTTAACAAGGTTTTTCCATATTTGGGCTCTGTGACCAAGTTTTTGACCCCAGATGACCCATATTTGAACTTGAGCTAGAAATCATAGAAGCAACCTTTCTGACAAATTTCCAGATTATTTGGGCTAAAAACATTACCTCTAGAGTGTTAACAAGATTTTTCTATTATTGGGCTCCTTGACCTAGTTTTTGATCCAATATGACCCATATTCGAACTCGTCCGAGTAATTACTGGGAAAAACATCATAACCAAGTTTCGTGACAATTGGAGCAAAAATGTGACCAGTAGAGTGTTAACGAACTAAATGTGAACGGACGACGGACGACAGACGACGGACGACGGACGACGGACATTCATCGATCCTAATAGCTCACCCTGAGCCAGCTCAGGTGAGCTAAAAATCTATTGTACTTTGCGAAAAAATCTGACAAAGCGATATGGCGTTTGGCATTCAGTGATAGATCAAGTTTATTAAGAAAAATATATATATATATCCTAGTTGCTATAAACGTTCTGTCGCACTGAGCATAAGATTTTGCCGTAGACTGATTTCAAAGAAAAGACAGCATGAATTTAAACCGCCTAAACTAGTGTGTTTTTAGGAAAGTATATAATTTTAACTTTTTTTAGAAATAAATAAAATGCAAACTTACATGCATAAGGCTGTAAGTACTATAATGTTCAGTACACGACTTCGCTAAGTTTGTGAGCTAAACCTTGTTGTGAACGATACTATAAAAATCTTATATAACGGTCATATGTGTTAATTTACGTCTCTCACTTTAAAATCATGAAAACAACAAATCCGGACAATCACCCCACTTTAAACCAAAGGACCTCGATAATGTCATGTATGATAAATTTAGTGGTTGAAATTTATCCCAGTTTAAGAAGTATTTGGTTTTTAATCCCTACCATACAAAGATGAAACATATACGTACAAATACAAAAATTAGGGAAAATAACAAAGCTGTACAGAAAAACAGGATTTAGATGTCCGGTAGAAGATATATTACGCTATAAAGAGCAAACATTCATCAAACGCAGCGTTGTAATAAGACCAGTTTAATATCCCAATCACCAGTAGAGCATAAAGCCACACATCAGTGACGAAGACGATTGTTTATTAAACAACCAAATTACTTTAAATTTTAAGCCATCTTACTTGTATGTGAAAAGAGCAGTTTTTGACGTCATTTAACAATATGGAATTAAGATTATTTTGCTGTTTCTTATTTTTGTCAGTTTAAAATTAATTTCGCACAAATATTTTTCTTTCAAGAGCCAGTTAGCACAAACATTTGTAGAAAGAAAACGACCGCGGTAATGTGATTCAAGTTCTTCATATAACATGTTGCTATTAATCCAATCATTGCAATTTTGATAAATATGTTGCTGTATTGTCTGGAGTATATTCGAAATAGATAAATGTTTCGTGTTTCTGTTTCATAAACAAATATAACTCAATAATCTTCATTGCAATAAACTCTCATATTTTCTGAAGAAAAAGTTCACAAAACTATGATTCTGGCTGAATAATGTGTTCTCGTATAAAATTCAAATCATACTTCAAGTTTAATAAATCCGTTTTTTCTTCCATTTCAATGATATAACTGTCGATATAGAGTACAATGACCCAAGATTAGAGATGTCTGCGACGTGTCTTAACTCGCAGTATCTGATATTATCTCATTTTCTTGATATGAGATTAATAATTTCTATTTCAGAATTCATATGGAACACAAAAAACACATTTGAAACTAGAGCAAGCCAATGGCCGTTATTCATTTGCTTTTATCAACAGCTGTTTTTCTGTACTTATTACCGCCAAAAAGTGTTTACAAATTTTAAATGGATTTAAAGAAAAATAAGTTTTGTCACACCAAACCCGCACTGTACGGCACCAACTCTATAGCATTGCAAAGAAAGAACGCCTTAGACCAATCTGCCATCGAAACAACCCAAAAAGGTTTGCTCAAATAACCGGGATATAAGTGCCCACGTTGAAAAAGGTCTGTTTTATACTCTGTGATTATTCAATGTTATCTTTACTCATCATGATGTTGTAATTCCCTTTGGATAAGAGTTGACTGCAGTGTTAAACCTACACGCTCATAGACTGGCACACTGAGATAATCAATGGTTAATTCAGTAAACGATATGTCTCCAAGGAAATATCATGTTTCTTATCAGTCGGTTACTGCCTGGTCTGTCATGATAATGAAAGTCAATGTAGACCTGAATTTGTGATATCCTGACCCGATCAGTCAGATGATGAATGTCATATGGTATTTCTATTTTACTTAACAGAATGGTACCTAATTGAAATGGTCCGTAAAAAACTTTTGTGCTCAAGATATATCCAAATGTCTCTCCATTCGAAATCTATTTGGAATTTCGATTTTTCCGTCTTCTTTATTCTTAAAAGAAATAAGAGAGAGAGAGAGACACACACACACTCCGAGAATTACGACTATTAGCTAAAACTCAGTTTTGCTCCATTCTTGTCATAGGACTTTCTTCAATTTTATCGTGACTTATTTTTCAGAGCATAAATCAGTTAATTCTTGATGCTTTGAGGACAAGAAATAGATTGAATTTGTCTTTCCAGTCCTATTAAAAAGATCTGCAGATAAAGGGTATGATTCTCATTTCAACTGAAGAATTTTTAAGCGCATAAAGTATTAACTACTTAAGTCTTTCAAATTTTGTAACAGACAATTATTTTGTCGAAGAATACATTTGAATACAAACAACAGAGATTAAATAAGGAACCATATATATTAGATGTATGTCTCATAGCATTTTTCCTTTAAGTTTTACATATCGAAACACAAAAGTTCCCTTGGTATATCATGCCACACATTGTATCACTGAAATATCCGTTGCACAGTTATACACTTTGCCTGGGACGTCCCAAAGATGTTCAATTGATAAACTATCCGGCGATTTTGTATAACACAGAACAATTTCACGTTGCTTTAGTGTGAATATGTCTTGTGAATACTTCGCTTAGTGAGGATTATGCATTATCCTGCTAGAAAATTCCGACGTTCCGATAACGTAGAAAAGGTACCACTGCTGGCAGGATGATCTCGTCAGTATATCTTTAGGCGTCGTTTTTCGCGGTCAACTAGATCATGGCCTGTAAGAGATGTAAAATGTCATCTTAAGTCCAGTCTTTAGGCAACAAATTGTAGGCTCGTGAACAGTAAGATGCCTCAAGTATTCGAATGACCCTTTGACGTCATCTAACTACATGGCTCGACGCCGTCCCATTTCATTTTATGTCTAGCGAGATAAATTTAAGTCTTCACACCATAAATTTCAGCGACATATTCCATTAAAGTTTCTTAATTAAAGCATAAATGTATTTCTTATTCACTTAAACATCTAAAACAAAGTACCTTCATGTTGCAAACAAAGCAGAAAATGTTATAAAAACTAAAATAACATCGACTAAAATGCAGAAAGCTTGTAATGACTGTACGAAGTATATTAATATAAGTTAAGTACTTTACCACGTTATTGAAGATGACGCTCCCTTTCGACATTATGTGTGCAGACACCAAAATGAAATCTCTGAATACACTTCCGAAGAGCATTTCCTGATTTACAACATATTTAGTAGTCAAATTAAGTTTGAAGGCTGTAAGCATGCCGAATGTCATACAGACGGAATTTAAAAATCTCATCTTTTATTCAATGATGTTAGAAAACAAAGAATATTATTATGAAAATTCCTTTAACAGTTTGTTTACACATTATAACTTGACTAAACACTATCTATTGTAATTACTTGAAGGACTTTTTCTTTAAAATCCAATAACATATTTGATTAAAGATACTGATGATCTATCTCAGAGTACATGTCAGATTATGTGTTTCTGTTAAAATCTTTTACTAATAAAACACTGATTAAGATGAAAATACTATCAGATCTTATATACCCTCAAGAAAGTACAGTGAATCAACATGAACCCTCTTATTGCAATTTTATCTGCTAAATCATAAAATGTAACTAGAAATGTGTCAATACTACCAGTATACGGCTGCCCAATGGCTATGTGCAGTGGACAGGAAAAATAGAAAGATTGAAACAGTTATATAAAGTCATTGCTTGATACAATGACTATAAATGAAGATAAATTCTTGAATCATGGAGGAATAATTGCAATTTTTATTGATCGTCAAGGTTGCAATATGACTCACCGCTGTCTGCTTATGATTTACATTCCTACATATCTTTATAAGTTTTCAAAATTAAATACACAGACGTACGCACACATACACGTTAAGTAACTCCGTGATCTCACTTCCGAGTGTTTTATTGCAACAAGAAAAACTGCTGATAGTCATCTTTGACTTATATACAATTTTTTCACAATAATCACCATTATGGCCAACCATGTCCGTAATAACACCGGTCGTGATAATGGAACATGTCTATTTCGTATGTCAAACTTTTGTTTGAAATGACCAAATGTTTTTATCTCAAAGGTTTACGAAACAGTTCTAAAATGTGTCAAGCATTTAAGATGATTACGTTGTTCTCAAGACTTGAATCAGTTACTATAAGACTTATTGTTATTACCCTGCAATGACTGCAGTTGACAAATATATAGTCATATCCATCTCTGAAAATATTAATTTCTAATAAGTCAATTATCCCGTTACCTGAACGAATAAAGCAAACAATGACTCTATTTCAAGAATATGCTTCTTGAACAGAAATTTGAGTGCAACGGCAAAATAGTCATATAGAATGCAATTGAAACTATCATTTGCTCTCCTTTTCTTGTTTGATTCGTCCTGGCTCAGTTTCATTTTCAGGCAGCTTATTTTCTTTTTTTCTTCTCAGGTTACTCAGAAACAAACGCATTAAATCATGGCTTGTGAATTATTACGTGAGGAACATTTTAACAATTCATGTGTTTTGGCGGAAAGCCGGTCATCATTAAGCCTGAATTTAAACAAATTTTTGCTGCATTCAACTCCCTATGGAAATGTAAACCTGAGTTTTCAATAATCATTATCACGAATCTCATCTAGAAATCGTTTTCACTCATGCGTTGGATGAAAAAGATATCATCAAACATAGTTAAGAATGAATATTTTTAAAGGGATATTTTTTTGTTCAGGTTAAAATTTTAGAAGTTTAAACGAATTAAGTGCAAGGGAGATTCAGCGACCGCAGCACTTAATTGTTTAAACTTCTAATATGTGAATAATAACCGGCTTATAGTTCATTTCACTCATTTCCGCGTGACCTTCTTCATGTTCGCAAACACTTAGTCATAGAATTGTTGACAGGAGAAGCGTGGTCTAAAAACATCGATAATTGAGGTCAAGAAGTATTAAAATGGACAATTTCATTTACCAGACAGGTAATTGAGAATTTTAGAGGTCATGTGTTGTTGCGAGACTTAAAGATATCCCGTGATCGTAATTACTAGTACACTTAAGGCATGCAGCCAGGAGAGTTGGGATTTCGAAAGGTATTGGAATTGTACCAGTTTTCCCCTTTCAACTGACATGAAATGAACTGTTTCAGAAGGCGCTTTTTTCTACTTTTAGTAACAGTTAGTTTGCTCTATTGAATTAAGTGACTTAATGAAATTACTTAATTGATATTGCACATACTCCTAAAATACATGGATAAATGGCATAAAAATTTGAAAATATCTGGATGCTGAGTGGCCGTTAGGCACGGGGTGAAGTATTGTGAAATATAAGTTTGTTTTGTAGTCATATAGCTCTGGAACAGTACAATGTCACGTAATTGTTTGATCATTATGGACATTTTCTTTTTTATTTAATTTGCTTCTTTAAAAAAAATATATTACGTTATTTCTGATCTAAGGAAGCTTTAAATTATTTGACAGATATCAAACTGCACTTAGAAACTTAATTAGTAATGCTTAATTAAATATAATCCTAAAGCTTATAAATTAGTTTTATTTGTCAGGGTTTTGCTACGTATGTCCATACATTGATCAAATAACTTATTGCAATAAAGTAAACACTCTGTGTCCATATAATACATGCATGGGAATGTCTACATTTAAGTCATAACTGTATTTCAAGTTCATTAAGCAAACAACGAAAAAAAGATTTAATTTCTAGATTTCAAATTTATAATGTTTCGAGATCATATTTGTAAAATCAAATGACTGCTTTTCAAATCGTGAGAGTTTCCGGCGGACAGATCTGAATATATTAATCTAAGACCTGGATATGAAAGATACTGTTTAGCAGAAACAATATTCATACTAGAGTGAAACCGTCGAAAGTCTTTGATTTAATTTGATTACACAATCATCGTAACATGCTCTTACATTTTTCGATATACTACTTTTCAAACGAAATGTTATTCATTTCATTTCAATCATGACCAGTATATTTGATATTGAGATGCCCTTTCAGAGAGGAGTTTGTTAACTTGAACGCTTGTATTACCTGATCATAAGATTTTGCCGTCTACTGACTTCAAAGAAAAGACAGCACGAATGGGCATGCTGTTGGCAAATGAAGTGTATTTTATTGTATATTCTTGTATTTTGAATTTAAACCGTCTAGACAACTGCGTTTAAGGAAAGTATATTATTTGAACTTGTGTTGGGAATGAATAAAATGCTAACTTGCATGCATAAGGCTGAATACCTTAATGTTCAATACACGAATTCGCTAAGTTTGTGAGCTAAATGTAAAATAACGGACATGTGTGTTAATTTACTTCTTTGCTTTATAATCATGAAAAAAACCAGTCCGGACAATCACCCCACTTTAAACCAAAAGACCTCGATAACGTCATGTATGATAAAGTTAGTAGTTGTAAATTTATCCAAATATAAGAATTATTTAAGTTTTACATACTTACCATACAAATATGTGACAGATACATACAAATACAAATACAAAAATGAGGGAAAATAACAAAACTGCACCGACAAAAGAGGACTTAGATGATATATTACTATACAGAGCAAAGATTCATCAAACTGGCATCAGCAGCATTATAATAAGACCAGTCAATATCCCAATCTCCAGTAGAGTATAAAGCCATATATCAGTTGTCAAGTTATTTTATAGTTAAAGCTATCTTACTCGGATGTGAAAATAGCAATTTTAGAGGACATTTTACAATATGGAATTAAAAAAGAATTCAAATTATCTTATTGTTTTCCTATTTTGTAAGAATAAAATGTATTTTACACATGCTTTCCTTTCAAGAAGACAGTTAGCACATACATTTGTGGAAAGAAACGACTGCGGTAATTTTGCTTCAGTGTTTTCAATATAACTTAAACTCCGTAACATTTTTTCTGGTTGTTGTTGCTGTTAGTTATCCAACCATTGCAGTTTCAATAAATACATTGTACATTCAAAGTGGGATAAATGTTTCGTGTTTCCGTTTCATACAGAAATATAACTCAGTCTTTTTCATTGCAACAAACTCTCAAGTATTCGAAAAAGTTGGCAAAACTATGATTCTTGCTGATTTAAGTGTCCTCGTATTTAATTCAAGTCGTACATCAATGCCTGTTTCTTCCAGTTAAATGATTATACTGGCGAAATAGAGAACGGTGACCTAAGTTTAGAGATGTCTGCGACAGGTCTGATTTCGCAGTATCTGATATTATCTCATTTTCTTGCTACGAAATTATGTTTCGGGTCAATATGGAACACAAAAATACATTTCAAACTAGAGCAAGTCAATGGCGGTTATTTATTTGATTTTATCAGCAGTTGTTATTGTGTACCGTCATCCGCTTTTCGAAAGTGTTTTACAAAATTTGATTGGATTAAAAAAAATATGTTTGTCACACCAAAGAGTATGCTTACATTAATTTCTGCTTTATGTACTCTATGATGCGTCTGACCACCCAACGTTACTCGAAATAAAGTAATGAACAGATTTAGATAGGCGATTTAAACTCATTTTACGCCATTAATGTTGCATGCGTAAGGTACCTAGCAATTCTTGTTAAAGTCCTCAAATATTTAAACTTACACGGTATTAAGTCAGGTATATGTTTCACTGATAAGACAATATTCGCTGATTTAAAATAGAAACACCCATCAGATCGATATGGCCAAGGCTAAAATTGCTGATAGAGCTATTTGTTATAATGTGTCACGTGATCTAAAACTGATTTACACAAAACAGAAAATAAGAAAAAGCAATGTAATCTCTTCTCATCATGGTGTTGTAATCGCCTTTGAATAAGAGTTGACTGCAGTATTAAACCTGCACATTCACAGACTAACACACTGACATAAGTCAATGGTTAATTCAGTAAACGATATCTCTCCAAGGTAATATCATTTTCTTATCAGACTTAGCATCAGTTGACAGCTGCCTAATCTGTCATGATGATGAATGTCATTGTAGACCTGAATTTGTGATATCCTGACCCGATCACATTCATATGATGAACGCCATATGACATCACCATTTCTATATTACTTAATAGAATGGTCCTTATTTGAAATGGTCAGTACAAAACTTTCGGGTTCAAGATACATCCAAGTGTCTGTCTATTCGAAATCTATTCGGAATTTTGATTATTCTGTATTCTTAGGTGGAACAAGAGAGAAAGAGAGAGAGAGAAAGGGAGGAAAATTAGCATAAATACAGTTTTGCTCCATTCTTGTTTTAGGACTGTCTTCAATTGTATCGTGACTTATTTTTCTAAGCATAATTATTCTTTGATAATGCTTCGAGAACAAGAATTAATTTGATTTGTCCTAACCAGTCCTATTAAACAGATCTGCAGATCCAGGATATGATTTTCGTTTACCTGAAGTATTTTTCAAGTAACATAGGTATAAAGTCTTTAAAAGTTTGTGACAAACAATTATTTTGTTAAAGAATATATTTGAATAAAAACAACAGAGATTAAATAGGGAACCGTATATAATAAATGTATGTGTCGTTTAACATTTTTCATATAAATGTTTCGAGACTGTCTGATCTTTTACATGTCAAAAGATAAAAGTTCCATTGGTATATCATGTCAAACATTGTATCATTGACATTCCTGTTGCACATACACATTATGAATGTACTTGTAGGCAATTTAAATGAAAAGTTATGATTTTTGTTAGGAAAGCACGCGCATATATTATTCTTTCCACTGTTTACAGCAAAACTACACAGACTTACAAGCTAAAATAAAAAGATAAAAGAAAGAGTGAAGAAATGGTTTTAGTCACGAAGAATGTCTTATGATTGACTAAGCCAGGTAAACGACAGCTCAGTATTGTGCAAATCCTACAGTCACAGTTTATTTTCATTACTCTTGTGACTATGAGGAGTAAATTCATATATCTCTCAAGCATGCAACAATCTAGTTGTCATCAAGACATATTTATTATTCATGTGAAACGTGCCTACTTGCTTATTTATAAAGAGATAAGTAATCTCATGCTCCTGATATCAAAATGACTACATCTGTTAATTGCCTACTTATTACAAATTAATAACTCTACAGATACGAAAAGGCTTCTACAGCCACTTCAGTCAAAGTTCAATACTTTTACTGCAATCAGCATTATCAGTTACAATACATGCTTCTGAAATAAAACATAAATGAAAGAGCATGAGCACTGCAATATTTGTACGACAGAAAAAAAGTTCAAAACTGATGTAAAGTAAGTTTTTGTAGCATTTAGACCTATTACTATGTAAAAGTCAGTCTGGTGTCACCAGCAGATGTTGTGTCTAACTTTGCTGTAATAAAATATTTTATGCCTAATGTCTAGCGAGATAAATGTATTTCTTACAGTCATAAATTTCAGCGACATAATCCATTACAGTTTCTTAGTTAAAGCATAAATGTATTTCTTATTCAGTTGAACATCTAAAGTTTAATACCTCCAATGTTGCAAACAAAGAAGAATATGTTACAAAAACTAAAACAACGACCGACCAAAATATAGAAAATATATATTATTTTCATTTTGTATCCATTTCGCTGTAGGTTTTAGGCACTTATTTCCTTTTTAAAACAAAAACACTGCATTCATTCCTTTGTTGAATATATCATTATTATCAGTCAATGACTTTATGAAGTATATTTATATCAGTTAAGTTTTCTCTACCACGTCATTGAAGATAACGCTCCCTTTTAAAATTATGTGTGCGGACACAAAATTATATTCTCTGAATATACTTCCGAAGATACTTTCCTGACTCACCATATATTTAGTAGTCAATTCAAATCTTAAGGCTGTGAGCATGTGGAATGTCATACAGACTGAATTTAAAACCTCATCCCTGTTGTTACAATTCAAGGTTCACTTAGGTCTTCCGTACTTTTATTAAATGATGTTAGAAAAAACAACTAATATGCAAAAATCCTTTTATGATAACATTTGTTTACAAATTATAACTTAAATAAACACTTTATATTGTAATTACTTGAATGAATTTCTCTTTACAACCCAAAATCATGTTTGAATAAAAATAATGATCTGTCTCAGAGCACATGTCAATTTATCTATATCTGTTAAAATCTTTTACTAATAAAACTTTGATTAAGATGAAAATACTATCAGGTCTCATGTACCCTCAAGAGTAAAGTGAATCAATATGTTCCCTCTTATTGCCATTTTATCTGCTAAATCGTAAAATGAAACAAGTAATATGCCCATATTAATATGTGTGAAGTTGGTCTGCAGTTCGCAGTTCGCAATTCGCGATTCGAATTGCGAACTGCAAACTGGCATGCAGTTCGCGATTCAAACTTGAAGATTTTCAGTGTTCTTCTTGGGAAAATTTATGACTTACTAACTTCATAAACCAAAAAGAAATAGTTCTAAGTCCAATTGCAAACTAGCATGCTGTTCGCGATTCGAATTGCGAACTGCAAACTGGTCTGCAGTTCGCAGTTCGCAATTCGCGATTCGAATTGCGAACTGCAAACTGGCATGCAGTTCGCGATTCAAACTTGAAGCTTTTCAGAGTTCTTCTTGTGAAAATTTATTACTTACGAACTTCATAAACCAAAAAAGAAATAGTTCTAAGATAGAAAAAAAACATAAGTCAATTGCAAACTAGCATGCGGTTCGCGATTCGAATTGCGAACTGCAAACTGGCATGCAGTTCGCAATTCAAACTGAAAAATGTTCAGTGTTCTTCTTGGGAAAATTTATTACTTACTAACTTCATAAACCAAAAAGGAATAGTTTTAAAATAGAGAAAAAAATATAAGTCCAATTGCAAACTAGCATGCGGTTCGCGATTCGAATTGCGAACTGCAAACTGGCATGCAGTTCGCAATTCAAACTGAAAAATTTTCAATGTTCTTCTTGGGAAAATTTATTACTTATTAACTTCATAAACCAAAAAGGAATAGTTTTAAAATAGAGAAAAAAATATAAGTCCAATTGCAAACTAGCCTGCGGTTCGCGATTCGAATTGCGAACTGCAAACTGGCATGCAGTTCGCAATTCAAGCTTGAAAATTTTCAGTGTTCTTCTTGGGAAAATTTATTTCTTACTAACTTCATAAACCAAAAAGAAATAGTTTTAAAATAGAGAAAAAAATATTAGTCCAATTGCAAACTAGCCTTCCGCTCGCGATTCGAATTGCGAACTGCGAACTGCAGACCAGTTTGCAGTTCGCAATTCGAATCGCGAACCGCATGCTAGTTTGCAATTGACTTATGTTTTTTTTCTATCTTAGAACTATTTCTTTTTTGGTTTATGAAGTTAGTAAGTAATAAATTTTCACACGAAGAACTCTGAAAAGCTTCAAGTTTGAATCGCGAACTGCATGCTAGTTTGCAGTTCGCAATTCGAATCGCGAACCGCATGCTAGTTTGCAATTCGACTAAGAACTATTTCTTTTTGGTTTATGAAGTAAGTAAGTCATAAATTTTCCCTAGAAGAACACTGAAAAGCTTGAAATTTGAATCGCGAACTGCATGCCAGTTTGCAGTTCGCAATTCGAATCGCGTACCGCATGCTAGTTTGCAATTGGACTTGTGTTTATTTTCTCTATCTTAGAACTATTTCTTTTTGGTTTATGAAGTTAGTAAGTAATAAATGTTCACAAGAAGAACTCTGAAAAGCTTCAAGTTTGAATCGCGAACTGCATGCCAGTTTGCAGTTCGCAATTCGAATCGCGAATTGCGAACTGCGAACTGCAGACCAGTTTGCAGTTCGCAATTCGAATCGCGAACAGCATGCTAGTTTGCAATTGGACTTAGAACTATTTCTTTTTGGTTTATGAAGTTAGTAAGTCATAAATTTTCCCAAGAAGAACACTGAAAATCTTCAAGTTTGAATCGCGAACTGCATGCCAGTTTGCAGTTCGCAATTCGAATCGCGAATTGCGAACTGCGAACTGCAGACCAGTTTGCAGTTCGCAATTCGAAATCGCGAACCGCATGCTAGTTTGCAATTGACTTATGTTTTTTTTTTCTATCTTAGAACTATTTCTTTTTGGTTTATGAAGTCAGTAAGTAATAAATTTTCACACGAAGAACTCTGAAAAGCTTCAAGTTTGAATCGCGAACTGCATGCTAAATTTGCAGTTCGCAATTCGAATCGCGAACCGCATGCTAGTTTGCAATTCGACTAAGAACTATTTCTTTTTGGTTTATGAAGTAAGTCATAAATTTTCCCTAGAAGAACACTGAAAAGCTTGAAATTTGAATCGCGAACTGCATGCCAGTTTGCAGTTCGCAATTCGAATCGCGAACCGCATGCTAGTTTGCAATTGGACTTATGTTTATTTTCTCTATCTTAGAACTATTTTTTTTTGGTTTATGAAGTTAGTAAGTAATAAATTTTCACAAGCAAAACTCTGAAAAGCTTCAAGTTTGAATCGCGAACTGCATGCCAGTTTGCAGTTCGCAATTCGAATCGCGAATTGCGAACTGCGAACTGCAGACCAACTTCACAAATATCCCATATTATACAGTTGCCCAAGGAAATAGGCAGCAGACAAAGTGGGAAACAGTCATATATAGTCATTGCTTGATACAATAAATGCTGAATTATGGAGGAATAATTTCAATTTTTTATCATCAAGGATACAATATGACGCAATTTTGAAGCCTATGATTATCACCCCTACATATTTTTATAAGTTTTCAAAATTAAAAAAAAACACAGACGTAGGCACACATAGAGAACATTTTACGTAAGAGGTACATACAAAGCTGCCAAACAATCTAAAATTCTGAACAAAAATTGACAAATTTAGGAAAAGAAAGCAATCGAAGACGGTATTCAAACAACAACAAAAAACTATTCTATCTCTGCTTATATTTGGTCATTTCCATTGTTTGGCGTTTATTACTCTTGTCCCCATATAAATTAATTCAAATGCTTACAGAATGATATAATTTATGACAAGTGTCTGAAACTGTTCCATAGGTATAAATTCCTACTATGTAATTAATGTAAATGGTGCTATAAATTATACAAACATTTTAAATGATATCCGTTTCAAAATTGTCAGTAACGTATTTACCATGTTGTGAAATAATTTACAAACTAAAAATAAGAAAAAATATTTTATTAAAGTCGAACACATGTGAAAGTTTTAAACTAAAAGGTCAACACATGTCAGCATTCTTTATGATTGTTCTATCTATAAGTTTTATCGGAGAAACTTTTTTCTTATCTTTTTATACTTTTTGTGTCTAAAATGTTACTTTATGAACACCAGTTTTTTGTTTAGTTTTTGTTTTTTAATCTTCTGGACCATTTGCTATTGTAGTCATATTGAGTTTTTTTTTTATTTCTTTGTCCTACGTTTTAAGTCATGCGCCAGTTTTGTCTTAAATAACATAAAATTACGTAGTTGCAATGAAATCCTTTATTTACTAGTATTCCAGTCGTCCGTTTAGAACTTATGTATATATTGATTACATATTTTATTATATGAAAGATTTGTTTCCTTTTCTTGTCCGGGGGGAAAGTCCTAACCCTGACAAAAAATGTTTTCCTACGAACTGAATGATATACTTTAACAATAATAATAATAATATGTTTTCTAAACCTTATCAAGTTGAAGCGCGGCAGGCTTTGGCGTCAAGATTCAGTAGCGTCAAGCATCGTGTAGTTTTGCCTTTGATGTTATAGAATGTTTATTTTAGAAACTGAACTGATGCCCTTTAATTTTTATAGGCGGTATAAATTGTATGTTAAGTCCTTTGCCCTCTTGAAAACCATACAAGACATTTTTATTTTCTTTCTTTTAAAATAAACCTTTTTCTAAGCTAAGTCAAGGGCAATTGTGACGTTTGATGTCAACATGACAGATTTTCTTCTCGAGTGTGTACCCAAGACTGAGAATTAGAGACCTATTTGACAGAAATGACCTCAAGAAATCAAACCGTCATAGGAAGCTTGCAATAAATCAGATTGTCAAGTCGGGATGCGTCAATATTTCCGTGGTATGTATGATCACAGCTAATGCTACCGAAGTAATGGACACATATATTTGAGATACATGAAGCAATCTGAGAAAAGTGATAGAAAAGAGGGTAATTTTTTCAAAATTTTTCCCCTGAGTATGTTTAAAGCGACAAGTTACAATCAAAGTTATAGAAAGACATTGGAAATGCTACATGCTATCAAATTACGCTATTTGATTTATGAAAATCAGTTTTAAAGATTTCTGTCGTTGTAATTTACGTTTATTTTTTCAGATGAAATCTGTGGCCACCTTATGGAGCAAAAATAATCCAAGATAGAGATTGGTAGAGATTGACAAGACGATAATAGATTACAACTTTCAGAAGGAAGTCTCGGCCTTATAGTTTACAAATTTAACAACTTAGTAGAGGTCTGGTAGGAAATGTTGCACACCAAATTTAAGTGCGGCGTTTTTCATTATTGTTGCAATAGCAGAGTTTTTTCATGGAATAATATTCTTTGTACAACTTTAGTTTAATGCACAGAACCATGTTTCATTAATTTTTATTGAGTAATTTACGGGTTGATGTTAAAAATTAAAAAATGACAACGGGCACAGGAATCAGAGCTCACATTGAGCACGTTTTGTTCAAATGAGCTAAAATAAAAGGAATGATGACAATAACTTTAAGCGAACTATAGGTCCAACTACAGCAATAAATCTTCTAGGACAGACAAGATGACCCGATGAAGTCAAACACAACTGTTAAAGTTTAGCTTCTTGATTGAATTTTTTAAAATAAACTTTTCATCAAAGACAAGAAAGGGTTATAAAACCCTAAGCATTATTTCAGTTTAATAAATTCGTTCGTTCGACAACATGCAGAATAAATCAATATCATTATTTTATAATGTTTTCACATAAGGAAAAAAATGTCACATTTCAAATATTTTGTTTCATTTTTTTCTATTGTTTCTCTGTAATAAACGGAAAAAATGTCATTTAATATCTGTAACTCTAAATTTTATCCTGCAATAATAAGTTTGATATGCATGGTGTCATCTGAAGAAAAATCATTATTTTTAGATAATTAGATACATATCTTCTAGATGCTTCATTCTAGATGCTTCATTCAAGCTTGAATGTGCATAAAATACGTGATTCTGATTTTAATATTAACCGATTGGCCGAATTTTCCTTTTTCTAGCCTTTTTGCATATCTTTACAAATGTTCTGTTCAAAAAGTGTTGTAATAGCTTACTCCTAAAGTAAGATTCATGCCTAATGTCATCGTCCAAGAAAAATATTGTTTGAATGAAATACACTGGGGGAAAACGTTTATATTTAAAAAGCTGATGATAGATGCATTCTATCAACAACTTTTCGTGTTCTCGTCCTCGTGTTATCTCTTTTACTGCATTTAACTTACTACAATATGTAACTGAAGAAAACCATGTAAAATAATAAGTTTATTACTCTACTTTAACTTTCTTTGAAAGTTTGTCATAAGAGGCAGCAGATACATAAGTACTAATGTAATTAATAGCCCGTGGACAGTTCATGCATATCACTGTAATCTTATCTTTACTCCATTTGTGCTGTTTGGAATATAATGTGGGTTGTGAAGAAATCTTTGACGTATCTTGTTATATCATTAGCATCAAAATGTGTTCTCTTTTTCGATAAAATAATTCTACATTTACACATCAATCTTTCATAATAATAGGTATTCAAAAGTAATAGGCTTATTTATCCAATGACATAATAACATATTTTAGATATGTGAGCCAACATTCCGACATTCCTGCAAAGAAACGCCACAATTACTAAAAAGAATTATTTCTTGCCCGGATCCAGAACAAACTGCTTTAGGTTCAAGTAAAGCTTTCAGACAAAAGTAAGTTGTCAGGGCATAGTGAATATAAAAATGTTAAAAAAAATGAAGTAGGTATTTTAGCTTCGAGAGAAATTATATGCTGTTAGTACTGGAAACGATCTCTTGAGAAATATTATTATCGCCACGAAATATCAAGAAGCGGTGAAGACGGATTATCAAATTGCTAGTAAATACAGTGTGCCTGTCTCGATGAAATTTATTTTTATTACTTGTGTTTGAGTTACAAGTTTTGTCTATCTGAGAAAAAAATATCATGTCTAAACAGATAAAAAACTTTTATTTCAGACACAGTTTAAATTTGGTATCCCTGTGCCTGTAATAAATAGGTTACTGTGTTTCCATAAACTTTGTGTTTATATATATGTGTCTGAGAGTATTTCAGACCCAGTTCATTAAAATTAAATGTTGACAAAGATCAGAGGATGTATTTTAGTTTACGTCCCTTATAAAAAGAGTTGCTTGTCTTTGTTGGTCAATGAAGATGAGATCTTTTTTTTTTTTTTTGGGGGGGGGGGGGGGGATTTTTTAGGCTATTTATCGTAATCATGTTAAAATTTGTAACGAGGTATTTTGTGGACTCATTTTAAACTGTTGCCAACTTTTCACGAACGTTACTTATTTCAACTGCAAATTTTGCTATCTTCTCGCGCTCTTCACGTGAGAATATGTAATGAGCGTGAGTATGAGATAAACAAGTTGTGGATGTACTCCAACCATGTACGCAGAAATACTTGATGGGCACCACCACTTCAGCTATCAATTACGAGGTTGATTCAATAAAGCCTCTCATGGGTCTTTGTATGCCTAAATAATCAATTGGATCAAGTAAAATTCCACCCATCCCTTTAAAGTATTCCCCTGCTTGTACATACTTGGATGATCTGAAAGCTGCAAAGTAGTTTCCCTTTAGTATACTGTTTAAGACGTACTAGGGGCACTTCTAGCGGCAAAGCGAATCCTGTGAGCATATCTAGAGTAAGGGGAATGTTACGTGTACCTGAATATGGCGAATGATGTGGATGTTCAATCTAAATGACTTTTATTCCTGTTCTAAGAAAATATGTACACTATGACGTCTTTGGGAATGAGCTGTATGCCTTTAAAACATTTACACGTACGTTTATTGTGATAGGTTATTTTTTATAGCAGAAGATACTTTATTTTTGTAAATATTGTAGGTGTTGAAATTCTGCTCTGTTCATAGAATTAGTACGATGGGATTACTAGAATTAAAGAATTTTTTTTCTAAATATGTTGTCATTTTTACAATGACCAGCCTTGTCTGATTTTACTCAGCTGTACTTTTTGTTATCTATGGTCAGGGTTTCGACAATTTTCTGCTGGTTAATTTCCAGAGTTTTCCAAGACTTTTTTCAGTAAATTAAGACTCCACAGCTGCAAAATGTGAAGCTTTTTTACATCTTACACACATTTCATCGCTTGTCTGGGATTACACCTCGTGTGATATGTACATTGCACTCAAGTAAGTATTATACCAAGGCTAATTCGTCATTCAATGACAGGTACCCGGCCAGGAAGCAGTTTACATATACTAAGAAGACTTAACTCCTGACAAATTGCTAAAACCTGAGGTAATTTTTCATTTAGAAAATAAATTTTGTGTTTCCGTGATATATCGGATTGTATAATACGATTTGGAGTTCAGGTATGTAGTAATTAATCACGAAGGCCAATTAAGAAGGTACATTCCAGTTACCTGTTGTAGAGAATCAGTCATCAGGTCAAGTTGCAGTAAACCTTCTCTTTAATTGACTTCTTTCGAATATTTCCTAAAAAATGAAAAAGTAATGTTTAATAATGATTTTGAAGTTAGCTATGAGTTTTGAACTGGTTACTGGATATTCATTACCCAGCTCAGTTTGAACTCCCAGCCAGCTGGCTGTTGGGTATTTGATCCGAAAGAGCCAAATAACCAGATGAGATCGAATTCTTAGCTAGCTATGAGTTGGGTATTCAACGAAACGAATACCCAGCTCGATTCGAATTCCCAGCCAGCTGCGAGTTGGGTATTCAACGCGAAAGATCAGAATGCCAAGCTGAGATCCAAATCCATAGCTAGCTAAGAGTTGGGTATTCCCTTTGTGAATCGCCTCAGTTCTAATATATTATAAAGAATATTTCAATAATTTCTTTTGGGTCGAATATCCAACTCCCAGCTAGCTGGGAATTCGAATTGAGCTGGGTATTTGTTCATTGAATACCCAACTCCTAGCTTGCTAAGAAATCGATCTCAGCTGGGTATTTGACTTTTCCGGGTCGAATATCCAATTTCCAGTTTGTTTGAAATTTAAACTGAGCTGGTTAATGAATATTCAATACCCAATCCCCAACTAATAGCTAACTCCACTCACATTGTTTAATCAAATTACTCAAACACAATTCCATTATACCGGATCAGGTTTTCAGATTTCCTGAACTATAAAAAAATCTAGTTTTATTCTATTTTGACATGCAAAGAGAAATCTATTTCAAGAAATAAAGAAAACATCCAATTTCTACAGGAAACTAATGGAGTATTTAACTTGAGGAAGAGAGCAAAAATATGGAAATTTAAATGCAGATCTGAAAAAAACGAAAGTAATAAAAAAGAACTAATAAAAAGATACAGGGTCGATATCTTCTTCGCCATAAGCTTTCACAATCTGAAAAGAATCGTGGAAATTATAAGACTACGAAAAGGTCGAAATGTCCGTAAAAACAACTTCTTTTAGTCTTAAGAGAATAAAAAATTTTAAAAAGCGCTACTTTTGAATTAACGCCATGACCTCGGCAGACTTCTAAGTGAGTCTTGCGGCTAGAGTTCATTAAGGTGCATGCGAAGTGTTAAGTTTGGAAGCTGAAAGAGAAAGGACTTCCGTGTTATGGTCAAGGTTAAAGTTTTGTGACAAACAAACAAACACATAGACAGACCAAAATCAATATGTTCTCCCTCCGGGGGCATAAAAAGAAAAAAATAAGTGCGGATAAGATAGTGCGGCTGTCCAGACAAGAAATTCATCTACCATGCATAAACGAATGAGTTCCAATCAGACACACAATTTAATACCCTTAATCGGGCCCAACTTCTACTATATCCTCAATTTTACATATTCGTTCAATATTTTGTTGTTTGCTTAACTGTGAAATGCATAATCAGTTTTCATCTACCTTATTAAAGTAATGTTTGTTACATAACCCACGGTATGTAATCGTTCCAGGTTGATTTGGACTAATTTCCCGTTCCTGAACTGATTCGGATTTCAAGCACCGGATTGATTCAATGACAGCGATCCAAACAACTGAGTCGATTTTCTGATGGTCTCTAAAAAAATAGTTTTTAATTTATTTTCACTTTATTATTCGTAATATAACTGGTACCACGGAACATTAAGATGTTTAGTTAGTATGTAAGCACAAACGTCCTTATATTTCCCTGCATGCTTTAAAAGATTTAAGTGATTTTTTCAAGAAAAACAACATGTAAACTTAATTTTATTAGTTTTTACTCCTTTTGAAAGCAGAAAAAGATAGAAGAAAATGTGTAATTGAGGTCAGAAAGACCCATTTTGACTAGGAAAGTTAATATAAATAAAAATTAATGCTTAAAACCATTCTGTTACAAAAGAAATTGTCAAAAATGCAATTGTCTGGATGGAAACGGGCTGCCTTTGGATCCGTTGCTCCAGATTTTCACATGGAAGTAATAAAAAGACGAACTACAAATTCATTACTGGATAGAATGTTTTAACAGAAACATTAATGTGCAGCGGAATGTATTAATTTATTTCTTAAACCAAAATATAATGAAAAAATTATCATTAGGACGATTTATTTACATTTTTGCGCGTGTTTATGCAACTTTTTTATCAACGTGTGTAATTTGTTTTTCAATTTTAACAATTAAAAGACCGCATATCAACCTTATAAAGTTGTATATATATTTCCTTAGTTATATCATGTTCCGTGCAACTAAGATATTGAAAGACTTACAGCTAGAAATGATTTTATTTTGTTTTTTTCTCTGCCTTCCCAAAGCTACAATCCATTTTAGATGAATCAATCCGGTGCTTGAAATCCGAATCAGTTCGAGAACGGGAAATTAGTCCAAATCAACCCGGAACGATTACATACCGTGTAACCATAGGCATATTTTCCAAAATTAAGATGTATTTGCTAAATTGTGTTGCTCTTCACAATTTGGCAGATGAAACATATTAGTTGGATTATACGTTAATTCAATCAATCAAAAATAAATTTGAACACGGTAAGTTATCAAGATAACATACTGGATATAACGAGCCACTTGTTCGTTAGATAAATGAGCGCAGGCCTCATATGTTATATTTAACTAAACATCGTAGGTAAGTATCACCATCTGCGATCACATTGTAGCTGCTAGGCATACATAATAATTATGTTCCACTTTAAAAACCACCAACACATAAAATAAGCAGTTGTGCTCGAAGCATAGTGCAAAGTCTATAAAATTGGAAACAGCTTATTTAAAAAGATAAATATATTAAGATTGTGAAAATAAGTTCTTTTTCTTCTTTTTTTATTTTTTCAGATTTTTTAACATCAAACTTAGATTGTCTAAATATACATGTTTCATGAAGTGCTTGCAGATTCTCATTACAGTGCAAATTTGATAATATCGAACGTGTTTGAAGTATGTTAAAGGCAATATGAAGAAGATCCTTCTAAAAGATAAAGTCACATTTTAACACTGTCTAGCACGCAACATGCAGAAATGCATGCAAATTATAATAACAACTGTCACTGAATAGCATGCAATCAGAAGATGTCATTATATATACATTTATAAAACAATCTGCTTGATCTTCTAAGAATAGTGTTCTTTACATTAAGCCTTCTGTTCGACATGCAACTGCTATTGTACTTTTTGCTTTAACAATTCATTTCTCTATGCTAATGACCTTTTTCAAAAGGAAATATCCGGATAAAGTGCAGTCATTAGATAGATTGTATGCCTTGAAAAGTTACATTTATATTGTGATATGTTATACATTTGCAACTATGCAAAATTTTCCATATTAATGTTGTGTTCAGAGGAAACAGGAAGTTTTCCGTTTTAACCAAGCTTAAAATTGGGTACAATTTTAGTCTGATTACATACTATATGTGAGAGTCAGTTCTTTGTAGCAGGTTTTGCTAGACATTCATTTCTGTATGTAATAGTCAAGTATTCGAAACTGAATATACGCTACCTTAGTAACCATGTGAATACACTACCGTTACTTATCAATTGTAATTTATGATATTGACCATGAACTTTAAACGTCCAATAAAGGTGAACGAATATCCCAGCGACCAAAAAAATCTTAACACCAATTTTCATTGGTTGAAAAGATCATCTGACTGCAAAAATTATAATAAATAGACAGATGTTTTCTCACAATTTTGTAAATATTGAACTAAGCGTTTACGTTACCTAGACTCCGCAACATTTAAAGACAGCAGTAAAACGTCCGTAAACAATATTACAATCGTGTTTTAAACCCTTTTGTTATTTTTATACGTTTATTTACGTATACATATTAAAATACTTTGATCAGTAAAATACAGAAGTAACATGCGTACATGCATTGTTTGTTTACATTTTGGGTTGTCAAATATATTTATGTGACGATTTGTTGTAAGCTTGTCACTGATTGGCTGAAAAAAACTGTGGATTTCCCTGTCTAAGAATTGAAATATCGTTCTGAAAATTGAATTTTAGCAGAGGTAAGAAAGTGAACGGTAGTGAAACATTCGACCAATTAGCAGGAGAGTAAACTGAATATAACTGAACCCCCGCCCAAACCACCCCCCCACCCCCAACCCCGCGCCCCTACTTCAGGATTAACTTTAAGTATTTATCATTTTGTAATCAAAATATTTGATAGACTAAATGCAATTTGAGGGGAATCATTTTGATGTTTTGGTTGTTTTAACAGCATTATGATATTTAAGAAATCTGCTTGGTCGTCGTCATGTCCATCTTATTCTGCCCTAACCTGTTTCCTTAGCAGTAACATTTACGATTTGTCTTTTCCCCGTTGTTACTTTTATGTTACTGTGATATAAACCTGTGAAAGATGAAACAGAAAATTATCATACCAGTTTCAGCAAGTATTTCTATATTGTTCCAAAAAACCTGTCATCTACTACTATACACTTAGTTTGCCCTCTTTCCATAAAGGATGGTCATCAGACTGATGACAAAGTCTTGTTTTACGAACAGACAAAATGTGTTATATTTGAAAATAAACCATTGAAATGATAGATAAGTTGAAAGATTGTCATTAGCCACCCTGTCGATCAATTTCTTTTTGAAGACAATTTAAGAAGAAAACTACCAGCAATACAATTACGATTCCTAAAGGCTAAATGTGTGCAAGAAGTAAAATATTAAGTAGATTTATCACTGCATTTTCTTCAACTCCATCTATATCTTCATGCCCGTCTAGTGAATGCCTTTCAGTTTTAATCATGTTTCATTATAACCTGTAGAGTTATTGCATATATTTTTTTTTCCCTTAATGCCTTGTAACATCAAAGTGATAAATGGTAGACAGAAGGAAGTATCTCAGTCAAAAATTCTTAATTTGGGTTAAAATGATTTTGAAATAAATGTTATGTCAAAAATTGTACAAATGTTCATTAATAACGTCACTCATTAAGAGCTGTGTTTAATGTATATTGAGAAAGAAATTGAGACATGAAGATACTGAATGTTACATGATGCTAACAGTATTAATCTTATATATATTTTTAGTTGAAACCGATGACAAAACGTGCTGTATAGTGGTATTAGTATAGCTGGCATGAAAAGTAATAATTTGATTATGTACCGATTTAACTTGAGGCCCATTTTGGCAAAGCAATGATCATGTAAAGAAACGCACCTATTGTCCATAGATAAGAACAGATCAGTAGTCTTTAAATGTTACTGTTTCACATAATGTTTCCCTGGCTCCTAACATTTTTAACAACTTAAAAAAAGAACAAAAAATATCTCAGGCACGTAAATAACTAAACAGACACTGTTAATTTTTGTTCGTCCATTGTTATCAAATGAATGGGTTATGCTTTGGATCTTGAATAGTATGGAAATATGTGTTTCTTTTTCATTGTCTTCTAACATGTAATGTCAATTTGATATCTCATTGATTAGTGTTTTACGTATAGTGCGTCAATACACTTTCTTTTTAAAAATGTCCTTGTCTTGAAAATGACATAAATATCTGCTTTTCTTATATGTTTATTTTCAAGTCAACGTGTTGTCCCAGATTATTAAGTAGACAAGGTTTTCAACTAAAAAATTAGAACTGATATGGAGGCCGATGCTTTTACTTGTCTTTGATCTATAAAACTTTGCTTGTAGGCAACTCAAATTTCAGATAAATGACAAAAACTAAATTCAATTACCCTGCGTTGGATAAGATATGCTTAAAATATAGAGCCATTTCTGCTCTAAATCATGAGAAGTCCCCCTCCGGCATGAACATGTTGGTTAAACATTCCCTTTCAGTACTCATAAATATTTAGTTTACAAGGTTAACTCACTAAATGTTTTTGATATTATGCCTCTAGTAGATAAGAAAACCTGTCAAAGCTAGTTTTCGACGTCAGTCTTCAGTCCGTTGCATATTTGTTTGACATGAAATGCCGATCCGAAAAAAGCACAATCCATATTTTTATATTAGAAGTAAGTGTCGTCAACATTTTACTTCGAACGACGTTTCCAAAACAACTCCAAAAACTACTGAGCAAATTTCAATCAAGATTTACAACGTTATTCCTCAATTGATTCTCTTTCAAATTTCTTAAAATAATATACGTACATGTCTGAATGCCATGGCAACCGACAGGAAAACTTTAAAAATATTTCCCCAGAAACCGCCTGCTAAAACTCCCCAGAAATGTTCCAAAGATGACCCTTTATATTTTTTTCAAGCTAAGCTGGTTCCAAGAAAAACATGACCATCAGGGGCTTTGACAAGTCAACAAATAGGGACAACATTTGCTCTATCTTGTGTAAAATATAAAAAATATTTGAAAACATCGTGTCTATAATAATAAACCCTGGGGCTTCGATATTTGATGTGCAGTATGTCAAGTGGACTTCTGCTATTTTTTTCCAACCATACCATTTATGTTCAGGTTGGTCCCATCCAGGGATCAGTTGACCTAATTACTTAATTTCTCAACGAAAGTTAGCCTAAACTTGACTTTGAATTGCTACCATACTTTCAAGTTTTTCATGCTACAGCGATAACACTTGAAATATATGCACATTTTTAAAGAAGGTTTCAATGGTGTAATACAATGGTACTTAGGTTAACGATATAGAGCCATCGTGGCCAATTGCTGGAAATAAATCTTCAAAGATTTGCAAAACTTCTTCAAGTTGTATATGCCTTTCAGTAGAAAGACTGCCAATGATGATTGAATAAATAAGTGAACTACAGGTCTGTTTCGCCATAGTAAATTTGTAAATGCTTAATAGAATGTTTCGGATCTTATTTTCAACGCAAGTGAAGGAAGAAATTATAAAACAATTCTTCCAAACCCTTGGTAAAACAGTTATTGCCTTCATTATTTTACTAAAACCTTTGCCACTGTAAAACCAATCAAAATGGCTTAATATACATGTATATGTTCATTGAATTATAGGTGAAAATAACTTTTTGCTACGTTGTAGATATTTTTTCTTATTACTTCTGACTATCGCAGTACAAGTATTGTATAGATGCCGAACATTGTATATTATTTTCATTTTTGAATCTTTGTACTGTCTTACCTTCTTCCAGAATTAATTATATCTGTTTGATTGATGGAAAATAAACATGCATGGGTAAAATAACTTGACATAGAATAAGAAAAAAAATCAACGGTTTTACTTTCCTTAAAATTTAACAATAAAATGATAATTGTTTAATTCCAAAAAAAAGAAATAGCCTTAGTTTATATAATTAAAAATAAAAAATTATCAGACTTAAGCGAAATAATTAAAATAAAAAAACCGTGAAAACATATAAGATGAGGACTTTTTTATGTGAATTAAATGAATTACTAGAAAAATCATAAAATCATGAAAATGTCTGAAAACAATGTGTTTTTTTTACAATGAAACATATAGATAAATAAATGTCTTTATCTAAAATGCGTTCTCATTTCAGATAATTTCAAGAACATTTGTAAACAGTAGCAATGTAAAACATTCTGTTTAAACTGTTCAAACAATGCTCGCCTAAGACTAAATATACACTTATTATGGAATGGAATGATGTCGTGTTCAATCTTGCACAAATGCAAACGGCAACAAATAGCAATATTCTGACAATGAACACACGACATTCACTTGAAACAGGTAACTAATTAATTATGTAAGTAGCAAAACTATTAGACATCGGTGATGAAGGTAACTCATTAATCATCTAAGCATACCATTATGGAGATGTAATAGGCTTGCAATTAGAAAAGGACATAAGTAGATTGTACGTAACAGCTTGTCCTTTTATGTACGGATTGTGGCATGACTTTTCTCGACAAAATTCATTTATTAGTCTACTTTTCACTGGGTATAAAAGAGGTGATTATAAGCAATAAAAAGTCTGTCTTTCTTTGGATATGAAAGAGGCGACTTCAAGCAATTAGTAGCTCGTGGCAACAAAATAAGCAAAATTGCATCTGTTTGACTTGTCGGTAAAATTTAGAAATAGAGACAGATTAACGTATCATATATTTACCATGATCGTCTGAATGTTATATTTTTGTTACAATATAATACGGCACCAATGCGGCAACCTAAACTAGTTTGTACAAGAGTTAAGAATTAAGTTTTAATCTTAAAACTAAAAGAACCTGAAAGTATTTAATACAAATAACAAATACTGAACTGAACGGGGTTTTTTTTTTTGTAGCTTTTGTAGATTAAGTCTGAAAATATATAATTGTCTTTCTATTTAATTTGTTAAGATTAATCGACTTGTAAAACGTAACGTCCATGATATAGTAAAAAATTGAATTCTACTATTAGCAAATAAACATGCACTTGAAGACAGCTCTGACCTATTTTTATCTGTTTCATTTTTGTTTAAGACTTTCATTAAAATAAGACTCCGTTACAGTATAAGCAGGTTATAGTATTTTCCATTCTTTTTATCTAAAATACAACCATTAATATGCTGGATTCAACAAAATGAAACTCGTGGATCCTGATAAAAAGAAATAATATCTAAAAAGATCATCTGTCTGGGTTACCGTAAGACTATTTCCGACGACTGATAGGTTAATGCTTGTCTAATGGTATCCAGATACAAAAAGCGTAGGTGTTAAGTGATTCCCTTTGACTTCAGCTAGACTCTGTCTGATAATGTCCTTTATATATCCCATTTATCGATATTGACAACCTAAAATCAGTGTTTGCAAAAGCTAATCAAGTTATCTTCGTCCATTAAAAACAGACTGCATGTTTCTCAAATTAAAAAAAAATATATAAGACATTGATAAATAACGTTTGACAAAATTATAATTTAAATGTGGAGGTAAATTTAAACTGACCTAAAAGTATTTTCTTTAAATATAAATACAACCTTTTTATACCTTAGTCTTAAAATTGTGATTTTTTCATTTTGGCGGTTTTTTATTCTCTCTTCTTGGCTTAAGTTATTGCCTTACTGGATACGAATTTCTGGACAAATGCTTTATGATTAAAATATTCCTTTGAATATTGTCAGAAAGTGCAAATGCTAAAAAAAGAATTTTCTATGTCTAAAAATTTTCCTTTTAATCTGAAATATATAATGGTTTTATAAATGTTTGGTGTTGTTGCTTTTTTAATGTCAGGCAGGTAATAAACATAACATATAATTTTCAAGCACTTAATACGAGACATATATTTAGGGATTATCTAGGTGGTGATAGGCTTGAGGTTATCTTATTATATTTAAGCTGGTGTGCAGTACAGTCATTTGATGTATTTTCGGTGGAAAAACGTTGCATTTGTATATGTTACAACCTGCCAAGTGATGGCTGTTGAATGTTAGATGAAACAGAATCTGAAATGTTTCCATAACTTGCTAAAGTTTACAAATCTCCTACAACAACATCTACAATGATAATGAAATTGTGTAGTTTTTCAATAAAATGTATTATTTCGTCCTTGTTTAATCATTTCAAAATTCAAAAGTATGCGTTAACAAACAAGAGTGCAAAGCTGTTTCTTATTATTCTATCCATAAAATAGTATTTCTCTCTTATGATGTTATTTATACCCTTGAAGTCAGTTACTAGTCTTACAGTTTGCAAGCTTGTGCTGTAGTAATGGCTTTCATTCCAAAAACTATGTTATTAAAAATGAAATTTATTTAAAGTGCTAATAGTGCATCTTCATATGCAAATGTATGTAATTAAAGCTGTCAATCTGTTTGCCAGTGCTTCATCAGTCATCGCTCTTTTTTATCTTCTTGATATCCAGAAGGTTTTGGAATGTTTCAGAACTCACGAACCTCGTTTGACTAAAGATCCTGTTCCCATGCGAATCCTGGCAGTTCAAGATTATTTGTTATCTGCTGTTCAATGTTAATTTATCATGTATTATCTAAAAAATATCTTGAGCGTATGTTCTGCAAAATTTTGATCTTTAGTCATTGCGTAGACTTTGCATGAGCTTTTTGAAATTCAGATTTATGATTACAAAAACAGCAAAATGTTGCTATAATATTTTACACAGAAAAAAGTAAAACACGTTGACTGCATTCTTTGTTTTGTTGAAATGTTCTCATTGATGACACAGAGCTATCTATTGCCTCAGAATTATGTAAAAAAAAATGGAATCCTCATTTTAATGTATTTTCAGTTTAAACACATTTATTTTCAAATTTTGGCGAAAGTTTTTAACTAATTGTTATCATGTACATTTAGCAATTCCTTTCAGTTGAATAGGATGAGCATTTTATGTCAAAAGTTATGTCTGTCTGCCGTTTGCTGGTACAAGCTTGTGACTTGAAAAAATGAACTTTTTAGCAAATAATCTTGCCGAAATTTGCCTAAAACAGATTTAAGTTGTAGATCTAATAACAACACAGCAAAAACAGAGTTCTTAATTTATCTGTCAATACATGTTTCGCCTTAGCATCATCAGTTGACAAAACAGATGAAATATATATGAGGAAAAATGCAATCTTATTTCTTGTTTCTATGTCATATCTTAGACTTTTTCGAAGTTCAGGTTGTGTTCTAACGTTATCCTTAGAATGCTAGTACATGTATTGAACTTTCTCTCTATTGAGAAACATGTTATTTAATAATTTATTATCTCCGTATTTCTTTTTGCGTGCTTCCATTCCGGTACAGAAGAAAATAACAATCATTCAGAGCACTGACCTGAAATTAAATAATTCAAAAGAGCAGTTTTGGCTAGATATGAGGTTTCGCCAGTCAAGAAATCACGGAAATGTTGCTGATTGTCCTCATTTGCATCCTGACCGTTATGTGACCTGTGAAAACGTCGTGTTCCCCTATTGTGAGCAAAACATATTACTGAGAAAAAATTAGGAAGAGATTGGCTGACAGTTCTGTGATGATTCAACGAGTTGCAAGACAACAATTTTGACTTCTCTGATTGATGGATTGATGCGTCTGTCACAGCTCTTGGCCTTGCAGTGGAAATCTGTCAGTACTTTGTATGTGAAGTATGATCTCGATAGTTATTTAAGATTGATGTGTCTGTACTGTAGAAGTACCTTAGCATGATATATCTGTACTGTACAAGTATCTAAGCATGATGTATCTGTACTGTATAAGTATCTGAGCATGATGTATCTGTACTGTAGAAGTATCTGAGCATGATGTGTCTGTACTATAGAAGTTTCTGAGCATGATCTATCTGTGAACTTCTCTAATGCTCCATTTCTTAGTATTTCTATAAATGTTATGGTAGTGTTTTAAAGTAGAACCGTTTTTACAACACACATTGTTATTAATAACAAGTGGATATATCTATTTATTCTTCCAAACAGTGGACGGAAGGACTATAACAAATAGAACAAGGCCAGCACTTGACCATATATTTTGGACTTAACCAATAAATTTTTGGTGTTCGGAATACTTTATTGTATTATTTTGTTTAGTAATTCATTTAAAATTTTCATGCTGTATTTAATGTCGTATATTTTTATGATAATAAATCTTGTACCATAGTGTATTTCTTTCATTACGCCTGGATTGTTATATTAATTTCAAGCGAACAAGTGAATATGTTTCACTTTATTGATCATCAGTGCCTGTCGTACAAAGACGTGTCTTTTACTACATTTGATATGAAAGGAATAAGAATTTTCACAAGACCGGTCGATTCGCAGTGCGACTGATGAATGTGTACGGAAAATTACTGTAAGTGCTCGTTATATAGCTAGATATTGACGAAGAAAATACCATTTCGAAATTCCAGGACAATATATGTAGTGAAAACCTGTACATCTAATACAATTCCAATAACGATGGAATAACTTTGTTTACGTTATTGCTGAGTAATGAGAAAGAAACTGCGACAGTCCTTATTAAATTGAAAGATTTCTAAACCGTTTTGTAGCCATTTTTATGAGAACGGGTTACCATAAAAGACCAATAAACCTTGCGAGCAATACCATTTACGTACATTGTATAATGCCTTCCGAAAGAAATTGGACTCAAGAATTCGCGATGTAAACTAACATTGAGAGCAATCGCCTTAAACTTGTAATAAATGAAAATGAAATAACTCGAGCAAAAGAGTGCCTCAGTAAAAACAAAGGACTATATGGTAGCACAAGGTATCTAGAATTTTAGCATTTATTTCCACTGCTGAATAACATTTAACAAAAGCATGGTGCCTGTAGCACGTGATTATTGCTAGGGGTTGGGTAAAACATGACAGAATCTCTCGATTCAGCTAGCATTTTTAAAGATAACATTCTTAATTCAGTATACACTTCGATCAGATACGGAATCCTGGTCATAACAATAAGACATCCACTGATTACCAGTTTAAAGTGAAACGAGAGCACCGCTGGGCGGAGCATTATATGCCCGAAGGGTGTTTTTTGTATGATGCATTTGTGATAAAGGGAGGAAACATGTTTTTTGTATGATGCATTTGTGATAAAGGGAGGAAACATTAGACTTTGAAATTAAATGATTTACTTTAAATTTTGATTTTTTTTATTTATAGTATTTTGATTTTTAACCTTGTATGATTTTAATTTTAGAGTTCTATAGATATTTATCATATCTGAATTTTAGGTTTTACGTGTATAAATGTCAGTATTACAGAAGTTATGTTCATGCTGTGATGCATGGTTTTCAAGTTATAGTGCAGAAATATTGATATTTTTTGTTGATTGTCACCTTGACCGTTTATGTTATTACCCCGAACAGTATAGGGATCAATAATCTAAGAAGTTTGAAGTCTGTATGGGAAGTAGTTGGTCTGTATGGGAGGTAGTTGCTAAGTTATACAGCAGAAATGCTATTCAGTATTTAGGTCATTGTGACCTTGACATCTGACCTACTGATTCTAAGATGTATGGAGGTCATTTTCTCGATGTAATCAATCATCATATGAAGTTTGAAGTCTGTATGACAAATGGTTTACAGCGGAAATAGTTTTCAGTGATTAGATCACTGCGACCTTAACTTTTGAGCTACTGACCCCAAAATCAATAGGGGTCATTCACTCAATGTGTGCAACCATTACTTGAATTTTTAATCTTTATGACAAACGGTTGTCGAGTTACATAGTGTAAATGATTCTAAACATTGAGGTCACTGTGACCTAGACATTGACATACTAACCCCAAAATGTATAGGAGTCATTTACTCAGTATGTGCAATCGTGATATAAAGTTTGAAGTCTCTATAACAAATGATTATCAAGTTATGTGGCGGAAATGGTTTTCAATGTTAAGGTCACTGTTACCTTTACCTTTAAGCTACTGACTTCAAAATTAATAGGGGCTATCCACTCAGTGTGGACAATAACACTATAATAATATGCCCCTTCGGGCGTATAAAAATGAGCATTTTTTACGAAAAGTGCAACTGCGTATATCTTTATTCGGTAATGGTTTATTATATGTGAAATAGCATGTAGAAAACGGTTTGTAAAACTCTACCCGTTGCGTCCAATGACACATAAAGCTCAGCGAAGAACATATCAAAAAACTATTGCATTTGAAAGGATTTTCCAATTTGAAAATCCTATGTGTGGAACACGTTATAATAATGTTATGCATGGGACACATAGTTAGTGACATCGCCATTTTCTGTTAACAAAGACCTAAGGTAATGTTGTGTTTGCTCTGAAACTTTCTTATAAAGTGATTTATTTCCACTATTCACAACATTTTAAAAATAATACTCTTCCAAGATCTTGTGACGCTTAAAATACCTAAAACAATTTGTAAGCGTTTAATAGAAGAACGTTATACGTTAAATTCTCAAAAATGTAAACAGAAAGCTTCCATTTGGCTGCGATTACGAATGATAAAAATATCCCGGTAAAATAAGCAGTTAATTTGTATGAAAAGTCTGGTTATCTTCGACTAGATTGCTACACAAATGATTTAGTCAATATATATATATATATATATATATATATATATATATATATATATATATATATATATATGAAAAAGCATCCTACAGTTGATGAGTCGGTAGAGAACGTGATCTATCAAAGAATATAATTCAAAAATAAGTAAAAACGACCGGGAAAGTTTTGTTCTATAAGAATTCATTAAATTTATTATCATGTAAGGAAATTTAAACCTTACAAAGCGGTATATTGGCTATTACGATCTTCTGTGTCCTTATATGTTTTTTCTTCTTAACGATTGGTTTATATTTTTGGTGAAATGAATATCAGATTCAGTATCAGACGTTTTAACAATAGTATACAGCATTGCTTTGATATTTCGGATTGTGATTCATTTTTCTTAAGCTAAAGCACTGCGCTCACTAACTGGAGTCCCAACAGCACATATACACCTTAAACGAAAGTATTTTATATGAATGGTCCTTTTATTTGACTTGAAGCAAAAATGTCTGGCTTTATTCTTAAGCAAGCGGGAAAAAAATGATGCGTCTGTTTTAATGTATTATGTTTGACATATATACGTGACAGGATAAACAAAAATTTAAAAATTGAGCTGAAGGTGATAGAAACTTTGTTCTTTTAACACAAGCAGTCGTAATAAATAGTGTATATTAATGAAAATCTTTGTAATTGAATATGCCTCAGAGACAAGCATACTATTTGGAAGAATGTCAGAAGAAACTAAATTATATAAAAATAATTAATATGGACAAAAAAAGCAAAATGGGAATTCTGGTTCTTGTACAAATTATTTTTTTTTAACCAGTGTTATTCATATAAAAGATTATGAAGTTTAATGTTTAGTTTATACCAATTTTTTTTTTTCGATTGTGGAGGAAGCTTTTTAGCCTATAGACACACTCTCGAATCCGTTCCTGGAACTAACCAGTACTAAGCAATGAGTGTAAAGTTTCTTTGCTCAAGTAAACAACAGCTTGACCCTGACAGGGTTTGAACCTGTGCGGGTAGCAATCCTTTGACTACTAGTGCGACGTGTTAACCACACGTTTACATTTCTTAGGAGTAATGCAGAATAAAACAACTTAGCGTTGGTGATACCTGCATTAGAAGGCAAAAGGATTAGTGTGGTCTTGCTAAATATTCTTTCGTTTACGGCTCTCGTTCATTTTATTTTGGCTGAATACTTTTTGATCTTGCCATGGCGAAAAAAAATACAAAGATAAGATAATAAAATCAAAAGACTAGATACGTACAGGAATTACTTTTATATCAAATCATTTCAGGTTACATTTTTGTAAACTACCGGAGTATGCACTTTTTTCCGGTTAAAGTAATACAAATGTAGTTCTGGGAAGACGCTCCATCCTCTTCGTTTCTTGCAAAAAGTAATATTTAAATTGTCTTCTTTGTCTCTAGGTAACTTCTTTGAGTTCGGACTATAATTCCTGTTAGAAATATAGTTTCTCGAATTTAGTGATGAGTGCACGTGAGCACAAGCAGACATTATTCGCAAAATGCCATCACCGTCATCTAACCCACACGAGTAAGAAATACCAACTGACCGACGAGTAATTAATACTTCTTTCGCAACAAATAGGTCAGCCACAAGCACAGAGCAGTTATTGTATCAAAACAACTACTCTCCCAAAGATAACAACTATCTGGTCTTCTAAACCAGGGTTCTTCTGGTGCATTTAAAGGCATTTTGATCTTTAATTTCTTATATAAAAGTATTTATTTATGTTTGATGAACAAACGATATGTTGTTTAATGTAAGAATGGCTTAAACATTACCTGAAAAATTAGTGAAACTGAGCCCATCAACGCCTAATCTCTGTGTTCATGCGAAGAAAAAAAATATAATTATCTTCAAAACTCGAGGTAAGCAAACAAAACAAATTAGTAATATTAAGGTTTACCCATTAATGCAGTTTTATCACCAATCAAAATCAAATTCAATATGAAAGACAAACAGTGTTTCTTAATTAACCACTTTCTACTATTACATAACCACACCTAACTGTTTTCCCCAATAACACTTAATCACATTAACACTTGTGCATTTTGCATGCGTAACTTTCCTAGTGCTACTGTTTCTATTTCCTGCAACTCATTTCTGCTACACAAGGTGTCTGTGAAAAAAGTTTTTATACTGAATTTGCTGCATAGTATTTGCTTCAAAGTATGTCAAAATAGTCAGACATAAACTGATCACTCGTTTTTATTTATATTTCATTTTTATTTTATTTTTTTTATATTTTATTTGTTTTATAAATTGAGTGGTAAATGTTATCTGACATTTCAAGAAAAGTAAACGGCATTTCAAATAGAACGCTTTTTTTCAGAAGTATTTGAATCATTTCAGTCAGTTGATCTAATTACGATAAACATGCGCTTCTGAAACACGTCTCCTGGTGGTTATAATAAGCAATGCCATTATAATTATATCGATAATGTATACTGAAATAATTAACCTGAGTGACAAGGAGCATTTCGGATAAGATAAAGACATGAAGCGAAATGAAAGACTTCATAATGATTGGCTTATTTAAGATACTGAGGTATTTGTTGTGTAAAATTTTTGACGCCATTTATAATGTTAATGGCGTATTGTGATCTGAAAATATGGCGGGCGGAAAATTTTAGGTCGAACAGTTTTTGCTTTAAAATATGCTCGTTTAGAGATCAGTTGGATTATTTGTGATAAAATTCTTTATTCTAATTGGAGATAATTATTGTGTGACGATTGTCGAATGCTCTGAAAAATCTGGATAATGTGGGAACGGTAAATTTTTAGTCTGATAGTGAAAGTGATGTATTTCGTGGAGCTCAATGAAGGGTAAGCAGAATAAAAAACGAACTAAATCACAAGCTTCCCCTGATACAGAAATTGCAGTTTCTGATAAAAGACCTTTAGTGGATAGGAAAGCGAACACGAGAATGGCACAGAATACTTCCCCCACTTCAAATGCTCAAGGGTTCTTAGCCCAAATGCCGGTTTATCAAAACTCAGCTGGACAGTTCTTTTCGCCTTCGCAACATGTTTTTATGACACCTCCTCAATCAACACAAGTTCAAGTACCCCAAACCCCGCAATCACCTTCAAGTATAGACTTTCAGTTGTTATTTGAAAAATTGGAAAATAAACTGGATTCAAAATTGGGAGCAATTGATATCAAACTACAAAGGTTAGAAAATATTGAAAAGGAAATAGTAAGCTTGTCACAAAAAATGAACTCAATGGACGCCAGGGTAAGCTCGCTTGAATGTAAACTGAGCGATTTTAACTCTAAAATCAACGACCTTGAGAATAGCCGAGCATTTGACTCAAACTCATGTGACGAAATCCGTGCGAAACAGGTATCCATTGATAAACAGTTATCGTCACAAGTGAATGCACAGAAAGCAATTAATAAGGATTATGAGGCCCTTAAGCAAGAAAATTTGAAGCTTTCCGAAGAGATCATTGACCTGCAAACAAGGTCAATGAGAGATAATCTGCTCTTCTACGATTTTTCAGAAGGAAGTTCTGCTGAGGACAGAAAATCTGAAAATTGTGTAACTAAGATACTGGATTTCTGCAGAGATGACCTCGACATGGAAGACGCCCACAATTTAATAAAAATAGACCGAGCCCACAGACTAGGGCGATATACGGCTGGTAAAAATCGTCCAATAGTAGTTAAGTTTAACTTCTATCAAGACAAACTTCAAGTAAAACAGAAAGTGTATGAGAAAAAAGAAACAGTTACACACAGTGTCAGTGAACAATTTCCTAAAGAAATTCAAGAGAGAAGAAAGCTTCTATATCCTTCCTACAAAAAAGCGCGCGACGGAGGGCTTAGAACAAGTTTACATCTTGACAAGTTATATATCGGTAACAAAATGTATACCGTTGACTCCCTACCTATAAGAGAACTTGATAACCTCATTACGCTCCAGAAAGGTGCTGAAAACCAAGCTCCTATGGAACACACTGCTCCGGGCAATACTCAGAGTTAGGAAGCATTATGGGAACATTTGCGTGTCCTCTCTTGGAATGTCCAGGGATTAACATCGAAACTTAATGACCAAGACTTTATCAATTTTATATCTAGTTATGACTTAATTTTACTTCATGAAGCTTGGATCTCAGAAATATCGAATATCTCGATAAATAGCTATGATTCATTTAAATGCCCTCGTCCGAAATGTAACAGACGAGCTAAACGTAATAGCGGGGGAATTGTTATCTATTTTAAGGAAAAATTTAGAAACAATTTAGAACTTTTAAATTGTAATGATAAAGGTATTGTTTGGTTTAAACTTAAGAAAAACTATTTTGGTTACGAAAAAGATATATATTTGTGTACCTGCTATATTCCACCAGAAGATTCTGCTTTGTACAAAAACATTAGGTCTAGTCTTTATGAATATGATTTTTTCGATAATTTAGAAAATGATATTCGTAAATATAGTGACCTTGGCCTTGTGTATTGCACGGGCGACTTTAACAGTAGAACAGGGGAGTTAAGTGATTTTGTAGAAAATGTTCACTTGGATCGTTATGCCGTTATACCAGACGATTATTTGACAGATGACTTACCTGTTAGAATAAATCATGATTGCCAGGTAAATTCTTTCGGCTTAAGACTTTTAAATCTGTGTAAAACGTGCAATATTCAAATAGCTAACGGTCATTTAGAAACGGGTGAATGCACTTTTCACTCATTACGTAGAAATAAATCTATTCAAAGTACAGTCGATTATTTGTTGACACATTGCAGCAATTTTTCAACTATCAGTGAAATGAAAGTATTATCATTGACCGAATTTTCTGGCCATTGTCCTCTTTACTTTGCTCTGGCTTTTAATTCAAAAAGTAGAGTTATTAATGAGTTTCCACAGAGTGACAAGATTATATGGAATACTGAAAATCGAAACAATTTCATTACTTTGTTAGAAGCTAAAAGACACTTTTTTGATGAAGTCACAACTAATCTTGTTTCGGGTAACATAGATATTAACAATTGCATTGATTCATTAACGGAAACAATACATGATGTTTCTTATCAATGTTTTGGTAAAACTTTCAAATCAAAATCTTATGATAGAAATCGTAAAGCACCGTGGTTTGATGATAAGTGTAAAGAGGCGAAAGCTTTATTTTGCAAAGCTAAACGTGAATATTTAATAGATAAATCTGATCTTAAAAAGTTACATTTTTTATCTAGCCGTAGCTATTTCGCGAAGGTAAAGAAAAAAGCTAAAACAGTCTATTACAATAGGGAAAAGGTAAAAATATCAAATATGAGCAAATGTTCTCCGAAACAATTCTGGAATTACATTAAAAAATTTAATCATACGAAAAAGGTTGATAGTGATTTATGCATGAATGATTTTGTAAATCATTTTAGTAATGTCTCAAATACATCTCATAGTGATTTTAATCCGTCGGATTATAATCAATTCCGCGATGAACCTGTACATGTGGAACAGTTAGACGCTCCGTTTACCACTGATGAAATATCTAAAACGATTTCCGCTTTGAAAAGGAATAAAAGCCCCGATTATTTTAATATTGTTGCAGATTTTTTTATTGACGCTAAAGCGTTTATAAGCCCTTATCTTTGTACTATCTTCAATAATATTTTTGAATTAGGCGTATACCCGGATGCATGGTGTAAAGGAATTATTGTCCCAATTCATAAAAAAGGAGTCTTAACAAATCCAGCAAATTATAGAGGTATTACTCTAATAAATAGTATGGGTAAAATTTCTTCACTTGTATTGCGTAATAGAATTAATAATTGGTGTGAATCTGAAAATATTTTTACTGATGCACAGTTTGGCTTCCGCGATGGTAAATCGACCGTGGATGCAATTTTCATACTCCATGCATTAATACAAAAAGTTCTTGCTAACAATGCTAAACTGTATTGCATGTTTATAGACTATGAAAAGGCATTTGACACTGTTATTCGAGATGCATTGTGGATAAAATTAATTGAAACCGGTTTAAGTTGTAAGTTGTTGACAATACTTAAAGCAATGTATAGTTCTGTTAAGTCCTGTGTCAAGTTAAATGCAGATATGAATATGTCGGATTTTATTGAAGTTACTCTTGGTCTTAAACAAGGCGAACCGTTATCTCCCTTGTTATTTATTTTATTCCTGAATGACATCGAAAATTGTATATCGATAAATACTTTGACAGAAAATGATACGAATATTTTGTCCAGATATCTTTTATTATTTGCAGATGACATTGTTTTGTTTACAACTGATCCCACAAGTCTTCAGAATCAAGTTGACAATATTTATGAATATTCTTGTAGATGGGGTCTTAAAATCAATGTAAATAAATCAAAATTTTGTGTTTTTGAAAAGCGTAAAACAAATATTAATCATGAGATCCGTATTAATGGCGAAATAGTTGAAGGAGTTGATCACTTTATATACTTAGGGGTAAAATTTACTCACACCGGTAACTTTAATGCTGCTGTCAAAACTCTTCAAGAACAAGCACTTAGGGCTTATTATAACTTAATGTCGCTTTTTGACAGAATTAAATTAGATGTAAAAACCAAACTGTATTTATTTGATATCATGATTAACCCTATTTTACTTTATGGATCGGAGGTTTGGGGTGTGTATTCGTTAAAAGAGATTGATAAACTTCAGATCAAGTTTTATAAGAAAATTTTGGGAGTGCGTAAACAAACTTCAAATGCAGCTGTTTATGGAGAAATTGGAAAGTTCCCTATATCCGTATTATGTAAAGAACGTGCACTTAAGTTTTGGTTAAAAATCAAGAAAAATGTAAATTCGCCGATTTTTGACACATATATGGATCAATTTAATAACATAACAGGGAAGTGTTGGGCACAGCAATTACATAACATACTAAATGATATTGGTTTTTCATATCTTATAAATGCTGACAATAGCACAATAGATTTTTCTTTTCATTTTTCATTGTTAAAACAGCGATTAAGAGATAAATATCTACAAGACTGGCATAGTATTATAAACACATCCCCTAAATTGGATTACTATAAACACTTTAAATCAGTCTTTGGTTATGAACAATACTTGTCTGTTATATTGAACGATGAACATCGCAAACAAATGTCCCGTTTTAGACTAGGTTCACATCTGTTAGAAATTGAAACTGGAAGATACCACGGGGTTATTAGAGAAAATAGAATGTGTAAGCTTTGTAACATGAATGCTGTTGAGTCTGAATATCACTTTCTACTTTGTTGTCCATTTTATAATATTATAAGAAAGAAATACATAAAACATGCATCTTTTCCTACAGTAAATAAATTTGTGAATTTAATGTCATCCAGTAAAAAGACTGTTTTGTTAAATATAAGTAAATTAATTTATTATGCATCTGAATATCGAAACAAATCACTTGAAGATTTAGATAATGATTAGTTTGCTTTTTATGTCGTACGAATACAAGCTTGTCTAATTTATAGCACGATATTCTTTTCTGTTTTTTTCTTCTTTTTTACAATCTTGATGTATATAAATATGCCATGATGATTATATGTTTGCCATATTTCATGTAAATATGATGAAATGTATTGCCAAAGGCAGGACATCTGCCGATTTTGCAAATAAAGATTGAATTGAATTGAATTGTTAACATTTTTTTCTTCTGAATATATTCATTCCGTGTGTGAAATTGTGTGTAAATTTTTCACTTTTTCTTATTTGAACGGCGAAGAAATTGATATCTAATAACTTTATTAACTTTAATAATTTTCGGTAAGTGTGAAAAAACGCAATATATAATTAGTTAAGTATTCCGGTAAATGACAACGTTATAAAGCATAGAATGTGACAAGTCAAACAAGCCGAATTAGTATGTGATGTTCTTCCGCATCAGGTACATCTATAACAAATAATTAATTCATAATATCACTAAGCTATAACTAAATGATGAAAATCAGAAATACTGTTGAAATTAGCCAACTTCAGTTACATTTCAGTTTCAATATCAGAGGTTTGATAATAATTTATCAAATGTCTTGTTTTCTCTGACCTTTGGCTAAGTGTAACAAAGACTAACTGTTGAAATTACCTTTTTAATATTCCATGATGACGACCTCTCAAAAAACAGATAAAATTATTTTTTTAAATCAATTCAAATATAACTTTTATACTAGCAGTTTTTTATAAAAATTTACGTGAAATGTTTATAGAGAAATCCGTCTTTAAATGTATTGTGGTACTTAAAAGTTTATGAGCATAAATTCTAAGGAATCGGAAGATATATTTCAGCTTTCAGTTTTGTATACTTAATCACAAAAACGCCTGTTTAATTTGAAATCAGCTCAACAACATTATGGAAATTCTTGGGAGTTTATAATACCGTAAAAGTACCTGTACATGTTCCGACGGTTTCCGTAAATGATGATACTACGTTTTGTATCTCCAGGAAGCAAGCAACAATTACTATTAGTGACATTAAAATATTCCATACAATCTGTTTCCTTGGTTGTAAATCCTAATGATAAAAGCTTGCTATAACATTGTTAATAAAAAAAACTTGGGTTCAATATGTACTGCAGCTGCGTTGAAAATGTCGTGAAGTTTTAGGCTTTTTAATATTTTCAAGAAATTGAAGTGTAGTGTTTTGTTTACACATTTCAAAAGCTATATGAAGCTTACATTTGATCCTATTTATGTCAAGCGTTCTTCAAAGCGCAATGGTACATTACTAACATTATTAAATACTTTTATCAAACGGCCAACTTCAGACATGAAACGGTCCTCAATTTTCTTTCCTCCATTCATCAAAACGACACAGTTTAGAATGATTGTTTTGAAAACAAGGCTCAAAATATGGTGTAAATTACTGATACAGAGTAGCCAGCTTTTGTAATCTAAAATCGAATTAAGTAAAATGTTGGAACCTTAAAGTGGTGGTATTACAATGAAGTGATTTGAATGTCTCTAGTATTTTAGCAGCATTTGAGATTTCTGAGTCCAGATTTTAAAAAAAAGCAATGTTTGCCTCTAATTTTAGTTCTCATTTCTCCTATATTTAAAAAAATCACACGTACAACAGACACACATTCAAACATACACGCATGCATACGTCCATCCATCCATCCATCCATCCATCCATCAAACCATATATATCCTTTATTTCTTTGTCTGCTTCATTTGTAACGGACAACGAACAGTGTTTAGAAATAACGGTATTTCTTATCAAACTTGTCCTTATTGTTCAACATTTTCAGTAATTATCCTCATTTCCATTTTCGTCTACGTCTGTAGTGCCAGAACGCTTTTGACAATCGTGTCACGGGAACTGTGCAATATTAAAAATCATATTTAATCGAAAAGCAAATCTTATCGGTTTCAAACTGAATTAATTAAACCTTATCAAATTTGATGTCAAACAATATTTTCCATGATTTACGACCTAAACAGGACATCTTGTCTAACTACATTAAATTAGGTACATGGAAAGTTTTTGAAACTGAAACCATGGCTTTTGTTGTCTCGGTGATATTTTACTTTTGAATATTTAAAACTAACTTCTACTCATTTGAACATCATTCGTCGCAGATTTGTCAATCTCTCATTGTTTGATAGTAATGGGTTCGAGCTCCATTACCGACCATTATCATTTATATGCAGGTGGGCAGTTTTGGACGGGGAATGGGAGCGTACTGTTCCTTCCAAACGGTGGTTAGATGAACTGGCCGCCCGATATGACTATTAATGTAAGGGTTTCTTAAATTCACTAGTAAAACCAAAAATAGATTAAACGTTTTCGTTTTAAACAGAACTAGATCCATTTGAATAAAAAGATGATGATATTTGATCCTTATTCTGCTGACAAAAATGTCAGTTTTTTTGCACTCTGATCTCAACGACAAATCCTTAGCAATTTTGGATTTTATTATCAAAATAAAAGAAGGAACATCCAATGCTGCATGCCAAATATCAAAGCTCTAAATGTTTGGGTTATGAAAAAACCAAGGTGTACCAAGAAATTACTTCAGTAGACAGTAACATGTGCAAAACATATAACCTCTGGGTTTGTGGTTTCAGATTAAAAAAATTTTTTTGAATTTTTCCTTATATTTTCACGAGTGGCGTAGCCACAAGTGAAACTATATAAAATCTGATGGTCACGACAAAAATCAAATATCCTCTATGTTTTTCTTGTTCACCTTAGGTAGAGTTTCGAACGGAATATTTCTATCATATTTTATTTTCTTTGACCAGGTGTTTTTAAGAAGATGATGTTAAATCAAAAACTGACGGACGAACAAAGCAGGATGGACACTCAAGTAACGTTGCTTCAGAATTATTTGTCAGAGAATGCTCTGAATGAGACTCCAGTTGCTCTCATATCACAACATTGTATATCGCTCTATATTTTATATTTTTGGTTTATTTCTATGATCTTATACTACTGGCTGTTCATACATATGCGGAATCCATTTTATCAGTTTATTTTGGTGATCTCATAAAAATTTCGTGCATAGAGCTTTTTGTTATTTTATATCTGTACATGTGTTATCTAGTAGTATCTGTTGCCATTACATGATATAATGATTATTCTAACACGATCTAAAAATAGCCTATATATACAAAGAAGAAAATAAACTCGGGTTATCCTGCAGTATACCACGCGCGTGCGCTTGTTGTTTTGGCTGTTCCGTGAACAGCCGTCACCCAAAATATAATTTTTTTTCACAATGTGGTTTATTGTTTGGTCGTATAAGAATACGGCCTTCGTGATATATCCCTACGCATAAGAACTCAGAACTCAAAACGTGGGTTATTCTACGATAAACCACGCCTGGATACTTATTATTTCTTAAGTAAAAGTACAAAGGTCTACTGAAAACATCCTCTACCTCTCACTTCTTCAACATGATAATTAAGATATTGCTCCATACCCAACAAATTGATTTTATGAATTAGCTCAAATACGGAACCAGTTTATCGTTTTCTGGCTAATACTTACTTGACAATTAATACCATATGCACATATCTTAAAACAGTACTAATATTATCTTCATCTTTTGAAATTTAGACAAAAAGAAAATATCCAAGTTAATAACAAACAAAATCGAAAACTTCTCCGTCATTTTTCTGCAAATTATTACCTTTGCATCTCAGAAACATGACAATACGTCAAATCCCAAGCTTCAGGCAGCATGCTTAGACTACCATTTTCGTTGTTCACATTATTCGTTGTCTATCGTTGTTATATAACCTCTGTCTATGCTAGTCTGCATCCTATCCTTGCAACTCTGTAAATCTGCTCCGAATTTGTACAGTATCACGTAAACAATATTAGCATTGAGCACCGTCTTCGTCACAGATAAACGGGGATTATTGCTAATAAATTTATACTGAAAATGCATAAATCAGATTCTGTTTCATCTGTTACATTATATTTATGCGGTGTCTAACAATCCTGTTTGTATCAGGCCCGGTGATGAAGTGATAATTTTCTGGACAAATAGGTCTACGAGTCTTAGTTTATGTTATAATGAAACGTCTGCGAAAGCTTTCTGTACATTAATAATAGTTTGAAAATGGTTAACTTTGTTGGTCCTGTTTTTATTTGACTGGTGCAAAACGTATGTCCTAAAAATAGCACGACGTTTCTGGCATAGAAAGAGATAAACGCAACTGAACTGCACTTGTATCGTTTTATGTCCTATCTGTTAAGTAAATGGTCCCTTTTCAAGAATGTTGAATAATTTAGAAAAGTAATTGGGCGGATCAGTGGTCCAGTGGTAACGCGCTGGACTATTAATCCAGGGGTCGCTAGTTCGATCCCCCACTCGTCCACTTCTTTTGAATGCGACGTTAAACCGATGTCTAATGTATCAGTGCTACCCACTGAGCATGAAAAAGAACCAGAGGTGTCTCTGGATTCGGATGCTTTCTGCATCTTGCACTATCCCTACAACATAAAATAACTAATCTCTGCAGGGCGCGTCGGCCATATGGGCAAGCAGTACTGAAACTAAATAAACTCAAATAGACAGAGATAGCCATATTAATAGCATGACGTCTGGAATCATTAACAAAGAAATTTTGTCTTTCAAAAATCCTGGGATGTTTTGATATTATGGCTGATGTGTTCTGTTCGGAAGAAAATAAGTAAAATGAAACTTTTCTAAGCGACGTGATAACTTTTATACAATGAAAGCCTTATATTAATGTCAACAGCATGAAGACTGTAAGGAAATACGCCTTTCATTCAGTGATGCTGAAAATGGTTTAAGAAATTACATGTTTGTTTCAGGATCAAAACCTTCGTATTTTATTACAGAAAAATACTTTCCAGAAAGTTGACTCATTACCCATAGAAGTTAATAATTCTACCTTCATTTCTTAAAATGTCATTCTTTAAATTAAGTTAGCAAAGATCTAGGTGTAGAACCTAACGACATTTAAGATATACCATTGAATTTATATTTTCTAAATTACTTTTTATATCAGAATATAAATGTGGTATTATAAAAAAATGAAACAGTTTAAAAAATGTCGTTTTTCTTTAAAAAAACAGTTTCTGAAATACCTGTTATGACAAATCTTGTAACTTTTTTCATTACAGTACTGAACTTGTTAAGAGCTAAGCTGATCGCGACCAGAAAATTCTAAGACATGTTAAGTATTGAATTTTCAGGGCACTTCTGACAACATTTTTATAAATAGGAGATATGTGCTTGAATTCTTGAAACCACAAAAAAACTAAACTAGCTGAATGTTATTTTACTATAAAATGTACTCAGCTATTTCTTGTTACAAACTCGTATTCCAATTAACATATTCGAGTAAATATGATATTTTTTCACAGAAATGAAAATTTCAAAGGCTTAGCTCAAAACATCTTGAAGGCAGTTCAAAGAAAGAGACGTTTCATTTTAAATTATTGACTTGCAGCAAGTACTATATCATAATACTGATGTGCACCTAATAACAAGGGCAGACAATTCTGAGAAACTTCAATGAGCAATATAATTATCAAAAGGTGGTGACTGTCTGCAATTTTTACCACTCGACGCATATGTGGATACAAAAAAGGCTAATAATATAAAAATCGAAAGTTAGAGAAAGAACTCAAGACAGTTGTTGTACAAGCTAATGTCAAAATACCATCATGATATAATCAATTCAGAGAGCGGAAGAAAATTTGTTTCTTTGAGATATTGAATTGGTACAGAGAATAGGCATGTACAAAGTTTTGTCAGCATAAGGAAAGTGGCATCACACCCTTTCGCTGCGTTACTTAACAAGTCGTATCCAGCGATTGATGCTAAAGAATATTTTGTTTTTCTTTTGCAACAACAGTTCTAGGAATAAATATCAGCTCTCGCATTCACTTCTCACAACGTACGGTTGAAATGTAGAATTTAATAAAGCAATAAATTATTGTGTTTGGCAGTCAGATTAATAACGGAAACCGGCAAATCACAAAAAACAGAATGTCTCAAAGGTGCTTGGCTGGATATTGGTCTTTGCTTATATCAGTTTAATCACAATAAATTCATGTATGATGTATTACAAGAGCTATATACAATTAACAAAAACATATTCCGATCTTGCATAAAAATAAAGACAATTACAAAAATATATTCAATTTAAATGGTATGTCTCGTAAACATGATTTACATCCAAGATAACTCGTAATGGAGAAAAAATATATTGGCCTGTACTACTACCAACCAATCCTGTTTATACTTCAGCCTTTTCTCGGTCAGGTTATCTTAAACTGAAATTTATACAGCTGCTTCTAATTAGTTCGGCTTTAGAAATGTTTAGTCGATTTCTTTAAAAACTCTTGTTTCTGACGTGTCTGACTGATTTTGCGAGAAAACCTAGTCAATAAATAAAAGAAGAAAAGGTCACTGGAGTGAGAATTGAAGATACTGGATGCGGACGGGTCATTTTTTAAGAAAATATAAAATTCTATCTGATTAAAAATCTTCCGGTTTTATATGTTCGTAAAGTTGGCAGCACGGCGGCCTTGCAGCCTAAGCTATAATCGTGTATAACAGAAAATTTAATATGTTTTAACTTAGTGTCAACAAACAACAACATCAAGAGGTGTTAAGGATGTATTTCTGAAAATTTAAATTTTCTTCATCATAAAAACTTCGAAAAAGTTGACCCCGTCAGTGATGTAGCAGTCCTCTAACACATCGCTCATGCAGTCATTTGCTTTAAATCTCTCAGTTTTCTATGCTCATTTATGTTCCTAAAGCGTGTTTTGTCAGTGAAAGACCACAAGCATAAGGACATTGAAAAGATTTTAATATGTAAACATTTTTTTCCTCAGGATCTCTGTATGCAGAACTTCAAAATAAATGTAAATAAATGTAAAATTTATCATTAAGATATCTTAAATTTCTGTTCAGCCTGATTTGGCATACGCACATATCAGTTTTATATACATATATATGACCAAAACGATCTTGATATTCTGAGATATTTACTTTTAGTTTGTACTCCCACGTCTTATGTTAACATACCACACAAACAGTACATTTTGTCATCCTGACACAAGAGAATAGACAGTAATTCTTATTAAATGTCATTCACCGAGATTTAGTTCTGTTTATCAGCAATTTTGTATGTTGTTCAGAAAATTATCGAACCAGCGCACATTTACAAGATCTTAAATTACCCACGCAATGATTTGTCCTCTCATTACAAAATTTCACGTCTGACTGACAACTTATCTCGGCTATAAGAACGAAATGAAGACCACTTCAAAACACGAATCCACAAATTTCTTGTCATCAACATTCATTGAATTCTGTCATTTCTATTGTTTTGATATTTACGACAAATAATTACACAAACGGAATTTATACCACACAATAGCACTCTATTTACAAACCAATACTGGAAACAGTCAGCCATGTTCTTCACAAGAGAAAATAACACTTTATAGAATGTAATGAGATAAAGTAGTTTATATTTGCTAAATGCTATTTTTCTTATTATGGGGGCTGTCACGGGAGTTAGGACCACTGTCTTGTCTTTGATTTCAGTACTTGCTGGTATTTTTCTTCCTTTGGATTAGTTGCCTATACTTTTGTTGTTTTCATTCGCTTACAAGTTAACAAAGCAGCTTGACGCTATAGAGAAGTTTTCTTTTTATTTGCAATTTGTATAAAGTATCAGTGACTTAATTGTGCTATTTCACTACTTATTTATTTCTCCTATATTTTGACACCCTTTCACGGGTTATTTATACTAAATTGTCGCTGAACGCCGTACTGTTTTTTAACACAAAGGAAAGCGTCTTTGACCTAGTTTCGGACATCCGCCATTTTAGCGTGGATCATAGATGGTCATGTTGTGTGGTTAGTGAACGAAACAATATACTTTACATGCTATATTTGGACGTTTGACAGAGTTATTCATTGCAATTTGGAAGGTTGAATATTTACTTCATTTACATTTCATTTTTTCGCCCTTGTGCGACTCGCCTATGTGCGAAGCTTTTCTATATCTTCGCTCTGTGCGATAAGCCTTTTGGCTTTCCTGTTTTCGCATTTTGCGACATGCCTTTGGCGTAGTTATCAGTTCGCTTTTTGCGACACACCTTTTGGTGTTCACTTTATACTTTTCGCATTGTGCGACACGCCTTTGGCGTAAACTTTTGACTTCGCCTTTGAGCGCCATAATTTACTGTTCGGTAATTATTTTTGGCTTTGGGTTTCTAGCCTTTTACAAATGCATTTTGCCTTTTTGCGACACACCTGGAGCGTAGACATCTACTTTTGCTTTAAGGCAACATTCTTTGTGCTCTCATTGCACTTTATCTATGTCATACAATGTAAAAAAATGTTTATTTTTGGCATAGTTCTGTTATTAAACCGCCTTACACAACTGAAATACTGTTGGGTAAAGGTGTAAAATGAAACAAACAAACAAACATGTTATTCAACATTTATCACTGCCTATGTCTGGCCACTTTTACTAGTTAAAGTTTTAAACTCTTTCATATTTGAACATTATGACATAGATTATAATGATATTGAATTATTTTGTTTAGGGAATTGAATACCCCCTCACACATAATTTTTGAATTATGTGTATTCGTTCATTCTAGTAAATACTACAATGAATGCTGACTAACCATTATTTTTATCACTTTATTTTAGAATGCCTAAGCGTAAACCCTCCACTGCCACCTCCTCAAAGCGTAAGGCAGATTCCCCACAAGCAAATGAACCACAGAAAAAGCAAAGCCGGATGGCCGAATTACTAGCAACAGCTATCACAAAAGATGTCACACTCATGAATGAGTTAAAAGAACTGATCAATGACGAGCCACCACTGGAAGTGAACGAAGATGGTACACTTGCCTCACACAATGATCTTGTATCATCATCCTCAGATTCTGAGGATGATGAAGTCCCTAGATTAACAGGCTCCGATCCAAATTTTGCCTCTGACTCCGAGTCTGATGACAGTTCTAATGACCATCCTGCTAACAGAATGGAGCCTGTTGATTTGGGGACTTTCTCAGCCATTCACCCGCCAGTAAGCAAAAAAATTAAGGAAAAAATCTGGAATATGCAGTATGTAGATTTGGCTTCCCTCTATTTTAATAAAGGCGCGTCCGAGACAAAAACTATTTCTAAAAACAATTCAGGCACAGTCACATCTATTCATAAAGCTGCCCCAAAACAAATCTCAACAATAATGGTATGGTGCCGAGCATTTCAAATATATGCCGACATCTATTGTATGAAGTATCCGTTAGAATCACCCCAAATTTTTAGATATATGTCCATTGTTCAGAACCTTGCCAATCATACCAACTACTGGCAGCTCTATGATGAAAAATTTCGTCAATGCCGGGCTATTGAGTCCACCCCATGGGGTAAGATTCATATTGAAACTTACCTATTCTGTAGTATTACACAATCTAAACAGAATTTTCGTCCCCAACATGGTCAAAGAACATCAGGCTCTAATTCAAGAGTCCCCGCCAGCACTCTCTTTCGTAACGGATACTGCTGGGATTTCCAACGGTTTAATTCCTGTGCTAAATCAAAATGCAGTGTGTTGCACAAATGTGCCAACTGCGAAGATAAGTCCCAGGAAGATGCCGTAGACCTGTTGTCCAGCGCCAACAACTGGACACATCAAAAATGTCCAAATACCCATCAGACAAGAAACCCTAAATTTCTACTACCATCACCTGTTTTGCCAGAACGCTTAGCCTGGTATCTCAATGGTTACAAAAGAACATTGAAAGATAAACTTATCAAAGGTTTCTCTACAGGTTTCCCACTGGGTTGTATTGGCTCTATACCTACTAGAATTTCTCCAAATCATGCTTCCGTTACTGAACATATTGACTTTGTCCATACAAAAATTACTGCAGAGATTGCAAAAAAACGTATTAAGGGACCTTTCTCTCTCCCGCCACTAGATAAGTTTATTTGTAGTCCCCTGGGGGTAGTCCCAAAAAAGTCACCTAACAGTTTCCGCCTCATACATGACCTTTCTTTTCCTAAAGGTCATGGGTCAATAAATTCCCTAATTCCCTCTGAAAATTCTACAGTTACTTTAGAAACTTTTGACCATGTTGCAGCCTTGGTGCTAGAAGCAGGCCGCAATTCCCTCATTGCTAAAGCTGACATAGAGGAGGCTTTCCGTATTATCCCTATTTCACCCGTTGATTACTCTAAACTAGGTTTTACCTTCCAAGGAAAATTTTATTTTGATACCGTTTTACCTATGGGTGCCTCTTCCTCTGTTGCCATTTTTGAATCATTTTCAACTAGTTTACAATGGATCCTCTGTAACAAACTTAAGGTCAGGTTTGTGTCTCATATCATTGATGACTTTATCTTTGTTGGAGCGCCTAGCAGTAATGAATGTCAGTCTGCCCTAGATGCCTTTCTATCTTTAACAAAAGATATCGGCATTCCTATCAAACATGAAAAGACAGTGCTTCCTTCCACTAAAATCGAAGTTCATGGTATTCTCCTTGACACTTCAACTTTAATTGCTAGCCTTCCAAATGATAAAATTGTTTCTTTGCGTACTTTACTCAAGAAATACCAAAATAGACGAAAAATCAGACTTAAAGAACTGCAGTCCATTCTGGGTCACTTTAACTTTGCCTGCAAGGTTATAAAACCGGGTAGGTGCTTTTTACGAAGATTGTATGACCTTACCTCCGGTAAATACCTCAGTCACCATTTCATCAAACTGAACAAAGATTGTAGAGCTGATCTAAAATTGTGGTCTACTTTCTTACATAAATACAATGGTTGCACACTTTTAACTAACGACCGTTTTATCTCCTCTATCACTTTAAATCTCTACTCAGATGCTGCCAGCACAAAAGGTTTTGCTTGCATGCACCATAATACATGGACTTATGGAGCATTTCCCCCTGAAGTCAAGAAACACCATATTAATATTCTTGAACTTTATCCAATAACTTTAGCTGTATACTTATTTGGCCATAAATGGCGCAACAAGAAAATACGCTTCATCTGTGATAACCTGGCTGTCGTATACTGTCTCAACAAACAGTCTTCTAAGGATATGACTATCATGAAACTTATCCGAATAATTGTCTTAAAAGCCTTAGAATACAACTTTTGTTTTAGGTCATCGCACATTTCAACATCCAAGAATATAATTTGTGACAAACTTTCCCGGTTTCAGGTAGACGAAGCTCTAGCTCTTGCTCCACACCTAGACAAAATCCCGATGGCCATTCCAAGAGAAATGTCTCCAAAACTCCTTTTGAAGTGAGAGAACATTTAATCTCTTCTTCATTATGTGCGAAAACAAGACATTCTTACGAACGGTTTTGGACCCGTTTCTGTGACTTTGTTACTTTAAAGCATGCACAAGACCAATACCTTCCAGCCACTTCCTCCACAGTGTCCTTTTTTGTGGCTCACTTATATAGTCTACAGCTGGCACCTTCAACAATAAGTAGTCATCTCTCAGCAATAGCCTTTTTTCATCAAGTGGCTGGTTACGATGATCCTTGTGCTTCATCATTAATCAAACGCATGTTATTGGGGTGCAGGAAATTGCGCAGTGTTAAAGACACTCGACTTCCTCTTCTTGCAAAGCATATACAACTGTTGTTGAATGCTATAGATCTTTTACATTTAACTAACCGCTTCATGCGCTCTTTGTACAAGGCGCTAGTCTTAGTAGCTTTTCATGGGTTTTTCCGATTGGGTGAATTATTACCTGCCAGCTCTGTTCGCTCTCACAAAGTTGTTCAACTTGATCATACCACCTTAGGAACACATACATTACATATTCGTCTTCATAACCATAAAACTAGGAAGACTGACAAACCAGTTAACATCATTATCCCATCACAGTCTGGAAATTGCCCAGTTACGTCTTTTAGGTCATATCTTGCTTACAGGGGTTTCTCGCAGGGCCCCCTTTTCATATCGTCTACCAAGCATCCTATCACCCTTTCGCATTTCCGTACAGTCTTCAAAAAACTGCTAGCAATCTCCAACTTATCTGACAGGCATTACAAACTCCACAGCTTCAGAATAGGTGCATGCACCCAAGCAATTATGACCGGAACTCCTGAATCAGATGTCATGCAAATGGGACGTTGGCGTTCCCATGCATTCAAACGTTATATCAGGCTTCCCAAAATACAAATGGCAACATCTACGTGAATTATAACAACTATTTCATATTTAATGACATTGTGGTGTGTCATTACTATGAAAGATATGCCTCCATGCCCTGCGTCCCGACTTTTGTAAGGTACTTTCAAAAAACATTTTAAACCAGGATCCTAAAACCCTTAATCATATTATATACTTAGTTTTTCTTTAAATTTTTGCTCCTTGATTTTAGACAAACTGTTTTTGATAATAGCTTTTCACTAACATCAGTCAGACATTGGGGTGTGTCTGTACTATACAAATTACCAAATTATTACTTATTATTGTAACTGCAGTTGTCTCTGTATTTAATTCAATTTTAACTGAAGCACTGACATCTGCGTGTTTCTGACATAGACATTGTGGTGTGTCTTTATCATACTTATTATTGTAACTGCAGTTGTCTCTGTATTTAATTCAATTTTAACTAAAGCACTGACATTTGCTTGTTTCTGACATAGACATTGTGGTGTGTCTATATCATACTTATTATTGTAACTGCAGTTGTCTCTGTATTTAATTCAATTTTAACTCAAGCACTGACATTTGCTGGTTTCCGACATAGACATTGTGGTGTGTCTATATCTATTGCTAACCTGACTCTGTAAAACTGATTATATACTGTTTAACTTATGTCAGTACAAGCATTGTCTTACCGAACTTGAATAAGACATTGTGGTGTGTCTAATTTTGTAAATAAATTTCAATTGCTTTTGTGTTTGCATGTCATTACTATGACACTATTTACAGGCATTTTCAGTGTTTATCAAGTAGACATTGTGGTGTGTCTATATATGTATCTAGAAACATATGATTTTACTTTTGTATTGTAATACTTGAAGTTTTCTTGAGGTTAAAGTTATCTACACAATTTTTATTGGAAATTACTAATTTTTCATTCATTTTTTGGTAACTGCTCTTCCCTGCTGCTTTGGTTGGACTGTTGTGGACTTTGCTTTGTCCAACTTTATTTCACAATTTTATATTTTGTTTAACAGTTCAATGTTTTTAGTTTAACCTGATTAAAACGTCTGCATCGGTCGGATGTCAGACATGTTCAATCTTACACTTGTGTTTGTTATATCTGTGACATAAATTAACTACATCACCAGGGAAGAGCAAATATAAAATAACACTTAATAGAATGTAATGAGATAAAGTAGTTTATATTTGCTAAATGCTATTTTTCTTATTATGGGGGCTGTCACGGGAGTTAGGACCACTGTCTTGTCTTTGATTTCAGTACTTGCTGGTATTTTTCTTCCTTTGGATTAGTTGCCTATACTTTTGTTGTTTTCATTCGCTTACAAGTTATCAAAGCAGCTTGACGCTATAGAGAAGTTTTCTTTTCCACTTTTCCTCCCCTCCTCCCATAATTTTCTTCGGCTTACCGCGATAAACTTTTATCATTATAAACTATCTAATACCGTTATTTAGAAAATTCATAAAATGGCGAGTGAAAATCTTGAAAATAAAACAAGTTTTTTATCACTTTAGCAGTAAATAACTGTGACTATTCGATCCAGTAACGATACACACATTATTTAAATTATACTGTTTACTTTTTATAGGAGATAGAAAATCTCGTTTCAGAAATAGTTGTGTAAAGTTTAGCATAAAATGCTCAAAATATGTAAACCTTGGTAAAAAGGGTGCTTATCTAACTTAAATAATTTAAATACTTAGTTTCTTATCTCCTAGCGGTAAATTAATATTTCAGGTGCAAAGTTATCCCGAGAAGGTTGCATAGATTTTAGTCACGGCATATATGAAAAGGAGAACTGTCATGTATAGCTAAGTGACCATTCACTATCTTTTAACTTAATGTAACTGTTCAAGTTGTAAAGTGTTAGCTAACATTATGGTAACAGTAACACATAGAGAATTTTTTTGTACTTCATAATTCTGTGAGTGAATAATGTATATGTAAAGTCATAGTCCATGTAAATATATATATATATATATATGTTTACAGTGGTAATATGTAAAAACCGAGACATCTTACTTTATTACAGGAATATTGATATGCTTAAATAATTTAAAAGTAGACCTACAGGGCCGGGTGTATTGTAAAACTATATATGTTTGTATATTATGTACCTATACACACATGTCACTAAAATAAATAAGTTACTGATTTACTTACTGAAATTTATGATACGACAAATTTCAGAATCTGTTTTTTTTTCGCCAATGAAATGCAAACAAATTGTTCGAAATTTCAATATTCAAAAAACCTGTTTTATATTAAGATTACAGAAATAACACTTTATTACGAAAATACGAGAAATTTAATAGACAACCGCAACCCAAGAAAATATGATAAACGAACTATTAAATGCAGTATTATACGTACAATTCCTAATGCCAATTTTGGATATTGCCGAAGTGGATTTCATTTGCATGCAAGATCTCAGATATGTGTAGATGTGTCAAAATATTGCCAAGACTGTGTAAAATCCATTAACTGCTCATGTTTAAATCCTTTGTAGCGGAACAATTTCAATATTCCAGTCACCACCATTACAGAAGGCTATTTATCAAAGACAACATTTGACCGTTTAACGTAAATCATGAAGAAATAAATAAATTCGTTTCAATGCATCTTTTTGGCATAAACTTTAGACTTTTTTGCAAATTACATTAATAATACGAGTAGTGTTCAGTGATGAAATAATTTGATAGATTTTTTTCTTTAATTATTGAGAACAGCTCTAAAGAGTGATTATAAATAAAATATGGCTTACATGGCAGTCCCTCCCTAGAGGGAACACATTCTTACTATAATACAGTTATTTAGAATAGAAAATACAAGGTATCAAAGACATGTTCTCCCCTATTGTAAATATGTTTCTAACAAGACATGATATTATTACATTTTCTCTGTGTATCAATTACTTTAGTTATTGAATCCATTACCGACGCGACAATTCAAAAGCACAACGAAATCTAGAGCAAGTCAATGGCCGTTCTATACAGTTCGTTGCTTTGCTTTCCTACTTTTTAATAACAGCCAGTTGTTCGATAGGAAGAATAAATTCACAAAGCTCTTGAAAAAAAGTTCAGAACGATATAGGATGTGAGCTCATGAAACTGAGCTTTATACATTGGGACACCATGCTTGTCAAAGTTAAGACTTAAGGAGCACAAAATACGATAGTAAAGCAAGACTTTGTGCTATATTTTTTTCTTATTTTAAGTGTAAATGTTAAGAAAATAGTCTACATATACATTTTCAAGTAGCTACTAGCTTACTGTCCAAAGCAATCCGCAAGAATAAACACAACTGACATTTATAATCATTAAACATGGTAAATCGTTAAAGTAGCTAATAATGTTTAGTTTTCTCATGCATTACATACTTGTCACCTACTGACCTGTTTGTCCTTGAAAAACAATAATGAAGAAGGGAAAATATTCTAGAGTAAAGCTACTGTAAGAATTTGGAATTTAATACCTTTCACTAGCAATAAGTACATCTGAAATGCTTCCAGCCTCCGAACAAAACAGTTTAGCTGTGAAATGCCTATTAATGTGTCACAAGCAAATGGCAGTAATAAATTAACATTCAAACAAAGAAACAAGACGAGTCGATTTAAGAGTACTTCGTTTCGTTTCTGTTTATTTGAAAAGGCTCTATTAGAAATATTCCTGATGAAATAGATAATTCATACAAGAATAGGACAAGCATGTAAGCATATAAGATTATGACAGAAGCATGGTAATTACTGCTAAATCAATCTAGTTATTTATTTTGCGTTTACTAACTAATATATAAGATACGAAATTTCAATACTATGTTATAGTAAACGTTTGTATTTATTTTAACACGAGCAATTATTTAATAACTTAGTCCTATTCGCCCACTTCTGGGCATAGAGCCTTCACTACTGCTCTCCATCTGGTTGGTCCATTTGGTTTCCAGTAGTGTTGATTTCTGTACCAAAGAGCAATACTTGGTTAAAAGAATAAATTCAAAAAAAAAATGCTATACAAAACGAGAGGAAATGTTTCTCGGAAATACAACATATTTTCTGCAAACGTGCTTAAAAAGGATAAATACTGATTAGTAATAAATATTAGTATTAAAATAAGTATTAAATACGGATTATTTCTAGACGCGCCATTCTTTGTCAAGAGATAAGATAAGAGTTTCTGAAATTGTAAAGCAAACTGTCAAAGAAATGAAAACAAATATGAAAAAAGTCTCAATATAATGGCACTTTCTCAATAACTCTAGACGTCTTTCAATTTTACAAACAAAATTATAAGTTCATAAATAAATACATTTATATATAAGCGCTTGTCACAAAAATAAAACGTTTTTTTTAAGTTGTCATCGTCCCATTTCTCCTCAAAGCAAAATATCTATTATTCATTCAGTTTATACCGTCGTCAACTGAAGTTACCCTAGAAATTACTCAGTTTTATTCCCCTTGTGATTATGTTTAATCACGTCTCACACACAAGGGATTTCTTATGATATCCTTTTTACAGATTTTTTTTTTGATTGTCTTTAATAGTTTGAATATCTGAAGCAAATTTACAAGTTTCACGATGAATAAGTCATGATTATTCTATGAGATGTCTCTCTTGATGATCAGAGCTGGCCTTTTTGTACTGACTGTATCAAATTTTATAATTGTTTTATCAAAATTTTATTAATGAGTCTAATATAATCACTCCGATGGTCTCATTTATTCACACATATTATCATTTTCAAAACATGTAAAATTCAAGGATGCAGAACGTACGAGGAGTGTTCAAATATGAATGCATCTAGAACGTTATATTTTTCAATATTGCGAAAAAGACAAGGAAATGAAGGTTATCGGGTAGATATACATGCTAGCTTTACATTGATGCCACATTCATTAAAATCTGTTCACTTAAGCTGTGTTTATAGCTCGCTATACATTGTCTACTTGCATACTCTAATACAAAAATGGTTGGTAGAAGACCAGCGTATTCCAGTGAAAAACAGTCTTATATTAAGCATCGTTGTCTCCTTGGCATAGGGTGTAATGACATTTTTGATGAAATCTGTTCTGTATACGGACAAAATGAAATGTCTTTTTCATCAGTTATTCCTTGGTTTAATAAATTCAAATGTGGGTTAATTTCGACTAAAGATGCACCCCATGCCAGCAACGTCTGTCAAGATGGTTGCTAAAGTGAAAGAAATAGTTAATACCGATGCAAGATACACCACTTGGCAAATAGCTAGTACCGTTGGCATCTCATTAGGAGCAGCTCATACAATTCTCAAACGTGATTTGAAAATGAGAAAGATCTGTGCTACATGGATTCCCCATTTGCTGACAGATGAACAGAAAAAGGCTCGCGTGCAATGCGCTAAGTTGTTGCTTAAACAGTATCCAAATTACAATGCACGGTCTTTTGCAAATGTCCTCACTGGTGACGAAACATGGGTTCATTTTTATGAGCCAAAACGAAAACATCAAAACAAGATTTGGGCTACAAAGTCCGGCAAAAGACCATGCATCGCCAAAAAGGACCATCAGTATAAGGAAGGTAATGTATGCCATTTTCTTTACAACTCAGGGTCCCGCAATTCAGGTCGCTGTTCCTAAAGGCAAATCTGTTAATGCTAAAGTTTACAAGACTAAAGTTCTTCGAAAACCCGCAACAGGTTTTGCCGATGTAAGATTGCTGTATGACAATGCGTCATCGCACAAGGCGTCTATAGTGCAAGACTTTCTGAAGCAGAAAGAAGTCGTTGTGCTCCCCCATCCTCCGTATGCACTTGGCCTTGCCCCTTGTGACTTCTTTTTGGTTCAAAAGCTAAAGAAATACCTTTCAGGTTGAAAATTTGTTCAGCGCAAACACATCGGTTCTGCAATATTTCAGTGTCTTCATAGTATACCTGAAAAAGATTATGAAAATGCCTTCAAAGATTGGATCCGGAGACTGAAACTTTGTTTATCTGTTGGAGGTGAATACTTTGAAGGAACAAAATAAAAAAAAATTCAGTGAAACCTATGAAGAATCAAATTTTACGTGCTTAGATGCATTCATATTTGAACACTCCTCGTAGCAAAGACCCATTAAATTTTTAATTCAACTTAACGTATCAAATGCGCAGGACTTCAATGATATTTCAGGTAGGCAAAACCACGTTTTTTCGATTGAAGATCTTCTATAAGAAGTGATATTTTTATAAACATTATATGTAGACCAATTATGTATAAAATACCTTTTTTATAAAATAACAGAGGAAAATATAGAGGGAGTATTTGATAAAAACATCAAAAAAGCATCTAGTCGTATAAAAACGCCTCATACAAGTTTTAATATTACACTACCATCAAATCCGAAGATCTTCTATCCAACGATGTTTGATATTTAGTGCTATCTGTTCATTGCAACATAGAAGTTACCCAATTAGGTTTTAAAATGAAACTTGAAAAGAAGCGTGGTTCCCTGTTTAATTAATTCTTTATGCATGGTTGCAATAAATATATTATCTTAATTAAAAGTGAATAAAAAAGGTGGAAAACTGAAAATTACATTTCAAGTTCTAATAAGCCATGATAAGGCACTAAAAGTTCCTGACATTATACCCCGCTAGGAGATTATATTGTTACTCAAGAAACATTCTTTAATTGCATGGCTAATGCGAGGGATTATTGGTAACCATTAGAACCTGTTTTGCTATAATTAGCCTTCCTTCAATCATCATACGTGCATTTTCATTACCATAATTTCTAGACAATCGATCTTTCACTGATCTTAAGAATGCTAATTGGTAGGGTTTTAAAAAATGTCAGGTAAGATTATATTATAACACCAGGACATTTTTCTACAAAGGTTGAATAATGTAAATGTTAATGGTTTGAATTACTTACAAAAGGTTAATGCTAGAAAACAGCATAATATCATAAAGCAATGGATAAAACTGAAATAGAATCACATTTTTGATTGAATGTCATGGTGACATGGGTGTGACATAAGTAGTTTTTAATTACGTTGTGATATAGAGATATTATGTCGCGGTAACGAGATATTATGATAAAGAGATAATTCTATCGTGGTAACAATATATTATATATGTGGTAACGTTAAAAATCGTGCTAACAAGATATTATGTCGTGGTAACGATAACAAATCGTGCTAACAAGATATTATGTCGTGGTAATGATAAAAAATCGTGCTAACAAGATATTATGTCGTGGTAACGATAAAAAAAGTTGTGCTAACAAGATGTTATGTCATGGTAACGAAATAAGCCGTGGACATGACTAAAGATAATAGTGAACAAGATCATTAACCAATCAGAATGGCTATTTGTATTCATCATGTTTATATTATTTATTGGTAACAAGATTTTTAAATGTTAACCAAGTTGAAGCAAAATATATCGTGAAGTAAAATCGATTTTTTTTTACAATGGGATAGTTCATCACTGTAAAAGACTGAACTTTTAAACCCTCTACAGCCCTACCCCAGACATTGTAATGTCGAATTATACTTTGCATGATATACTCATGATTTAACGTTGTAGTATATAGGCTACATTTGGCTTTCAGGTATTATATATCCATTATATTTTTTTCATCTCGCAGTGAATTGAGCTAACCTAACACACGTTTATCTTATGACAAAATGAAGACGTTACCGGAAACGTTTACCAAGAGCTTTTCAACACATGACAATTAATAACCCTTAAACCACGGTTAGTCTAATCTGTCTTTAAAAAAAAAACACGATTGTTAAATCTGAAAATAGAAACAACGACAATTCACTGTATGAAGACCTAATGTCTGCTGACAAATAAACATTCACACAATGCGCAGCCAATGCCTCATGAACTCCACAAACCTGCTTAATTAGAAACACTCTGCTTGTACATGTTTGTTCTAATATAGAACTATTAAATATGTCCTACTATCTTGTATTAAAGTTTTAGTTTGCAAAGGGTAACGGTCACATGAAAGGTCTCGGTAAATGCCATCTATTATAAAGTTGTTGTGAAAGGAAATGAAAACTTCGTGTAATTGATGTGTTGTATGTCTCGTGCATCTTTTAAGTTATGCTATGTTTGCTTAAATATGAAATATCAATTGTATTATCACAGTAAAAGAAATTAATATTAAATACATAAAAAGCTTAGTATGTTCAAGACCTGTATGTTTATATCCTTTGGGCAGCAAGTTCTTGCAGCTTTTATTTATGGAATGTTTTTTAGGTAAAAATTACATAATGCCTGCTTACTGTTACAATTTACTCATTGACACTGCTATTGTACTTACTGGTAAGTCATTATGCTTGCTGGCACCTTCACTACGCTTGTTGACAAAGATACCATGCTTACTGGAAATAGCAACGTGTATGCTGTTTAGACCCTGATGTCTATATCATAATTTCATTTGACTGAATGACAGTGCAATGTGTAATGATTGATACTAAAATATTGCTCTGTAACAATGCTCCCAAAACAAAATGTACGATTTGACCACACAATATGAAAGATGTAGCCACTAAGCCACTAAGCAAGTCGAAAGTAAGCATCTTGTTAACTGCAAAATTGCACGTCACATTTCGATACCAGGGGGCGCACGTTTGGTTTGTAGTTTTCACAAAAAATAACGGAAATCTACGGCCTATGACGGAATTTAATTAGCTGTTGCCTCAACCATTACCCGTCAGTTAGATCTCTATATATATTCGGATATCCTTGGTATCTTTCCGACAAATAAATATTCAAATTACAAAAAAGCACGACTACTTGAACATAGCACCCCTTGTTGTCAAAATGTGCCTTACACTTTTGAATTTACATTATGCTTACTTCTATTTTGCCTAATGCCTGATGACATTTCTTTATTTGTTGATTTCTTCGTGTATTGTTTTTAGATGCATAACAAATGAACCAAGATAGCCACAGCATGATGAAATATACACTGAACTGTCATTCAGTCAAACGAAACTATGATATAAGGATCATGGTCTAAAGAGCATACAAACTGAAACTTCCAGCAAGCAGGGTATCACTGTCAACAAGCGTGATGGAAGTGTAAGTTTGCATAAAGACTGCCCCCCAATCTGACTGAAGTTCACGATCTCCCTACGGTAGGATATGATTTTAATCAGATAAGACTGCATCCGTAAGCACTGTAGCAGTGTCAGTGAATAAATTGTAACAGTAAGCAGACACTGTGTAATTTTTACCTAAATAACATTCCATATATATTGATCCTGCTTGATAATTGTTTCCTGCTTCTTAGCTAGAATGTAGCACAACTAACCATTGGGGTTGTTCATGTAAGCATCATTTTACCTCTTCCACACCATCAACACTTATTTGGCGCAGTCTTATGAAGTATTGAGCTAATTCTTTGCTGGAAATATCACACTCTACCGCAACAGTTACTGATTTTCCCATCTACTCTTTTCAAATTATGTGTACGACGGAATATTTTCCAACTTCATCGCCATCACCATAATCATAGTTATAGAAACCATTTTCAATGGAGGTTTGAACGTAAATGTATGACATTCGGACTTCTGTCGTCTGCATTACGTTCAAGCATGAGCTGTCAATCTAACTGTATTACGAAATACTTTAACAAAGGACAACTGGATTGCCCCTGTGACCATCACCTTCGAGTTCTTGTTGTTGCATATAATTCTTGCAAATTACAGGTCTAGTAGACGGAAAACAGTTGCTTCGGTTTACACTGTTGCATTTTACACAATTATTGTTAGTAAAAAGACGTTTTCGGTTTTACATTTCTTTATAGAAGTAAAAATAACTTTGAGTGCAAAATGGTGGTAAGCTATTAATCTCCATCGTGTTACGAGCAAAAAGAAGGCGAACGCAGTTAATGACTTTGACTCAATCATAACGTAGGCTGACATTCAGAAGACAACGTATGTTAGTATCAATAGATCAGTGAATACCTTTAAAAGAATTACCGGTGTCAACATTGTGGAATCTTTGCTTTTAATTTCTGTAGCACATTTCATTAAGCTTTATTACTGATATAGTAATGAAATGCAGTATACTGATATTTTGAGAGTAAGGGTACATTTGGAGGAATAGATCTCTAGTTAAACATCCATTGTATCTAGTAGGCTAATAATATCAGTTAAAAGTTCCATAACTCGAATTGAAAAAAAGGATGAATAACCTTTCAAACACTGACAAATTATGACATACTTTGTCTGGGGAGATGAAACCTCTTTCAAACTGATTTATGAGTGTCTCTGAAAACACCAAAATGTTATTCAAACTATATCACGTTTGTTAACATTCTAATGATACGGTCAAAATATGTATTTAAAACTAAGGAAATGAACAAATTCACAACAGTTTGTAGCAACCTAGCCGGCAATGCATTATAGCCTAAGAACGAGTTAAAACATTTTAAAAAAAAACATATATTGGCACTACCATTCCTTCCAGTCCACCAAACTATCAACCCATATCTTCTTCATGATTTCCTGGTAATGTGTTTACAAGGAAAATACAAGAAACTGTTTGGTCGTAATTAGGGTCTTTTTCACAGGTCAAATAGCGGTCGTGTTATATATTAGGGCATTCAGAAGCTATTCTTGCTTTAATTCCACAAACAAACTCATTTATATATTTAAAGATTCTATTTGCCAGATTCACTGCAGGAATAGATCGCTTTTTGACCTATGTTATATATTTTCCTTCTTTCAACCAACATTGTCCAGCTTTCGCTCAGATTCAGCTAGAGTGTCTTTTTTAACTTGTTGTCGGTATTGTTTTTACTATTAAGGTGCCTATAAAATAATACAATACCGATCGACAATGGCACATATCTATATCTAATGGTTTGAAGATTTAAAATTTATTTTTCATTCCTTACTTTTATTTCATTACTGCATTTAGTTCATTTAAAGAATTTCGAACTGGCTTATCAAAATTTCTGAACAGTAAATATTGGGAATTTAAAACACGCTATACAACGAATATTCTTGTTTTCAATTTAATATTTAAGTTTATTCCGCCGCAGGCCGTCCGATTTCACCTTGACTTCCGGTAAACTGTCAAGTGAAAGTAAGACCGCTGCTAAAAATTTTGGTGGACAAAAATATCGACATTTCATTGGACTCTTGCCACGAAAAGCAAAGATGAGCGGTGGTGTAGAGGTAGAAACGCTCGCTGATATTAAGACGATTTTACAAGATTGCATTTATAATCCCTTATCGTCATGTAGATGGCAAACAAACAAATTATCGTTACGAACAATCTAAACTTAAACTAAAAAAAGAGACAAAATAATAAATATTGTTAACACTTAACTAAATAAAATGAGTAAATAGATTTTTCATACACTAATCTTCCTTTCGTAGGGATTTTTAAGTGAAAATTTATAAAAGTAAGTAAGTATTCATTTAGTAGTATTATAAGAACAGTTGAAAGCATATGAATGTACGGTATAATTTAGCATGCCTACCTAGTTTAAGAGATGTCGCACAAGTGATTGAAATATTTTAATAGCTAAGACATTTGATCCTGTTCATTCATTTTCGTTACATTTGTGTAACTGCAATCAGCAAAATTTAATACAATCAATTCGAAGGTGTACAACTGGTTCAGCATGGGAAAAATTGTGAATAATACAAAATTATAGTTACTAAAATAGAAATTACTCAAATTGTTCCCACTGTAAAAATCAATACAACTAGATTAAACAGAACACAATTATGCTAAATTGAAAATTCATTTTCATCTGAATATTGCTTGTACAAAATTCATGAGGAATTAATAACTTTTTGAGACATCAAAAGACATCAAAAAACATCAAACGTTATTGTTTATTAACTTCATCCAGTCATGTTATGACAAGAATTATGAAGGTTCTACTTTAAGGTGACTTAAATGGCTAACACTTATACTGATACTGTATATTGAAAACATTAAAATGATCTGTTATATGACAAGCTCACATAGCTTAAATATCAATTAGTGAAACTGACTTTGAAGAATGTAGTGCTATTGCGATGATAAACTTTAAATTATTAGTAAAATTCAAACTACTGATAAATCTAAATGTCAGGATCAGCTAAAGATATTTCCTTGATTAAGACACATCAATTCTCAATTCTGTTATTATCCTTGATAATATTAGAAATGTCTGGAGATTAGTATTAAAGTAAAACAGAAATACGAACATTGACTGTTACAGCACTGAGAGATATTCGACTTTGATAACATACTTGGAAGATGTAACCTCTGTCACAATTTGGAGATCTGATTGTTCACCATAGGAGTCATTTCAAATACAAGAGCAACATCCACTTTTGTACAACATTTCTAAATGATAGCGCTTGTTTCTGGTTTTATTTCTTTTTTTAAATTCCTTGTACTGAATAAATAAAACAACAACTACTTGATGCAATGCCCTCTGGGTGTCAAAGATATAGATTTTCTAATAGTATAAGAAATTCGAGTTTTCTGTTTTTATTAACCAGGTTTTCAACGAAAACTGGTTATTGAAATGCTGAAGTCGGCGGGCGGGCGGGCGTCAACTTTTGGTTTCCGCTCAATAACTTGAGTTAACTTTGGCCTATTGACGCCAAACTTGGTGTATGGGTAGCTTATATCAAGAGGCAGCTTGGGATTGCTACCCAGGTGTCTGTGATCAAGGTCAGGGTCACTGTTGCTAAAAATAGAAATTCAGTTTCTGCTCAATAACTTGAGTTTGCTTTGACCTATTGACCCCAAACTTGGTGTATGGGTAGCTTATATCAAGAAGCAGCTTGGGATTGCTATCCAGGTGTCTGTGATCAAGGTCAAGGTGACTGTTGCTAAAAATAGAAATTCAGTTTCCGCTCAATAACTTGAGATTGCTTTGACCTATTGACCCCAAACCTGGTGTATGGGTAGCTTATATCAAGGGGCAGCTTGGGATTGCTACCCAAGTGTCTGTGATCAAGGTCAAGGTCACTGTTGCTAAAAAAAAGGAATTCAGTTTCTGCTCAATAACTTGAGTTTGCTTAGGTCTATTGATGCTAAACTTGGTTTATGGTTAGCTTATATTAAGAGGCAGCTTGGGATTGCTACCCAGGTGTCTGTGGTCATGGTCAAGGTCACTGTTGCTAAAAATAGAAATTCAGTTTCCGCTCAATAACTTGAGTTTGCTTTGACCTATTGACCCCAAACTTGGTGTATGGGTAGCTTATATCAAGGGGCAGCTTAAGATTGCTATCCAGGTGTCTGTGATCAAGGTCAAGGTCATTGTTGCTAAAAATAGAAATTCAGTTTCTGCTCAATAACTTTAGTTTGCTTTGGTCTATTGATGCTAAACTTGGTATATGGGTAGCTTATATTAAGAGGCAGCTTGGGATTGCTACCCAGGTGTCTGTGATCAAGGTCACTTGCTTACAATAGAATTTTCAGCTTCTACTCAATAACTTCAGCACACTTTGACCTATTGATACTCAACTTGGCATGTGTGTAGCTTAGATGAAAATACAGCCTGGCATTGCTACTCAGGTATCTGATTTATTTTTATTTTGAACTACTGAAATCAACTTTCTGTGTTGGTACCAAAATAACAGCACCATTTTTACTTCACTGCCATATTTCTTCCTAATTCCTGTCACATCAATACTTGATCGTTGAAAACCTGGTTTTCGTCGCATTGCGGCGCTTCTTGTTTTATGTGAATTTTAAGAAAAGTCTTTTTAAACGCTGGCAAGTCAAATTTTTAAATCTTAATGCTGATTTGAATTGTGATGTGGTTGGTTTTGTTTTCTGTGGAATATTTGATAATTTCCTTTGAATATACTTTAATGAAAGTAATAGAATATAAATGAGTTCTGTGAATTATGTAATACTTAACCACTTGTTTTCTTTCTGTTTTATTCAGATGAATTTATTGCCTCAATGGCTTAAAACGGCTCGAATTCTGTTAATTGCTTACTTATCAATAATTTAGTATATCTCACAAACACAACAGCTACCACAGTCTCTAGGGGCACTGTTGCACGTTTGTTTTCTGCTGTCAGCGAGATTTGATACATTGATAATTTATTTTGATAAACAGGACTTTTGCATTACAAACTAAACTTTTATATTATTATTATCTATAAAATATTTATTTATCAGTCAAATTCAAACAATTTAGATGCTTAACGAGTTCTTTGTTATGACAATACGATTGTTTTCAACTGCCTTTGTTTGTTGCATCTTTTACCTTCGAATCAAAAGAATATTATGAATTTTTAATATTTAAACTAGCTAAAATTTACTGAAAAGCTTTACTCAACATCAGTTTTCTACCTTAGGCCACATTTGTCTATAAACATATGCATATTGAAATGGGTCGAGTATCACATGATACTGAAATGTCTGTACAAAATAAAGGACAATAATATTAAGTACAGCATAAATATGCAGCGGACAAGTTTACCTGTACTATAAATCTACTGCTTAAACATGCTTATAACTATATATTTAAATGAGGTTACAAAAGAAACTGCCGCCCTAATGACTGTCTCTATGCAAATCGTCTGATCAAATAAAATATAAGTATATATCAAAACAAAATTGAAACAGACAACAGAAGCAATGCCAAAATCAGGTTTTAGATTTTGAGTTTTTGTTTCAAGACTATCAATACATTTTTATCTATGATAATTCTAACAGACACAGAAGAGAAATAGTCCAAATTCTGCATAACAGTAATTAACTGTTTCTTCTGAGACAGAGTAAGTAAAGAAGTAAATAGTAAGCTAGTCAGCTAGTAAAGTAAACTGAGATGGACTTATTTCTCTGAATCACGTTTATCTAATTTTACTTTCTGGTTAACCGTCTTGATGTTTTGAGAATATACTCGTTATCATACAATCAAATTAATTCATTTTATTTTCCTCTTTAAACTTTCACATAAGAAATGCCCAAGAGCATTCATTTTCATCATGATGAAATTGGCGTTTGAAGTTAAAAAAATAAGGTGTGTACAACATAAACTTTGCATTCAAGGTTTTTGCAGTAATGATCTCTTAAACGCAAACATAATAGATGCCATAAACAGTTTATGCATTGGACTCAAGAAATGTCTCGAATACACTACAATTCAAGCCCATCTTATTACAAAATGCATATAATTTATACATTTTAAAAAAGGTTTTAGAGAAAACTATTGGTGTTTCTTTGTTGAAATAATGATTACCGATCATAACTCCCGGTAACTGTGAAATAATGACACTTACATGAATTTAACTTCCCTTTATAGACCTGTAAACTGTACTAAAGTATAAGAACATATGTCAGTGTAACTTTAATTAAAGCACAACACTACACAATGCTGGTAAGTTGTGCCATGGTCAGTTGTGCCAACATAAGTATTTGTAAAGATTGACAATCAAGAAAATCTTTAGTTAGTTTTTCTTGTCTCAAACAAGAAAGGAGACCAAACACGAAAGAATTACTGGGACATATAAGCTTCCAAGTAATTAAATTATCAATCCTTCTTGCTCTTATTAACTTGTAAACTATTTCAAAATGTTGAGATTAATTTCCATTAGGCGTATCAAGACCATTATCACCAATACAATCAGCAGATGATCAGCCAGAAATAAAACATAACCTTCTTAGGGAACTGTGTCTGTTTACAAGAACAAAATCATTAATAAAGACACTTAACGTTCAACTATAGCTATAATGATAAAACTTTCAAAACGATTGTGGAACAATTCAAGTTCTTTGAAATGTTGTAAATCACATTATGCCTTCGTAGGTTGGCATATGGCAGTCACACTGTACGTCTGTTATTTAGTCCGTCCGTCGTTCCGTCCCATCGTCTGAGCGCAATTCTTCCTCAAGTTCTTATTTGATTTTCACCAAACTTTAAAAGAATGATTATTATCAAGTACTAGAGCGCATATACGTTGGCATTGTTATTGCCGTGTGTTTAATTTTACTTAATATTACTTCTATGCGCAACTCCTGCAATTTTTAATTGAACTTTTTTGCGCCTATGGTGTTCAGCTGATGCATAAAGAGGTCGGAAACTGCTTTGAAACACTTTTTCTGTAAAATACATGTGATGACCTATGGGAACAAATCACTAGATCAATATCGTTTGAAATGCATCAGTGTTGGAAATTGTTTTAATCTTACCAGTCAAACTAATAGGTATAGAGCGTATGACAGTCTCTCAGTTCACAGACTGCAAAAGATTTTGACACAAAAGATCAAGGTTACATCAAATTATACGCTACCATGATTATGACCATTGCCATGTTTCGGGGCAGTCGTGGCTGTGACACCTTTCTTGTTGTGAATGTGTTCTATAAACTAAATACTCGTGTGATCGACAATGAACTGCTTAAACATGAACGTGTAACATTTGGTGAACCATGCCTTGTTTTTCTAAACGGTTATTCAATTGATAGGGACAGTAGTTCGTTAACAGTGCGTTGAGAGAATGAAAAACACAAAAAAGTGATAACACTAAGAACTCATTACTTTCCTAGACAAGGGAAGTTTCGATACCAAATCAGTTTAACCAACAGCTATCGAACACCTTTACTTCAGCATTATGAATGAGTACAGAAAACGTTAAAGATGTGCAATACTTTACATTTACAATCCATAGCCAAAATAGAAAAGATGGCCTTGAGAAAGATCAGAACAAAATACAGTACCAAATACAGCAAGACATTTTCACTGGAAAGCCATAAATCTTTCAATAATTTACCACAAATTTGTGCTGGTCTGCACTCGTAATATGTGCTGGTCGATTTGGTCTTTGTCAATGCTATACGGTTTCAAAAACTATCTGTCGCTTTTTTTCCATGGCGTTCTTCATCAACATGAGAAATAATACTGCTACGTGATATTTCTGAACTGCCTCAATGAAAATATTTCTGAATTGCAGTTTCTCAAAGACAAAGACATTTGTAATGATCTGAAAAAAAAACTACGCAGATACTTTCCACTAAAGGAAATGTATCTACGAAAGATAATTAAACAATAAAGTAGGACGATTACATTTTGGCATTTCACCGCAACCCACTTATAAAAATGACAATAAATATGTTATTTAACTGACTTTAATTATAGTTTTATTATCTGATTCATGATATCTTTCTTATATAAATGAAGTTACGCTCGTATCCTGACAAACAAGCATTGGTGAAGAAAATTTAGCTTAAAGGAAGTTTAGTTCTGAAATACTTTTAAATCAATATCTCACTGAGTCTTTAATCTAAGAAACCAGAAGAGGAGACAATCTTTAAAGGAACCATTAATGTAGGTCATGACTTGATTAAACGTAAATGTTCCACTGCACATAACAATAAATATAACAATATTTTTAGAAACTATTTCATTTTCCAGAACCAATAACTTTAGCGCGTTTATGGTGATGGAATAAAGTACACTCGAAACAAACATTGCACGTGCAGTATGAGGGGAAGAATGTTTGCTTTCAAGTGCATTAAAGTATTGGTAAGTTGTGTTCTAGATAGTTGTATTCAAATTTAGTGTAAGATAAGAAGTTTTAGAAATTTCTCAGGCTTGATGTTACTGTTATTTGAGACTATAAATGAAAATACTCATGTTAATGAATTCAAAGTGGCATTTGATTGTGAAACGTCTCATTAAGAGTGATTTACATTGCTGCAAAAATACAGTTATCATATCTTGTGAAGTTTCATTGCTGGCAGTGTCTGCCATTGCTGAATAACATAATTATGTATTCAGTCCTTTGATATAAATTAATTTACGCTGCATGGCCACTGCCGGGACCTATAATTAATACGCTATTAATATTCTTTCTATGGGTCTAATGGTTATCTCAATTTCCAACTGTGTAAAAAAAGAAATGCGTCTGTTTTATCATCTGAATCACTGTGAACCTCCTCATTAGAACTGTGCAAAATCAGTATCTTACCAATCATTAAACTATACGGGCGGAAATGGATCGGGTATTAATAAACATAATGTAATGCGATCAAAACTTTCGGAAGAAGCAAACTTTAGGTTGGAAAGTAGTTAATTGTAGAACTAGCTTTATCTGATGTAATATTTAAGTCGTGCTTTCGAATTCAGTGGTTTGAATTTGACCATGACGTCATCATTACTTCATTCGGTGCACGTTTTAGTCAGGTATTCAGCAAATAGATTTTCATAACACACTGAAAACTTGCCAAACCTTTTCAATATTCTATGTTAAATTAGTCGTAAACTTTCTTTGTGCATTGAATATCAGGCACGGATTTACCGGGGGGGTGCTATGGGGAACAAGCCCCCCCACCCCCAGTTGGCCTGTTTGTAACAAAAATAAAAAGGCTCATTTTTAAAGACTCTAAAACATTTTTAAGCTCTTTTCACCTCGTAACAGAAACACAATCAACCTTTCAATTTGCAACGGTCATGCCATATTGCGTAACAACTGATAACGAACTAGCCGTGTATATTATACAATGTACCGTATATTCGGTGGCATGGATTATCCGAGAGTTCTCCAGAATTTTCATGATAAATAGTTTTCAAGCGTCTATTAACCTTGAGGTAAACCTTGATAAAGTTTTTAAATGAGTGTCTGCTGACCATGATCAGTTGCCTGATGAGATGATATTGTGATGACATTGTTATTTGTTATGCCAATTGATTTATTGATGAATTATTTGTTTCAGAGGACTTTATAAATTTAAAATTAAAGAAGTTAAAACTTGTCATACAGTATTTTGTTTTTTGCTTTAGTTGAACATTTCAAAGAATACCAGTATATTTCTTTTAAATTCTCACACAAATTTCATTATATTTTTATGCCTAAAATGCACCAAAATGAGCCATTTACTCCTCCTTTTTAGATTTTTTTTCGGGGGAGGCCCCGAACCCCCCCCCCCCAATACGGAAGGGGGTCATCCCCTTCCGTACCTTGCCCCAAGCCCCCCCCCCCCCCCCCCCCCCCCGGTCAAACATTTCTGGATCCGGCCCTGGAATATAACTTTTTTACGTACAATATAACAGTTTAAATGGCAATAATGGTTTTCTGTTACATAACGTTAAGATAAAGAACCAAGCAAATTTCAATGACAAATGATTTTATAATAAAGTCATATACATGTCAAATTATTTATATATTCATATTAACTTTAATATTACTGTTGAAGCATACAAAGAATTCATTAAACTATTTTTATATACATAATGGCTTGTATCTATAAAGATACAGTTTTCTCATGAAACTATTCTTTTGCAAAACCAATTTCATTCCTAGCCAAATAATTATTATAAGTGCTAAAGTTGTTGAATAAGCACAAATCATGTCAGTTATGGGAAATACTTCCAAAGATTCTGTTTTTGTATTATGATATATGAAGTGTAAATTTTCTTCACAAACGAATTATTTTCTTACTCCCTTGTTAAATATACAAATCATGGCTTTAATAAATCATACTGTTAAAATTTGCCTAACGATTTGATGGTTCTCGAAGCCTCTATGATAGTTACATTTGAAGCCTATTATGTACAGCTCTTTTGCTTTAAGCATTAAAAGAATAAACGACAATATTGTTCTCGATTAGGACAAATTCTCTTTACACATTTGTTTAAAATACAACTACTATCAATAAAAATTTGCGAAGAAATATCAAATTTCAACCAATGTCAAGTCTGCACTTACTCAGGTTCGTACATTAATCAAATCATTATAAACAAATATACAACGTGACTTTTGCATGGTAGAACTGAGAGATATATGATTTCATAAACCGAATGGCATTATAACATCGTTGTTTTACTAATGTATATATGATAAAAGTGACTATGATATTTATGCAGACAAAGGCATTCAATAATCAAAGGTCCAAAAACTCAAATATGTCTAAATATGAGTGAATGCTTTTCTATCATATTATCAACTGCTGATTTATTTTTTCTTTGTGAATGTTCACAAGCGTGAAGTTTGGCGCCGACCTGTCGAGTCTGTACTCAGCTCTGTTCATTAGGGAACCATGTGTAATGAATTTACACAATAGGAGATATTGTTCAGAGTATTAATGGAATGAAATCGACTTTTTTCCAGGATAATTGCAGACTGTCTGTAGGCGACAGATTTGGTAAACTGTCTGCTTTTTACCTACTGTAGCATGAATGACTACATAATCAATTCACAAGAAGAAGAAAATATTATGACCTACAAGTTCTACAAAACATGACGTCTTACAGACGACATTTCCAGTCTATAGATATGTTTCATTACTAAAATACCTTTGGAATATTCAGCCATCCAGTCTAAAATAATTTCATGGCAACACCTAGGATTTTTAAAACTGGCACTAAAAAATCAACTCAGAAATAATTTTATTCCAAAAAATGGAAACTAAATTGGTCGATAGCCATGAGGACAGAGGAGAAATTTAATAAATATGTTACAATAAAAACTGAGAAAAATAAAATTACAGTATTTCTTACAAAAGAGACCATACTTCATGGCTGAAAACTTGTAAAATGCATATCTTTTTCAGTAACGAATTATAATTATCATTTGCGGTTAAAAATTTAAAATGTTTGCTTCATGACTTACAGAATACGTGATGATCATGTGTTATTACATACCTCCTGCACTTGAGATTTAACATTTATGTTACCAAACATTCTGCGATTGTCTAATGACTTCTATACATTCTCATTAACTCTGTCTGAACTAAGTAAATCCACAGTAATAAAACCTCGTTTGTTTGCAACATGAGTATAAACAGTGTTCACGGTCTAGACATGAAAACAGGATGATTTTATAATACAGTAACATCTAAGGATATTAATGTGATACAAAATGGTGATGTGTTTACTCAGGGTCTTGTTTTCTCTGTTCTGTTGGAAAAACTGTGTAGGCATTTGTTTGATGTTGTTGTAAAATGAACAAGTGTGTAAAACTTATATCATTAATTTAGTCTCACTGTTTTATCTGTAAACTCTGCTATATAATTACATCAAATTCTACCGGTAATCCAATCTTATTCTGTCCCTTTAAAGTGACTAGCTGATGAAAGAAGAAAAAACATTGTAAGAAATAATGACTATCCCATTAAGAAAACGGCTACTCTCCACTTATATCTAGATCCGTTTGTAATTCAATTTAGGTTCAAGTGAATACAAGACAGCTTTTCATACCTAAGGTATGAAACAGTTACAAGAATACTTGAACTTCTCCGAGATAAATCTAAATCGATCTGCTTGTAACAAAGATGACTTAGTGACATTTGATAATGACCTTACGGCAGAATTTTGCTAAATTCAAATGAAATCCGTAACAACCAACACCATCGTTAATTGGTTATTACTTCACCAATCAATCATCAAAAGAATCATATTTAATTTATAAGACGGAAGATCGTACAGGACGTTTGTCCTTCCTGACAGTATTTTTAATTACTTTTATCTTTTAAAAATCTGTGATATCAAAGGATGTTTCGTCTTTCATAAAGTAAATCAAAAACATGCAATTAACTCTCTAAACAAAACCTTCTCATGAAATTACGATTATTGAATTTGACAGTGACGGAACTATACAGCGCTCTTTGAATTGTAAAATATTTGTTGACAAAATATATTTGTCATTCCAAATATTCTAATTTCATGCTGATCGTTCCTTTTTAGTATGAAAATGTGTAAATATCCGACAAACTTGGAGTAAATTCAAAAACATTCTCCAGAAAAATTCATCACATTTTGTATTGCCACAATTTCAAATAGAAATGTCCTTTATACCAAAATGCATTTTTATCATCAACGATCAATCAATAATTGATAAATGCATATGATATCGACAAACAAAATAGCAATTGTTAAAACTACTTTGGTCTTTTCGAATAACTCCTTTGGCAGAGCATGCAAAGACAACGTCCAGCTTCAATTCCATACATATGGACCAAACCAAAAAGACATTTGTCGCAGATGACATTTTAAAGAAATGAGGTATTCCTGTTGTAGCTGATAGTATTCAACTTTAAGTTTATGCTTTTTACCAACAAATAAACAGGTTTAATACGCGACTTTTAAAAAAATCATATTGTTGTTTTTACAGTTTTACAATATTTACAAATATATCTGTACACAAAAATTAATTTGCATGTATCAGAGTAAGGTATCACCTTAATTGTACCACCTTGTCACTGAAGCTGTTACTGCTTTAATATGTTATAGAATATTCAGAAAATCTCTTGGTTATAAATATATCCTTGCCGGTAATTAACATATCATTTAAAAGAAAAACACTAAAATTAAAAGAAGTCGTGCCTGACAGTACAAATGTTACTGTAACAATATTTCTTGCTGCAAGTATTTCTGTTGCTGTAAATTTAAATCTAAAACATCTCGCCATATAACATTTACACATGTTTAAGACAACCACCGAGACAACTGACTAAAACCATCATTTTCCAGTTTATAAAACGAATAACATTTTAAACTCGAGAAAGTATATCTCATTACCATATTCGTTGAGTGCAGAGACAATGGCCGACACCAATGCAATATGTAGAATCAGAGTTTCCTTATTAACTGCCAACTGCTGTTACATGAACGTACATTATCGTTTTAACACGTTTCCATGTATCTTATTAACATTTTATCAATTACAAACTTTAAGATACCCTACCGTACTTCAGGAAATGAGGCTTGTACTTGCATTTTTTTTCCAAACGACTGCAAAAACAAAATTTAGCACTTAAATCAGTGAAACAGAATGACATGTTTGAACATTTGATGAATGAGATGAGATCAGAACTAGATAAATCATTTAAGATTATTTTAACATGCTTTTCCAGTCATTGCCACGTGTTGAAACTTTAACGCCATGGCGGCTTTAACTTAATTTTATTTCTCATGACATAATTTAAAGCGAAAAGACGTCAAATCTTGTATGACTGGCAAAACTCATCTACAAAAATACAGGAATGAAAGTTCAATATATCAGACAAGCATTCGCACAGTCACCACATTACACCATTTATTTATACATTGCTGATGAAAAGTGGCTAATTAATCTAACCATGGTACAAATAATATTTTGGTTATGAAATTCTACACGTATTTTCAACCTGTAACAAACATGTGATTTTTTTCTTATTCTTTACCTGTTTAGTTCTTCCCTTCATATTTCAAATTATATGAATTCTAATGCCTAACAGTAATTGCTAGATTACCTTATGGTATAATTCTTATTTCGGATCGTGCATAGCCTTAGATTTATTTCATTTTAGTATATATACTGATTTTTAATCAAACCACATTATACAAACCCGTTTTGCATTAGATGAACTTCATTATCAAACTGTTATAATTTTTTCTCATTTAAAACCTATTGGAATTAGAATCTATTAAGTGAATATTTGATTGAAACCCTTTAACCTCATTAAACAGAAGTTTTTCAGCATACACAGAAGGAGCGATAGTTATTTCATGGAAACTTAGCAATAAAAATATTTATGACGACAAAATGATATCAATGAGCGTTCGCGTTTTTCAGATGCTTTCACATTTCAGTATGTGTTCCGCTCTTAAGACTTATACAATTATTTCCAAATCACGTGGATATCAGCAATTTGAAAGAAACCAAGTCTAAGATTATGAAGAAAAAGGTCCAACATTAACACCTATTAGATATTAAGATCACCTTTTAAATGGTATGATTAGCGGAACTTTACTGTACTTTACTGTACTTCCAAGAGTAAAATTAAATCTGGGGAAAAAGCTTCTTTCTTTCAATTTACAAAAATCATTTTATTGTTAAAAGACTTATGTAAATTACTTTAACAAATGGAATTATTTCGAACCAGGCGATTTTCTGTTGTGATTTTCTACTTGAATTTAAATATGTTTTGCTACGTCTAAGAATGCAATGGACTTATGACTATTTCCTCTCTGTCTTCATGGTTTGTGTTCCTGCTTCGCAATTTGTCTTTGCACTCTAATTCAAAAGATTTCTTCGTGCTGTGTCAAAGATGTTTTACGAAATTAAAATTTTAAAAAAAGCTTATTATGACCATGACCTTTACAACATGTTTGATATAGTATTTTAAACCAGTGCTTGTTGTACTCTGACCTATGCTCTACTTACGATACTTATAACTCTTCAAACATTAATTTTATGGACTGCAAGTGTTTACCTAGTTTTCAATTTGGTACATATTTTAAGGAAAATTAAAGAAGTGATTGGGAAGAACAATGATTTGCAAAGTTAAGTGTTAAGAGTTTATTAGAACGTTGTTGCACAATTAAATGACGTATGTCACACTTTATTTTTTTGATTAATCTAAGGATTCCTCTTATATTTCTTATGTTATTCATCAGTGGGTTAAGTCATATTGAATTCGATATTGTACTTTTATCTAAAGGAGTAATCCTAGGTCAAGCTCGGCTTACACGAGGACTAGACAATTTTCCTTACAAAAAGTTCAGCATTTAAATATAACATCTCTTATCCAACATAACTCAAAGTCGACTTTCGTGTTAGATTATCTCGAGATAGACAGTATTAATGTATGTTAGGAAAAAAAACACATCATTGCAGAATTTTGCTAGTATCAAAGGAACCTTGTTAGGACCTATCCTATCGATAAGTTGTTTCTACTGGACAGGTTTCAACTAATCGATCAGAAATAATTATATGATTAATTAGACGGAATCTTACATGACGTTATCTCTTTACGTTAGGGTCTGTATGTTTTATCTTGTGAAATTAATAAAATAAAAAGAGATTCTTTCTCACAAAGGAAATAGTGCTTAAGATCAAAATTAATTACAGAAAGATAACTGCTTGAAAATGTGATACAAAAATACCAATTAGCGCTTTCTTTAATTGCGTTTGAATTTGGTTTGCAGGGATGATCAGATCAGATATTTGTTTCTGTTTGAGACATTGAAGAGTTTTTGAAGTCAATTAATCTTAGCATTAAAACATTAAAGAAGTTCTCCCCGTAACGTTAACTTCAATACTGTGACTATCAATGTAAGTAATTTCACTTTTATGTTTCCTTGCTTTAAACCACACTACTGATTCAATCATTAATGTTATGTTTTATTTCCAGTAAATGACAGGATGTTTTCAAACATATCTTTTAAATAATTTTTGATTGGCGACTTGCAAGTTATAGTTATTAACCAGGACCATTAAATAGTTTGTGAATAGCAGGACGTTTCCTACACCACCTTAGTTTTGATTAATTATTCCAATAATGCTCAGGTTTTACAGAAGTCCTTTTGTGTACATTTCACCATAAAGGCATAATTATGATTCTGTAGACAGTCGAGAATTACCCATACATAACAGTGCTAGTCAGTCCAATGGTAAAGTAATAATCTTAATACTGTAAAAACTACTTAAACTTTTAAATCACTCACTTTGAAACATTGTATTAAGCCATGAATATTTGGCTAGAAACTGTCAAAACCATAATGCAATCGTTCGGTTTAAAATTTATGAATAGATTTGTTTTTAATTTTCTGAAAAATCAAGTCATTATGGAAACAAAGGGAAGCCAACTGATACAGTATACTATCAACTGGTCATTTTCTGAATGGTTTTTGTTTTCATGGAAACATTTCACATTTTCAACTCTCCGGAATGTCTGTGGGTCCCTGAAGGAATCTAATCATGCGATGAGAAAAAATTACAAGAGAGTAATTATTGGAAGAAATCAAACCTCCTCAGGAGGATGACAGAATGGGTACAGAGTCAGGTTAACAAATCGGTATTCCGGCAGCATTCATGAATCAGGGAATCTAATCGAAGGATAAAGACGGATATTTCTGAGATTCGTCATCCTTACAAAACATAACTTTTGACCAAAGGCAGGTCAACACATTTCTTGGAGTAAAGCGAGTGATGCACTAAATGCTATCTATCACTTAGATAGTTGGACCTTAAAATATCGACTCCCCCCCCCCCCCCGATATGGAATTGCTTCATTCAGAACAAAGAATATTTTCATGACGCTTTTCATTGTTTATGTATAAAGTGTTTTTTCTCAGTTTAGTTCTTTTAATCTAAAATATAGCGAGAATTTTAATGTTGTTTTGAAAAACTTAATTGATGTAACGTGCAATTTTCCATTTTCGACTTTTATTTAAGCTAAACAGTGTCACGGTATACGTGTCTTATGTAAACCAGATTGCCTGTCACTAAACAATTTAAACCTTATCAAATTTTCGTTCTATAATGTAATACTTTAACAGGACATACAGTCTCTACAGTCTCACTGTGCGCAAATAACTAAATGGAATACATGTTTTTGAGACTAGACTCTATGACCTTTGCACCACCAAAGTGAAAACTCTTTTCTGCTGTGCCTTTGTTAATTGACAATTGACCTATTTTTACAAGAAATGAATTAGCATATACTGCATTTCATATGTCCTTAGAGCAAACAAAGAAAACACATTTTTTACGGAACATGAGGTGTTCATTTTGTTGCTGTTTTTGTTGTATTAGACAATCGCATATATGAAAATAACTTTATCCAGATGTATGTAAAACTAAAACTGCCTAATGTTCATAACAGACTGAATTGTAAACTGTCTGCAGTCTGAAATTAACCTTAAATCGAAGTTACTTCCTTCGATTTCAGTCAATGTTTCACTAAAATTTGAGTAATGTAATCATATTTTTACGTGTATGTTCTATGTTTGTTTACAGATTATTACCACAGATAGTATGTGTGTCTCTTGATCGGTACCTATAGCAGAAAAAATGGAAAAATAGAAACAAAGCCTTCGTAGTTTACATTCCATTGATTTAAAAAATTGTTTTCTTTAAAATAAACGTATTGTGAATTACTCCAAGCTGCAATAGTTGTTCATTCGTATCTTCTTATGACGTGTTTGCTCAATCATAAATGCCTGTGCGTTGTAATGTAAAAATGTCTTGGCAATTACATATTATTTACCAAGAAGCTAAAAAGAGTAATCAATAATCGACATCAAGGAACTCAGTACCTTCTCTTTCTACCATTTATTTCCTTGAAAGTGTTCTTCTAAATTTCAGATATAATTTTACATGAGGGTACTCAAAACGCAAATACCAGGAAGTGTTCTGATAAACACATGAAAAAATTCGAATAAATCATTGAGCAAAAAGACAAAGCGTTGTTTTGTCTAAAGGAAAGAAACATATGAAAACACAACTTAACATTGCTTAAAACCCATTCACAGGGCAACGTATTTTTCTTTTAAACAAATTTAGTTGGTACGAAGGGTATGTACTTGTTATAAAAGGTTTTTAGATTCTAACATTTCATGTTAAAAAGGAAAGGTGCGTTTAAAATGTTGTCCTTTACATAGACATGCTTTTGAATTTAAGAAAAAAACATTTTCAACAGTTGCTCTTCAGGCAGCATTCCTATTGTAATGTCCTGGAAATAAATGTTAAACACGTTTTTATTATAATTTAAGCTAATATTAAAGTATTGAAAAGATCATTATTAAATAACATTTTGTGTAACAAAAATCTGAATGAAAAACGTTTTGGTGTTTGTTGGGGCTAACAAGTCTTCTGACCTTACCATAATCCAGTCCTGTCCCAGAAATAAGCAAAACATCATTTTGAACGAATGTTTCAGTACTGTGTCCATAGCGTGACGTCTAAAATGTTAAATTTTTTTATTATTTGAATAGTTTTTTCTTTGATCTTAAATAGTTACCCAATTTATCTTAGTCCAAGCGACCCAATTTTAAAACTTTAACTCGCTATCTTTTTAAAGACGTTTTAAGAATGTGTAAAAAATGAAATCTCTATGTTTTGTCTTTTGAACAAGGCTGATGACCGAGTGTTTGAATAAGAGATCAAAACAAAAGTTCTGTCTAAGTTTCACTGTGATAACTTTTCTTCTTTTTTCAGTGGAATAAACTTATGAGCTAGCTTTTCACCCTTTACGACCGAATTAAAAAAAAACAGACCCAAAATCATTAAGAAACACATTCAATTCAATGTTTTTTGATACCTGATTCAAAAAAGTGCCATGACTTTCTTGAATTAAGTTCAGTTCGGACTTGATCATACCATACACGATTCAAATTTGATCAAGGAATTTCTGCGACAACGACTTAAGTCCGTGTCTCACCTTCCCTTTACACAGCTTAAAATCCTGCCTGACTAATTTCAATGTATTTGTGGTAAACATCTTAAAAATCATTTGGACCAATTTTCATATAAATATCATAAAATATGGTTGAAAATAGTTAGAAATGTTTTGCGCTACATTTTTAAATTGAATTAAGCTCGTAACATTTTGTTTGACAAAACGTAACCAAGACATAAACCTCTTAAAGACATCAAGAATATGACCAGTTTCATAAAGAATTGGTCAAATGTATTACCTTTCGTGTAAGCAATGTGTTTTTCTGCAACACAAGATGACATTTGCATTTCCGTGAAGAAACAAAATAATTATGTCACTTTGATCCAAGCATAGCAATTACGCCTCCCCTCCCCCTCCATTTTATTCCTTCAAAATATGTCATTATTTTATTCGGGACAAGTCTTGTTCTTTATTTAATAAAACTGAGGACCTTTTCACATCACCCCCAAAAGATGCCAGAAGAATTTATGCAATTTCATACGTGACCTTTACCAGTAAGTGATCGCGCTTATCGCCACACGTAAACAGAATTAATTGTTGATATATCAGATACGTGTTTTCTGAAACAGAATATTTTACGCAGTGAGTGCTGAGTTGTAGGTAAGTGCTACTGATGTATGGATAATCTTAAAAGCAAACATCTTCGGGGTCTTCGAATATGTTTGAAAATAACTAGGTTTGTCTAGCATATCAGTTGAAATTAATTTACACCGCTTATATTATTATTCGATTTGTATCTTAGATGCAAAAATATCAAACCTTGTTTCATAGAACAGTAGGAAATAGTGGCTGACATTTATCATAAGCAGATTTCGTTTCCTTTCAGCAGTACTAACTAGTCAGTTAGTGCTTTTGCAAACGTCGATAATTATCGAACTTAGAGGTATGATATCAAAAATTGGTCGAATATATTGAATGAGTGATACTTAACTAGCATAAGGGTCAATGATTTCATATGTCCATCTTTCCAAGTAAAATGTTAATTTTCACTCAGCGAGGACGTGCACTCTGACTTTATTAATGCTTAATGGACTTGCCCAAAAACTTCAGATCAGTCAAACAACGAATGCACTGGAGGTCCTGTGAGACACAGAAATGTAATGTTGTAATTGACAATGCATACATATATGCTAATTTGCATTAGTTATAAGTGATGAAAAAATAATTTGACCTATGGTTAACTAAACTAACTGTTACGGTTTAACATAAATTAAAGTACTTAAGGCTATTTTTTTTCCAAACGACTGCAAACTTATTTTTTACTTTAAATCAGTAGTATAAACAATTGTTGCCGAATGATCTGTTTTATCATTTGATGAATGAGATAAACTCAGAACTAGAAAAGTTATTTGAGATGATCTTAATTTTTCAGTATGTTATTCCAGTCACTGTCAGATGTTGAAAGTTTAAGGCCATTGTTGCTTTTACCACTCATGATATTATTTAAAGCCAAAAGAAAGCATGACGTGATGTTGTTCTCAAAGAGTTTCTGTCTATCAAATTGCTACTTATCTACGGTAAGAGTCAGTTCTCAGTTCATCTGAAACAATTTTTTAAAAGGTTAGATCTACAAGTTAATAACAGGACTATTATTTCATTAAAACATGCATATAGAACACTAATTCTTTCGAAAAAAAGAGGAAATGATTGGGCCTTTAACCAACGACAGGGTGTTGAAGTTTAGAAAATATGCAGACAAATACTGCATAAATAAGACGAATGAAAAGAAACCTGTCAAATGCATGTTATTTTTATGCGCCACGAAAAATTCACAGTAAAAATATTTTATTTGCAACCTGTGACTAAACCGTTGATGTAAACAGACACGTCGTAAACTCTTTTCTTTACTGTTTTCTTTAATACATTAACATTATTATATGAAATATTAAATGTTATCTGATAAAAACTGTTGATTATTTATTTTACTGTAGTGTGTCATGCACTTCGAAAGCATTTGTTTCATATTCCTGTAAAATGAGCAAATTGTACAGACTTTATCTGTGTTCCAGTAAAATGAGCAACTTGTACAGACTTCATCTTTGTTCCAGTAAAATGAGCAGATTGTATAGACTTGATCTGTGTTCCAGTAAAATGAGCAAATTGTACAGACTTGATCTGTGTTCCTGTAAAATGATCAGATTGAACAGACTTGATCTGTGTTCCAGTAAAATGAGCAGATTGTACAGACTTGATCTGTGTTCCAGTAAAATGAGCAGATTGTACAGACTTGATCTGTGTTCCAGTAAAATGAGCAGATTGTACAGACTTGATCAGTGTTCTTGTAAAATGAGCAGATTGAACAGACTTGATCTATGTTCCTGTAAATTGAGCAGATTGTACAGACTTGATCTGTGTTCCTGTAAAATGAGCAGATTGAACAGACTTGATCTGTGTTCCTGTAAAATGAGCAGATTGTACAGACTTGATCTGTGTTCCTGTAAAATGAGCAGATTGAACAGACCTGATCTGTGTTCCTGTAAAATGAGCAGATTGTACAGACTTGATCTGTGTTCCTGTAAAATGAGCAGATTGTACAGACCTGATCTGTGTTCCTGTAAAATGAGCAGATTGAACAGACCTGATCTGTGTTCCTGTAAAATGAGCAGATTGTACAGACTTGATCTGTGTTCCTGTAAAATGAGCAGATTGTACAGACCTGATCTGTGTTCCTGTAAAATGAGCAGATTGAACAGACCTGATCTGTGTTCCTGTAAAATGAGCAGATTGAACAGACCTGATATGTGTTCCTGTAAATTGAGCAGATTGTACAGACTTGATCTGTGTTCCTGTAAAATGAGCAGATTGTACAGACCTGATCTGTGTTCCTGTAAAATGAGCGGATTGTATAGACTTGATCTGTGTTTCTGTAAAATGACCAAGTTTGTAAAGAAAAGAAAATTATTGGAAGAAGTAACTTCCTCTTTAAACAAAACATTTGATGACGCTTGTTTTTTGGTTTTTTTAATTTGTGTCCAGTTTCTAGCGTGGTCTTTTCACTGATGCATATTGAAAAATATATAAAACATATATTCATTTGAGCGTTGCTTGCCAGTAATAGTCTTGAATGTCACATTTTTATTTTATTTTATTTATCAAAGGCTTCACTTTATAATTTTTCTTTTATCTATCGGTGGGATATTTCAATACTGAAACTATTATTATACAATCACATTATGATCTAATCCTAATTCAAGTTCGGCTTGCAGGATAAACACACAATTTTCCTTACCTAAACTCCAGCACTTACGGAAATAAGATAACTTCTTCTCCAGCATAAATCAAAGTCGATCTTCGTGTTAGATTACTTCGGATAGTATTGGGAAAATGTATAAGATGTATGTCAAAAAATGACATCATTTCAGACTTTTGCTGGTATCAAAGGGACTCTGTCAGCACCTATGCTAGCGATAATTAGTTTCAACTGGACAGGTTTCAACTATTCGATCAGAAATAATTATATGATTAATTGGAGGGAAAATCTTTCACGACATTATCTCTTTACATTAGGGTCTGTATGTTTTATCTTGTGAAATTAATGAAATGAAATGTGATTCTTTCTCATAAAGAAAGTAGTGCTTTTTATCAAATTAATTATAGAAAGGTTACTGTTCATAAATGTGATAAAAAGTACAACATAGCGCATTCTTTAATATCTAAGATATCTGTCAAATAATGAAGGCTCCATAACAAAAAGTAGAAAAATCTATTTTTACAATTCATCTTGACCAAAGTGAATGGTAAAGGTTCATGAAAGGTCCCTACAAACCAAAAATCTTCAAATATTGGTCAATGAATAAATGCTCTGTGAGAGAATGTAGAAAAATCTATAATAAGTTTCAGTGATCTTACTCCTGACCCACTGACCTCAAACCAAACCTAAGGGTAGAGGTTTATGCAAGGAACCAACATACCGTTTATCTAAGGTATTTGTCAATAAATGAAAGGTCTATGAGGTAAAATAGAAAATCAATTTCAACTTTAGTGACCTTGCCCCCAGTGGGAAAAGTAGAAAAATCTATTTAAAACCTTGGTGAATTTGGCCTTAACCATAGTTAATGGTACAGGTCCAAGGAAGGTGCCTACAAACCAGATATCTAAATTATCAGTCAATAAATAAAGGCTCTATAATAGAAAATAGAACAAGAGGGATATGATGGCCCTAGATCGCTCACCTGAATACTTTGCCTTTGGGTCTGCTGTTGAGCAAACATCAAAAGCTTTTTTAAGATTCTCCCTATATAAATCTATATGAATTCAAGTGACACCCATGGCAGAGCCAATTTTCACTCAAGGGGCATAATTTGAAAAAAATGGTAGATGATCTCTAGCTGATGCTCCATTAAAAATATCTAAGTTCTAGGCTTTGTTGTTTCAGATAACTAAAAAAATTATGAGAAATAGAGTTATGGTTCTTGAGCAGTGCACCTCTCCACAATGAGATCTATTCACCTATGAAGTTTCAAGTTGATACCACCGGTACTTTTAGAGTTATGCTCAGGACAAGCAAACTGGGACGCCGCCGCGGACTAAAGTCAGGCGACACAAAAAAGAAGCAAAGTGCTTCTTACGTTTTAGATTCGTTTGGAAAACAGCAGTTATAATGACATTAAAATGAAAAATTACAGTATGAATTTAATATCCATACTGATCACAAAGTTCTATGAAATCAATCTTTAATAATAATTAATAAAACACATACACACTAGGAATATTTTTCTCCATTTTCAAGAAGAAAAAAACAAAATGCCAAGCATTCAATCAACTGTCTTTGCCGGTTCCATTAACTTATTAAATATTTCATTACTGTAAAAATGCACTATCAATGAATGTGACTCTAAATGAAATTACCAGAACTACGACTACACATTTTGCCTATCAGCCAGAAAAAAACCCAGTTCATTGATATTCAGGTCTTTTTAACCCCCAAAAAGTATGAATGCTGTTGATTAAATCAATCACCCTGAAACATTGTATTAAGCCATGAATACTTGGCTAGAAACTATGTCAAAACCGTAATGCAATCATTTGGTTTAAAATATATGAATAGCTTATGAATAGATGATTTTCGAATTTTCTGACCCTTTGTGTCATCCTTAAAACCAAGGGAAGCTAAATTGACATAGTATCCCTTCACACGTGGTCATTTTCTGAATAGTTTTTGTTTTCAAGCGTGAAATATCTGGAAAATATTTAACGCTTTCTGCTCTCCTGAATGTCTTTGGATCCCTGAAGGAATCTAATCATTCGATGAGAAAAAATTACAAGAGAGTAATTATTGGAAGAAATCAAACCTCCCCAGGAGGATGACAGTATGGATAGAGAATCAGGTTAACAATCCGGTATTCCGGCAGCATTAATGAATCAGCCATTGTATTGCAAGAAACAAGACGGGTATTTATGAGTTTCAACAACCTTAGAAAAAAAATCCATAACTCTTGACCAAAGGCAGGTTAACACATTTCACGGAGTAAATCTGGTAAAAATGCATAGAAGATCCACTAAATGCTGACTATTTATTCAACCAATAATCAGTATAACTTCTGTCACCTTGTAATTGGACTATTAGATATCGACACCCGATGGATTTGCTTTATTCAAAACAAAGACAATATTTTGTTTTGAGATGGTAGTCTTCTTTACGCATTAATGTTTCATTTTTATAGTTTCATTTGAAGCTTAAATATTGTGAGAATCTGAATGATGTCTAAAAGACTCAATTTACATTACGTGCAATTTGCATTGCCGAATTTCTTTTAGTCAAACAGTGTCACAATAAATGTGTCAATATTAAATCTCAAGAGGGATTTTAACCTTCCAAAGGGGTACACTGAAAACCCCCTTATAGTCAAAAACCCCCTTGATCTAAAAATGAAAGATTGATCAAAACACCCTTGACACAAATGACAGGGTGGTCAAAACCCTCTCAATACGTGGTCAAAACCCCATTGGCAAAATGAAAGGGCGTCAAAACCCCCTCAATTTGTGATAGTTATCAAGTTACCCAAATTGTCTGATGTCTCTTTGATCTTTGTCATTTCTGTCAAATTCCCCTTAATTTGTGATAATTATTATGATCTCTCTTTGATCTTCTGTCACTTTTATGTTGAGCAAGGAAATATTAGGAGAGGGGACTCATTAGGAGACATCAGTTATGTTAAGAAGGACAAAAAGACCTTTTTAATTAACAACATTTAGATTAGAAAAACAACATGAAATATTATCTATATTTGCGATACATTTACTTTTAAAATAAAATACCCTAATCATTTAAATATATCATGGTAATCAAAAATAAAAATTCATAACATCAAGGGTGTTTTGAATGCTTATTGAGGGGGTTTTGTACACCCTTTTATTTTTTTTAAAGGGGGTTTTGACTACCTTGTTAATTTTGTCGAGCAGGTTTTGACCATTACGTCATTTTTTGACCAAGGGAGTTCTGACAAAGGGTGATTTGATATACATGTGCTTCCAACTGAACAAATTAGACCTTACTAATTTATCTTTCCGTATTCTACGACCTTAGAAATCTAGTCTCAAAGAACTCAATTAACCACAATGTAAATGAAATTGTTTTGAGACCTTATGAACTTTGCACTATGGTGAAAATCTTTTTCTTCCGTGTCTTTGATAATTGACAATAGTCGTTTTTTTGTCTAACAGAAAAAAACTAGAAATGGGTTTTTGATTGAACAAAAACATATGTCTCCCCCCAGCCAGTTGCTGCAGGTAGTATTGAGTCAGACGATTGTAAAATTTGACATTTAACCTCCAAGTGTGACCTTGACCTTGAGACACCGCACCCGCAAAGTGGGTTCTGCACGTCACTTTGATGAGGTGAACATCTGACCCAAGTTTCATAAAAATCCTTCAAGGGCTATTGAAGATACAGAGCGGACACAATTTTGTGGCATTTGACATTTAACCTCCAAGTGTGACCTTGACCTTGAGACACCACACCCGCAAAGTGGGTTGTGCATGTCGCCTTGATGAGGTGAACATCTGACCCAAGTTTCAAAAAAATCCTTCAAGGGCTTTTGAAGATACAGAGCGGACACGATTTTGTGGCATTTGACATTTAACCTCCAAGTGTGACCTTGACCTTGAGACACCACACCCACAAAGTGTGTTCTGCACGTCGCCTTGATGAGGTGAACATCTGACCCAAGTTTCATAAAAATCCTTCAAGGGCTTTGGAAGATACAGAGCGGACACGATTTTGTGGCATTTGACATTTAACCTCCAAGTGTGACCTTGACCTTCAGACACCACACCCACAAAGTGTGTTCTGCACGTCGCCTTGATGAGGTGAACATCTGACCCAAGTTTCATACAAATCCTTCAAGGGCTTTGGAAGATACAGAGCGGACACGATTTTGTGGCATTTGACATTTAACCTCCAAGTGTGACCTTGCCCTTGAGACACCACACTCGCAAAGTGGGTTCTGCACGTCGCCTTGATGAGGTGAACATCTGACCCAAGTTTCATAAAAATCCTTCAAGGGCTTTGGAAGATACAGAGCGGACACGATTTTGTGACGGACAGACAGACAGACGGACGGACGGACGGACAACCGGGGGAAAAACAATATGTCTCCCCCATTTTTGGGGGGAGACATAATTACCACGTACTTAATTTTTTTTATAAACAAATGTATGTCCTTCTGAACACGTGAGAAATGTTCTTTTTGTTGCTGTTGTATTAGACAATCCATGTAACTGAAATGCATATGCAAAATATCTATATCCAGATATAAGTAAAACTAAAACTGCCTAATTTCTATAATTGATTGAATTAAACTGTAAATTTCCTACAGACTGAAATAAACCTTAAATCAAAGGTACCTCCTCCGATTTCAGTCAACAATATATGGAGCAGACAATGTGACACTATAATCTGAATAATGTTCTCATATATTTTATGTGTATGTTTTATGTGTTTGGTTACAGATTAATACTGCTGATAATACTTGTTTGTCTTGGTAACATGTTTTCAGGTATCTGTTACAGTAAATTTGGAAAGATAATAACAAAGAATTCATAGTCAGCATTGCTTTGATTTAGAATTTGTCTTCTTTATAAACTTGTTTACTCAAAACGCAATACCAGAAAATGTTCTGATAAACACATGAAAATTCGAATAAATCATTGGGCAAAAAGACAAAGCGTTGTTTCATCTACAGGAAAGAAACATATGAAAGCATATTTTCGCTTTTTCTGAAACCCCTTCAAGAAAAAAACTCTTTCAACAGTTCTATATGCAGCATTGCTATTGTAATGTCCTGAAAATAATTGTTAAACACGTTTTTATCATTATTTAAGCTAATGTTAAAGTATTGAACAGATTTATTAAATAACAGTTTGTGTAACAAAACTCTGAATGAAAAATCGTTGGTATTTGATTGGGCTAACGAGTCTTTTGACTTGCCATAATCCAATCCTGTCCCAAAAATAACCAAAACATCACTTTCATCGAATGTATCACGACTGGGTCAGTTACATGGCGTCTTGAATGTTAATAGTTTTTTATCTTAACTAGCTTTTTCTTTGATCTCAAATAGTAACTCAATTTATCTGATATCCCAAGCGACCTAATTTTAAAACTTTACCTCTCTACGCTTTTGTTTCTGAACAAGGCTGATGACCTAGTGTTTGAATAAGAGATCAATACAAACATTCTGACCAAGTTTCACAGTGACAAACGAGATTTTAAAAAAATCTTCTTTTTTCGGTTTATTAAGCTTGCGACCTAGTTGTTGACCCTTTAAGGCCAAATTTCAAAAGACGGACCCAAACTCATTAAGAAACACATTCTATGTTTTGTAATACACGATTAAAAAATGCCAAGTCTGTCTTTAATAAATTTTAATTTGGACTTGATCATACCATACAAGATTCAAATTTGATCAAGGAATTCCTACGACTCTAAATTCCGTGATGACTTAAGTAGGTTTCAGCTTCCCTTTCAGTTTCCTGAAGCATTGGTCGAAAGTGTTATCTTCAGTATTAACTGGTTTTTTTTCTGCAACATAAGATGGCATTTACATCTCCGTAAAGAAAAAATAATTCAGTCACTCTGCTCCAACCAAAGGAATTACGCCCCCCCCCCCCCCCCCGATTTTATTCCTTCAAAATAACACCCCTACTAAACGGTGCCTCTTTCCAAATCTTGGTGATCTGTTTAAATGAGAGCCCTCGACCAAATCAAGGCTGAAAAAAGGTAAGCACATTTTATAAAAATATACTTCTTTAAAGAGCATGCTTGTTTTCAAAACTCGAAAAATGTCATGTGCAATTTCGATAAGAAATACTCCCAAAATGACGTTGCTAGGAATTGTACCAAATATCAGCTCGTGTGTTTTCTTTTAGGAGGCACCGTGGTCCAGGGATAGAGCGCAGGCTTCCGGATCCTGAGGTCACGGGTTCGGATCCCGTCTGAGGCGAGATTCTCTCACGATCTTCATATTCCTCCACGCTGCGCGAATACTGATATGGAACCAAGGAGGCAGTCATCGAGCGTGATGAATCTTAGTTGTAAGAACTTGTGTCGCAATCGATGTAAAATAAATGAGTCTAAACTAAACTAAACTAAACTAATCTGTGTTTTCTTTTACGAGGAGACACATCTTGAGTGATTTCTCTACCGTGAATCGTCATGTAACATTGTTCCAACCTCACCTTTGGCTCAACACAAAAAAATAGTTCACAGAACTCGGTTAAAAACAAAATAATCACATTTTATATCCCCGAAGGGAGCATACTATGTTATGGTCCAGGGCTTCCGTTCGTCCGTCTGTCTGTCCGTCCGTCCGTCCGTTAGCAATTAGGTTTCTGGAGGATAACTTGAGTACTCTTTGGCATACAGTCTTTTACCTTGATATGATTATTGCCCACATTGAGTGGATGACTCCTATTGATTTTTGAGTCAGTAGCTCAAAGGTCAAGGTCACATAGACCTTAAAATTGAGAATCATTTCCACCATGTAACTTGACAATCATTTATTATAGAGACTTCAAACTTTATATCTTGATTGCACAAATTGATTGAATGACCCCTAGATCCCTATACATTTTGGGGTCAGTGTGTCAAAGGTCAAAGTCACAGTGACCTAAATGTTTAGAATCATTTACACTGTAACTCGACAACCATTTGTCATATAGATTTCAAAATTCATTTAATGGTTGCACACATTGATTGAATGACCCCTATTGATTTTGGGGTCAGTAAGTTAAAGGTCAAGGTCATATAGACCTTAACATTGAAAACTATTTCTGTCATATAACTCAACAATCATTTGTGGTAGAAACTTCAAACTTTACATCATAATTGCACACATTGAGTGGAAGACGACTTCTATATATTTTGGGGTCAGTGTGTCAAAGGTCAAGGTCATAGTGACCTAAATGTTAAGAATCATTTACACTCTGTAACTTAACAACCATGTGTCTTAGAGACTTCAAAATTCATATAATGGTTGCACACATTGATTGAATGACCACTATTGATTTTGGGGTCAGTAGGTAAAATGTCAACGTCATATAGACCTTAACATTGAAAACCACTTCCGCCATGACATTGTAACTTGACAATGATTTATTATAGAGACTTAAAACTTTACGTCATGATTGCACAAATTGAGTGGATGACCCCTATACATTTTAGGGGCAGTGTGTCAAAGGTCAAGGACATAGTAACCTAAATGTTAAGAATCATTTACACTCTGTTACTTGACAACTATTTGTCTTAGAGACTTCAAAATACATGTAATGGTTGCACACATTGAGTGGATGACGACTCCTATACATTTTCGGGTCAGTGTGTCAAAAGTCAAGGTCAATGTTTAGAACCATTTTCACTCTATAACTCGACAACCATTTTTCAAAGGGACTTCAAAATCTATATATTGGTTGCACACATTGAGTGAATGATCCCTATTGTTTCTGGGGTCAGTAGGTCAAAGGTAAAAAATTCAAAATTTTAAGCAAATCATTTAATTTTAAAGCCTAAGATTTCCTCCCTTTAATCACAAATGCAAAACAATTTTCAGGCATATAATCTCCGCCCAGCGGTGCTCTTGTTTTCAAATGTGATCGAGCCATCGGCAATGTGAAAGAGCCCTCAGAAAGGTGATTGAGCCAACACCATAATTCATTAAGTGTTAATGTTGTGGAATTATACCGGTTTAAATTCATGTACAGACTAAATTGCATGAGTTAATAAAGACTTACTTTCTTAAAATGTTTTGAATATTTGTTCAATCAGATTCCTTCATGTTTCACGTATGTGAACTAGTTTTTCATTACTCATCATTGTATATTCATAATTTAATTACAGATTATGATCTTTAGAGGTAAACGAAGAAAAGAGTAGCGTTTAGCACGACGGAGAAAATGCAACACGACTCAGAAGTTATTGTCAAAGCAATGAACATGAAAAAAGAAACATAGGGAAAAGAATTTTCGGCGCACCACATAACGAATAAAAGAAAACACATCCAAGGTTCAAGTTCCAAAAAGCAAATCAAATACTCTAGATTAAAGACAATATTTTTGGCAACAAAACATTCTACACCTAGGAAAAAATAAAAAAGAACATTGAATTTTTCACTTGAAAGCCATTCAAACAGTGAAGAAGAAGCAATATGTACTCATTACACGAATTTTTTCCAGATAGCTATGTAGCAGATATCTCAATTAGTTCGGAATATGAAGCAAAACAATATCCGATCTTTACAAACAAGAGGGCCATGATGGCCCTGGATCGCTCACCTGAGTACTTTGGCTGTAGGTTTGCTGTTAAGCAGTAATTCATTTTTTAATTGAAAATATGTAAGTGCCTACAAACCAAATATGTAAAATATCAGTCAATAAATAAAGGCTCTATGACAGAAAGTAGAAATATCTATTAAAAGCTATGGTGACCTTGACCTCAAACCCTACCCATGGGTAGAGGTCCATGCAAGGAACCTCTATACTGAATATCAAAGATATTGGTCTATAAATGAAGGCATATGAGGTACAGTAGATAAATCTACTTTTAGCCTCCATGACCTTTAACCTAATCTAATAATTTGAAAAAGCTTGATAAAGCTTGCTTCGTGCAAAATTTTAAAATACTAGGCCTTGTGGTTTCAGACAAGAAGATTTTTAAAGATTTTCTTCTATATTGTTATTTAAAACTTGTGACCACTCGGGCGGGGCCAATAATAATCCCAGGGACATTTTTCTAACAGACTCAGTAGAGGTCCACTAGACAATGCTGCATACCAAATATCTTAACTCTAGGCCTTGTTGTTTATGACAAGAAGATTTTTAAAGTTTTTCCTATATAACTCTCTGAAAAACATGTGACCCCTGGGGCGGGGCCATTTTTGACCTAGGGTCCATGACTTAAACAAACTTGGTAGAAGTTCTCTAGACAATGTTTCTTACAAAATATCTTAACCCTAAGCCTTACGGTTTCTTCTGTGTAGATTTTTAAAACCTTTTCCTATATAACTCTATGTAAACAAGTGACCCCCAGGGCTGGGCCTGTTTTGACCCAGTGGCTATGATTTGAACAAACTTAGTAGAGGTCCACTAGACAATGCTACACACCAAATATCTAAGCTCTATGCCTTACGGTTTCTGACAAGAAGATTTTTAAAGTTTTTCCTTTATAACTCTATGTAAAACAAGTGACCCCTGGGGTGGGGCCATTTTTGATCCAGAGACAAAGATCTGAACAAACTTGGTAGAGGTCCACTAGACAATGCTACACACCAAATATCTAAGCTCTGTGCCTTACAGTTTCTGACAAGAAGATTTTTTAAGATTTTTCTATATAACTCTATGTAAAATAAGTGACCCCCAGGGCGGGGCCATTTTCGACCCAGAGGCCATGATTTAAACAAACTTGTTAGAGGTCCACTAGACAATGCTGAATACCAAATATCTTAACTCTAGGCCTTCTTGTTTCTGACAAGAAGATTTTCAAGTTTTCGCTTTATAACTCTATGTAAAATCAACTGACCCCTGGGGTGGGGTCAGTTTTGACCCCAGGGACATAATTTGAACAAACTTGGTAGAGGTCCAAGGTAGATGCTTCATACCAAATTTCAAAGCTCCAGGCCTTATGGTTTCGGAGAAGATGATTTTTAAAGAATGATCCAACTTATAAAATCTATTTTTAGCTCCAGTGAACCAGAAATGCAATGGACCAGAACCATTTGAACAATCTTGGTAGAGCTTCATGCAAGGAACATCCCAGGCAAGTTTCATTAAATTTGCCCCATTGGTTTCAGAGGAGATGTCTTTTGAATGAAAAGTTGACGACGGACGGACGGACGACGGACAAAGACCGATCAGAAAAGCTCACCCTGAGCACTTTGTGCTAAGGTGAGCTAAAATGTTTTACCAATTATGAAAAAAAAACAAGAAATCAGATTGTCGCTTTTTTCGTGCTTTTCAACATACAATATCAACACTTATTGAATGATGGCATTCACTCCATCACATTTCCAGGGGCTCTTTCACATAGCCGATGGCGTCAGCACATTGTCGATGTCTCAATCAGATTTAAAAAATGTGAGTATTTTGTTTTCAACCGAGCTCTGTGAACTGCTTCTTGTGTTGAGCCAAAGGAGAGGTTGAAACAATGACGATTAGGTGAGTCAACATCTACTTCACGGTAGAGAAATCACTCAAGATGCGTCTTCTCGAAAAAGAAAACACAGGAGTTGATATTTAGTACAAGTTCTAGCAACATCATTTTGGGATATTTCTTATCGAAATTGCATCCAAAATGAATTAGAAAATTGTTCTACATGGCATGACATGTTCGATTTTTGAAAAAAAACATGCTATTTAAAAATGTATATTTTAGGAAAATGTGCTTACCTTTTTCAGCCTTGTTTTGGCTCTACAACGGAAGTGTCGAGGGCTCTCATTTAAACAGATTACCAAAATGTGAATGAGCCACCGTTTAGTAGGGGTGAAATAAGTCAGTTTTTCAGTACCAAATGACCGCTTCGTATAGAGGGGTAATGACGAATCAAAATGTTTTATCTGTTTCTTTTTTAATCATCCCGAGAACCTTTTCACATCTCCCCAAGAGATGGTTGAAGAATTTATGCAATTTCATATGCGGCCTTAACCACGTAAGTGGCAGTTCTTACTTTTCACCACATGTAAATAGGATTAACTGTTGATATATCAGACATGCGTTTTCTGAAACAGAATGTATACGCAGTGTGTGCCGTGTTGTTATCTTAGAAGCAAACATGTCTCCAGGTCTTCGAATATGAAAATAGCATGGTTTGTCTAAGATATAAGTTAACATTGCCTTATATCCTAAATGCAAAAAATATCATTAAGCTCGTGTCATAGTAAAAAATAGGTAAAAGTGACATTATCATACGCAGATTTCATTTCCTTTTCAGCAGTACTAAATCTGTCAGTTAGATGTTTTTACAAACTTTGATAATTATAACATGAAGAGCTTTTAAAACATGATTGAAATAATTATATTGACTGAGTGCTACTCAACTGCCATAAGTCAATCAAATCATACATGTGTTTTGAGACTTTCTTCGTAAAATAGAACTTAAGACTAGTGATGTTATCACAGATATAATTTGCTCATTTTTTTCTAATATACGGTCTCATGTTAATTAAGCAACAGATGATGAGAATTTTATATTCGGTTTTAACGAGCATGCTTATATGTCTAGATAAATAATTTTCATTTAGTGCTGACTGGCACTCCGACTTAATTAAGGCTATTACAGTTATCAAGTACTGTAGTTATTCATATAATACACTAAAATGTTTCTTTAGCCAAGTACCACTGCACTCCTGGCTGCTAAATGAACTTGCCCTAAAACTTCAAATTAGTCAATGAATGCACAGGAGATCCTGCAGATCTTATCCAATCCATGAAACATAATGTTGTAGTTGGTACTGCCTACAAATATGCTAATTTACATTACTAAGAAGTGATGAAATGGGATGCACAGACTTTAAGTCATTGAGGGGGATCAGTGGTCAAGGTTTTAACCTATGTGTCTAACATGGTATGCTTTCTGTATTTTGCTTATATCCTTAAAATAAACTAAACTTTTCAGGGACACTGGTCATGATCTGTATAAACAGTTCTGAAGATAAATAACTTTAAATGATAGACATGATGAAATAAAACAAAAGTCAAGAATGTTTTAATATTCTTTATTTCCCTCATTTTACAACAGATTGTTAAAGAAATGACTGTACTGGAATATCTTCATATTTGGCCATCTTGTTCTGAAGCCGACACATACACTGGTGCCTTTTTTTTACTGGAAATATGATCTTTTATAGTAAGACAGTCCTTGTGAGCGTTAAAAATATAACGATGTTTCAAGACATCAAACCCTGTTAAGTTATCATAGTTATGTCAATATAAACAACACAACTAAATAACAAGAGGTTCTGATTCTTCGAGTACGAAGCCAAATAGAATCCATCATAAAATACTCGGCTCAGCATTATTTCTCACATACATGAGACTCCAAAACACATGTATTCGGTATCTTTGTATCAAACATTACTAATGCTGAGTCTCTATGCTAGAAAACACAGTTGATTAGTTTTTTTTCTGCTGCTGTTGTGAGAAGTATAATGGCACTGGAATGTCTCACACGATGGCATACTGTTTGTACAGTAAGTCTCGAACTTTGAAGTAATCTTTTGAGATTGCACCTTCTAACTGCATTCTACCAGCTTCATTCTGTAACAGGAAAAATATTCTTTTACATTCTTTTACATTTACATAATTGCAAGATGTCTCTCAGCAAGCTGAATCCTTCTATAAGTCAAAACCTAACTACAATCATTTGTAGTTATCAATTATTTCCAATATCTTACAAGAAACCCAAAAATATATGTAGTTGGTAAAATTAATATTTGTGGCAAAGTTAAAATTACTTACCCTCCTTACAGCAATGGAATCATTACAGACTAATGCCCCTGCACTAAACTCAGCTTGAACATTTTCCTGAAGAAGTACGACTTTAAAATCACTCAATTTTGGTTCGTTTATATAAACAGCCATATGCCCAGATATCTGAAACATGCCAAACAATCTATTAAATAATGTATACAAATAAAGCGTGTAATAAAAAAACTGCATCAGCTATACAATATTCATAGCTTACATTTGAAGTTTCATAGTTCTGATAAGACTAAATGCTACCAGGGTCCAGAGGGACTATAATCTAACCAGACACACTCAAGGTATTAGAATACTAATAAATATTTTGTCAGCCCTCATTGAATTGTTTTTTTTAAAGAAATATACTACCCTAGGACAAAATATTGACCATATAACACTTCTACCATGGGAGTTTCAAGAAATGTCTAATATTCACTTCAAACCTCACTCGACTTAATGGGTTTATAAGGTATAGAGAAACACAAGACCAGTAAAACAGGTGTTACTTGGTATATAATCATTCACCTTATGAAGACCTACAGACTGCTGACAAAAAGCAAACAAAACGAAATGCTGAAAGTGAGAAGAAATGAAATATGATTATAAACATGGCAGAATTTACCCCACCCACTTCATTATGAGGGAATGTTATCAACGTAAATTCAACATAAATCCTAGGGGCTTCAAATTAGCTACAATTATTTTCATTCATGAACTATTCTGAAACAAATAGGCAAAATATCAAATATTTTTACCATCTAGTTTTGGAGAAATTGATAGCTGAAATCACAGATACCAAATTTTCATCAATTTACCAAGCTGAAAAGCTTTGTTACAACTGAAGTATTTTTAAAATGAAAGAAACTGAATTTAAATTCTATAAAACATACTGTTGTAAAACCAAAACAATGTAAAACTGCCAAAAGCTAGAGAAAAAAAATTGGCTTGAGTTGAAATTAAACCCATGGTCTTCAGTGAAAATGACTCAATCCTACACAAATTAATGGAATTGAATAATCCAGAGTAGAGGTAGGGTATTAGGAATCTAATACCTTGATAAAATTGACCAATCAAATACTTTTTTTATGAAGTAAATATGCCAATATCAATCTCTACAAACCTGGTTGGCTGGCAATGCTTCCAAACATGGGACGTTTTCCATGCCAGCTTTTGGCTTTAGGACTGAAAAAAAATATATTCAAATAAACACATCTTAAGAAACTGAGAACATGAAAAAAATGTATTTTTCCCCTATCAATCTGCCTAACATTCTGTGTGCATATTTAATATATTTTTTCCAGTCAGATGATTATAATAGCTTAGTATCATCACAATGTTCTTGCATCCTCTGATTTCAATTTTTTGAAGATATCAATAAAACTGATTCTTTTGTACAAATAACCTTAATGGCATTCAGCCATTTTCTGCTTAAGGTTTACTTGAAATTGAAAACAATTGAAACAGTAATATTTAAAAAAAACAACACCAGTCAAACAATTGCTAAGCCAGATAAAAACCTTTCTCAGAGTCCATTTCCTCCTCATCCTCATACATTTCAATGTCAAGGTCATCCTTTGCTGTAGACGTATCTATGCAGCCATCTATCCAAGCCAACTCGGCATCTTTGGCTTTAGAAAATTCAAGGGCTGATACCATATAGTCTTTCAACTTCACCTAACAGTAGAATCGATGTTCTCCTTTCAGTTTTTCCACCAAAACATCATCACAAAATAATTAGCAATCAGAATCTTAAGGCATTATCTATCAATCTTTACAAGAGAGATGGTGACTGGTGGACAGACATTGTACAATTTACATTAATTCTGTACACATTCAAAGATTAAGTTCTTAAATCTCTGTTAAAACTGTCATATCTAAATATCCTTCACTGTTTAACTGTTTTCTAAAAAAGATCTGCCTCTTTTGAAATAATTCTTAAAATTAACTCAATCAGAAAAATACATATACTGTTTACAAATGTAAGCTGCAGAATGCGGTTGAATAACTGCTGTGAATTAGAAGAACTGAATATTCAATAATCATAACTGCTTACAAAACTTATTTCGATAAAATGTTAGCCAACAGCGATTTTTAATAATTTTTTGTCAATATGCTGAATGTTACCTGGAAAATGTGGCTCTCTGTGGTTGCATCTACAGTTTCCCCGATCTTCGGAGTGAATACGTTTCCTTGTATCATACCTGGTGTGTTGCGGCAATATTCAGCTAGAGATTTTGTTGCCTCTTCTGTTCCATGCACCAAAATCTGAAAGAAATTAGATCTTTAGTTTATTGCAAAAATTTAAATAATCTTTTGAATCAAAAGTGTCATAGAAATTTCATTTTATGCGTTAGCTTGAAAAAATATTCCTTTTTGTTCTATAATACTAATCAAATAAAATCGCAAAACACAACAAGTATTAAGACAAAGGTATTAAATGATCCCGGTTTTTGCTAAACTTTTACGAAAAAGCACTTACTCCCTGTACATTTAGCAGTGTTGTCATACATTTAATGCCTGTCACCAGTGTGGTGTGAGGTGGATTCTTATATCCCAGTTATTTGCTAAACCTTTTTTGGGGTTGTTAAGATGCCCTAGTAGTCTAAGGCATTCTTACTTTGCATTGCTAGGCATTTAGTGCCTATCAGTACAGGTTCAAATCCCACTGGGAGCTTCTTTATTACTAGTAGTAAAACAACATATTCCTATCTATAAAGTTCTAAACCATATGGTTCTTTAAAAAATAATCAACTTCCAAACACACGCATGAATGAATGGATAAAAAATGATCATGGATAAACGTTCACAATTTCACTCTATTTCATCAATGTCATCTATGTGCATCAACTGTGCCTCCTTTCATCCAGAACTGAAGTGCTATTATTTTTTAGAAATGATTTACAGTCTCTCCCACACACTAATTCTAAAGAATCCATGGCTTAACAATTCTGGCCATATATTTGTATATTCTCAAAAAAGAACTATACATATACTCTTATAGAATTTCTATAAAGCTAGCTTGTGTAAATAAGTTAAAAAACAATGCTGATTATGAATAAGTTTGATGCTTTTTAGAGTTTACAATTAATGCAGATAGAAACAATTTCAAATGGCATAATAAGAAAATATCAAATTCTTTAGAAGAATAAAGAGAATGACAGAACAAAAAGCATATAAAAGATATGACTGTAAATCATATCAGTTGTAATTCCAGTTTGACATACCAGTTGCCGTGGTTTGATCTGATTCAGTATTTTCCTCATTGATTCTCCATCTGTTCGGCCCTCAAAGTCTATGTACAATATGCTTGCATTGATATCAAGAGTAACCGTCACAGCGATACATTTTGTTGGCACCTCTGACACATCTGTAATATACAATCTTTGAAAATCTACAGACTGAATGAAGGTATTACTCTGTCTTTTATAAACATTTAAAACAAAATAGTTACACCTGTGACAGACTTATCATGCATTTTCCTTTCCCTGCATTGATTTTTGCCCTGAAGATCGACTAAAACTCGAACCGAACTGTTTTATGCAATAATGCCAAATACCTATCATCCAAGGATCTGGAAAACCCAAATATTTGTCAGCTTTTACTGAATTTCAGAAAATGCTTTTGTTTTCTACCAAATTTCAGCATCCTGGACCAATTTTTATGTCCAAAACTCCTTAAAAAGTCGGTACATATATTTTCAAAAAAAAAATCAAATATAAGTATAACAGATAGCATCATCTGTATTTGTCATGCAAATTTTAATAATGTTGAACATATAGGTATGTAATATTGAATGTATGGAAATTATTTAATCAACCAAATCAAACCAAACTAAAAGCAATTATCATTAAGCAAAGGCTTGCCATTGTTAACAGAGAAGGTGATCATGACATAGATATGGATACATCAAACTAATATCAATTTCAACTCTGAAATGATTTTAAAAACACAAAACCTGACAAAAATAAACATTTTGTCTGAAGGCTGTATTTTTTACACAAAAAACCATGAATTACAGTTTATTAGCTTACCAACTGAACTACTAAATAAGTATCTTGTATCTACCATGATTAATACTTATCACAGTAAGATAAAGTGGTTCTCTTAATTCTGTGTGTTAATTAAGATGCTGTGGTTGCCTTATTAATTCAAATTAAAAGTCTTCTGTCTAAACTAAAATCTAAATTGAATTACTTTTAACTCATTTCACATTGAATTAATTTGAAATAAGAGCATGTTCAAATTTAGTAACAAGAAAGACAGTAGTCTATTTTCAATCAATTAAACTCTTCTAGACAAAAGATACGTCTTATCCAATTACACATTAAGGCTAATTTATCCCCCCGCCAAAGGCGAAGGGGATATTAGAAATGCCCTTCGTCCGTGCATCCGTCCGTCCGAAACAATTTTGTCCGGAGCATAACTCCAAAACTACTTGAGGGATTTTATTCAAACTTCATACACTGACAGAGCACATTGGTAGGTAGTGCAGTGTGCAAGTGCAATAACTCTACCTTGCCTTTTTTTAGAGTTATTCCCCTTTATCAGAATTACTTGATAAATTTTGTCCGGAGCATAACTCCAAAACTACTTGAATTACAGTTTATTCTCATATAAAAAAAACATTCAAACTTCATACACTGACAGAGCACATTGGTAGGTAGTGCAGTGTGCAAGTGCAATAACTCTACCTTGCCTATTTTTAGAGTTATTCCCCTTTATCAGAATTACTTGATAAATTTTGTCCGGAACATAACTCCAAAACTACTTGAGGGATTTTATTCAAACTTCATACACTGACAGAGCACATTGGTAGGTAGTGCAGTGTGCAAGAACAATAACTCTACCTTGCCTTTCTTTAGAGTTATTCCCCTTAATCAGAATTACTTAATAAATTTTGTCTGGAGCATAACTCCAAAACTACTTGAGGGATTTTATTCAAATTTCATACACTGACAGAGCACATTGGTAGGTAGTGCAGTGTGCAAGTCCAATAACTCTACCTTGCCTATTTTTTAGAGTTATTCCCCTTTATCAGATTTACTTGTTTACATTTTAAAAATCCCAGCATACACCTGTATATCTAATTCTTGAATTCTTGAACATATTATCTCCCCGCCAAAGGCGGAGGGGATATATAGAAATGGTCTCTGTCTGTCCCTGCATGAGTCCGTTCCAGTTTTGTCCGGAGCATAACTCCAAAAGTGCTTGAGTGATTTTCTTCAAACTTCATATACTGAAAGAGCACATTTGGAGGAGGTGCAGTGTGTAAGAATAATAACTCTACCTTGCCTACTTTTAGAATTATTCCCCTTTATCAGATTTAATTGAAAAACTTTGTCCGAAGCATAACTCCAAAAGTGCTTGAGCGATTTTCTTCAAACTTAACACACTGACATAGCACATTGGTAGGAAGTGCAGTTTGCAAGAACAATAACTCTACCTTGCCTATTTTTTGTGGGATTTTCTTCAAACATTATTGCATTGGGTGTTTGAAAGTACAACCTTCAGGTAGCTTCTTCCTGGCGGGGGGATTAACCATGTGTAACATGGCTCTTGTTTCAATACTGACAGCAGGCATTATTTCAGTGACTAACAAGCAAACAAATGAGAACTATCTATCTCAAATACAAAACGTTAAAAGACTTGAACCAGGGAGACTGTTGCTGAGGTAACATGATCCTTTGGGAGAGAAGGATGTCAACAATATCTTTAGTATATTATAGTACAATACTAGAGCTATCACTAAACGTGATTAATACCCCTGCAAGACTGCTTCGAACTGAGGAAGTTATTAGTAACAGAATACTTTGTAAAAGAATTGAAAAAGAGTTATGGTTGTGGGCAATTAAAGATAGTTGTGGTTCTTGTACGTTGCATTTTCTGTCATTGTGCATGACCATTGTATGTAGTTTCACTGGATTCCAACCATTAGTTTCAGTTATGCTCCAGACAAGGAAATCCAACAAAGGGCAATAACTCTGCAAATACGGAAGACGGAGTTATGGTTCTTATACACTGCACTTCCTGTCATTGTGCTCGACCATTGTATGAAGTTGCACTAAATTCCAATCATTAGTTTTCAAGTTATGCTCTGGACAAGGAAAACCAACAAATGGCAATAACTCTGCAAATAGTGAAGATAGAGTTATAGCTCTTGTACACTGCATATCCACTCATTGTGCTTGACCATTGTATGAAGTTGCACTGAATTCCAACCAATAGTTTTCCATTTATGCTCCAGACAAGGAAAACCAATAAAGGGCAATAACTCTACAAATAATGAAGATGGAGTTATGATTCCTGAACAATGCACTTCCTCTCATTGTGCCTGTACATTGTATGAAGTTGCACTGAATTCCAACCAGTAGTTTTCAAGTTATGTGCCAGACAAGGTAAACCAATAAAGGGCAATAACTCTGCAAATAGTGAAGACAGAGTTATGATTCTTGAACACTGCTCTTCCTCTCATTGTGCTTGACCATTGTATGAAGTTGCATTGAATTCCAACCATTAGTTTTCAAGTTATGCCCCAGACAAGGAACAGACCGACCGACCTCTGACCGACCAACCTAACACCATGTGACTCATACATACCCCATACTTCGTTTTGGGGATATAACAATATTATCACAATGTAATTTTGTATTTTGTTGCACCAAAATACAGACTGATATTTCCATGCCCATTTGTACTGTGGTTATTATATTCTCCAATATACCACTGTATGATACTTGTTTATTTCATAAATGTATAACGCTGTCTAAGTGACATTCATCCTATCATAGGAAGAATATATTTGAATATAGTGATGCCAAAAGGCATCTGAATGCAAGAGCAATACAATCACACTCAGTTTAAATGAGAGAGGATGCTTTCCAATGCTTTCTTTGCATTATTTTTTCATTCAATCCCATAATTCCTTCAACTTATTGCTGATGCTTTCCAAAGCCACATTTCAGCAATCTTGGTACTAATATCTGATAAACATTAATGCTGAAGAAGTTTATTGATCAATCTTTGCGATATTCGAGAAAATATGATGTTTTGTTGCAAAAACAGTCACAATCTTGAGCATAATCAAACATAATATGCAATGGATTGTTCTTTAGAAGAGGAACATCTTATTTGTTCTAAAAAATGCTCATACATATTCTCATTCTAAACAATAGTCTACAAACTAGACTGTTTTTCGCAAGTCAGAACATGTTACAATTACTCAACACCCCTCAGCCATTCTGTAAAATGTTCCCGTTCCCAAAAAAGAATTTTAACAGAATATTTCAACACTACTTTTGTATTTCATTTTACAAAAACCTTCCAGTAGAAAGATAAACCACAGATGTGCTTTCTCATATAAAAAAACATTTCTCAATTATTTTGAGTGAATTTACTTCAATATTATTTTTATCATAGCTTTCAACAAACTCATACAGTTTTATTCAGTTTAATTGTAAATATTAGACTGTCAGGTCATGGACATCTGTGAGAGAAATCAATTTCATATCTAACTTTAAAATGTTTGAGGAAAAAAGCTGTATTGCCAAATCTGTAGACATATTCATCAATCAACTTGTCATTTGACTAAAAAGATCTATGACATGTAAACAGTACATATTTCTTGCAGCTCTATTTATCCAATCACAATCAATAGGCATATTTTTTTTAGCTATCTTCCCATGAAAAGCTAACTGACTTCATTCTAGTCTAGCATGTCAAAGAGCAATTCTACTGCATTAATTTTTCTTTTGGGACTTATTTCATGGAGACAATGAACGGTTTTAATGTTTGTTTATTTGCAGGACTTTTTATGTTTGTGTCAACACATGATAACACATTTATGTGTGTGTCAACACATGATAACACATTTATGTGTGTCAACACATGATAACACATTTATTTTTGTGTCAACACATGATAACACATTTATGTTTGTGTCAACACATGATAACACATTTATGTGTGTGTCAACACATGATAACACATTTATGTTTGTGTCAACACATTATAACACATTTATGTTTGTGTCAACACATGATAACACATTTGAAGCACACAAATGCAAATAGAAAATGAACATGTACCTAATGAAAACAACAACTATATAACTGTCCATTATATATTAGTTGTAGGCTAAGAATAGAAAAAAAAAGAACTTTGAAACTCAAGGTAAAAATAAAACTGACTGCCATTGTTCACCTAGTCCTTGAGTTTCAGTTGAGTAAATACATCCCTAACAACACTTCCCTTTCAACCAAAGATGATTTTTATTTTTCAAGTTACAAGATTACCTTATAAATGATTTTTAGTTTCAATGTGACAAGCATAGAATTAAAGTGTGGTTTTTGAAAGCAAATGTACATTAGATTATAGCTGTTTTAAAGAAGTGGGTTTTTTTTTTAATATTTCAGAGCAAATGTGTCTTTCTTTAATCTTGTTAATTACTTCATGTATATACATCAAAACTGCAAGTTTTCTGAAGCAATTTATGTCTGACTTGAATAAACCTAGCTACTAATGTATTTAGATCTAACTTTTAAAGCAAAGCTATTATACCAGTTTATGACACTGCCAATGATAAAAATTATTTACATGAATAATAAGACATCTAAATGATTTTTTTTTACAAAGAAACTGTGAAAAAAATGTAACATCCTTTTACCTTGCAAGTGATCGGACTCAGCAACCAGCTTCTCCTGAAATGCAGAAAATAAGTAACAAAGTGATAAACAATAATTAGAAAAAAACAGTTGTGAAAATACTACAACAAATGGGGTGTGATGTTTTTGAAATTGACACAATCTTTTTGTGAGCTTTTATGTGACAAATGGGGACACATTCTTGTTGCAAAACAAACATAATTGCGAGTTATTAACTAAATAGGAATAAAATAAAAATAAAGATTGTAAAATGCTTCAATGTGTTTTCAAGGACTTTCCAAGCACTTAATTTGAAAGAAAGTGCAAGTTCTAGACAGAGAATCCATAAAAGTGTTTCATATAGAAATATGATAACGCTTACTTATAGCCAGGACATTTCAAGTGAAAAAGATATCACAAACATTAATGTCTTTTGTATTATTCTAGTTCTATGAAAATTCCCTAGCAACCATTCCATGACTGTTCAAAACATCTTTTGCCAACCATATTTTTCCAAATTTAGGTTTTCTGCATCTGAATATTCATTTTCAATAGTTTCTTAGCAAAACATTATAGGGTCCAAATAATGGAAATGAATTGCTAAGAAGAAATTAAAATTTTTTCAAAGCGCAAACATACAAAGTAGAATTTTATCTTTTTTTGTTGATCAAACAGCTGCTTGACTGGACTGATACTTCATGTGATTGCAAGGGGTTGGCTCTGGCTAGAGTTATTTATTTTGCAGACTAATTCAGTTTAATTGAGTAGTTATATTTATATTACAAAATATGCCATTATAAAAGTTTCTGGTGATCTTTGGACAGTATGAAGAAATGACACCTTGTTTTTCCCCCTGGTGGTTTGTTAATACTGTCAACTTTTCAGCTACTTGTGTAAAATCAGGAAATTTTCTGAAATATTGGAGTTTCATTACGAATTTTGTTGGCAAACAAGGATAACAGGTATTTTGAGTTACATGAATGTGAAGATAAATCATTTCTGTGTCGCATTACATCAGTATTGTATGTGATATACATTGAACGAGAAAAATACGCTATGTAAATCAACGCGTGTTGAATATTTACATCTGACAAACATTTATATCTTTTTATATTTTTAAGGTATTGCAGCGAATTTTAGCAATTATTGAAACGTTCTCAGACAGGCACCAAACATGTTATACGAGTTCCTTATGGCTTCGCATTTGTGAAACAAGTACAATTTCTATACCCCAAGTGTCTGTGATACTCCGGACAAGGAAATTGCAATGGACAGACCAACAGACCGACCAACCACAGGGTGACTCCTATATACCCCCCTAAACTTTGTTTCAGTGGTATAATAATTTCAGCACAGTGAATAGATGGAGACAGTCATGGTTATCTACTATAACACTTTACATGAGTTAGCATCCATTTTGTGGAAACATTGAGGCCCTAAGAAAGGTCTAACTTTGACATTTGAAATACAACAACTTTCAAGTCACTCCCAATTTGTGATTTGTCCAAAGTATGCTGTACAATAAATCATCTAATGTGATAAATAAAACTGACTGATAATAAGATAAATAAAACTGACTGATAATAAGATAAATAAAACTGACTGATCAGAGTCATTTAAAGTAGATACAATATGAATATATAATTACATAAATATTATGGAAGAAAGAAATGCAATCGTTTCATTTGGCATATTTCTGAGCATTTTTTTTTCCCCTCAGATGTCAGTTTATAGAACACAGCCTTGGAACAAATACATGAAGCAGTGAGAATCAATATATTAAGTACCATAATAGAAAACATGGTGACAGCAAATCTGTTATCATCCTAAATATGTAATTATGGACATATAATAGATCAGAATTGGAAATATTGCTAGGTGATTAAATAGACTAGTTCTATCACTGAACACATGATAAAGTGTCATCGTTAAATTCCTGCTGAGAACTAACCAGCAAGACAAGTACTTGAAAATATCCACTCTTATATATCATGCTTTTTTTTTCATGGCAACAGACAAGTAAATGGGTGTTCAATTCTATGTTTCATTTGGAGATCTATTCAACAATCCGCATACATGAGGTCAAGCTTTTCTTATTTTGACTTTAATTCAGTAATCTGTAAACATGGGTTAGAGCCACAGACTGATATAACACTAATCTAAAGACATGCTAATCTGACCAATACTCAAATTGAGCACAGAGATTTATAAAACATCAACATGACTACACAATGCAAACCTTCTAAAAAAAAGTATTATTACATTCATTTTTGACCAGAGTCAGGTATTAGTTTGTGCATAATGGTTTTGATAAAAATACTTATTACATGATTAGGTTTACAAGTTAGATTGACAGGCAATATGTATAAATAATATAAGCCATGTTTTATTTTCTTCCATGGTAATTATATTTTTCTCAGATATTGATAATATCTCTCAGGCATCAGTCCAACAAATAAGTACACTTACAGTTGACATGGTCTCATCCATGGCTGGGGCATCAGCAATCATGTAGTCTTCAGGTCTGTAAATTATTATGTATAACGTGTTAATAATGTGCATTAACACATAGTCATAAATGTTTTCAATAAAGCAGAATCAAAATCACATTCTAAAATAATAACAAACATCTGACCTGGGCTTCAAAAGTCAAAAACAATTTTGAATCATTTCATATTTTTGCCATTTTTAAAATGATTGTCCAAACTGTTAAATGACATTCAAAAGATGCATTAGCTTGGTAAGTTTGAAATACATTTTAAGAGGGCATTTGAAGTGGTGTCTGAGAATTATTACACTCAAATTATTGCAAGCAACATAAACAAACCTGATGATTTCTCCGTATTCATCCCACTTCAACCTTTCTTCAGTGTATGGAAACATGGGGTATGATTTCTTTGCTTGCTTGAAAAACCCAGACCGGCCTTTGCCCTGAATTATATTTAAATACAATGCTGTTTTTCTTTTTTTAAATAAAAAGGAAATATGCACTGTATTTCTGTTTGGTAATTCTGTATAATAATGTATCTTAAATAAAGAATCACCATGTAATAAAGAAATTCAGGTTCAGTAAGAAAGGTTTTATTTTACGACAGCAGAAGTTGGAATACAAGAGGATCTATTTTGCCAGCTAGCAATGTATAACAATTTCTTATCTATTTCCTTATTTGTTTTTACTGGGGTTTAACACTAGTTTCAACCTCTTTTTCATCATATCTCAGCAGTCAGTCCACCTAACAAGTGTTCCTGGGTATCTAACCAGTTTTCTAACAAATCTTTCTGCAACTGACTGACTGCTTTATTATTTGATTCAGAGGTGAAGGGCAAATCACCTTTAGAGGCATTTTTTACCTAAAATTGGTATCTAATATACTGGTAGAGGCAAACATACAGAGGCTTGAGCCTAGTTACATGTACATATACAAAGGTAAAGTCAATCACTTTCACTTTTAAACTTAAAACTTTTCTGTACGGAAAATTGCCAGTATTATATTCCTATATGTACAATTGGAGCGGGGTTACTGTTATCCAATATAATGTAATTCTATGTTTTGATTGGCTGTTAGAAAATCCAATTATTGCCGAAGCATTACGTATTTTTACGATGTGCTACCTGTTGAATCAATTTGCGAAGCTGTATTATTCCAGAAATCCTCGGAGAGAATCACTTGACTGTCTGGTAATATTGTGTAGGAACATTGAATGTTATTGTTTTGAAATCTATTAATAGTAACCAGTAACTGATAAGAGACACAGGTAACTTTTTGAACGCTGGCAAAAATATGGCGTTTGATAAAAATGCAAAACATGCATGTGTAGTAATTTTGTAATTACAGTTACAAAGTCATTTTTCTTCAAGCAGTTCAGTATCTTATATCATGTAAAAGGTCTGTAAACTCATATTTTAGATATTTAAAGAGGCTGAACTCCAGATTTGATATAAAAAATTTTTTTACTTAAATTGAATATCTAGATGCTGTGAGATTATAACAACATGATATTTTACTTCAAAACTGATTATAAAAGTCAAAATAGAACAAAAAATATATATTCGCTTCAGCTGGATTTGAACTCTGGACCCCTCATGTTAACAAAATATTAACAACGCTTTAACTGTCACCACTATTGCCACATGTGAAATAACGATCGTTTACTTTAAATCTTATACAATATAGTTATACCGTCGCGTTACGGTATAGCACCATGAAAGGAAAAAAATCAATTTATAATGTGATTACCTGACTTATTTTTTGTCAGTTAGTCAGTTTTTAAGCATTAATCATAAATATCATAAGAAATTTATAATACAAGAGAACTTTCTTTTTTGTGTCATCTGGAGCACAGCCCCTTTAAAAATAATTGTCACAACTGTTTAGTTCTTTGTTTGTAAATGGTTAAACTTAGTGCATCTAAGCTGCTGGAAAAAATGCTGAAAAATGCTGAAACGACAGGTATAAATTAGTTTAGTTTTTTTTTTTAAAGTAAAAATTCCAAATCTGCTTATATTTTCAAAATATGAATTTAGAGAGCCTTCAAATGATGTAAAATGATACAATATTTATGTTTAATGTTTTCAAATAATAGAATTCGGCTCACGAAGAAAAAACTTATCTAAAGTTAAAAAATTCTGTCTGTTTCCCAGTCGTACTTTGCTACGATAGTGACTGTGTCTCACCTGGTCTTTATGTTGAATTATATCAAAGTAATCAAAGCATGGTCATAGTTTATTACAAGTATATTGGTTATTCTATAGAAGCATGTTTGTTATTCTGTTAAAGCATGTTAATCCATGAAATTCATGTGGTTTTTTTTGTTACTTAACAAAACAAAGTTTCAGTATAATTATTATCACCATTAACATCAAGAGATATATGAAAATAAAAGGCTGAACAAATATGTTGTTGTTCTTCCAAAACTGTGCATTACTTTAGTTATAAAATGTCTGGACAGACAGGTCTTCAATTTAAAGATATATATTGAATTTCTTTTTTTAGGCATCTGCAAACAAAATAGAGTGCTATAGATTAAGGTTTCTTAAAAATACAGTAAAAAACCGTACACTCAAATGGACTCAAGTCCATTTGAATTTTCCTTGTTTATAGTACATTTAAACAAATACAAGTTCGAATATTTCCTCAAATATACTTAATATTCAGATCTAAACAGTGCTACAAAAAAAATCTAAATGAAGATATATATACTTCTTGTTTAATGATGATGTCATGTTTAAGTTTGGATGTACTGGCGACGGGCATTCCAGTGTCTAACTCCATCTCTGTTTCACTTTCATCACTTGACTCATCCCTGTAATTGACAAACATTTCTGAATATAACTTGCATGATTATGATGCATTATCAGTATTTCAGTAAGGTTGGCAAGTGGTAATTTGAATTATGATACACAGAATGTTCAAGTATAAACAAGATATGAAACGACAATATGTTTAAGCTAGTCAAAACCTGTTTAAGTCTTATAAAGCACCCTCACTTAACCACATCTTAAATGACAAATGAAACAAATCTGTACATATTCCTTTCAGGTGAAAACCTTGACAGTAAAAATTGGTAAAGTGACCACTGTAATTTTTTAATTTCTCCCTTTTTTAACACTCATAAAAAATCAAGAGTATAGCACTGATACTTTAGTTTTATTACAGGATTCAGAAAGTTTTCACAGCCAACAGCCCTGTAATATCAGAATTTTTATGAACAATCTCAATATTGTTGACAATATTTACATCTAAGATCTCATGAACCAAACTTCTGTAGTTGTTCAATTATTGAAAGATTAAGATACTCCAGACATAAAGACACACACATGAAGAGTAAATTTCTAACTTTATGTGCGGCATCTACATATCAGTTTCTATAATCTCAGGAATGTATAAATCTACCCATCTGTATATTCTATATTCTAACACGATCTAAAAATAGCCTATATATACAAAGAAGAAAATAAACTCGGGTTATCCTGCAGTATACCACATGCGTGCGCTTGTTGTTTTGGCTGTTCCGTGAACCACCGTCACCCCACGTATAATTTTTTTATGAATGAAAGTCACGTGATGTTTGTAAATACTACCGTAGGAATGTAGGAATGAATGATAGTAATCACGAGACAAACCGACCACACTATAGTCTTAGTGACGTCATACCAGTTGTATGACGTCATATCGTTCTCATCTTGTACAGTAAGTTGGTTTAGTTGGCTTTTATCAGGTTGATATGACTATGTTTGGTTGTATAATATATGCCCGAGAGGTACTAGTGAGGATATGGCATTTGGTTGTAATTTTATTTTCATGTTATATTAAAATTACAAATAAAACGGTTGGTTTGTCTTTGTGACTTTAGCATGAGAACATAAACATCTTTTATTTGTTTGAACATTTAATTCATTAGTAAATTGCAATTTTAGTTAGATCTAGTTCGAAATAAAAAAAAAGAAATTATCAACTGATGAAAAGTGTGTTGTTTATTTGTTCATTTATTGGATAGATCAACTTATTATGTGGAAGCCAACTCTTACATATATCGAGGGAGGAAATTTTAACTGCCAAACCCAGGGGCGTACCGCGCAAGTGTTTTACGATCGTAAGAAGTAGTTCACACTTATTTCACAATGTGGTTTATTGTTTGGTCATGTTAGAATCGAAATAATAAGTATCCAGTTGTGGTTTATCGTAGAATACCCACGTTTTTCGTTCTTATGCGAAACAATATATCACTTAGGCCTACGGCCTTCGTGATATATTTCTACGCATAAAAACTCAAAACGTGGGTTATTCTACGATAAACCACGCCTGGATACTTATTATTTCTTAATTATAAAAAGATGACTAACTTATTGTTCTCCTCCAGTTATATGCCACTTTTTTAACACTTCTGTTTTTTTATGCTAAGTGTGTTATTAAACTGGGACATATATTTTTTTGGATATTCTGCATGTCAGCTTTGAAATCCATTTCATAGTCAATACTCTGATCACTACAAACCCAAAATGACGAGATACAACTGTAAATGAGAACATCAATTTTCACTTCGGTTATTAAATCTACAAATCTTTACAGAGCTGAAAACTGAGAAGAAACTCCTACAAACATTCTCAAGAAACTGAAAAGAAATTAACACATACTCTAAAGACCTTGTTGAGGGGTGACGTAAATGTGAAAACGTGCTATCTCCTTTGTTGTTTTATAGCACTTTTAACTTTTTTGCATTCATCCCTTAGACTAGTTTTTAAAAATGTTAAGTGATCATTTAACAATTTCAAATTTTCTTCATCGTCTCTTTTCGTCATGCGTTCTAAATTACGGGTGATGCAACAAAACAAGAATATCTGTGTAATTCACAAGATTACCTGTCTTCATCTGCCTGTTTATTTTTCTCTTTTTGATCTTTTTCTTGTTTTTTCTTCATGTACTCTTCTAACTCAGCTCCTTCCAGTCTGATCCGACGACGTACCTTCATAAAACAACCTTACAGTATAAAGATATGGACCGAGACTTGTATACTCCAGGAAATATTTATGGTAAAACTGGAAAAATACCTCTTGTGATGTTAAATGTTGTCTACCAGCTATTCCTTATTGTACGACCAAGACAAGCTCAATTTTACAAAGTGAAACTAGTCCAGTATACAAGAGTATAGCTTAGACACCAACTTACCCTGTATGTCTTTAAATGTCAAAATCTTAATATCAATAAGTAGCAACCAACACACTTAATACTAAAACATCATGACATGATTCTGGTTATATTAAAAGCTTCAAATATTTTCATTGTAGGAACACACTTCAGTTCATCCTTCCCAACAAAAATTGCAAGCCTGTTAAACAACCAGCTCCAGTGTAACATTATTATATAGTTCTAAAACAAAAGATATGAATGAACAAGTGAGGTTTATTTTTTAAAATGACAGGAGATCTCAGTACATTTTTATATAATACAAAGAAAACAACCAACCTCCATAGTAACAGTTTCTTTGTCTGTGTTGTCGATCAGCCATCTTGCCAATGTATTTGGAGATGTTCTGTTTGTAAGAATGATGCTATTTTTAGGATTGCCACACCAAGCCACAAACAGATCCCTGGAAAAACCACTCTGTAAGTCTGGCTCACTGCATAAAACAACCTGCAAAGAAAAACAAAGACAGTGAAGAACAAAATCTGGAACACCAGAAACAAAGACAGTGAAGAACAAAATCTGGAACACCAAAAACAAAGACAGTGAAGAACAAAATCTGGAACACCAGAAATAGGTAAATGTTCCTTTTAATGTCTTTGGTACTTAGCTACTGAAATTATGATTCTGAAAACATTGAGAGGAGGAAAACAAGTCTTAAATGTCAATGCTAAAAGGAAATTGAGCTAACATTTTCTTCCTAGAGAATAAATACATCCATCAGAAGTAAACAGGGCCTGCTGAGGCACCTCCATTAAGAATCCAAACACAAATGGCAGTAAAAGGATAAAGTAAAGAGACAAAATGAATTCATGAAACAAATTAATGTATCAATCCCATATTCTTAATCTTAAGATAATGCAAATCAAATGGATTGAATTTCTCCAATGTACAGCAGAGCAATTTGTTGGAAAGGATTTCCACAGTGGCAAACACCCCCAGCATACTAACTTAATGATAAAATGAGAATAAAATTTAAAGAAGAAACTTCAGCTAGAATTTATCAAGTTAAACCTATGTTTGTACTTTATCTAAGACAGTAAGTTTGACAATGGCCACTGGCCCAAAACAATTCTATGTTAAAATTATAAAATGGGTTATAACCAACGCAAGACTAAATATACACACAAATTATCTACAGAAAAATTAATTCTGTATTTCTCATAAAAGAGTTCTTTTTAATATGCATTTCTTTCGTTTAGTATGTGTTAGAATTTTGGTGTTAAATTCTTATCTTTCACAATCTGATTGAAAACTGGTGGTTTCACTACAATAACTGCATAATTACAATAAATGTGTCTTTGGTTATTAAGTAAATCAGATTCTTTCTTTTCATACAAACAAAATTAAACTTTTCAAATGATTATGACATTTTTTTCTTTTGTATGTAATAATACAAATTCTTTCACATACCTGTAAGCAGTATTGAAAAAACATACAATTATCACACATATAGTAAATTTTACACTGCACGAAATATAATAAAAATCAAATGCATCACAGTAGAAGACAACGTTTTTTGCACTGTGCAAGTGCAATTACCATTCAGAGACAAACACAATCAGTCCTAAACAAATTGATCTGATCACAGAACAGAAAACATAAAAGCCGAAAATATATTTTCAGCAGATGTGTCTTTTAATTAAGACCTGCAGTTAAGCCTGAGGAATTTCATTAGATTATTATTATAATGTCGTTCTTTTGACTTCAATTATGATATTGAAAATAAAATACTGGATACCAGAGAAAGTATACTGTGGATCAATAGACCAATATTCCTTAAACTAAAACAATCCAACCTGACAGTTTACAGTAAAATTATCTGGCATCACTGGTAATTAGGAGATTATATATATCTTATTTTAGAAACATTCCCTAATTGCCTTTCTGATGCACAGGATTATGGGTAACCATTAGACATCATTCATTCAGTAACTAGCCTATTCATTAATTATTAGCCAGACTTCAGTCCTGAAAGAGTTATTAAATGACCTATTTAAATTTTAAAAGACAATTCTTCATAAAGTTTTCACTAATTAAATACTGGCCCTTTAACAAAGAAAGGTCTTTCAAATATTCTCTTAATTTCATTGTAATAAAGAGTCTTTCATGTTTCCCTATTGATTTCTCCTGTAATCTACCACAATTCATTCTGCTATTAGCTTCTGTGTTCTGAAAAATGAAAATAATTTGTAAATAATTTCTAAACAGGAACGGCAACAGGAAGGAAACGAGACACATGCCGTAATTTTTTAATAGACTATTTTGTTCAATCTGCTGCTTGCTCTGATTAAATTTACAAAAGTACACAATAAAAGCACTGAATGGTGTCAAGTTACAGACCGTAATCACAAATAGCTGGTCAAACTAAAAGTACCATGATTCGAATCTAATTTTCTATCTGAGACAAGAAGGCCAAGTGTTCCTTGTATACATAAGTTAAGTAAAAGTACGTAAAATTTACATAACTGCTTCCAAATTTCAAAACCCCATTTCAAAAAGACAAACTGACACCTCCTCTGTTCCATTACCCTAGTAGCACTATTTGAACAAGCACAAAAGATACAAGCTCTGAATCTTGTAATCTTAGACAAGAATTTTCTATTTTTAACCATATGACCCTTTGTGTGAAAAGGACTTAAAGCTTCAAATTAGCAGCAAAGCAGTGAAAGGTCTTTTGAGTGATGTTGTTAGAAATAATTTGTTGACAGACAGAAGAAGGACAAAGGGTGACACAAAAACAGACACATAGGATGAAACTGTGTTTGGGCAATCACAGAAGAACAAGGGGTGACACAAAAACAGACACACAGGATGAAACTGTGTTTTGGCAATCACAGAAGGACAAGGGGTGACACAAAAACAGACACACAGGATGAAACTGTGTTTTGGCAATCACAGGAGGACAAGGGGTGACACAAAAACAGACACACAGGATGAAACTGTTTTGGCAATCAGAGAAGGGACAAGGGGTGACACAAAAACAGACACACAGGATGAAACTGTGTTTTGGCAATCACAGAAGGACAAGGGGTGACACAAAAACAGACACACAGGATGAAACTGTGTTTCGGCAATCACAGAAGAAGGACAAGAGGTGACACAAAAACAAACACACAGGATGAAACTGTGTTTTGGCAATCACAGAAGGACAAGGGGTGACACAAAAACAGACACACAGGATGAAACTGTGTTTTGGCAATCACAGAAGGACAAGGGGTGACAAAAAAACAGACACAAAGGATGAAACTGTGTTTCGGCAACCACAGAAGAAGGACAAGGGGTGAAACAAAAACAGACACACAGGACAAAACTGTGTTTTGGCAATCACAGAAGGAGGACAAGGGGTGACACAAAAACAGACACACAGGATGAAACTGTGTTTTGGCAATCACAGAAGGAGGACAAGGGGTGACACAAAAACAGACACAAAGGATGAAACTGTGTTTTGGCAATCACAGAAGGACAAAGGGTGACACAAAAAATAGACACAAAGGATTAAACTGTGTTTTGGCAACCACAGAAGAAGGACAAGGGGTGAAGCAAAAACAGACACACAGGATAAAACTGTGTTTCGGCAATTACAGAAGAAGGACAAGGGGTGACACAAAAACAAACACACAGGATGAAACTGTGTTATGGCATTCACAGAAGAAGGACAAGGGGTGACACAAAAACAGACACACAGGATGAAACTGTGTTTTGGCAATCACAGTAGGAGGACAAGGGGTGATACAAAAACAGACACACAGGATGAAACTGTGTTTTGGCAATCACAGAAGAAGGACAAGGGGTGATACAAAAACACACACAGGATGAAACTGTGTTTTGGCAATCACAGAAGAAGGACAAGGGGTGATACAAAAACAGGCACACAGGATGAAACTGTGTTTTGGTAATCACAGAAGGAGGACAAGGGGTGACACAAAAACAGACACACAGGATGAAACTGTGTTTTGGCAATCACAGAAGAAGGACAAGGGGTGATACAAAAACAGGCACACAGGATGAAACTGTGTTTTGGTAATCACAGAAGGAGGACAAGGGGTGACACAAAAACAGACACACAGGATGAAACTGTGTTTTGGCAATCACAGAAGGAGGACAAGGGGTGATACAAAAACAGACACACAGGATGAAACTGTGTTTTGGCATTCACAGAAGGTGGACAAGGGGTGATACAAAAACAGACACACAGGATGAAACTGTGTTTTGGCAATCACAGAAGGAGGACAAGGGGTGACACAAAAACAGACACACAGGATGAAACTGTGTTTTGGCAACCACAGAAGGACAAGGGGTGACACATGAAACTGTGTTTCAGCAACCACAGAAGGACAAGGGGTGACACAAAAACAGACACAAAGGATGAAACTGTGTTTTGGCAACCACAGAAGAAGGACAAGGGGTGAAACAAAAACAGACACACAGGACAAAACTGTGTTTTGGCAATCACAGGAGGACAAGGGGTGACACAAAAACAGACACACAGGATGAAACTGTGTTTTGGCAATCACAGAAGAAGAACAAGGGGTGACAAGAAAACAGACACACAGGATGAAACTGTGTTTCAGCAACCACAGAAGGACAAGGGGTGACACAAAAACAGACACACTGGAAGAAGAACAAGGGGTGACACAAAAACAGACACACAGGATGAAACTGTGTTTTGGCAATCACAGAAGGAGGACAAGGGGTGACACAAAAACAGACACACAGGATGAAACTGTGTTTTGGCAATCACAGAAGGACAAAGGGTGACACAAAAAATAGACACACAGGATGAAACTGTGTTTTGGCAATCTTGTTTTAAGGGTCAAAAACACCGAGAGAAATTCTGGTAAACTGCAAATTTTATTACTATCATTCTGATCATTATAGATCAACTTAATTAGTGTTTAGTCTGCAAGTCTTAGACTGAATTGTCAAGTCGTGGTATTATTTTTGTTGTCTACATAATTATTCATTTATAATAGATTTAAATCTCTAAATTTTACAAGATTGATTCACAAAAGTTACTTCAAGTTAACAAATACTTTTGATTCTTCAATTTACATTATAGTTAAGTGGATTCTTTATGTATTTTTTCTGCACAGTTTTGTGATATAAAAAGAGCAATAATTATTACACAAAGATACCTACATATCTAAAGGCTTATAATAGTTACAACAGTTTACTTTTTTTTAGTTTTTGAAAGTATCACCTCCTAATACTCGATTACACTGAAATCAAATGTGTAACAACTACCAAAATGTCACAATTTATTCAATTCCGTATCTGGAATGTCATTTAGCTACAAGACTCCAGGGAAACTTACTTAACTTACAGCTACTGGAACAGGATTTCTTGCTCAATTCTATTATCATATCCCAGGTCAATTGTAATTGTAATGTGTCTTCATTTGCAGACCTAGATTTGTGATATCCTGTCCATATTTCTACTGTTTTGCTCTAATAAGAACTATCTCTATCATTATTAGATTTTATGAGATGTTTTTACATTCCCCTGGGATACAACAATTACATTTTTTCTCCAAATGGGTCCATGGGCTTCAAGTAACATTTAATCTTTTTTCCTAACTGAAAATTAGTGTTGTTTTTTTGTCCAAGTTAAATCTTTACTCAAAAGGTGTCATATTTAAATAAAGAGACTAACATATTTATGCCACGAAAAATGGTATATAATAAATGCATGTTAAACATAGAAACATAATAAGGCAAAAGTTACATTCATTGTTAGCCTAAGCACACAAGTTGAGAGATTCTGTCTTTTGAAATGATGAATTAGATTTGCTTTTTTTAAGGTCAAAATTTTAGTCATGTCATGTTTACGGCAAACAACTGTTGGTTTTTCATTGAATCAAGTTACTGTTATTCAAATCTTGCACAGTGCACTTCAGGGTCAGTTAAATTTACGGAAATATGAAAACAAACAAGCTTTTAGTTAACATTAAAATTTCATAATATTATTTCGATGAATGTCTACGCAAATTCAGGAAAATATTAATAAAACTGAAGTAACTGAATAATTTGCTGATTAATCAATCCAAATCTTACACCAACAAATAATATGAAGAAAACATCCCCTGGCCAGTTACTTATTCCTCGTTAAACTACAAATGATTAAGCTATCTCACTGTTCTTTTATACTGAAATTAAGAGTAGAACTCCTTTTGAACCAGCTCAAGCAGAAATGGCTTTCTGCTTAAATTAAACCACAACAGTGTTACATGAATAAATATGTATGTGTTTTATCATATCCTTTACATCATTAATTAGGATGCAAATTTGTGACTATTTCAACAGAAAAGGATTTCCATAATCTATGATAAAACTACTTTAAAAACATATTTTATTATTTATTTCCACTTAACGATTCTGACTTTAGGGTAAATAATGTTTTGTTCTTCTCAACCAAAAACTTGTATTTATCCATCACAGAAATTGAAGTTATACTAAGCGTAGAGCTTTGATGTCACCATTCATTAACAAAGCAGTCAACGGGAATTGACCACTGACAATTCCTAGTCTGAATGTAATCACTTCATGTGTAAGAATTAGTGCCAAACTGTCAGGTTTTCAACTCAGCAGCATTCCCAAGGGCTCCAACAGTAATCTAATCATGCGAAGAGTAAAAAATATGAAAAGTGTAATAACTGGAAAAAAATCAAACAATCCTAGGAGAAGACTGTATGGATAAAACATCATGTAATATTTTAAGGATGATTCCTGGAGAAAATCTCAATTGAGGCCTATCTATGGGGATTTGATAAATCCCTGCTCTGTATAACACATAATTACTTTTGTCATAGAAAATTATTCTAACAAGAATACTGGTTCATGAAGGTTCCCTGGCACCATTTTGACATGGCTTGAGAAGATTACCAAGTAAAAGTAAATGGAATAAAAACTAAGGTAAATGGAATAAAAATAAAATTATATATATATATAGCTGAAGGATATTCATGCGGCTAAATATATTGTGATGACCTGACTAAGGGTGACCTTGACCTTAGAGCAATTGACCTGGTTCATGTGCAATACTGTTTACAAAAATATACAAGTAAGGTATGTTTAGCAGTATCATTAAATCAATGTCAACAAGGGTGAATATATACATTCATATTTTCAACACTTATCTATTATTATCTTGGATATCTAATAAATAATATAGCTCATTCAATCAAGTTCTTCATGCAATTATATCATAAAATTTTATTATTGGCAGGCTATCAGACACTTTCTCCAGTAGATAATGATACCTTTATATCTTCAGGAAGCCACCCACAAATATAAAATCATGAAGAATCAAAGCACTGAAAGTACTGATGGGGCGATTTTGTTCAAAGCCAGAATATCAGTGTACAACTTAACATGATGTAATCAATGTACAACCTGGTATGATGTAATAGTAATGGCCACCAAAGGATGCTACAGACCAAGTTTAATGATGATTTACCTATTGGTTCATGAGAAGATGTTTAAAGGTTTCTCTATTTTTAGCTCTGGTGACCCCTAAAAGGGGCCAAATGGTATGATATGAGTAATTTGAGGTAAGACGGTCACAAGGATGCTACACACCAAATTTGAAGTAAATGTGACCGGTAGTTTCAGAGGAAAAGACCATTGTTGACACAAGACGACGATGCTTGTATTTCTTAATAAATTATACAAGTAATAGTTTTTCGTGTTTTTCTCAGCAGTATAATACATGTAGTAGGTGTAGAGGTTTTGGAATTTACACAAATGCCAAGTAATATTCCACGCAAGTTTACAAGACATTCTGTAAGGTAATGATTGGTTGTAATGAAAAGAAACTCTGCAGTAATAGTTTTTAATTTTATTTAAAAATAACGTTTCAACAAGATAAAAAATATATCAAATTTGAGATCAAAATATCAACAGTGATTTATATACATATATATGCATGTTTTCCACTACAGAATTTCGGTAAAATCTTTTTTGTGAAGAACAGAGATCAATAAAGTAATACAGGTTTTTGTGTGTATGGAGTTTTGAAACACAGTAACAAATAAATCAATCATCAAACACAAGAGGGAAGCAGAAAATCTTAAAACAGCCTGCATATAAGAGGAACAATTGAACAATGACTAGAGATAATGGACATATCAGTATACAGAACTACATAAATAATGTACTACAACATAAACAAATATCATTGTTGGTTACCGGGTATATTTGAAGAAAGGTTTTAAGACTGTAAATTAGGCAGGTAGCTAGTGAATTGTTAGAGAAAAATTCTTACTGAATTACTTTATCAGATGTAAGCGCTGGCAAGTAATCAGCATTTACAGTATTTTCAGATTTGTCCAACAGTCGAATAACATGAGTGATCATTTGCACTAGCATACTTAAAAGACTTACAAACCATTAATAGATCTATGAAAATTACTATGATAAAACATGCATAAAAGTCTGTAACATATATACATTATAACTTGAGGGCTAAGATGGTGCTACATTGTTCAAATGAGCTAAATCAATTAAACGTACATGTATAAACAAGGAATGGCACTTAAACAATGCATTAGCCGTAGGATAGTACTGAGATCATCATGGGCTAATGAAAACAACCGGGAATGCAGAAGTTGGAAAATACATCTTTAGAAATTCACATTCTAAATTAGACAAGTGTTAACCCACTGTAACCAGAATTTAAACTGAAAAGAAACAATGAAAGTGTGACCTTTAGCTAAACTTGTTGAATATTAATTGTGATATGGTTAGTAAAGTATGAAAATAACACATAAGAGGTAGAATATTGTGTAAATGGAACAAAGCCATATTATTAATCAAAACAAATGGGATGATAATATTATGTATTTAAATTATAATAGTTAATCAGTATCAGTGACAGTTATATGTAATAAGAGCAGTTCGTACAACCGCGTGCTCTACTTTTCTGAGTGCTTGATGGTAATTCGAGCGCTTACTTATACTAAACTCTTGCCATTGGGAAATTTCTAAGTCAAAAAAGGCAGCATAATTTTGTGTAGGGAAACAACTTTGCATTCATCTGTAAGCAGTTGAATGAAACTGCATGGATGTGGGTATGAAAGTGACAGATTGTCTGTGCATGGCAATAGTTTATCTTGAGCACTGTCTTTATGCAAACTTAACAGACTAACAAATATTATGCCATTATCTGTATGTAAAAAGTAGAACTATTATGCAAAAATATGTAATTAAAACATATTATATACAAGTATACAAGCAGTTTTATAATGAACACAACTCTTAAAATGAACACACATAGAATTGAAAGCTCGATGTACTAAGACAATGCCAACGGGCATTTTTACAAGAAGCATACATTTCTAGTATTTGAAAAGTATACATAATTAATGGGTATCTGTCCCTCATGAAAAAGTACCCTTACTTCAGTTTAAAATCACTAACATGAAAGTGAACAGTTATGGGCCAGTGTGCAAAGACATGTTTGCATTTAATCTCTTAGTGTGACCTTGACCTGAAGGTAAGAAGCCGGGAGTTGTCATGACACATCGTCTTGATATGATTTACATTTATGCCAGATTATTTCAAAATCAGATGATGGAGTGCAGAGATATGGCACGGACACATAGTTACAGTGTGCAAAGACAGGTTTGCATTTAATCTACAAGTGTGACCTTGACCTTGAAGGTAGGAAGCCGGAAGTTGCGCATGACACATTGTCTTGATATGGTAAACATTTATGCCAGGTTATTTCAAAATCAGATGATGGAGTGCAGAGATATGGTACGGACACTAAGTGTGACAGATGGACAGACAGATGGACGGAGCCCATTACTACTATATCCCCCGATTTTCTTCGAAAAAGCTGGGGACAAAAAGAGACACTGGCCTAAATAAGGACCTATGATGAAAATGAAAGCCATGTTTTATGATGACCTTGGATCTTGATGAACATTTGTATTAGTTTTCATGAAGACAAGCATGGCTTTTACGGCCAAAAAGTTTTTTGGCAAATTCTACTCAGTGACCTTTACCTTTGTGACGAACAGTCCATAAAGTATATTTCTTGATCTAACTATCCAAGAGCAAAAAGATACCAAAAATGCACACATCATCTTTTTTTTTTTTAAGTATTTCTAGTTTTGGCTGCCTTAAGAGCAGAATCAATAATAGCCGTCTTAACAACTACATCATATATGCACAAGGTAATGCAAATCATTTACTCATGCCAATAGCCTGTCTTGAGCACTATGTGTATTCAAACTGAACAAAAGTTACAAATATTATGCTATAATTGCATGTAAAAGAAAGGAATACTAGGCTTAAAAGTAAAAAGAAACATACTATAAACATACAAATGGTCTACTCAAACTAATGAACACAAGTCTTAAAATGAACACATACAGATTTGTACCAACTTAAAATTAAATAAGAAATGCAGGGGCTGGAAAACAAATCTAGGAAGTGCAAAATGAAAATATTCTTAAGCAGCCATTAAGGTCAAATGAAAAATGTGTCTTTAGTCTGAAAAATCCAATAATTCTATACTGTTAACTAGTTTTTGAGACTGTGACAAAAAAACCAGTCGTTTGAAACCAAAGACAAAGAATCAGTCCTGCCAAAGAGTTTAAAGGCTGAACTTTTGGTTTAAAACTATATGTCTTCTAATCTTTCAAATGGGAAGTATAAAGGAGAGATACATTA